>CM060858.1:43139730-43863730 GCA_030737845.1 Acorus calamus
ATCTGTTCGTGTCGGTTTACATGTAAAATTGTGACTCTTGTTCTTCTATCCATTTTATGGATGTTTACCTGGATGGCTTCATTCCATGATATCTGTCACTTGTTTTGCATGTTTAATAGAGTACATATGAGTATGTAATGCTTGTAGAATTAGAAATTTATCTAAAAAAGATGGACAGAAACAAACTGTTGTTGGCGTTCAAATACCATTTATCAGTGTAAATTTCCCCTTAGCCTATTCTCTGTTGTCAGTCTCCCATTTGTTTTTTCTAATATTTGTTTGCCTTTTCTTTGGATATTTAAAGAAATTGCCTCTTAAAGAAATTTAAGATTGTGACATTGTTATTGACTCATGGAGTAGAAATGGTTATACTGAATTGTCCTTCATTATATTATATATATATTGAATGAATCTGGCAATTCTTGCATTTTCCTGAAGTATGAGTAATAATCACTTCTGACATGTCATCTGAGCATTATATTATATATATATTGAATGAATCTGGAAATTCTTGCATTTTCCTGAAGTATGAGTAATAATCACTTCTGACATGTCATCTGAGCAACAATGCCCCTTCTAACTTGAGGGTTTTTTTTTTTTGGAAGAATTTTTAGGGTTTTGAAAATTTAAACTGCAGTTATTAGGAGGTTAAATGAGATGAGGAATTGATAAAGGAGCTGAAGGAAAATAGAGTTGCGAAACCTCCTGCATTAATCCACCTACATCTGCTACTATATCAATATACATTATTCAAGAACTATCTCATACTTGTATTTATCAGCAAGTAACAGCATGAGGACAGATTATGTGTATGGAGCAGACAAATAAAGAGATTTTACAAAGCATGGCTATGAATACACGTGACAAAAGAAAAGAACAATCTGTTCTGAAAAAAATAAGAATGAACTGCTAATATTGAAATGGTGACAAAATTACTTCAACCCATTCTGTAGTGGAGGGATAACATAAAATGACCTTTCCCCATTGCTCCAATATGATAAATTGCATTAAGCAAAAGAATCAGCAGGAAGAAAGAGGCTGTAAGAGACTGTAAAAGGGAAACCCATACTTATCCAGCTTATAAAGATTAGCCATTCAATTAGTTGTTAAAAAAATCTAAATTACATTAAGTTACCGAAAAAAACATCCTTTAAAAAATTAGTAATGGTTAAAAGAAGCCGGTTTCGCCCACTGAAAGAGCTGAGATCACAGAACCGCAACTACAGAATAATTCTGTGTGAGGCTCTCATGATAGCATTCACTCACCTCTTAATGAATACATATAAGTACAATCATTTCCCAACTCCTCAAATACCTTAAAGCCAACCATTCATCTCACTGATGCTAGAAGAACACTTAATATGACTTATCCTTTGTTGTAAAATATGTTGTCGTTGTTCGATAATTTCAAACACTTATTACATGTCCTGATGCAGTGTTATTATTCAACTCCCATTCTTCACTTGCTACAGTCTGCAATAGTTGCTTAACTTCTTCTACATAAACTGTTCCCTGAAAACAACGTAGCATGGTAGAGCATGTAGCTGGCTCAAGCTTGATTCCCTTATGCACCACTTCAAGGAGTAAATTCAATGCATCATGATACTCGGCCTTTCCACAGAGAGCTTCGATTAAAGGGTTGTATGCACTGATGAGCAAAGGCATGCCCTTGTCACGAACCACATCCCTCAACTGGAGAGCCTCAGTCAAGTTTCCTTCTCTACAGTATGCATAGATCATCACACTATATGTAAGCTCATCAGGGATTATGCCCTTCTCAGTCATTACTTGAAACAATCTAACAGCCTCCATCACGTCTCCTTTCTTGCTGTATCCATAGATAAGTGATGTATAAGTGAGCACATTCGGCAATATATTCTTCTCCTGCATCTCTAAGAATAGCTGGCTCGCCACCTCCATATTTCCTTTCTTGCTGTGCCCATTGATCAAGGTACTATAGGTCACATGGTCGGGCATGATCTGCTTTTTATCTAACATATCTTTCAGCAACTGCTCTGCCTCCTGCAGCTTCCCTAGATTGCAGAGACCATGGATTAGTGTATTGAAAGAAATTGTAGTCGCAATGCCCTTTGAAACCATTTCACAGAACAGTTCTATGGCTCTGTTCAAGTCCCCCACCTTGCAGCATCCATCAAGGAGAATATTGTAAACGAAACTACCCGCTGGAAGCCCATAGATCGACATCTTATCAAACAACATGAAAGCCTCAGATATTTTTTTTGATTTACAATAACCATCAATCATTATACTGTAAGTCACCTCATTTGGTACCGGGCCCTTCTCTATGATGCTGGCAAACAATTCTCTCGCCTTATCAACATCACCCGACTTGCACAAACCTTCAATCAAAGCATTGTATATAACAATACTTGGCTCTAAACCTTTCTCGTTCATCTTCTCATGAAGTTGAAATGCTTTCTCCAAACTGCCAAGCTTACAGAAACCGGTGATGAGAGCACTATAAATGTACATGTCAGGAAGCAAACCTCGCTCTTGAAGTTCAATAAAAAGCGCAAAAGCCTCCTCCATTTTCCCAACCATCGCAAACCCATGAATAAGCACGCTATATGTCTGAACTTCGGGGCAAATGCCCCTTCCTACCACAGAACGGAACGTGGAAAATGCTTCATCAGTGTTCCCAGCCTTACAGTGCCCATCAATCAAAGTTGTGTAAATAACATTATTTGGTGCCAAACCCCGACCAATCATCTCATTGAAAATCTTGCATGCCTTGTGCATTTCCCCGGCCTTGCTATGCCCATGGATAAGAGCCCCATACGTATAAACATTCGGTGCAAGTCCCATTTCTTCCATCCTTTTCAAATACGTCCCTGCTAATTCCATCTTTCCCGCCTTGCATAAGCCGATTATAAGAGTATTATAGCAAAACACATCCGGTTTGACTTTTCTCCCAATCATACTATCTAAAACCCCACACGCCTCTTCAACTCTGCCTTCTCTACAAAATCCCGAGATGAGAGAAGTATATATAACCACATTTGGTTGCAGACCCTTCACGAGCATCTCCTCCACAACACCATTCGCCCGATCCATTTCCCCGCAATGGGAGAGCCCATTGACCACTGCACTATAGGTGAACAAATTGGGCATCACATTCCTCCTCTTCATCTCATCAAGCAAACGGAACGCACCCTCCATATTCTTCTCCCGGCAGTATCCCTCAATGACAAAATTGTAAGTCATGACTTCACATTTCAAGCCATAGTGAAACATCTCATCCAGGAGCTGGTGAGCCTTCTCCACCATCCGCATCTTGCAAACTCCGCGAATCAAATTATTGTAGGTAAACTCATTTGGTCGAACTCCAGAGGCCACCATCTCATCCCTCACTCTGAAAGCCCCCTCCACATCACCTCCCCTCATAAACCCCTCAATGAGAGAAGAGTAAGTATACCCATCCACTTCATGTCCCTCCCGTGCCATCTCCCTCTTCATCTCAAGAGCCTCATCAACCATGCCCACCTTACAAAGTCCGGCAATGAGCGTGTTGTAAGTAACCTCATTTGGCTTACAACCCTTTGAACCCATCTCAAAGAAGATCCTCTTCGCCGAATCCAAGTCCCCGCCTTTACAGTGCGCGCCGATCAAAGTCGTGTAAGTGTACACATCAGGGCCTAATCCAGAGCCAGATATGAACTCACTCACCTCCCAAAAAAGACCCATTGAATTAGTCCTCAACAGGTCCTTCAACATCGCATTGCAGCAACGCAGGCTCGGCGAAAAGCCGCGGCCTTTCATCGATAAAACCACACCTGCGGCGTCCGCCAACAGACCCATCTTCTTAAACGTATTGATCAGCACATCGAACACCACCGGGTCCGACCCTCCGACCTCCACATAACAACGCGAGATCGAGTCGAGGAGACACCCGGCTCTCGAAGAGGGGAAGTGGGTCTTCATCATCTGCTGCAGGAGACCGTTAGCGGGGGCGAGAAGCCCCGAATCGCAGAGACGGACGGCCAGGATCGAATAGGAGTCCAGCTTCTGAGGGACACCGCCCATATGCATCCGCGACCAGTAGAAGAAATCAAGGAGGCGTTTGGGGTTCAGCGTTACCTCGTCGTCGGGGCGGGAGGCGATGACGGAGAGGACCGCGTCGGGGTTTAGCTTTGTGGGTACGTCCGAGGAAGCGATGATGGGTCGCCATTGATCCCGTCGCAAGATGTCGCGGATTCGCGCGGCGAGGGCTTCGGTTTCAGTGGGCTTGATGGATTCCGGCGCGGTTGTCGTCGCCCTTGTTCGGGTTTTGATGTTTCTGAAGAGGAGAGCGCGTTCGACGGAGCATCGCTTCATCTGTCGCCGCCCCTTTTTTTTTTTTTTTCACTTTCTCGGGCTTTTTCTCGAGTGGGGGGACTGTATTTTAAAGGGAAGGACTACTTGCCTAGCCAAATATCTCAGTCCTACCAATCAAATTTTTTTTTTAATCGATGGGATTAGGAATTTGGGAGAAGAGAGAGAAAAATAAATATTTTTTTTAAGTTGGTGGGATTAGGAATTTGGAAGAAAAGAGAAAAATAAATATTTTTTTAAGTTGGTGGGATTAGGAATTTGGGAGGCGGGGTGGGTGGAAAGGCCAAAGAAGGGCGGCTGGACGTAGGACATCAGAGAGGGAGCGGGAGTTGAGGAGAAGAACGAAGGACATCCCTTCTATTTCTCTCTTGCTCACCACCCTCCACCCCCCTTCCCAGTTCTTTCTCTCTCCCTCTCTCCCAAATTCCAAACTCCACCAACCAAAATAATTTTTTGTTGATGAAATTGAGATATTTGGTTGATGGGAATAAATTCCCTATTTTAAAATATGTTCATTGTCAATTTGATATTTAAGTTCAACTCGGTCCGATCTCAAGCTGAATTCCTAACCCTTAGCTCATGTTTGGATGAGAGAATAAGACAAAAATAGAGAAAAATAAGACAAAAAATTATTTATTTGTAAGGAATAAAGAAGTATATATATGCAAAAATATATAAGAATAAGCTGATATTTGTATTTTAAGATCTCAAAAGAAAAATTAAACTGATATATTAAAGACGCTGTAGCGAACTTCCAAGACTGTCTCAACACAAGTTTTCCGGGATAACAAATCAATAATGACAGTAAAAAGTGATGGGAAGTAGAATAACAAGTGTTTTATAGAGACAATCTCGATCACTCATGCTGTAGCAGTTTCGCAGTGCAAAAAATCTCTTGAGCACAATTTTCCTCGTATTCATTTCTCCTCCCTGCATTTGTACTTTCATATCAGTTCCAGGTGCCCTTGAATTAACTTGTACAAGTGATGGCCACAGTTATTTTTAACCATCCACATAAATATTTTTAGTTCATTGTAATACTGATACACCTCTTATCACACATGATTCTCCATCCATTGTCTCTTGTGTTCCCTCTCCACAGATTCAAGCCGACCGACCACACCAGGATCCTCCGTGGTATCACGTCTCTTTGCCGGAGGATAGCTCGGATGACCGAATTCATGCCTTTGTTCATGTTTACTATACTCCAGACTTACCGCCCTCCTCTTCCGACCACCAGTCCCCGGCGAATGGAGATGCTGCTGCTCCCCAGGAGTCCCAAAAGAGGACAGCTCCCCTTCTTCGGCGTTGTTATCCAGACCACTTTCATAACTCTTCTGAGGCTTGGAGGAAGACCAGCTCTGCCTCCTCTCCTGCTTTATCTTCTCATTCTCCGCTGCCAATTCAACTCCGCTTTCGAGCTCCCTCTCAATGATATCATCGAAATCCTGCGTATCAACCTTCCTCGGGACTTCGCCTCGAGATTGTCGGCGCTTCTCCAGAGCGGCCTTCACCTTGTCTTTGTCAATCTTCTTTATAGCATCAACGGGAGAGTATCCTTTGGGAGCATCCATGTGGGTGGAGCTCCGGATGTTGGCCGTGGGCCCAGACTTGAATGAATGCCCATCGTCTTTCCATTCCTTCTCTTCCGTGGTTTCTCCCATGTCGATATTGCAAGGATCGTCTTGCACCTGGTCTGGAATTACGTGGGGCCTGTGCGAGGCTTCCATCTCATGGTACTGTCGATCCTTGTTCACGCCATCAGTCCTGTGGTCCCAATTATCCGGGTTTTGGCTCTGCGTAACTCTGTGAGGTCCATTCTGCTTTCCAAGGTGTGGTTGCTCAGCCACGGGTCGAGACGTCGGCGGTGGTGGTGTGGAGGGACCATATTTGGCGGAAGTGTGACCTGAGCCTTGAGTGTATCCATTTATGGTAGTGGATTCTTCCTTTGCTGTGAGCCGGTGAGAAGACCCAGCTCCACCACTCCCCTCGGCTTCGTTTCCATTGGAAGCTGGCACAGCTCGGTTTTGCTCGTACAGTTCCAACATTTGATTGCTTACTTCTGCACGCAAAAAATTAAATAGACGTAAATAAAAGGCCATTGCAATCAGGTGACAATCTCAGCAGCTAAGCTGCTCCGTGAGTGCGACTTCCGAAAGTGGAAATCCTTGAAAAGGATATGAACCTTCCAACTGCCTTGGGGTCACATCAAACTCTTGCCACCAGACCTTCTCGCCATCAGACGGTAGCTTCACTTTCAGAAACTTGGCAGCCAGGAAGATTGCTCCTGCTGCAATATGGTGGGGCTTAAATTGCAGGCAGAGCGAGGTCCGGAGCCTGCATTATACCCCTTTCCAGTGTGTAATAAATACACATAATTGGGAACCGGAAATTGGGAAACACAACAAAATGAAGCTGTGGCATACCCATCATTGACGAAATTCCATGCAACTTGCGCAAGCGCATTCTGGGCAACCTTGAATTTCTTTATTGCTTCTACAAGAGGCTTATATGGGTGATGGACATTAAGGTCAAAACCAAGTGTTGCAAGGACAACCCGCTCACCAAGTAGAATTAATTCTTTCTGTTGTTCATATACATCCTGCAAATTGGAGTTTCAAAAAGGCAATCATTAACCACAGGAAAAGATTGCAACATAATTTTTTAAAGGCATACATGCAAAGATGAAATCCAGAACTATTATATATCTGATAGCCGATATGAGGCATGAAAGATTGACAACAACATACACAATCTGTTAGCTACCTTCTGCTTTATTTTCTGAGAAGCAGTAGGATCCTTCTTATGAATAATTTCATAAGAAACAAGGATAACATCTTTAAGGGGACGAGGAGTTTCCTCAACCTTTCCTGCCAGGAACATGCACACCGTCGCTATGGTCTGCAGAGCATAACAGCAAGAAAATATCAATGTCAATTCAAGTGTGATATCAAGAAACAACTGTTCTCTATAAACATAAAAAAGGAGACGAAGGATCTCCAAACATTAAAAAGGAGAAAGATAAGAAAAGAGAAAAGGATGTAAAAGAGACCTCACCCTTGCAACAACCCATGTCCTAACAAAGGCCCCAACAATATAACATCCATTCCCAATGGTGTCCCATAATGCTTTAATGCAATTCCTCGTCAAGTATCACAATCAAGTATCAACCATGCTCGACATAGTGATGTTATCATTATACTAGTTATGGAGATCTCTCGCCTTCTTTTGTTCAAGGGGTAGCTTTAATTAATATAATTACTCCTACCTTCTTATATCTCAAATATTATAAAAACCACCCTCCCCCCTTCTCCCCCATCTCTGGGACTGCATTGAAGTCAGAGCATGCAAGCATCAAAATCCTCTCTTCTCTATAATATATCACTTGTAAAATATAACATCCATTCCCAATGGTGTCCCATAATGCTTGAATGCAATTCCTCACCAAGTATCATGATCAACCACGCTCGACATAGTGATGTTATCATCATACAAGTTATGGAAATCTCTCACCTTCTTTTGTTCAAGGGGTGGCATTAGTTAATATAATCACTCCTACCTTCTTATCTCAAATATTATAGATCTGGATGGTAATTCGCCTCTGAAAATCCAAGTCTACATGTTGCTTGCTTTTCTGTAAAAGGTTCTAACAAAGGAGAAAAAATAAATGGGACCAAAAAGCTGATATTCCATGCAAGATGTGCTTTGGAAACACACCCTAGACCATTTGCCCACTCAATGCCCCTTAGTCGATAAAGGAGGAAATTTTTGATACCTTTAGGAAAAATGCAGGACAGATTTTAATCTATCACAAGTTTGAGGAATTTTTTTCCACGAATTTAAACCAATAAAGAAAGAAAACAAAACAACAAAACTCAAGTTTACTCAATAGATTCTCCATGAGGTGTGTTAGAACATTTGGACAACTAGGAATGATAAAATATTTCAAGGAAGTTGGGGTGCAACTTGGACCCAACCCGACATTTGGGTAAGTTTGGGTTGGGGTTTTAGAGTTCGGGTTCAACCCAAACCCGAAACCGAGCACCCGAACCTAATTCGGGTTGGGTTTGGATCAAGGGTTCAAAGAGCCCAAACCCAACCTGAACCCGGAGTGACCGAGCAGGGATTGATAAATTTAAAAGTAGTCATATTTTAATTTTTTAATCTGTGAAATAATTTGAATTGTCCAATTCATTTTGACCTAAAATCTATCACTTTATAGTTCATCTCTTTATTCTTTAAATAAAAAAGTTCATCATTTTCATCTTTCTTTCTTTTTTTTGTGCGGAACATCTTCTTACAAAATTTTAATTGTATAAAATAACACATTTTTTAAGTCAAACCTGAACGCAACTTGATTGGGTTCAAGTTGAGCTTCTCAGGTTTGAGGGTGGGGTTGGGTTAGGCCTAGATTGGTTTCCTTCAACTCGATTGGGTTCAGGTTGAGCTTCAACTTGATCCAACCCACCCAAGTTGAACCCCTACAAGGAAGGCCATTTTTCATAGAGAAACAAATGGAAATGTTCACTGGGTGGCTCAGAGCATGGGGAAAGCACAATAGTGGAGGCTTCTACTATCATGTTGCATAGGAATGGGGATCTTGTAATTAAATAACCTTGGGGAGTGGCTATAATTTGTTTTTATCGTCTTGATAAATACCTTGGATCCTCTCTTCTTTTAAAGATATGGTGGTTGTATAATCAAACTATATTAATAAAATGGTAAACATCAAATACAAATACAAAAAGTAACAAATGTCTCCTCTAATTATAAAACCCATAGCCCTAAAAAATAGTAGAAAAGAAAGTTCCCAAGAAAACATACAATGCTACTCCAATGTTTACAATCTTAGTCCAAATGCAATGTACAATATAAGATTCAAGACCTCAAGTTCCCAATCACCATATCCCATGCATTTTCCACAATACATTGCCTCTGCAGAAATGTCATCTCATTCCCTGTGACCCATATGTTCAACGAACTCCACAAGATATGGGTTGGAACAAAATTTCCTTTGGCGATTGTCTCCCTTCTCATCCTTCTTGTGAAAGAATTTCCACATCTACCGGTCTGAGGTAAACTAATCCCTTCCCCGAAAGCAATACTATAATGAAAGAAAGTAATAAGGAGATGTGTCACAACACACACTGAAGGTCCCAAACTTGAGACCAAACGCTCACGTCGCTTCAGTTTAGATTTTATTTATGCAAACAAGCCATATGAAGTCTATTATCCAAAGTTATTCCGCATATAGCAGCCATTGATTGGAGCAAAAACTAACAAGTGGGTCGCGTCTTAATAGCAGCTACTTTGCGGAAAAATTCCTAAGGTTCTTACACCCAGAAACACACCTCCCAGTATCTGACACACCACATGCGGGATTGCTCTACTTGATGGGCCCTTTTAAGCAAACCATAGAAAGGTTTAAATCTTCAGAAAAAAATCTACCCTCATCTGCTTTCTCCTGGATATATTATTTAATATAACAAGTGGTGCACATCCCTTCTTTCAATGGGAATTTGGGACCCCGAACTAAGTGTACATTCCCACAGAAACCATGGAGCACCTTTTCTGTAAATGCTTGATTGCAGGAAGATTGCGGATTAGGATGGAGGTAGTGGTTGGTTTGAAAGCTGACTTTATAGACCTGGAAGGCCTATGGAAGGCTAGTAAAAATCTGAATAAGAGAAGGAATAAAAGCAACAAATCAGGGTGTTGGGCACTTTGGTTGATGCAGAACGGCGTAGGTTCTAAGGCTGCAACACAAACACCTTATTTTGAAAATTATTGTATGCTTAGTTTTATCAAAGCCTGGGCCAAACATTCTATCGGGTGCAGATGGTAGGCTTGTTCCATGAGAGGTTATTTTTGAAGATTGACATTGGGGAGGGTGCGGGTGCTGCTCTGGATAGCAGTTCTGGTTTCTGAGATGTTCCCTCCTGAGTTTGTTGTCCCAGGGTCTGGTGTTAGTAGTCTTCTTGGTTACTAACCATTTTTTTTAAATTAAAAATTTCCTTTCATTTGGGTTTACAATCTTCACTTTTCTTTTATTTAAAACATTCCTGAGTTTGCTCGATTACCCAGATGAAGAGGGTTTTTTTTATCAGAACACAGATGAAGAGGTTGACCATACACAGAAGAGCAATCAATGACATACGAACATTTTAAAATCAATCTAATATATATATTGTATTTTTCAGTAAATTCCTTGCGTCCTTAATTTCATAAAGGAACTAACTAACCTATGAAGCATCCACTTTCATACAATTGCAAGGAGAACATTAATATGTAGCAACCATATACGTAACAGAATAAAATAAGTTAATGATTCCTACTATTCCAAATAAAAATACACCTGATCAGAGTTCTTTCACATGATATCAACCTATCTATTTTTCAGTTATGACATGCACAAAACCAAAAAGATCTACCGAATGTCATCCATATTAAAGATGAAAAAAAATCTGAAAAGCATAGTTAATTTTGGGGAAAAGGGGGGATTTAAACAACACAAACTCACCCTCCTGTCATTCTTTGCATGGGATTGCCGAAGGAAAAACCTATGACAAAATATTATTGCAGTAGCTATTGTTACCTGAGGTCTGCAGCAAGAAAAAAATTGCCATAAGTCATCACCGTTATGCGATTAATAGCTATAGAACACTTAAAAGTCGGATTATATAAAAAATTAAATACAATAATATAAATTAAGAAGGATTTTGGCAGCACCATCTGAAAAATAACAGAGCACTAGAGTGAACAACAGCATATATCATCTGCAAAAATCATTTTTACTGACGAAAATAAAATTAAAACAATACATTTTCTTAGATCATGTAAAAGTACATAACTATGAGAAATAGCATATAAAAGAAACAAGAGGCAACCACTTTCTTCATAAGAATTAGAATTCAAGCATTTTTACCTACGTAATTAATGCTCATACAAAATCGGTAGAATCAAGATATCATATAATCTTCAAATGCCCCTTTAGTGCTCGGATTTGGGAGAAGGTGGGTTTGTCCCTCGCAACCAGATTCTCTTTTGGTGATCTCGATAGCACGTGGAGATGGTTCAAGAAGAGAAGCAATCGAAGTGACCTTGCAAAATTCCAATAGTTTGTTCCCATGCAGTGTGTTGGGGCGTATAAATCATGCGCAATGAAATGATTTGTCAACACAAAAGGTTCTATTTTGAGAACACCTGCGGAGAACTTCACTTCTTCAGAGTTGAAGTTGAATCATTATGCTATTGGGAGTGGAGACGGCATCCACTATAATGGGTAATTTCGTGGTCCAGTCGTAAGGGGAAGAATTAAATATTGTGGGCATTCTTCCATTTTGTGAGGAATTGTCCTAGTTCTTTTTTCCCTTTCCTATTCTTTGATTCAGAGATCCCTTGTCTCCTTCTGTTCGAGATACTTTCATTAACAAGATGGCTCCAATCCTCATTCAAAAAAAAAATCACAACAATGCAAATTTCTTCTTTTAAACAGATGTTATATTAAAAGATTAACATGTCATGCAAGCTTTTAGTCAATCATAAGCAACATTGTTGCAAATATTTTTTGCAAGAAAACCTATCTACAACTATTTAGATAAGCTTTTGAATGGATCTTCTCAAGAAAATTCTTTGGATTCTATCAAGCGCCAAAACCTATCTACAATTATTTAGACAAGCTTTTTGCATGGATCCACTCAAGAAAATCCCCATGATTCTATCGCGCTCCACCCATACCAAACATGAATGCAACATGGAGGATTGATTTGCTGCCGTTCCCTTTATTTATTAAGATCTCTCATAAACTTGATTCCCATTATATTAAATATTCCAGCAACAGTAGCATCAAGCAATATTTTTCAATCCAGCAGCAACATTTCCTTCATTTCTAGAAAGTTGATGCCTCCACTCAGTTGTTTATTTCAATATATGGAGCGCCTGGCTCAAATTTTCAAGGCGGCGTGTAAAAAATCTTTTTTTTCTTAGGAGTAAAAAATTTGAATGATCATAAAAAAGTGAAAAACTTTCCTCAAACATTAAAAAAGGGTAAAAAACAACTACCGATAAAAGCAAGAATATAAAAAGGCAAAACAGATATATGTGAGCAAAGTGGGGAGCTCTTACACTTTTAGCCTCATGCCCAAATCTTGAAGAAATGTACAGTATGATTTCCGAAGATAAGCCTCTTTCTTTAGATCAATACCATCTTTTCTAGATGGGGAATTTTCTTCAATATCCTTTCTGCTAAGATACCAAGTAGAACCAATACGATCAACTTCCTCATGCTTGTCATGAGAATAACCATATGATCCGCTTTCTACCATTGAATGGTGTGAAGAATCCCCTGGCATTAATCCAGCCATATGAATCTCCTTTCTAAAAATGTGATACAAATCAGTCCTTCAAAATGCAAAAGCACCTCTTGTGCTTGGATATATATTTATAAACAGGAAATATTGCGAATTCAAGAGCTTCCTGCAAATAGCAAGCAAATCAGTGAAATAAGTCATGTAAATACAATGATGACAGCTGTCTCAAAATATGCTTGTTTAGACTTATATTATGGTAGTCTAACATGCACTACATAAAAATAGTCAAGATGCATGGCCATCATCTCCAAACCCAAGACTAAATTCTATGCCAAGCTGAATATAAACTTATGCAGACCATAGTGACACATGCAAGCCAACCTGCTGAGCCATCAGCAGAAACCTATTAATCATACATCTTCCCCTCTTTTTATTTAGTAAACAGTAGGTTTCTACTTAATATATTAGAAGGCCCAATTGGGAAATACATAATCTAATTGGACTAAGCAGGAGAGGATCCTACTTGAGAGCCAACCAGAAATCATAATGAATCAAATACAAACTTGTCATTTACAAACACCACCCTTGATGCCCCAGCACAGAAAATAACTCTTGGATGTTCTTCCAATGTTCCCTTTCCATTTTCTTACAAACTACATTAATGACTTAAAGCTCATCCAAAATCAAGTAATTTTCTAATAAAAATTACTGATTAAAATGACACATGTCATCAGATTCCAAAGCTTAACAAGTGGAGAACTGTCTGATCCAAGAAGGTACTTATCATCCACATATTCTTGGATCAAACAATTGGTAGTAATTCCCTCATGCGATGTGTTGGATCATTTGGATCACTCGCAAGGAAAATATATATTCCAACAAAAAAGATTTAATGTGAAAAACACTTGGGCAGTCATTTCCCCACTCCTTAAAGATTGTATTACTACAATCATGACAGGGAGACTCCATCAACCATTATGGGAACCTTTGATTTAGGAGGTGAAGGCTCATGTTCATCTTCTCTCTCTCCCTTCCAATTAATGTATAGAGACCCCTTGTCTCCTTTTACCTGGGGTTCTTTCTAAGAATGCTCCTACTTACCCTCCAAAAAAACAAAAACAATTGGCGTTACCAGTTTCCGACACTGCTTCAAACAAAAATTGGGTAATGGAGCCAAATCCAAAGTTCCAAATAATGAAGAATTAAACGCACAAATAATCATTGAAACACATCACAGAAAATGTGTGATGATTAATAAATGAAATAAAATAGAGAAGAAAAGAAACAAAATCTAATTATCATATTCAACCCCGCTTAATCATTGCTAAACGCTTAACCCCCTTTTAATCGCCACTTAATCCCTCTAGGAGAGGCAGGCAAGACTTGATTTTGCCTAGGCGCCCGCTTAATCCCGGTTTAACCCCGATATTTAGAACATCATCTAATTCCTGCTAAGGCCCCATTTTGATCCAAGTTTGGGTAGATTCTGCGTTTAAAAAGCTAAAAATTCTCAAACTCAAATCCAAATACATTTTCAACGTTTAGCTTTTCAAACCGTCTTCCATTTTTATGTCAAAAAAATCTTGCGATTGAAAATCTAATAAAACATAGTTTTTCAAAAGCCGAGTTTGAAACACAAGATTCTAAGAATCTTAGCATTTCAACCTAACATCCAAATGCAACCTAAGATGTTGTGAAATGTGAATTGTTCACAAAATATGTTATGAATTGGTCTCGAGACTATGAATTTCCATAAGAGTTCAGTTCTGGGTGAGAGAGTTGGGAAATAGCCATGAGGATCTATTCAGTCCCACGTCCAATATCCAAACAGCACAATTGCCCTCCATGACAGATCATCAGAAAACATGTTTTGGATCTAATTCATACTAAGAGGTTGTGAATTGTTCTCAAAACATGCTAAAAATTGGTTTCAGGACTGAATAGAAGAGCTCAGATCTGGGAGTCAAACTATTACATGATGCAGAGAATAAACATTGTTCAGACATTTCCCACACGACATTTGGGCCTCCCTTTGCACTACTCGAGGAGTGAGAAGTGGCAAACACCTTGCTGGATGGAAACACAGGTACCTATGCCAAGGAGGGAAAGTAGCACTCCTAAATATTGCTCTTTCAAGCCTACCTATCTTCTAATTGTCCATATTCTAAACTCATAAGGGTATTTTGAACAAAAATGATGCTATCAAAAGGAAATATCATGGTGTGGGGCTAATAAGATTGTTGAGTTTATGGTAAAATAGAATGTAGTGTAAGCAAAAGAAAGACGGGGGATTGGATGTACACAATCTCAAACATATAAATGGTGCAGTATGCATTCTTGTGAGAAGACTTTGTATCTGGGATGTTCTATGTGGTCAGGTGCTCTAAAAGACTACAACAAAGAATTTGAAATATTGCTTCAGGCTCTAATCTAAACCAAGATTCCAGCATATAAGGAGGTAACATGGGGATGGTTGAATAGTGCTCTACAGACATAAAGTTATGGGCGGGGGATGGATATAGACATATAGTATGCACTTCTGATGGATGTTTGACTTGGATGAGCCTTTATTGAGAATCTTCCCAAGGCTCCCACTTTGTTAGATGCAAGTTTTGAATCTAGAGGGCAGGAGACAAAGAACAGGCACTGGATATAGACAAAGGTTGGTTAGTCCTATTATGACCCTTTTCCATTTTTATTTACCCAGTGCACGGTGTTAGTGTAGTGACCGAGAACAAACGGGGATTAGCTAGAGTTAAAACTAGATCAGCTTACGGAAGCAAGCTTTCCAGGACAAACACATTGTTGGCAACACATCTCCCGCTTTGTTAGATGCACACGTTCTCCCACTTTGTTAGATGAACACCTCTCCAGCTCTCTCTACTGCCGCCTAAGATTATCGATGAATCATCTCTATGTTTACCAAAATTCCATGTTGAAAGTGAAAAATAGAAAACAAAAATAAAAAATATGTGTGGCGACTGCTCTTAGAAGGACCACTCTCCCACCAAGGCTCAAATTCTTCCCTTTCCAACCTGACAGTTTATTCATAAAACTATCAATCAATGGTTTCCATTCCCCTTTTTTTTCAAAACACCATTTATGTATTCATGGTAAACCAAAATATTTGGAAGGAAAGGCAACAATTAGATACCACATTATCTAGCATTTGCATTCACCTCCATTCTTGACATCTTGATTCTCATCATCTCACTTTTGTGGAAATCTACTTTCAAAACCAAGAAAATGATGAAGGACAGAGAATTTGAAAGTGCTAAAAAGGAGTGTATCATCCACATATTGAGTATTAACTGTGTAACAGTTCTATCTCCTTTTGATATGCTCAAACCCTCAATTCAACACTTCTCATTAGCCTAATGTATCAACCACATTTGTCATCAAAATAAATAAGGAGGGGAATAAAAGATCACAATGATGTAAACCTACGTACATATTGAAAAAGCCAACTTTCCCTTTATCAAAATAGAAATCATACCAATGCCTTGCCCATGCACTCTTTTAACTATCTCATCCATGCTGCCGTGAAGCCATGGGTCCATGAGCCTTGAGAAACTTCAAGAGGCTTTCCAAATTCAACATCACCATGCCCCCTTTTTTCTTACAGCAACAAACTAAGTTCAACTCCCTAAGTGAAATTTTCAGGCATTCTCTTTAACCTTCCACAAGAATCTTCTTCTTAATAACTCAACTTTGAGTAACTGGATACACTTTCATAATCAAAAATAGGAAGAAAAAAAAACTCCCAACCCAAATCAATTTCTTCCCATGAATGCTGTTCTCCCAGAGAAGCAAGGGCAACCTTGCGTGGTGGGAGCCTCCTTCTTCATTTTGTTTCCCATCTTTTTTAACCATTGGAGATCCCTTGTTTTCTTTCCATTTGTTCGAGAAGCATCTTCTTTATTAAGATTGCTCTTATCCTTTATTTGAAAAAAAAACTAGAGTAATGAGACAGTCAAGACCTTTTTTCCACTTCAATCTGCATATTATTTATGATACATTGCTAAATGGCCGCCTTTTCTGTTCCAATTTCGTACCGGTACTTGTACTTAAGCGCGGCTGATATATTCAATCAGTAAAAAACCCTATGCACAAGTCCAGTTTTTATATAAAAATTGACAACATATCTACATCCAAACAAGAGTAAAAAATTCCACCAAACCATGAACCCTCAACCAACCAGATAAAACACATATATGAAGTAATTAAACCATAACAAATGTCTTAGGATACCGTATCTTCATTCTAATTACTGTCACAGCTCATCCCCCAAAACGTGATGATAGAGAGATAAACAGCAAGAAATTAGGGTTTCTTGCCCAGATAAAGACAGGAAAACTACAACAGTGCGAACTGGAACAGAAATCCCTCCAAATGGACATTTCATCCCAAAAAAATGTATTTTACAACGAGGCGAGGACAAGAATCCAAGAAGAATCAAATCCGATCCGACTGAAATAAATAAAAAATTACCAAGCCAATTCATCAAACGCATGTAATTCTAAAACATCCAACCCCCTTAAACGCTTTAAAATATCTGAATGGAACCCTAACGTGCATCCATCAATCAATCACCGCAGACAACGAATGTGAAACCGAAATAATCAAAGAAAACCTACCTCTGATTCGCTGAAGAGTGCACCGATCGCCCGAAAAAAGGAACCAAAAGAAGATAAATCGATGGTGCGCCGGACTCCCCAAAAACGCGATATGGAAACCCTAGAAGTCGAGCACACGAAGAAGACACGCAAGACTTATAAAACAAAAACAAGAGTGGATGTTCGATCCGTATTGCGGGCCAATCACAGCCGTCCCTTTGGTGAGCCAGTGTCCATTTTCGGATTCCACGTAAGGCTTTCGAGAGGTGTTCGTATGGGCCCAGTTTATATGAAATGCGTTATCCGGATCTGACAACTGGGCCTGATTTGATGGGCTTCGATTGGATGGACCTTTATTATAGGTCCGGATTACCCGAGTAGCCCTTTAAAGGGTCGGATCCAGTCCAGTCAAATCCGGATCCCAGTCTGACCATAGTTTTGAGTCCATAATTTAGATCCGTTAGTGTAATGTCTTGTTAATTGAAATTAGGAAGCGAATAGAAATTAAAATGGAATACATGTATGATCAACTTTGCTTTCATTTCATTATCAATTAAACAAACTAAATATAAAAGATGAAACTCAAAATGGAGATCATATGTGACTGACCAAGTGTAGTCTCATTTGTGACAACTTACAAGTGATTCGATCCCCATTGAAAGGGATCATTTATGACGGACCACAGGGAGTCTCCCTTGTAACCTATCACAGATGATTTGATTCCCATTTAGGTCCCATTTGGATCTATGCTAGGGTGGATTTTGTGATTTAAAAGCCAAATTCGAACAATCTTCGTATTTCACTTTTTAAACCACCGCTGTGAGTATATTCATTAACAACTTGGCATCCCAAAATTTAAGCAAACAATTCTTCTAAAAAGCAAGATGGATTATAGGAATCTTGGCTGTTGAACCATGTGGCCAAATATAGCTTAATAGTGGGCCTGCAAATCTCTTTCCTTTATAGACACTTATCCGAATAAAATCTGTGAACTTCAAAAGAAAATAAAAACAATGAATGCAAAATAGGACCAATTTTAAAAGTTCATCTAAGATCCAAACTAAGCAGTTTATAGCTAACCTAGTTACTTTTTAGGTTGACCCCAAGTCAACTAATTAACTATTTCCTATATTTAATTTATAAACAACATTCCCAAAGCAAGATGTGAACAAAAACATTTAAATTTTTGTCTTAGAATCGGCATTTTTTATGATTTTTTTATATATATAAAAAAAAAGTTATGATCCAATATAGTTGTCGAGCCAATCCCATTAGGTGATAATGTGTTGCACACGTATTGACCGTGCGTAACAACGACCAACATGGCACATTGTGCTACAGTCGTGCTCACTCAAATGGCTAAATTAATGAACAGACACCTTCACGGGCTAGCGAGCCACCCGTTAGTTAGCTCAATTTTTTTATCCCGCAATTTGTGTTTAAATTCAATATCTAGTATTTTTAGTATATAATTTAAATTTTTATAATGTTCATGACATACACTCACATGTTGTGACACCCGGTTCATTGAGAGATGGTGGGTCAGGATAGCCAAGAGGTTAAATAGTCCAAGATGGATTGAAACGATGACTTTGATCGGCCTAACAGATGTCGCGATGGGATGCATGTTTGGGGTTGTAATTACTTAGATTCACCCGTCTCTAGTAACAAATGTGAGAACGCCCTATATCCATGAGAGCTATAAAATGGCTTATAAAACCTCACAAAAAATATGAGGGTTGATGTAGGATTTGGATCACAGATCTAGAAACCCTAGGCCAGTTAGTGTGACATGCATGGGTTTGTAAGGCTTTGTATTCTATTTTTGTGTGGATTTGTGGTGTGTTGAGAGTCCCCGATATACCTGACATGAGGGAACCATATATATCCTCGTGTTGATCACTTTTCATAGTTTTATGTGATTGTTTGTGTTTCGTTCACCCATAATATCATTTGTTCTCTATCGAGTTCTATTCTGCAATACCCGGCATCAAGGCAAATATAAACCGTTTTTCACGTGCAACAACATTGAATCCAAATCCAATTTAGGCCCTGTTTGGATCTATGATTGATCAAATTATGCGTTTGAAATGCATAAGATGCTTAAACGCGAATCTAAACATATTTTTAACAATTAGTTTTTCAACCCTCATTTTGCTTTTTGAAACTAGAAAATCAAGTGATTGAAAAGTAAAAAAAACAACGTTTTTCAAAAGCAAAGTTTAAAACACGGGATTTTAAGAATCCATGCGTTTTAACCTCACATCTAAACACAACATTAGTTGTGTTCTTTCAGCCTATTCATGTATATATTTGAATAAACCAAATGAATAAGTAACTTTTTATATGTTTTGATTTAATATTTAACTTTGTTATATCTAATTAAATAATGTTGAATCCAGTAAATTTAAATGTATAAATACTAAATATAGCCTATTCATGGGAAATTACTAAATGTTGAATCCAGTAATTTCAATGATTCAATATTAGTCTTATTTTTAACTTGATGATATATTTCTAAAAAAATACAAATTTTATAAGAATTTTATTTTTGTAGTAAACATCATTTTATTTAAAGAAGATATTTTTTCATGAATCTTTCAAATTTGGAGGGTCATCCAATGATCCTTTAATTTGAAAGAAAAAATGCATTTTTGGTGACCCATTTGGAGGGTGGGTTTGAGCTCCCGTCATTCTCAATTTTGAAAGAATGAAACATTCTTATGTGAGAGAATTTGTTGTTCATTTACATTCACTTCTACTGTTCTACTAGAAAACCAAGAATATTAGGTTTTGAATTCTCCACTATTCTTGTGGTCGTTCTTGGACTTTCAGATAACAAATTTCCTTTCACGAAATACAGAAAAGATTCATGGGAATGGGGAATTAATTTTTTGTAGATCAGAGTTATGAAATTATAACTATTTAAAAAAATTCTAATGACATGTCCCAAAAAAATATCAATCTTAAATGTGTCACATTTTAAGCCAGTGACAAGAGGCGGTGTCATCCTCCCACTTTTGGATGATATGTTGGAAATGTCATCTGTCATTTATTTAAATAAAATTTGTCACCAAACACCTAGGTGTTGTTTGATTCATCCAAATATAAGAGCTTATTAAGCTAAAACCGGATTATCAGAGGTTATTGAGTATAAAATGTGTTTGGTTGACAGCCCAATATAAGAGCTTATCTTTCCTCTATCAGAGAAATACCCTTGATTTTTTTCATCTAAATCCCGGCCCTTATTAATCCGCAGTCGCCAATCGCCATTTTTACCCCGATGTGAAATGACTCATGTACCCCTGTAACTTAACCCAAATTACATGTGGTATATAATGTCAAAATCGACTAGCTCTCTCTCTCCTCACCCCTCTCTTCGTCGACTCCTTCGAAAAATCAAAAAAGGGGATTGGCTCTCCCAAACCTAATCGACCGAATCGCCAACCTTGTCCGTCTCTTAGCGCCAAACAACCCCAAAATGCAAACCCTAATCGAAGATCCTTAACCCCTCCCTCTGCGCCGCGACGTGAAGACCACGAATCCTCTTTGCTCTGGCCACCCCTGATCCCGGACCTTCACCACCTTCGCGGAACAGCATCTCTGTCTCCGTCTCCATCTTCTGACAGTCCAAGCTCGTGCCTCCTCTTCGGATTTCCTCCACATCCAACTATCTAGGTAATACATAATGTTTGTGTGCTAGGGTTTCATTTTTAAAAGAATGTTAAACCCATTTTCACTGTGGTTTTGTTGTTAATCTGCTTTGAAATATGTATATATTTATTTCCTGCACTAGCTTGATAGACATGTTTAGGGATTGCTCATTGATAACCACTGTTTGATGCTAACACAAACTGCTGTTAATTTTTTGGTATGGCCTGATTTTTCTCATGTTGATGCACAGGTCATGTATTTATTCACTTTTATGGTACATTTACAAATAAGTTAAGGAAATTTCAAATATTGAGGTGACCTACGCTTTAGGGATGAATGACAGGGGCCTAATATGCCCTACGCACTCTGAGGCTCTATGTGAGGACTTGATTTCTCATTGATAGGTGTTGTTGTTTGTGCATGGGCTACTAAGCAATCTTCTCAATCAAATTATATATTACATTCTGTCTGTTCTTCAGGTTGATCATGGTTTATGAATTGCTTTTAAATTAATCATTGTTTTGGCCTTTTGGTGCATTTTCTTTTGGAATATGTCAATTTGTTGAATTTTTTGTTTTCAAAGTGAATTGAAAGGAAAGGAAAATTATCTTTATAGAATGTTTTAACTAGATAAAGTATTACATAGCCTGAGAGAAAAATTCTTTTTGGGATGTGTTAATGTGAAACCTGTGTGTTTATTTATTCTTTGATTTGTGATCTGATCTATTAATATAAAATAATAAGAATTTTAGGTTAGCAAGTAAAAATGATTTTTTTTCAATGGTTGAGGTAACAAACATCAATACCAAAACAAACAAAACAAGCATTAGACATTTATGATCATGATTGGTACATATATTCATGTTTATTTTGTTGTAAAATATTGGCACATCTCTTGTGCATTGGCATTCCTTGATTCCATCTCATCTCCTAATGCATTTACTACACACCTCAAAAATGTAAAAGTGAGGTCAACATTGTTATAAATAGCTTCCAATTGTTACCCACCTATCTATAGTTTCGTCTGGATTGTAATGTGTTAATTAAAAGCAGTGGTGTAGTGGTGTTATACACTAGAATAAACACAGATACATCTCCCGTAACCATGTCGAGCCAGAGATCGACCCCCAAATTTTGAATGTTGCATGTGGACATAGCATTTGGATTTTTTTTTGTGTAAAAGTAGTGGCAGTAACTGGATATGTTGGTAAGCAACACCTAAATTCATGTAAATGCAGTAGATTTTATTGTTTCATTTTTGTGGTGCACATAAGAGGTTCATGGCCCTATATGTACAATTTGGTTTGTGTGTTATCTTTAAGTTAGGCAGATCAGTTTTTTTTTTAAAT
The DNA here is from genome assembly GCA_030737845.1 of Acorus calamus. Classification (NCBI taxonomy): domain Eukaryota; kingdom Viridiplantae; phylum Streptophyta; class Magnoliopsida; order Acorales; family Acoraceae; genus Acorus; species Acorus calamus. The sequence goes on from CM060858.1 coordinate 43,161,991, forward strand.
CTTGCTATGTGGAAGAAGATAGGGCATTGTTTGTATATGTGTATAATGTGGTCTATGTATGAAATGTATAGTTCTTGTAGGAGTAGGGTGTAGGACGTGTCACTTTGAGTTACTGCCTTAAGACAAACAAAAGTTGCTCAAATACCCATATTGGATTGAAACTCGTACCACATTTTTTTATTTTTGTAGGTGGATAATGGATGCCAGGTGTGGGAGAGCTTCATGGAGTCCGAAAATGAAAAAAATGTTTATTGATCTATGCTTAGAAAAAGTCATGCAAATCATTTTTTAGTAGTTTATGCAACATTCTTCTTCTTACAAGTCATGTAAATCATTTTTTTTTGCTCTCCCTGTTATTCAACAATGGCATTTGAAATTTTTTGTGTTCCATATTATTCTTTGCAATCTCTACATATAGATGAAATTTATAATTATGAGAGTTTTCCACATATTTAACACAAATTATTTGTTTTTAACGTGTAACATCCATGAAAATATTTCATTGTTCTACATATGGCATTAGTGGTTGATGTATTTATTTAAAAAAAGCAATAATATTTAAAATAGCCAAGCATATTTTTATGTTTTCAACCAAACATCAAAATAACATTCAACACTTATAAAATAGATCAAAATACCCTTTCTAATAATCACATAAGTCAACTGGTTAACCAAACACACTTATTTAAAATACTACTTAATATTTTTTATTGAACCAAACGCTTTTTTTCCTAAACTCTTAAAGTTTATCATCCTTCCTCTTTCTTCACTTAACAATCAGCACTTAAAATCTGCTTTCCGCCGCTGCCAAATAGCACCCTAGTTTTTTTTAGAATAGTAGATATGAAAATACGGTGGAACGGGGTGAATAAGCCCCAAAGCCATATTTTTCTACAATGAATGGACGAGTATAACTATATTAGGATATGTAAAAAATAATATGATATATAAGGTCTTCTTTTGCATTACTCCACCAACCTATTCCACTGATATAAATAAATTCATATGTCAAATTATTCATCATCACTTTTTATAAATCAAAGAATTCCACATACAAAATTCTTTTTACAGTTGACTTTATTCACAATTTATTCACGTTACACACAACTAATCTATGGTCAACATAATAATAAAACTTTATTATTACATTTAAAAAAAACATAATCAAGAAAAAAGGATAACAAAACAAAAATGATCCATTTCATTGGTATAATTATTTATTTTGAAACAATAATATATCCCACAATAATTTACGCTCCATATAATAGCTATGAATGTTTAAGAGCATCTCCAATTATTTACCTAGATGTGTACCTAAATTTAAATTCGAGTAAAAGTCATCCAAAAATCTCTCCAACCATTAACCATATCAAATCAAGCTTTTATCCAAAAAATTTATCCAAATTTTCAATGGCCATTTTTTCTTTCTTCAACTTTACGTTTTTTAAATATTTGAGTAAAACATAAAGTAATGATTAGAGTCACATTGTATTAGATGAAAGTTTTACTCAAACTATGATTAGAGTCACATTGTATTAGATGAAAGTTTTACTCAAACTTTTAGTAAAATTTGAATAGAGTTTTGAGTAAAGGCTAGAGATAGTTAACTTGAAGTTGAACAAAATTTGGATTCTTGCAAGTATACCCCCCCCCCCCCGGCAAACACCTCATTTTTGCGTTATACCCCGCTTAAGGCTCCGTTTGGATCCACGTTCGGGGCCGCTGCGTCGGCGAAAGCGAGGTCTAACGCGAGAATCGTTTTTTTGAGGCGTCGGGGAGGCGAGGAAAAATAGCTTGAAACGCTGAATGAAAGAATCAAACGCGAAAACTCAATTTTTCGTTTGGTTGGGCGTTGGCGTCTGCCACCACCAACGCGGGTGAAACGCGGATCCAAACGGAGCCTAAAAGTCTGATTGCATGCATACCTATATAAAACCTTATTGATGTGCATCCATGCCCCTACGGTTAAATTATGTTAGTTACAGTTGAAATATTCCGTAAATATTCCATTAATACCGTTAACCCTCTTAAAAAATAGCCATAATGCCCTTTTCAACCTCCAACAATTCGTAAACATGCACATGGAATAGTTTTTTCAAGGCATACATGTGCATGAACTCGTTTTTTAGGGGTATAGCTGTACTTTATATGGGGGTGTTGTGGGGTTAAAATTATCTTTTCATGAGGCATTGTTAGATAATTAATCATGGTTAGGTCAAAGAATGTAACAATTATGGACGGAAGGGCACAAATGCACATCAATGAGGGTTTTGTAGGGGCATGTATGCAATTAGAATTTTAGGGTGCGTTTTGTGTACAAATTTGAAAAGAAAATAAAAGAATGTGATGAAATTTTAGTTAATAAGAAAAGATGTGGAAAGTAAAATATTTTTCATTTGATCCACTTTCACGGTGTTTTTATATGTGGTGAAATTTTTTTTATTGCTTTCTTTTAAATTCTCACACATAGAGAAGGAAAAAAAATTCCACCTTAATATTCTAATAGGGAAAATTTCAAATAATCCTTTGTAAACTGTTTCAAATCTATATAACCCTCTAGCTTTTCCTAAAATTCATATAACCCTCTGCAAATATTTATGTAAATCTAAATAACCCATTGAGTTAAACTTTCATTCACAGATAAAAAATATTATGTAAATATTTAATTTTGTTAACCCTTACTAAAAACACACTACATCAAAAACATCATACAATTTGTTAAAAATGCGAAAAAATTTATATATGTATGATGATTTTTTCATTTTGGATAGATTATAAAATTATATATGGAGAGGTAAAATCAATATTTACAAAAGATTTTTTGCATTTTTAACATATTATATAAAAGTTTTTGGTATACTATGTTTTTATCCAGAGTTAATCATACTTAATATTTACAGAATAATCCTAAATCTATCAACGAAAATTAACTCAGAGGACTATTTGGTAGATGTTTTTAGGGGGTTATATGGATTTCTGACAATTTATAGAGGGTTATTTGAATTTTTTCCGTTTCTAATAAGACAAAATAGGAGAGAGAAAATGATGAAAATTATTTTTCTTTTTATTGTTTAACACGAACACTAAATTTTTTATTGATCAAAAGAAAATTTTTCATTTTCATCACTTTTTATTTGACCCAAACACACCCTTAAACAGTGTACAACGTCAAAATAAATTCTCGTAGGGGTATACATAAAAAAGAGTATTTTGTTTTTAAGACCCCATAAATCATAATATTTAGTGATCGATCCCTCACTTTTTCATATTTTGATTTTAGTCCCATATTTTTTGCTTTAGTCCCTGTGAGGGACCTATCCCTAAATTATTTATTTTTCTTTTTAGTCCTGAAAGGGACTAAAAAAACACATCCTTTAAATATGGGGATTAAAATCAAAGTGTGAAGAAGTGAGAGATCGATCCTTAAATAGGTATGTTTACATGGACTTAAAATTAAAAAAACCTTAAAAAATAGTTTTTTTTATTTTTCTGGTCCTGTAAACTATATGATTTAGTTATCGATCCCTCACTTTACACATTTCAGTTTAAATCTATAGATTTAAATGATATGTTTCTTATTATTTCATGAGAGGGACCTATCCGTAAATTATTTGATTTTCTTTTAGTTTTTGTGATGGATTAAAAAGAACATATCTTTTAAATCTGAAGACTTAGACTAAAATATGAAGAAGTGAGCGATAAATTAATAAATCATATAATCTATCGGAACTTAAAAATAATAATAAAAATAAAATAAAACAAAATTTCAAGTAACCGTTACACAAAAAAAAAAAAAAAAAAATTAAAAGAAGTTTTGAAGTAACCGACGGACACCTAGAGATAGAAAGAGAGAGAGAGAGAGAGCGCTCGCGCGCGCGTGAGAAGAAGCTAGCGTATCCGGATGCAATAATCCAGAGAAGATCTCCCCCCTACACAACCTTCCAAACACAGGGGCACGCGCTTTAATACCTCCACCCCCTCTCGTGACCGTACCACTCGCATGGGCCAAGGGGGAGGGGAGGTTTGTTTGTCTTTTCAACTGACGCTAACGCACCACCACCCATAAAGTGCCCCGAAACAACCATTCCCCAGTTCATCTTCATCATCATTTTCGCAAAAAGTTCAAAATCACAATCCATCCCGTCAGAACATATTCTCCTGTCCATTCTCAATTATTTATTATTATCTCACCCCCTTCGGATTAACATTCATCTCTCATCATGATTTTTTTTCTTTTTTGGTGGATCAAATGGAGTGGCCAATGTCATGTTACATGTCACATATGTTGGATCTGCATAAATATGGTTGAGATTTAAGAACCGATGTTTGCTTTTCTTTAGGTTTATCATTTCGCATGGCATTCGAGTCACTGTGTTCGACGCATAGGTGGCTGTTACGTTTCACGTGGTGGCCTTGTAGGTCTTGCTTTTCATCTTCCATGTGTGGTGTCTTTGCATGATATCAGATCTTCAAACTCAGACGGGTTGGTTTGGATTAGAATTTAATCTAATTTTAATTAAGTTTAAAACAAATTGACTTAAAATCAATCCGATCCAACTCTCAGATTCAAAGAGATCAATCTAAACCCAATCCATTGTGTTTGTTTGGGTTCAGATATGGAGTTCGGATTTACCTTAAGATAGAGATATTTTGGACAATTTAATTTGAAGTGCTCCATGCATAACCATTGATGTAACATACGGAGAAATTAGTAAAGATAACTAATAGATGATGAGATAAAGATAAACGAAGAAAACAAGTTAAAGTTTTGATAATAAATTTGTTCTCAGTTTATCCCAATTACATTTTATATCAAATAGGGATAAACAGTTCTTCCACTCACGTATCATCATAATTATATTTTTATTCCACCGCTTATTTCATTGTCAAACCAATCCTAAATGTACTATATTTTACAGTAAAATATTTTGAACCAAATTTAATCTCATAGTTTAAATAATTTAAATTTTATAAGACATTTAAATATACCACCATTTACATCAGTTTAGCATTCTCTAAACTCTCAACTCAAATCCAATTTATGTTTAGGTTCTTTGAATTTGGATTGAACAGCAAGCGCTGATAGTAGATCTCAATCTATACCTATTCAAAAATAGGGCCCTCCCAATTTTTTTGTATACACGGAGAAAAATGTTAGATTCAACCCTCTTTTTTAACTAATAAATCAAAGTATATAAACTCATTCATAAATTTTTATAAAATATATATAACTCGTAATTCAAGAAATAAAAAGATGTAAAATGTGCCGCGTGTGATTGCTCTGAGAGCATCTCCAATGACATGTTAGTTAATTAAGATGTTAGAGTGTCATGTCAACACTTTATCACTCAACTAGACACTCATTTACTATATCTTTATTTAGTTAATTGTTGTTACTCCAATGAACTAGCTAAATAACTAGTTAAAATAATAGTGGATCCACCTCTCCACCCACTCAATCATCTCCACCCACATAAAATAATATTTTTTTGAATATTTTAAATGGTAGGGTCTACATTTGGATGGCTAAAGCACTAGTCAAATTTAACATTTTTCTTAACATATGATAAGTGGGGCCCACATTTAACATGCCCTTAACACTTCCACTGGAACACCATTTTTACATGTTTTTTAAAAATCCGACACTAACTAAGAGCATCTTCAATGGACATGTTAACTCACTAGTTAATGTCATATTTTTATAAAAGATGTAAAAATGATACTCCAATGGAAGTGTTAAGGGTATGTTAAATGTGGGTCCTACCTGTCATATGTTAGTTTTCATGTTAATTTTAGCTAGTGCTTTAGCCAACTAAATGTGGGTTCCACCATTCAAAATATTTTAAAAAATATTATTTTGGGTGGGGGAGAGCTTTAAGTGGGTAGAGAGATGGACCCACTATTGTTTTAACTAGTTATTTAGCTAGTCCATTGGAGCAACAACCACCAACTAAACAAGAATGTAGTAAATGATGATCTAGTTGATGGATAAAGTGTTGACATGTCACTTTAATATTTTAGTTAGTTAACATGTTCATTGAAGATGCTCTAATAAATTAACATGTTCATTGAAGATGCTCTGATAGTTTGGATTAAGGATAGTGGTATCCAAAGCCGAATTTAAAGACACGAGACACCGCTCGAGACAAAAATCTGGAATTGCCGAACATAATTTTTGGGGACCCGTTCTTTACTAGATACCCCCACCCACCTTTATATTTGACCGGCCACTTGTCATCTTCCCCCCTCATTAATTATACTCTCTCTCTCCCGTCCATCCCCCCCAAAAAAAACCCACTGATCCAACGGCTATTACTCCATCAAATCTCACTCACGATACGCTGCACGTGACACCTGCACACACAATATTCCCTTCATTTGAGGTTGATATGCACCACAAAAAAATAAATAAATAGAGCAAACCTTACAAAAAGAATATAAAAAAAACGTTACGTTACGTTGTTAGGGGTATCCTAACGTTAGGTATGGAATGAAAAATCGAGGCCCCACGTTTATTATGATGATTGAATCACGACCGTCCATGTTGGTGGGTCACCTACACAGCCCGACAAGCCTACCTGTTCGGGGCTGCAGCTGTATTTGTACCATCAATTCCACTGTTCAAGGCCCTTCATTAAACGCCGTTGACATTGAAATGCCAGAATTAAATAAACCAACGGACGGTCCAGATGTGACGATGTGATCACACAGTCGTAATTATATCTCGATCGTCCTGATGAGATCGTGCGGTTCTGATTGACTCGGCCACTCTGTCAGGTTCGGGAGTTGTTGCGGCTGACAAGATCGCTTTCCCACTCAATATCCGGTGGTCCCCACCGGTTATTCGGTCCTTTTGCGAAAAACCCCTCGATATTTTATGGGAAAGACATTGCTAGATTGTTCAGTCACCATGTTGATTTGATTTTTCTTCAAATATATATTCTTTCTAGGGTTCGCTTAGAAACACAGATTGAAAAATAGATTTTGAAATAAAGCTCTTTTTTAAGATGATTTTAAATTTTGACTTTTTTAAGATATATTTTTTTAATTCAGAAATCAATATTTGAAAAAAATTAATGTTTGACAGAGAAAGCTGTTTTTCAATTCAAAAAATCGATTCCGACAAAAAAACGTTATTTTTGAGCTTTTTAAAACACAGGTTTCGAATGAAAAATTAAAGGAATCCAACTTCCGATTCTGCAAAAAACTGACCCGTTTAGCTGTACGATTTTAGCTTTCCTTGAGTTGTATTCGAGATGCAAAAATAGGTAAAATAGGCTGTCTATCAACTTTATTTACTTGGGGGGGGGGGGGGAGTTCCATAAGCTATTATATGATAGAAAAATATTTTAGCATGGATAATTATATGAGTTGAATAAATCAATTTTTGTTTAATTATGTTTTTAGTTATCTTTTTTTGTAAAACACAATAATGAAATTTTTATTGTTTGATTTAGCGTCAAGATTCGATATCAAGAACTACTCTTAATACAGGTAAAGTCTAACAGTTGTGCTGTGACCGTTAATGGGTGTGATATTGAATTATTACAACTAAACAAACAACATGTATCCTTTATTTTTATCTTATCTTGCCCTGTTTCTCTGATTCTACTATCTAGATTCCAGACAAAGGGTTAATGTATTAATTATGCCTTCCCGAACTGATCACCGCTTGAAAAGAAAACTCCAAGTACAAACGTATGAGAGCAACGTTTGTATTTGTAATGAAAGAAAGTCTTAGGTGGTGACGGGGACTGTAGTGGCTATCTTTGGTTGAGTTTTTATGTGGTGGTGTATTTGCAAATAGAAGAAAGATACATCCTGCCTCCACTACAGTCTTAATTACAATCGAAACTGTTTTTTAATTTTTTTAAAGTGTATGCTGTGATATGAAATAATGTACATACTTTGATACGATAATGTATTTTTTCCAATCAATTTTTTTTTAAAATTATATTATACACTATGATAGAAACTATGCACTTTAATAACGTATTATATTCTACTATTATAATGTACCGGGATGCAAACGGAGTTGCAAACGGGGTTATGTGTATCAGCGCTCATTTGCGCATTGATGCAATGTAAGAATAATAAGTCCTTACACTTGCACATGGACTTCATGTGGACTTTACTACAATATGATCATCTGATTGAAATTGCGCAACTAATGTCTAATGAAAACTTATAGTAACCACTTAAATATGGTTCTTTTAGTGGTTGTTGAGGGGACGGAATGCATGTATTATTGGTTTTAGGTCATCTCTATTAAGATAAAAATAATTTTGGGCGGTTGGTACGGGGACTAAAGAAATCGCACACGATGGTCGTCACATAAATAACATGTTTGCCTCTACTGTCCCACTAACTAATGTTTTGAGTTATGTTTTTTCAAATAATCTCATTGTTTTTTCCCCGACTTTGGGGGTTGGGGGGGGGGGGGGAGGATACAAAAATTTCAGTCGGTTTTTCTTGTTATTTTTTCCCCTGATTCGCTTGTGTCCCGATTGATACCTCTTTTGCCTTCTTCTTTCTTTCTTCCCCTCTCTCCCCTCACACTCATTCTCTGTTGCTCCTTTTGTAATTTTTTGTCACTTCACTTTTTACTGATGTGTTTGGTTATGTGATTGTATAATTTTTTTTCATGTTGGTAGTAGGCTATTTTTGTGATCATACGACTAAATAATTTTACAATAACAACTTCCTACATACAGATTTTCAGATTCTTGTCAGAATCACTTCTGCAATATAATTGAGTAACCAAATGCACCCTTACACTTATGTGATATTCTTAATTGAAATTGTAATAGCTTTATCTAACTTTTCATAAAAAAATAATTTAATAAAAAATAAGTATAATGAATTACTATCTCAAGTAACATTCAATTTGTTTAAAAATCATCACATCTGTGTGTCAAGACAAAAGAGGTAAAAAAAAGGCTTTTTTTTTAGTCTCTATAAATTATATGATTTAGTTATTGATTTCCCACTTATTTATATTACAGATTAAATCCCTAGATTTAAAATGTATATTCCTTATTAGTCCATGGAACTTTGGGAGGGACCTATCACCAAATTATTTGATTTGGTTTTCTTATCGGTACATAAGAGGGACTAAAAGGAAAATATTATTTAAATATGAGTGTTTAAACTGTAATATGAAGAAGTGATGAATCAATCATTATTTACGAGGATTAAAAAATAAAAAAACCCAAAAAATATATTCAATTAAAAAAATTATATATATGTGATTAAATTATAATATATTGATCAATAAAATATAATAAAAACTCATTTATGTGATTAAATAAACTGTGAAGAAAATATAATAGTTTATTAATGTCCATCGATGTTGGATTATAAATACATTTTAACTATGACATACATAAAAATATATATAATAAAAACTCGTTTATGTGATTAAATAAACCGTGAAGAAAATATAATAGTTTATTAATGTCCATCGATGTTGGATTATGAATACATTTTAACTATGACATACATAAAAATATATAAAAAATCAAATCAGACAACCAAATTCCAAATACAAGAATCACTTGTAATCAAACCCGCATGATTTATTTATTTATTCGGGATAAGCTCACTCCAATCACACCAATGGATTCCATCCTGATCCGAAAAGATCATCGGATCAAATCAAGTCACTAACAAAGAATGAACGGTCTCGATCAAGCTGTCATCAGACATTTGACGTTCGATTTCCTTGTCACATATCTTCTCATAAGATAAGATGAACCAAACATTGTTTCATTTTCATAATTTCATTTCAACGTATTTAAATATAAAATTTAAAAAAAAAACATAGTATCACAAAAAGCCAGTGATAAAACCGATAAATTCCCCCTCTATTTCATTTCATTTTTTAAATATAAATACGAGCACATATATTTATTTTTTTCTGTCCACTGTTTCCCATAATGCCCCTGCCCCAAGAAAGATTTGGTTAAACCCATCTCGAGACGGTGAAATTCAAATAAGACCGTCGGATCAAATAAAAAACAATTTTTTTTAAAAGCTGGGAAAATCCGCCTCGTGATACCCTTTTTTCGGTGAAAACTGGTTAGTTAATCCACTTTTCTTTGTTTCTCTCTCTAAAAAACCACACAGACTCTGTAGAGAGAGAGAGAGGGGAAGAGAACCTCTTCCTTCTCGAGGCTTAAAACCCCCTTTCTCGTGCAGAGCGCCTTCTCTCTCTCTCCATAGACCTCTTGTTTCTCTCTCTATAAATCTCTCTGTCTCTCTTGTTCTCTCCATCTCTTCAGACTTTCTTGAACAAGCTTTGCTTGTGATACAGAGTCGCAGAAGAAGACTTTCGCTTTGTTTGAGCGCATCATTCATTGAGAGGTCTGGGAGTTAGAGAGGAAGAGAGCAATGTCGGCTTGCAAGGATATGGACCCCCGCGTCCATGACATCGCCGCCTCCATTCGCGTAGTCCCCAATTTTCCCAAACCAGGTTTCAATCTCTTTCTCTCTATCTTGATCGGTCATCGATGTTTTGGTGTTTTGTTTGGGGAGTATCGTTGATGATTTGTTATAAATTTGGGTTCTTGATGGTTGCAGGGATCATGTTTCAGGACATCACTACGTTGCTTCTCAATCCAAAGGCGTTCAAGGACGCCGTGGATTTGTTCGTCGAGAGGTACAAGGGGAAGAACATCTCCGTCGTTGCAGGTGTGATCAGGAGTCGATATTTCGTTTAAAAATCGTTTTTTTTTATGTGAATTTGTATGTTTGTTTCTTTGATTGGTTGATGATGCGTGCAAGGAATCCCAAAGTGTTTGGTTTTCTTAATATTTGTTTCAGCGATTTATTTTAAAAAATTAGTGTTGTGGGACCTTTTTTTATATATATATATATAGTAAATAATGGTGCTTGTGAGGAGGAATAGGAAGAGCTATTGAGTATTGCCTTTTGTAGGTGTTTATGATTGCCTTTTGAAAAGTTTTTAAAGAAGTGATGTTTGTGTTATGGTTTTTTTGACCCGTTTTAGTGGGCGCGGATGTGTGCGATCCACTGTCCTCTCTGTGATCTTTTGTAGTCCCTTCTATCTGTTTTGTCTCTGTTTTGTGTCCCCACCCATGAGAAATCCAAAAGAGCTTTACTTGTGGCTAGTGGGCTATCGAAGATATGTTTGACTCGATCAGTCACTGTTCTTCCACGACTTATTTTGCTAACAACAATTCATGTGATGTTGCTTGGTGGACTATGGATCTTTTGTCGGCAATGCATGTGATTGCATTTTTATTTGGGTGTGCTTTAATTGGTGTTTTGAAACAAACAAGATGATGGTTTATTGACAATGTGTATTATTCTTTTGAATGTCCTGTACCAGTTACTGTTTGTGGTTCCATTGTTGAGGTTCAGGTAGAGTACAGTGGTCCTATATTGTCTTGTTTTCGAAGAGTTAACTGATTCTGTTGCTCAAATTGTGATCAAAATCCACAGAAAGCATTGGATTTTTCAATATCCTTTAAAGATTTAAAGCAAAACTGCATTTGAAAATGAATCTTTCCTTTTATAATTTTTTACTTTGATTCAGAATAATTCTGTTTTATGTGAGATTCATATTTTCAATTATCCTTGTACTGAAAGGTTACTGTGATTCATAAATACAATGTGGTGCACAATTGTGTTATCTCTAATCATAATATGTTTTTGCAGTTGTATTTATGAAACATAAGTGATGGGTTGTATAATTAATATTATGATTGTGCATGGGTGAATTGCGAGTACTTTTTTTATGTTCAGTCTTGAAATATTCTGGCTGTAACAAGTGATGCTCTGTTTAACATGCTTGACAAAATGTATATTTGATTAGAAATGAACATGCAGCTGTTTTTAACATGGAAAGTGCTTCTACAGCTGTTTTAACATGGAAAGTGCTTCTATGTCAAACTGAAATGCTCAAAATCTTCATTCTGCCCAATTATTAATTTCCATATATGCAATACATATCTTATGCAGTCATTTAGGGACCAAATGTAGTATCTATTTTAATTTTCTTTTAATATAAAGGTCTTCATCAATTTAAGTCATAAATATTCGTACTTCGTATACTCCTTCATTACTAAATATATATTTAGTTATGCATTTATATAAGATCATGCTTCTTTTGTACTTCTCCTCATGCAGGCTTAATGTTAGATATTAAGAGACACTAGTTTATGTGTTGCTTTAGCTCTTGATTTCTTCTTCATTTCAGGAATTGAAGCTAGGGGTTTCATTTTTGGTCCTCCAATCGCATTAGAAATTGGTGCAAAATTCGTTCCACTTAGGAAACCAAGAAAGTTGCCAGGTGGGTAGCAATCTGTATGCCTTCCATACATGTTTTGTTCTGGCACTTCCTACAGTCAACAATCCTGCAATCTCTGCATTATGACTTCACTGTGTGGATTAGTTTTGAAAATTGCAACTTCACTTTGCTTGCCATTTTTAGATGACAGCTGTAACTTCAGTTGTTAAAGAAATTTTCTGTGTACTATATGCTGTAGTGACCAATTTGATATTAATCAATCCTAAGGTTGGTTTGTGTTTAATATCGATTGAAAGTAATTTTTTTTTGTTTAATCGCTTTTAATATATTCCATGTGAAATATATTTTCCCTATATGATCTCCTCCTTTAAAAGCATTCGAACCCTTATTTTTGTTGGTTCACATTTTTCTGGTAGAATGAGTGACACAGATGTAGTTTCTTCAGGAAAAAAATGACAGATTTCACTGCCATTAGTTCATAGCAATGTGTAATTTTATGGCCTTTCTCTCCTTCAGTCATCTAGAGATTTCAAATGAAAATATCCACTTGTACAATTCTGCAAGTGTGGGAATAGAATCTAGGTTTTCAAAGTGGGGATGGGCAAGTTGAACTGAATTATGATACTTGACAGAGAGGTATCTTTTAAACAACAAGACGGATTAATTCTGCTCAAAGATTAGTACTTTTGTCAATAACACTGTTGTTAAGTTGTATGGTAAAACACTATCACATGTACATGATGCCATCGGATGCACTCTTGTACATACCCATGTGTTCCTCATTCCATATGCCATCTTATATTTTCACATATTATATCATTACATGACACATTGGTGGGATTTCACATTTTTATGATTGATAAATATAGTTCATAACTACTTGTGAAGATTGGAAACATATATTGCTAAAAAGACACTATTTTCTGAGCTACCCATCATTGGCAATTGAATGTGGTGTTTTATTTCTGATGTGCAAAGAAAGCAGGGGAAAACTCTTATAGGTCTGCGTAAAGAAATTATAGTAATCAATTGTCACAACTGGAGGGATATCCCAAAAGCAAGTCATGAATTAGATTGATGTTGTGTTAACTGACTGTAGTTCTGTCATTACTTGAATAGTGTGAATATATATATTTCACGTGGCCTCAAATCATGAATTTAGGCTCTGATTCTTGGTTTCATTTTTTTAGGGGTGGAAAAAGGTTTCAGAGGAAGTCACATTATTGATAAAATATGCTTTAGCATATCCTAAAATCACAGTGTCAATACATGTTATATGATTTTTCTTCCTGTCGAATTTATCTGCTGTGGTTAATTTGTTATGTCGAATTTATCTGCTGTGGTTAATTTGTAGTTCTTCTTGATGCCATCTATTTACTTTTCTTTGTCAGAGATGTAATACATATTATGGATCTTGATTTTCATTCCATTCATGCCTGAGATGCTCAATGAAAAAAGTTTATAGGTCATATCCATTCTCTATAACTGAATATGACATTTACATCTAAACTTATCATATTGCTTAGTCTGAATATGGATATCTATATGATTTTTCTTCCTGTTCAATTTTGTTGCTTAAAAAGTATTCACAATTGGATCTGATGCCATGTAGACCCTTTATTTAAATGTAGGACTTCCTTTTTCTGGGAAACTAAAATATATTTTCGCGTATCCATTATATCCCACTTGCAGCATCTAATGTCTCTTACCAAATGCAGGTGAGGTTATTTCGGAACAGTATGTCTTGGAGTATGGGACAGATTGCATTGAAATGCACATTGGAGCAGTTGAACCTGGTGAGCGTGCTTTGGTTGTTGATGATTTGATAGCTACTGGAGGTACTCTATGTGCAGCCATGAAATTACTTGGTAAGTCCTAAAAAATATGTATCTTTTGTGACATTGTTTCACTTTTAAAAAAACTGTTCTCTTTTTTATTCTGGGTTCTGCGATTGCTTATTGAAGGTGTGTGATAAATTCTATGCAATACCTTTTAAACATAGTTGATGAGCACTGCATAATGAAATTATATATGCTTTTCATTGTAGTGAAATTTCTTAATTGTGTTAATTACTAAGGATTTGTCTGAATTCTAGGATTCCACAATGTTTGGTTTGACATGGGATTACAATCCTTTGGAATGCCAGAATTCTCTAAAATCCGAAGAATGATTCTATATGGTGGAATTTTAGTAGTCTCAAAATAGTTGTATGAGTTCAAAGTATTAATGTTAATATTTAATCAACATTATTTGACTCATATTAATATAATATCTCATTATCCCTCAATCAATATGCTTTATATGTCTATATTTTATTTTTAAAATAAACATTGTGTAATTTTAATCTTAAAGCTCCATTTTAGTATCCGAAATTCCAGTCTTTCACACCCCCTATGAAACATTGTGTAAATACCCAGAATTTCCTCCTCCTGACCATAGATGGGCATTTTTAACAATTTCAATGGGAAGATGTTTTTAAATTTTTTTAAAAGCAAGGTTATTTTTGGCATTTTTTTCAAGAAAGTGTTTTTGGTCTTGTAAAAAAAGAGTATTTTGGTATCTGTAAAAATGTGTGTTTACGAATTTCTAAATTTAATAAGGCTGTAAAATCATTATTTTTTAAATGTTATATTTTATGAATAAAATTATATTTTTTTCTCAAGTAGCTGCTCTTTGAAGGTGGTTCTGGCATGATGACTATCTAAGATGTTGTCAACTCTAAACGTCCATCACCTTTTCGTTTGTAGCTTTGGTAGCTTCTATCTATTATGTTTGCTGTTTGTTATTCTCTACCCGACCAAGTAGATTCTTGGAAATCCATCTTTCATCTAAACAAGAGTTTTCAAGATCCATGAGAGTTGAAATAAGAGTATTTTGTGAAATCAGAAGGTTCAATGAAATGCCATATTTTCTGGAAATCAGTTATGAATTTTTAATACCAAGATCCAATCAGACTCCAAGTTTGCTGAACTCCCATTGAGTTAGAATGATCTTTCTTTGACAACAATATGAAAAATATCTAATGTTTATGGTTTGTTTCTCAGAACGAGCGGGTGCTGAAGTTGTTGAATGTGCTTGTGTAATTGGACTGCCTGAACTTAAGGTATGCGGACTGTTGTGGTTTTTTCTTCTTCTCAGTTTCCACCAATTCTTGTTAATTCTTTATTGGTATTTCTAGTTATGTTTCTTCTGAATATTATGTAGTTTTCATCAAGAAAGACCTTATATGAATTTGTTTTTCGTATACTATGGAAATATTCATCAGTGTCTAACTGATGCTTTTAACAAGTTTTTTCAAAATTTTATATTGCTTAATTTTACATTGAGTTGGTTGCTTAATCTAGCAAATTAAGCATTGTGTGGACATTTTTTTTTCCAGTAACCAACGGTTCTTGGTTTCTAGCCTGCCCAACTTGCCTATTCAAATAAAAAGGGGATTATTTTGTTCTTCGACAGTTAGATTTGTAAGATCATTTGAATGGATTTCCATGTCTATGTAAACTGGAAGGTTGAAGCCATGAATGGATTTCCATGTCTTGGTAAACGGGGATGAGTCCAATAGTGAGCCAAGCAAGTGGGGGATGAAGTCCCCTCATGGACAGTGGGTTCATGGGGCTATTGTACCTTTATAAGATCGTTACAAAAGATAAACAAAGTAGATTAATGGAGGTTGGTGTGGGGTGGTGGAAAGTGGGATCGTCTTATTTTTAGCTGCTCTTTCTGCTGGGAAAGCTGGGGAAGTTCAGAGGTTGATATGGGGAATTATTTTTGGTAGAAGGATAAACTCTGGTTCTGTTGATACAAAGTAGGCCTCCTTCATGGGTGTGTCAGGGACTAAAGCATAAAAGACAGGTTCTGGCAAATTATTGCTCCTTTGGTGTGTTAGGGACCATGGCATTTTATATGCAACTGCAGTGTATTTTCAAAATCTAACTTGAAATCCCTTGGCTATAATTAAAATTGGTTGCTTCATTATGTATGAACAAGGAACCCCTTAGCTTCTTGAGCCGTTGTTCAGTTGCCTATGACCCAATTCCAAGTTTTCCATCTGCACAAAGCAAACCATGTTCTACTTTCTTTTCTAGCTGTTTGCTCCTCTTGCCCATTTTGAACTTCTGCATTTGAAACTCTCAAAATGGCTATTTGTATACTTGGGTATTTATCCTGTTACATTTGTCGTAGACTCTCCTGGTCCTGCCGAGCTAACTCTTTTACTAACGCATTTCCTGGAAGCCATGTGTAATTTGTGTTTTCTGCACTCTGCTGATGAATTCCCTTGTTGAAACCTCTCCAATAAGGATTTAGCTTGCATCATTGCATGACTCCTCTGTTCCCTACTGTATTTCTGATGATGCATTTCCTTGTTGGGGAGAACCTATTTCACATGATATTTAGTTCAAAAGCTTCATGTATAGTTTTGTTAGTGCTATGGGCACGTGTATGATTCTTAATCTGTGTCCAATTCTGTTACACACCAATGCCATTCCTGGCCATGCATTCTGCATGAGTGCAAGATTAGATTACATTTAGATCATCCACATGCATTTTGTAACTTGTTTAATTCGATGGGATGACGCAGAGAAAAAGGCTTTTAAGAGTATGCTTGCTTGCTCTGATCTTGAATGTTAATGATGCAGGGTCACGAAAGGTTAAATGGTAAGCCACTGTATGTACTGCTGGAGTCCCGGTAGCCAGAGTCTCTCTCTCTCTCTCGCTCTCTCTCTCAGTATTTTGCCCTCTTGTCATCTCTTTGTTTACCGCTCTAGCGATGTCTGTACATTAGAGGGCATTATTTGCCTATCTGTTGTACTCTGAAGCTTGTCTTTCCTCCCTTGTCTCTGAATAGCAGTAAATTTTGTTCTACCTTTGTTTCACAAGGGGGTGTCTATTCCCTTTTTGATTCATTTTCTTTTTTTTTTTGGATGAAGATCAGTACTTTGGATTTGGGTACATGGATTAATGAATGAGCAATTGCATTTCAGCAGCTTGTCTTTGTGGCAGTGGCTTTCATTGTGTATTACATTCTCAGATGAGGGCCACCAGGTTTATAAGCATCTAGCAAGTTCTTGATCATATGAAATTAATGTGTGATTGCTTATGTGGTGGAAGAGAAGTATTTTTTTAAAATGATATAATCGAGATCGATGTTTTAAGTTAGAAAAAAAAAAAATCTTGGGTCGTATAGATATACTGTCTAAATGGTTTTAAAATTGAGTTTCTTGGTGGATGAATGTGGAACAAAGGTTAGAATAGCTGTTAATCTCTTTTTTTGAGGACCAAATTGTGGGTTATTAGTCTGTTTTTTTGTTTGTTTACCAATAAAAGTTGGGGTTTGCTATTCGAAGTATTTAAACTTGGACTTGGTATTATGGTGACGCCATGTCCCAATGTTGTATAGGAAATTGTTTAATATAGTATGCTTTATTCCGTCAGTATATACTCTATTATGATTTCAAATGAGTATGTATTATTATTTTTTTATATAAAAATTGCATTTAATTAACTAAATATGTATTTAAAAAAATTAAAATGTGCGTGGTATGAAAAAATGATGACAAACTCAAATTGCAATTAATTAACTAAATATTATATCCCATTTTAATATTTTTCCATATTATCCCCCAACCAAATAAACTTTCAAATATTGGAAATTCTTTAGTCGTGTGTGGAAAAGTGCGTGAATTTGGTTCAATGTAACAATAAAAAGGAATAAAAATTACTGAAAATGCCAGAAAATCAAGGGAAAATGTGAAGCAAAAATATGAACCGTATTCATAAATAACATTTCGCAAACATAATATCACCAATATGATAACTAAATGACAATAATATATATAAAAAATAGAAGAAAACAGTATTGTGATGCTCTCAGAGGTCATATTAAATTTCTAATAAAGTATGTTCTCCATTACACCATCTTATTCTAAACAATGTCCGGTTAATTCATTCATGTATTTCATTTTTATGATTACATACACTTCATTATTTGTAAAATTGATCATATGAACAATTAAGTCCCCGTTCAGAAGTGCGGTGATTAAGCCCGCATTCTGATAATCCAGGTGGTAGAACTCCGTGTTGGATAAACATTATTTTGGGAGCTTCTTCGATGCAAGTTTTTTGGTACAACAAATGAATAAAATAAATCTTTATCTTCAAATGTTTAGCATCGCGGTGACATTTTCCTGACTTTGCCCCCGCAGATCCAACAGAGTCTGTAACACATTCGAAAAGGAAATATAATATTCCCCTACATGGTAAATGTGACAGAGGTAGCTTGCATGACATTTGTGGCAGCATACATGTGCATATGAACGCAATATATGATAAAAAAATGACTACATAGATATGATAGGTATTATAGAAATACAGTTTGTTAAATATGATGTAAACCTAAACCACATTGAATGAACATGGCTTGAACAAGGGAGGATCTAGCATGAAAACAATGTGGGACAACAAAGATAGACTTTATACATAACTATTTTTTTTTAAAAAGTACCTGAGCATTTTGAAAAGAAAAACGTAACACGTTTAGTCCTATTTGCATGTTCATTTACCTTGCATATGTTTTAATTTTATTAAAATATATATTTGATCAATAAAATACATTATATGCATAAAAAATGAAATGCATAAAAAATGAAATACATAATGAATATTGACAATTGGCCGCAACAACTATATCCAACATTTGTCCCAAATGGCTTGGTCGTGTGGTAGGGACACCTCATTTCAAGGGGTTTGCCAAGGTTCAAAACCTTGCTGATGGTGAGGTCTAGTTGGGCTGGTTATTGTGGGCCTTGACCCATATGTTAGCCTGTTTCTCTGCTACAACTCGTAGCACAGTTAATAATGTATGATAAGATTTTGTGTGTAGTCTGTCTGGGCCCTCTTACAAAATAAATAAATAAATGATATTTGACATTTGTAGTGAGGGATGTCTCTGAAGGTCGCGTTCTTTGATCCAAGAAATGGTTCTTGTTCAATTATGAGTAGCTTAGTAAGTCCCCTTTCAAATTGAAGGACTGTGCTCTAAAGTTGACTAGGGCTGATAAACGAACCGAGCAGCTCTGGCTCGACTCGATTAAAACTCGTTCAGACTCGTTCGATTCGACAAACAAGCGGCTTTAACAATTTTAAAGCTCAGTTTGTAAACAAGCCGATGCTAAGCTTAGCCAAACTCGTTCACTTAACATAAAAACGGGAACGAGCCGAGCCCAAGCCGATCCTGAGCCTGAGTTTATGTCACTTTCACATGTATAAGGCGTTATAATTTGTGAAATGTGACTTGTCATTGCTAAACAAGGTTTTTTTTTAGTTAAACGAGCCCGAGCCAAGCCTTGATTTGAGTTTTGACTTTGTTTGTTTAACAAATGAGCTGAGCCGAGCTGCGAGCTTTAACCGAGCTTTTCACGAGCCTAATAAGCCGAGCTTGAACATAAAATGAAGCTTGGTCCTGAATCGAGCTGAGTCCGAGCCGAACTTGATACTAAACGAGTCGAGTCTGAACAGGTCAAAGCTCGACTTGTTTACCACCCCTAGAGTTGACTTATTTTGCCCGCTAAAGTCATGAGTGCTGTTACACTTAGTTTTTTTCTCAGTCCAAAACACAGTCCTATATACCACTTTAGAAATCAGTGAAGCATATACCTAGTTAGATGTTGTATATACCACATTAAATATTTTCTTACACTTACTAAAAATTGGTTCATTCAATTCGAAATGGAGCGATATACATTTTTTATTAAAGCATATACCTTATTAGATGGTGTTTACTATTTAAAAAAAAAATGAAAACAGTGAGATCTGAATTTTGGTCGGTGAATGTGATGCAGTAACATTTTCATAAAGTCATTCTTTTTGTTTTTTTTAAGTCCCACAAGGGGGCTGGAAGGCTCAAGGCCCACAAATTAAGCCCACCAGGAGGAAAGTTTTATTGGGCTCGAACCCTTGATCTCCTGAAGTAAAAGGGTGCGAGAGTATTCATACTTGTGTCCTCTGTTCGAATTGGAAAATGACATGCCTAACTCCCGGTGCAGTCTCATTTACAATCTACAATGTTTTTTATTTTTTTAAATTATATATTTTTCCATTGAAACATGTACAATTATATAAAATGAAGTATATACTCAGTGGCGAACCTATGATTTTTTTCTAGTGGGGGCCATTACTAATTAACTATTAAATTTAAATTTACACTTCATACAATAAAATGTTAATAACACAATGACTTTCATATTTTTGAACAATATCATTAGTGGTACCATCATACTATAGTTGTTTTGAAGTTGAAGATGACATCATTTTATAAAATATTTTCATAACCGATTAAAAATAAAAAATTAAGATTTAATTTTTTTGAGTAATCAAACAAACAATTTAAATCTTTTCAAGTCCCTACTAAAAAAAGGAGTTTTGAATGAATCTAAATCTAAATTATTTGCTAATTCTTACTCTTTTTTTTTGAGTTACTAGTGCCTTTTGTCATGTATAGTTTATAAACTAAATTGTGAGCCATATATGCATTTAAATATTTTTTAAAAATAAATTTATATTTTTTATTTGCTCAAAGTCTCAAAAAATTAATTGGGGCAAAGGTTAAGAAAATGAAGGCATTATAAATATACAAACAAAGTATATATGCTAAAAGCATATGATATATTGATAATTAATAAAAATACCATTCAATAGTAAAAAAAAATTATGTCAAAATAGAAAATTTAAAATCAAATAAGTGTTCTAACATGGTTGTGAATAGTTGTGTGTTGCTTGTTGGTAGATTAAAATGAGATATTTTTTTTCAGATGAATATGTTGACCTACAAAAATCATTAGAGAGATTCAATCAAGAGTAAAAAAATGTTTAAAATGCACAATAAGAACATTAAGTACCGACCAAAAACATTAAAATACTAAGCATAACAAAAAATCAAACCTTAAAAATAGATGAAATGTTGTGGTTGGTCGACAACTGTATTCAATCCTCTCTTCTTTTTTTTTAACCATGCCGTCTGTAGTGTCCAGCCTCTTTTTAACTTTCCCCAAATGTAAAATAGTGAAAGCCCAAGTTTTTTTGTTTTATTGCAACAACTTGTTTTTTTTTTATTTTTTTATCCTTAGTTTCAAAGTACCGTTAATTATTATTAAAATCTTAGTGGGTGCCATCGCCCCATTAGCCTCTAAGTGGGTCCGCCCCTGTATATACTTAGATAATGTAATATATATATTTTTTAAAAAAATAAATTTTTTATTCTATATATTATAATAGAACTCTATATATTATGATAGCATAGTATGTGAGACTGTAAAATAGATTACAGATCGAATATACTAAGTGTATGATTGCTAGTTCTAATTTAGTCATGGGAGCACTTGCATGTATCTTTCTCTCTTATTAGCCCACCGTTCTCAATCAAATAATACCGAGCTTGGGTAGTCGATCGGCAAACTTTATTAAACTTGTCAATCAATTTTTTTTAAAAATATTATTAATTACTCATTTTAAACTCTATCCAAATAAAAAAACCAAACACAAAATATACTGTTTCATGGAAACATCACAACACATTTTTGTGAAAATATTTTCTGTACCTTTTGCAGCATAACAGAACAAAAAATAAAGAGGAATATTTCACATCAATCTCCTCGATCAGTAGAGAACTTGTTTGAGATTCTTTTATTTTTTTCAAGAGAGGAAAGAAAGCAGAGCTCAGACAGTTTCATCTGTTCAATCGATGTGATTGCACGTGAACAGTCCTAATGCATGTGTGGATTTGCTTATGTTTTTGCGCGTAAGACTTTTCGAGGTGAATTGAATGGTATAGCTTATGATGTTTGGCGTAATTTTTTTAAAATGAAATCTTGTACTTCAGAGAGTCATGATGGGTCACTGAAACAATTATATACCTCTATATCTATATATATATATATATATATATATATATATATATATATATATATATATATATATATATATATATATATATATATATATATATATGAGGAATGATACGGTGCGCGATGCGGGACGTGCGCGACGACCACGGGCGTCGATGGGTCCATCGGTCCATCGCGGACGGCGGGTGCATTCACGACCGTGGATACGATGGACCCGCGATCGGACCGTCGTTCCCGCATCGCGGGTCCATATATATATATATATATATATATATATATATATATATATATATATATATATATATATAGAGGAATGATACGCATCGGGAACGTGCGCGAACGACCACGGGCCGTCGACACGTCCATCGCGGGTCCATCGCATCGGACGGTCGGGTGCGACCATCGACCGTTGGATACGATGGACCCGCGATGGACGAACGGCGTGTTCCCGACCGTGCGGGACGCCGCACGATATCACTCGATCGATAATATGCGGTCGGTGCGGTCGTGGGATCGACGTGCCGCCGACGCGGGTCTATGCATCCAACGGCGACGTGAATCCACCCGCCGTCCGACGATGGACCCGTATCGACGGCCCGTGAATCGGACCGCACGACCGCACGACCGTGCTCTATATATATATATATATATATATATATATATATATATATATATATATATATATATATATATATATATATAGGGAGCCGATTACGTGCGGTGTGCGGTCGGTGCGGTGCGCGATTACGACGTGGGCCGTCTGATCACGGGTCCATCGCATCCAACGGTCGACGTGAATCGATTCACCCGACCGTTGGATGCGATGGACCCGCGATCGGACGGCCCGTGATCGTCGCACCGCACCGACCGCACACCGCACGTAATCGGATCCCTATATATATATATATATATATATAAAATGATACCGTGCAGCTCGTGCGGATAGGGGTCCACGGTGCGGAAAACGATCCCAGCCGTTGATTTCATTTTCCACCCATTGTGTGGATGTGGTGAAACAAAAAAAAATAAAGTGAAACCGGCTGTTGAGGTTCACCGGTTTCAACACTTAAAACACTGATTTTTCTCTCTCTCTCATCTGCTTCTCTCTCCTTTTGATGACCCAAAAATTAAATCAGGGTTTTGATTTCCCAAGCTCTCTCATCTCCTTCTCCCTCCTCCTCTCTCAGATTTCACTTTTTTCCTCCTCAGATTTCACAAGTGGAACCCCTGGATCCACATCCATGTTGCAAGTATAACCCCTTCTCATTGTTCTTCATCAGATTTTACAATTGAAGCCCTTTGATCCACGTCCCTTTTTTGTAGAATCTAAAAACTGCGATTAAAGAAAGCTGGAGGGAGACAGTTTTTTGTAGAATTAATTTTAAATTTAATATTTATAATAAATTAATTTTACAATCTCATTATCAATCGCAACGTATTTGAGTAAATCTTTACCTGTTTGTGATTGTCCCAAACAAGGAGGCTATTTTTTTTATAAAAAAAATCTCAAATACTTGTCAACTCATCCAACAAAGCACAGGAGACCGGTCTTTGTTCTTATTGCTTCACGCCTTCACGGTTGTTTGCACGCATTTGTGCTCAACAACCGAAGCAAAAATATGTGATAAAACACAGAATCCACAATATATACCTTTATATATATATATATATATATATATATATATATATATATATATATATATATATATATATATATGGGAAATGATACCGTGCAACTCGTGCGGATAGGGGTCCACGGTGCGGGAAACGATCCCAGCCGTTGATTTCATTTTCCACCCATCGTGTGGATGTGGTGAAACAAAAAAAAAATAAAGTGTAACCGGCTGTTGAGGTTCACCGGTTTCAACACTTAAAACACTGATTTTTCTCTCTCTCTCATCTGCTTCTCCCTCCTTTTGAAGACCCAAAAATTAAATCAGGGTTTTGATTTCCCAAGCTCTCTCATCTCCTTCTCCCTCCTCCTCTCTCAGATTTCACTTTTTTCCTCCTCAGATTTCACAAGTGGAACCCCTGGATCCACATCCATGTTGCAAGTATAACCCCTTCTCATTGTTCTTCCTCAGATTTTACAATTGAAGCCCTTTGATCCACAATCCTTTTTTCATATTAATGATCAATAGATGTCAATAAAAATTTGTTAAAAGGGAATGAATACTAGATTAACTGTAGTGGAAATTATTGAAATCAAAGCACTCAAATGGTTCTCCACTTTCTTCATTTTTTTCATTTAAAAACCAATGTTGTTAAAGCAGCATGACATAAATAATAAGAAGTGAAGTCTAATAATATTTTCAGTGAATATTACCGAAAGACTTCATACATACATGAAACAATGATGACACAAATATACAGAACAATATAAGTCTAGCAAATTATCAAACAGAAGCAAGAGTAAGTTCAATGTAGATATAATAGGGTATATATAGAAACAAACAAACTATTTCTTTATCATAATCCCAAAAGCACTTTGCATATAGAGAGTCAACCTCACTTTCACCAGAAAGTTCACTTGCATGGCAACTCTCACTCACACAAAACTAAAAACTAATAACATTATCAGTATTGATACCATGTTTTATTATTGGGACTTCTAATGATGCTATTGCTTCCCTACTACCTATCTAAAAGGGGTATCTATGATAACAATACATCATTCGGTTATACATTAATGAGCCCACCTAATGTCAAAGATCACTGAAATATCAACCTAATCGAGGATCCCTGTCTTACAAACTACCACCCTTTCACCATAGCCTTCTTTCATATCTATTAACATCTAATTCCAAATAATTAGACTTGTTAGAAAAAAAACTCAAATCATTGTTCATTTCCCCTGTTTCCTATCTCAATTAACAGGATGCTCAAACCCAAACATATTAATCCAAAATCAATCAGATTGAGAGATTAGCAATTCTACAAGAAACCGAAACTCAATTAATGGGATGCTCAAACCCAAACCTATTAATCCAAAATCAATTAGATTGAGAGCTTGGCAATTCTAAAAAAAAACCCAAACCCATTAACCCAACATTATATAAATTTCACCCCATCAAAAGAAAAAAAAAGATTCATTAACCCTAAAAAACCAACTAATCAACCCAAACAACAAATGAAAACAAAAAAAACCAATCTAATCAAACCAAACAACAAATGAAAACAAAAACCCTAAATAATCAAACCAAACAACAAATGAAAACAAAAAACCCAAATCAATCAGACAATGGAAGTTTTCAAGAAATACTTATGTTGAATGGAACAGTGACGATGTTCCATTTCGTGCAAGGAGAGGTGATGGAGTCGTGACGGGGACGTGGATCAAAAGGCTTCAATTGTAAAATCTGAGGAAGAACAATGAGAAGGGGTTATACTTGCAACAGGGATGTGGATCCAGGGGTTCCACTTGTGAAATCTGAGGAGGAAAAAAGTGAAATCTGAGAGAGGAGGAGGGAGAAGGAGATGAGAGAGCTTGGAAAATCAAAACCCTGATTTAATTTTTGGGTCTTCAAAAGGAGGGAGAAGCAGATGAGAGAGAGAGAAAAATCAGTGTTTTAAGTGTTGAAACCGGTGAACCTCAACAGCCGGTTTCACTTTATTTTTTTTTTGTTTCACCACATCCACACGATGGGTGGAAAATGAAATCAACGGCTGGGATCGTTTCCCACACCGTGGACCCCTATCCGCACGAGTTGCACGGTATCATTTCCCATATATATATATATATATATTGTGGATTCTGTGTTTTATCACATATTTTTGCTTCGGTTGTTGAGCACAAATGCGTGCAAACAACCGTGAAGGCGTGAAGCAATAAGAACAAAGACCGATCTCCTGTGCTTTGTTGGATGAGTTGACAAGTATTTGAGATTTTTTTTATAAAAAAAATAGCCTCCTTGTTTGGGACAATCACAAACAGGTAAAGATTTACTCAGATACGTTGCGATTGATAATGAGATTGTAAAATTAATTTATTATAAATATTAAATTTAAAATTAATTCTACAAAAAACTGTCTCCCTCCAGCTTTCTTTAATCGCAGTTTTTAGATATTATTTGTCTAAAATCCGTCTGTAGGAAGCTATAATTACAAAACTGTTTGATTGCATGATTGCAGAATCTGTTTCCTGCAAATACAAAAACTGTCCAATTATAGAACCAAATGCTGCCTCAGTTTGTTTTGTAATTATGTTTGTAGTTAAAAAATGACGCATGAGTCACTTAGACACACTGCGTGTATTGAAAATTTAATATCTATTTTTAAAAATGTTAGCTAATTTAGCTAAATCTATACTGTAATTTTTATAACAATATGTATTTTAATAAGCGAGTGTATAATTATAAAAAAAAAAAGGCTACAGATGGAATGCACATGAGATTGAAGACATTATTTTCCATTCGGGAGTCCAATCTTTTTTCTCTTGACTTGGATTTTGAATACAATATATAATACACATTTACTTTCAACAATACCACAAATCAAAATAGTAAAATTTTACAATCTTTTTACAATCTTTGATGGAGTTAAAATTTATCCTAGAGTACTGCCAACTTAACGAGGTCTAAAAGCTTTTCATGTAAAAATAATTTCATTCCCAGTGTAATATAATAGGGCTTTGTTTGATTGCTTTAATTTTTTTTTTTTATATAGATTGCATGCAAAGGACAATAAATCGATTTATATATGTTTAGATAATCAGATGTAAAACCCGTTGGGTTTTTATCTATTAAACTATATCTCAAAATAATGATGTATAAAGATTTAATCGCATCATCTTATATGTTTTTAAAATGGTGTTTATATGATTTTAGTCACATTTCGAAAAAAAAAATTCATATTTTAATATGAATAAATTGTAATAGTTATACATTGATAAATTAAATAAAAAGACTTTCTGACATTGCGTCTGCGATTAGGGCAAAGAAATTGCGGGAGTGTCAAAAATTATTGTGGAGGATGGATGGTATGTGATGGATTATGGGATTTTGTTGTGGGAATGTTTTGGTAGAAACTTTTCTACCAAACTTTCTTTCCCTTGTTTTTCTTTCTGTTTTTCTATTCCCTCATTCTCATTCAGGCATTGTTTTTTTTTTTTTTATATGAAATAGAATATGTCCTACTTGTTAAGAATATAAAATAGAGACAAACAGTGAAGGAACCAGGATTTAACTAAGGAGGGGTTTGAAAATAACTAATGAATATTAGAGTCTTCACTACTTATTTACATTATTTATCAGAACTGTATATATTAAAAAAGGGAAATAGAAACTAGAAAATAAGAAATGAACAAAAAATGAAAAATAATTGAAAATTAATATATACTCCCAAAAGAACACTTATCAAGTTTTTACTTAAAAAGAGAACAAAAAAAATTAAAACTTAAATCTTGGGTTTTGTTTTAATTTATTGATTTGTTAACACACACACATACCAAATATTATGCAAAAAAATAAATGGAAAATGATATGTCCAGCTCATTGTGCAGCCCCAATTGCAGTCCACACCGATTTCTTTTAATCATACACTATCTTATTGAAGTACACGTTGTCATAAGCATATACTAAAATACATTAGTGTATTTTTTTCGTGTTGAAAAGATGATTGCATAATACACTATGATAAAATCTTATACATTATGATAGCGCAGCATATGCTACGCTATTGTACTGTATGGAGCTGCAAAACGGACTGTAAAACGGACTAAAGTGTATCAGCGCTCAAAATAAATACATGGATGCACATTTTTTCATTGCTTGGTATAGATACACAATTAATTTATTGATAATCTTGGTTTTGTTTTCATGTGATTTGTTACCTTCATACTTAGATTTATTTTTTCAAAAAAATCAAGCAGAGGCTTGAGCCCCTCCCTGTCCCAAGGTAGCTCCCCTGGAGACAAATGCAAAAGAAAAAAAAAACCGAAAGCAAGGAAAAGAATAACAAAGAAACTGAATATCATCTATTACTGTATAACTATTTTCTTTTTGGATTAGCCATCTGTGAACTAAACAGGGGCCAAAAGCATACACAGGCAACACAAGATTTTGAAGTATTGTTGCAAATGGGAAAAATTTAGTGTTGCACACAGGGAGGAGACAACCAGTTGGTGGTGGGGAAAGTGTTGGTAATAAATGGCATTGGATGGGTTAATAAAAGAGATGCATTATGGGTGTCAGATATATTTATAATAGGCCTCCTCTCCCCAAACCCATGATGGTAAATAGTGGAGACATTAATATGAACATATCTCATGATTCATGACCTTGGATAGGAAGACCATGTGCATGTCACTTGTTTGAATCAATAGTGCCACCTCCATTAACCAACCAACCAACCAACTAAACCAACCAGAAGAGACCCCATATTGGTTCTCTTTTTCAGAAGCAACAAAAACATTGAGCCAAAAAGTGTTGGAATATCTCAATCACTTAAAAAAGTCACCCATATCTTCCAAGACCATTATTTTCATACTTTGTGAATAAGACCTGGATGCATAGATGGTGAAATGTGTTGACACATTAACAGATTTGTACATATCAATCAATAAAACAAAAAAGGGTTGCTTTGCTATTCAGTTCCCATTCTATGCAGCTGTTTTTTCCTCTTGGACAGTAGGGGAAAAATCACCCATATAAAGTAAGTGTCCTTAGACGCCACTCATGAAGATGGATGCTTGTATGATGCGTGTGCAGGTTTTTACTTTCTTTGTTAAAGGCATCAGAAAAACATGTTTGAGATGAAAGGGATGTGACAACAGTAGTCCATTAAACCCAAATTATATGAAAAGATAAATTATTATCGCACAATTAAACAAATACATATAAATTGTTCGATCGGTATATGCAGTGTTCTAAAAACGCAAACTGTTTACTAAACCTAAAAAATGACCAGATTATGCATCACTTGTTCAAATGTTAGGTTAATCACTAGAATTGAATCCTGATTCATTAGGATTAACTATTAATTACATTGATGTGAAAAAAAATGAAAAGTTTTAAAAAATATTTTCATAACTCTTGATGCATTCTAAAACATCTTTTTACATATGATTGGTTTTTAATAGTCTAAAAACCAACCGATTCAAACAATTCCCGTTTGTAAAGGTTAATCAGGTTATTAGTTATTATTAGGTTTTGAGGGCTAACTGGATTACAAGTCAGACTGTCAGTCAAACAAAAAGCCCTTTTCATGGTTTGGTAAACCCTCACCACCATTTCTTTAAAGGACAATTAAAAGAGAGAGAGACCCATTTATTGGACGATTGGATGATGAGAGGGGACATCAAAGGATGGGAAGAGATGTATGCATCAGATTTCCCAAAGATCCCCCTCTCATCATGACAGGGAGACCAAAAAAAATACTGTAGGCAAAGAACACAGACCTTCCATGTAACATCAAGAATACTTAATAACACATGAGACAAATGTACCTAAACATGTCATCTATAGCAGACAGTGTAGCACAACAACAAAAGAGAAAAACAAAAATGTCACATATTTTACAAGCAAAGCAACCAAAACCATCCATTTAGAGCATCTCCAACCGATGGCTCCATTTTGAACACTCCAACCCACCCCCTCCATTTTTTATAAGATATTAACATAAATATATAATAATAATATAATGAATGTAAAATTGATTAAATTAATATTATTTATTTATTTATTAAATTTTAATATATAAATAATTA
Organism: Acorus calamus; assembly: GCA_030737845.1. Lineage (NCBI taxonomy): Eukaryota > Viridiplantae > Streptophyta > Magnoliopsida > Acorales > Acoraceae > Acorus > Acorus calamus. The sequence goes on from CM060858.1 coordinate 43,191,869, forward strand.
ATATAATATAGTATTATTAAATTTAACAAAAAAATTTTAAACTAAATTGGGAATCTATTTAACCCGCCTCAAGGAAAACAACACGAAAGAACAATACATAATGAAGGGATGGAGGGAAATGAAATTGAACGATTCCGACGATTTCTTTCTCAACATAGAAGAATGAAAGACAAAGATGTTCACTTTACACTTCGAAACGCATTGATTGAACATTTGTGGAAAAGACGTGGCAATGAACCGATGTAATATTTTTATTTTAAGTTCGATGTATTAATCCAAGCTTAATGTATCTCAATTTCAGTGTTTATTCAGTTAATATATGAAAATTGTTATTTGAATTATTTTAAAATAAGAAAAAATTTTAAATTTTAAATTGCATAACTTACTATAATGTCAAATAATATATATATAATTAATTAATTATTAATTAATTAAAATAAATTCATAATAACCTAATCAATATTGGACTCATTTTGAAGGTCTCGACGAGACCTTTCTAATGATATAATATTAATAAATTAATAAGAGGTAGATTAAAACTTAACTTCCAAAGAGTTAATAATTTAATTTAGGATGAAGGATATAAATGGAATTAAAAAAAATTGCATGCATTGTGGAGGGTATTTAGGGGTTTTAAATAAAATGAACAGTGAAATGCAGCCCATCTGCATTTCATCCGTTCGAGCTGCATATTTGCAGCCAAATCCCACCGACTGCATTTTGGAGCTGGATATGCAGCTCGGTTGGAGCTCCTCCGAGATGCATTTTGGAGAAATGCATCCCGGTTGGAGATGCTCTTAAAGAGAAAATGTTGTCACATTTACCAACTCTTATCTACAATGAAAAAACAAAATAAATTTTTTTTTTGACCCCAAATGAGTCCGGAAAATGCGAAAACATTTCTTCCCAAAATTTATAACCCAAAAATATTATATTTTTTCTAAAATTGTAATAAAAACTAAACCTTGTAAATGATGAGAAAGCAAGGCAAGATCGCCCGGGGGTCCAGCACGACCAACTCCCCCTTCTCGGCCCGAACCGAATCGAACTGGCACGGTTTTTCCTTCTCGGGCCGTGCCGACCCCTCCCCGACCCGGCCCGCGATGACCCGACACACCAACATGGCGTTCCTCCCTCTGCCGCACCCGGCCCGATCATGGGCGGCGCCGCTCCCGGAGAAGGTCCGGACGGCGGAGGAGAACGAGCAGAGGACGGCGGCGTCGTAGATCCCGGCGGCGGCCGTCCGGGGGCAGTGGAACCGGAGGACCTCATTCCCGTCGGCGGCACATCGGGCCGGGCAGAGCGGGCCGGACCCGGCCCGAACCGAATCGCGAAACTCCTCGAACCGGGCCGAGGTTCGGGACGGGTTGTGGACCTTGAAGAGCATCTCGATTGAGCCGGGGAAGAAGCCCTTGGAGGACCAGCTCGAGCGGAAGATGATCTCCACCACCTCCCTCGACGAGTTCCCCAATGGGAGCTCAGAAAGGCTCGGGCAGGCGCGGGTGGCCGCCGCCGGGACGACGCGGAGGAGGGGCGGTTGGGGAGGCGGCGGAGGGGGGTTTTTCTTGGAGGGCTTTCTGGGGAGGACGTCAAGTAGAGTTTTGGAGTGGTCGGTGCAGGTGGAGATGGATTTGAAAGAGTGGGTCTTTGATGGGCTGCTGTTTGGGATGGGTCGATAGACGTCGTCAAAGGCTCGGGTTTTGCAGCTCAGCGACTTGACCCAACCAGTCGCCATTAACGGGTCTTTGAAGCTTTTCAGAGATGGAGAGAGAGAGGGGGGGCTATGGTCTGTATTGGGGGTTTTTTTTTTGTTGGGGGTTTATATTTGTTTGTGATTTGAAGGGGGTGGGGATGTAAAAATGTGGGTGGTGTGGGATTTTTTGGTGGGGGTTATTCAATGGGATGATTGAAAGCCTTTATCTTTTTAATTAATGTTGGGGATTATTATTTGAATCCGTATTAATTGGGTTTGTGTTTTTTTTTTTTTTGTGGTGGTTGTGCTGGGGATGATGTGCTTTGAAGGATCCAACTGTCGTTTTTATTGGTGGTTTTTAATTGAATTGTTTTTTTTTTATTTATGCGTGTATTGTTGCCCCGAAAGATTCAGGAAACTATGGTGGGTTTATTTTAATTTGAAAATATGTTTAAAAAATAAGATTTTAAATAAAATGTTTTAAATAGATTTGATTATTAAAAAACTTAATTTTTGTGTTTTTTTAAAAATAATTCTTTTATACTAAAAGTTGTAAGTAACTTTCTAATTAAGTCTGTTTTTTAAATGTGTTTTGCAACATTTTTTAATTTTCCGCTTAATTAAAAGTAAAATCGCTTTATTTAAGTGTTACCAAACGAGCCCTTAATTTTTAAAAGTTGTGTTAAGTTTTTTTTGGGGGAAATTAATTAGGTCCCCCCTTCTATTATTTTTAGGTCCATAAAAAATTTTAAGTTTTTTTTTTGGTTTCTAAGGCGGTGAAAAATTATTTTTATGTCGTCCTTCTAGCCAGATGCTGTTAAAAAATATTAAAAATGCCCTTGTTCAATTTTGTGAAGATTAATAATGTAGTGGAAAATATTAACAGTGTACTAGAGATATTTAACAATGTAACAAAAAATGTTTACAATGTAATGATATAATTGGGTGGAGGCATTTTATGCTAATGTTAATAATGTATTGAGGAGTGTTAACAGTGTACTGAAAATATTTAAAAATGTACTGGGGAATGTTAACAGTGTACTAAAATAATTGAGCGGGGGGCTATTTCGGTATTTTTGAACAACAAATTGACTAGAGGGACCTAAAGATAATTTTTCACCGCATTAGAGACCTAATGAAACCTGTAAAATTCCCTTAACCTAAAAATAATAGATTGGTGACCACTGTAACTCCCAATTAATTTTTTTTTTATGGTACAAATGCTAAATTTGATTTTTAAGGACTCGTTTGGATATGCGGTAGACACATGTGTTAGGAAAAGAGAACGACTTGGAGAATCATTGTTCTAGGGCTTCTGAAATGCAAGAGAAATTAAAATTAGCCTGTGGACATGGTGTGAGCAATGTAAATGTAAAAGTACAAAAAATGTTTTGATCTGCGGTGACATTGTCAAATATCCTATTGTCAAATCTACTCCACCGTTTATCCAAATGGAGCCTAAAAAAGATTTTGAAATAGTATGTTTGGTTCAATATTTGACTAAAAATATATTCTTAAATGCAGAATCAATTACAGCTGCAATCAAATGTTGCCTTATTCGATTTTAGACCCAACTACTGTTATTGTCACTTAGTATATAAAATCTCTTATAAAATAATATATATTTTACTATTTTAGTATATATTAGGTTATATACAATATGTAAAAATATATGAATATGATTTATTAAAGTATTTACCTCACTTTCTTTTTAAAAAAAATACTCGACTAACTAATCATAGACTTATTAAAAGAACTAAATTGAGTGTGCACAGTAAATGAGACTGAATGTAACAATTATTTATCAAAACACTAAAGAGGCCTCTTATAAACCATGTAAGAAATTGTTGGGCAAAGATCGAATATCTAAAATGGCCAACAGACAGAGACCATCTTCTCATTTGATAATTTAGATGATAGAGATGTAAATAATATCAACACCTGGTTGAAACCGATGTTTTATCCAGTATTGCTCTTGAATAGATGGTGTTAAATTATATGTGTTATGTTATAGGGTATTACACGTGTAATCCTATAAGTGTACTTGTATATAAAGGGATTAAACCCTAAGTGCAATAATAAGGATTCACATTATTTCATTCTAACATGGTATCAGAGCCACCACCTCAAAAACCCTAATTTTTTTTTTGAAATTCTTCATTGCCGTCGTCGTCGTCGTCGTCGTCACCGCCGTCATCCTTCGCCGTCGCCGTCGTCGCCGTCCTGCCGCGCCGCGCAGCCCTGCCGCTGCCGCGCGCCGCCGCTGCCGTGCGCCGCCCCTGTCGCGCGCCCCCTGCCGCGCGTCGCCTCTGCCCGAGCGCCCCTGCCGTGCGCCGCCTCTGCCCGAGCGCCCCTGCCGCGCGCTGCCCCTGCCGCGCGCCGCCTCTGCCCGAGCGCCCCTGCCGCGCGCCACCCCTTCCGCGCGCCGTCCCTGCCCGAGCGCCCCTGCCGCGCGTCGTCCCTGCCCGCGCGCTAGCTGCCCCTGCCGCGCGCCGCCCCTGCCCGAGCGCCCCTGCCGCGCGCTGCCCCTGCCCGAGCGCCTGCCTGCCCTGTCCGAGCGCCCTGTCCGGATCACCCGGGATCTGCTGCCTGGATTTCCCGGGATCTGCTGGGACAGCCTGTGCCAGCCTGCCCGAGCGCTGCCCGAGCGCCCTGCCCGAGAATCCTGCCCGAGAACCCTTCCCGGATCTCCCGGGATCTGCTGGGACAGCCTGTGCCAGCCTGTCCGAGCGCTCCCGAGCGCCTGTCCGGGTCCGGCCCAGCAACTGACCCGGGTCCGTCTCCGCACACGCTCGGATCTGCCCAGCACCTGTCCGGGTCAGACCCGGATCCGCGAACCCGGCCCATCAACGGACTTGGGTCCGACCCGGATCCGAGAACCCGGCCCAGTACCCGACCCGGGTTCGCCCTCAGGTCAGCTCCGGCGGTCCTCAGCCGTCGCCGGCCGTCCTTCGCCGCCACCCGGCCCCTCCTCGTGACTCCGAATCACTAAATTGGCTATAACTTCCTCTCCGGAAGTCCGATTTAGGTGTTCCAGGAGTCCATTTTGTTCGATTTTTCGCCCTCTACGTCCTCGTCTGCTTCTGATCCTCATCTGAGTGGTCCTGCACAATGTCAGAAATCAACGCCGATGCAACTCCTCCTTCACCTACCTCGAAGGTACATGATCCCCCTCCAGCTGCTATGATAACAAATCTCCCTTCGGCAGCTACTCTCTCTCAGATGGCATGTTTTGAGAATTATCGGGAAAACCTTCCGAACTCGACGGATTTTCTTCTCAGTTCTACTGATGATTGGTCACCCTGGCACATTACAGTGCAGAGTGCTCTTGATCGTTGTGATCTTGTCGGTTATATTGATGGTTCTGCTGTGCAACCCTCTGATCGAGACCCGACTTATGTCACCTGGCGCACTCGAGACAGACGCGTACGCTCTTATTTGATCAATTCTGTTGATCGTTCGATCCGTGCAGATCTCAGTGGTTTCACGTCATCCGCTGCACTATGGAGTCATCTTTGTGATCGTTTTGTCGAGAAAAGCGGTGCTCGTGAATATCAACTTCTGATCGACACTCAGACTGCAACTCAAGGTGATCTATCTGCTCAGACTCTATATGGCCGCATGAGGGCAAACTTCAGGGAGCTTCGTGCACTTGAGCCTGGACCGATGGCTACTCCTGCCGAGCGAGAAGCCTTCCGAGATCGTCGCGAGTTGTACCAGTACCTGATGGCTCTTCGTCCAGAATTTTCCGCATTGGCCGGTCAACTTATTCATCGGGATCCACTTCCTCGACTGGAATCTGCTGTCGCTGAAGTTGTAGCTGAGGAGACCCGCCTTCGCTCCATTGCATTACGACAGTCCACTCCATCCTCTACCTATGAGGGTGTCTTGGCGGCTACTTCTTCTACATCTGTCCGAGGCTCTTCACGAAAGAATACAGTCTGTACTCACTGCAACAAGACTGGTCATCCGATCGCTGATTGTTGGAAACTTCATCCTGAAAAGCGCTTTGGCCCTAAAGGAAGAGGACAGCGTCGCCCCACTGCTCCCTATACTTCTGCTGCTGTTGCTACTGACGCTCCGTCTTCCTACACAGATCAGCTTGGGCGCATCCGCGAGAGCCTCGATCAACTATCGTACAGCAACCTCCTCCGGGTTCTTCTACTCCCTCTGCTTTCTCTATTACTTCGGGTACTTCTGTTCATTGGATTTTTGATTCAGGTGCCTCACATCACATGACACCAGACAGTTCTGTCCTCACTGCATGCTCACCAGCCCCTTCACACCTACCCACGATTCATACTGCCGATGGCTCTCCCTTAGTCATCACGCAGTGTGGATCGATCACTACCACCTCTGACCCTACAGGGCGTCTTTCATTACCATTTGTTTTACATGCCCCTGATCTTTGCATGAACCTTATATCTATTAGTCGATTGTGTGATTCTGGTCTCACTGTTACCTTCACCACCACTGGTTGTCTTGTGCAGGATCCACGATCAGGGCAGAGGATTGGCGTTGGACGTAGACTCGGTGGACTTTATTACGTGGAGTATCTTCGTCTTCCCGTTCCCGATCCATCCGTCTTCTGTGGTAGTGTCACTTCTGATGTCGACTTGTGGCATCGAAGGTTAGGTCATGTGTCTGAATCTCGTCTCAAAGAACTATTTCAGTCTGGTGTCTTAGGTCGTATTGTTTTTTCTCCACTTTCTGTTTGCGAGGGCTGTAAATTAGCCAAACCTGTGGCTACTCCTTTTAGTCCTAGTAATAATCAGTCCTCTAGTCCATTTGAGCTTATTCATTCTGACATTTGGGGCCCATCTCATGTAACCTCAAAGAGTGGTTTTTCTTATTATATTAGCTTTATTGATGACTATTCTCGTTTTACTTGGATTTATTTATTGCGTCATCGTTCTGAGGTTCCCAAAATTTATGAGATTTTTACCAATATGATCTATACCCAATTTCAAGCTCGTATCAAAATTTTTAGGTCTGATTGTGCTCGAGAATACATCTCTTCTCAGATGCGTTCTCTCCTTCATTCTCATGGCACCATCTTTCAGCAATCATGTCCCTATACTCATGAGCAAAATGGGGTTGCTGAACGTAAACATCGTCATATTCTTGAGACGACGCGTGCTCTCTTACTTTCCTCTTCCGTTCCTAGTACATTCTGGGCTGAGGCTGCTCTTCTTTCTGTCCATCTTATCAATATCACCCCTTCCACTGTCCTCTCCGGTATGACTCCCCATGAGCGTTTCTATTCTTCTCATCCTGATTATAGTAGACTTCGCACATTTGGCTGTACGTGTTTTGTGCTTCTTCCTCCTCATCAACGCACCAAGTTGGCCGCTCGGTCAGTAAAGTGTGTTTTCTTGGGAATTAGCTTTGAACACAAGGGTTATCGCTGCTATGATCCTGTTGGAGATCGTTTTTGGATCGCTCGTCATGTGTCCTTTGTCGAGGACGTTCCTTTTTTCTCTTCTTCTGTTTCGTCCTCTCCTCCTGTGCATTCTCCTGTTCAGGTCTCTCCTATTCCGTCTCTTACTTTTCCTGAACTACCTCTTGCACTAGAGTCTGTTCCTACACCTGCCCCTCAACCTGGCACCTCCACAGATAATCCACCACTTTCTCCCTCTGTGTCTCCTATTGCCCCTACTGAAGATACTTCCGATGGTCCATCGACTCCTGCGCCTGACGCGCCTCCTCCTGCTGTGGATCCTGCTCCCTTGCCTCGTTATCCTCAGCGTGCACGACAACCCCCTTCACGATTCAGTTACGACTCGGGACCACCTGACCAGTTTGGTTTTGCATCTGTCAGCACCTACTCTCCCCAGTTTCAGGCCTATCTTACAGCTATACATGCTGATCGTGAGCCTCGCTCTTACCGTGAGGCAGTCGAGTACCCTGAGTGGAAGCAGGCTATGGCTGAGGAATTTCAAGCATTTGCGCAGACACAGACTTGGGATGTTGTTCCTCTTCCAGATGGTGTTACACCTATTAGTTGCAAATGGATCTTCAAGATCAAGCATCGTCCTGATGGGTCCATTGAACGGTATAAAGCTCGTCTTGTTGCCCGAGGTTTCACCCAGGAATATGGAATTGACTATGAGGAGACATTTGCACCTGTTGCTCAGATGACCACGGTTCGTACTCTCCTTGCTGTTGCTGCTGTTCGTCGCTGGCCTCTTTTTCAGATGGATGTGAAGAATGCCTTTCTTCACGGTGATCTATCTGAGGTTGTCTATATGCAACCACCTCCAGGTCTCAGCACTCCTCCTCAGCATGTTTGTCGTCTTCGGAGGGCTATATATGGACTGAAACAGGCTCCTCGTGCATGGTTTGAGCGTTTTCGTAGTGCTATTCTGACAGCTGGTTTTGTTGAGAGCCACCAGGACCATTCTATGTTTGTGCGATCCTCATCGCATGGGCGGGTACTTCTTCTTCTGTATGTTGATGACATGATTATAACTGGCGATGACTCTGCTGGTATTACTCTGGTCAAGAATCATCTCAGTCGACAGTTTCAGATGAAAGATCTTGGTACGCTTCGCTACTTCCTAGGCCTTGAGATTGCACAGAGTGATCGTGGAATCCTACTTTCTCAACAGAAGTATACAGCTGACATTTTAGAGCGTGCTGCCCTATCCGACAACCGCTGTGCAGATACTCCTCTTGAGCTTCATGTGAAGCTACGTCCGACAGATGGTGAGCTTCTCCCAGATCCTACTCGATACAGACAGATTGTGGGTCAGCTTGTGTATCTCTGCATCACCAGACCTGACATTGCTCATGCTGTTAGCATTGTTAGTCAGTTTGTCTCGACTCCTAGATCAGTGCATTACGGTGCCCTTATGCGTATTCTCAGATATTTACGTGGCACTATCACTAGATCACTGTATCTGTCGTCCTCTTCTACTTTGGTTCTTAGAGCTTACACTGATGCTGATTGGGCTGGAGATCCGACCACGAGACGTTCTACCACTGGCTTCTGCATATTTCTTGGAGATTCCATCATCTCTTGGCGCAGCAAGAAACAGGAAGTTGTTTCTCTGTCCAGCACTGAGGCTGAGTATCGCGCCATGGCTATTACTACCAAGGAGATTGTGCATCTTAGACGACTCTTGGTGGACTTAGGAGTCACTATGACTGGTCCTACTGCTCTTTATTGTGATAACCGGCCTGCTATTCAGATAGCCAGCAATCCGGTCTTTCACGAAAGGACCAAACACATTGAGATCGATTGTCACTTCGTTCGTCAGCACTATCTTGCAAAGACATTATCGCTTCCGCATATTTCTTCTGCAGAACAGCTTGCTGATTTCTTCACGAAGTCACATCCAGTTCCTCGATTTCAGTTCCTCATTCGCAAACTCACCTTGTATGATCCACCATGAGTTTGAGGGGGGCTGTTAAATTATATGTGTTATGTCATAGGGTATTACACGTGTAATCCTATAAGTGTACTTGTATATAAAAGGATTAAACCCTAAATGCAATAATAAGGATTCCCATTATTTCATTCTAACAGATGGATTAAAAAGTGAATTCATCATCACTCAAACACTGGTCGCTTTGATTAAAAAAAAAGTAAAAACCCATATGCAGTGTTCACCAATTTTTTTTCCTTTAAAACAATACACATAAATTATGCTAATGTACTATTTTTTAAAAGAAAAAATAAAAAAAACATAATTTTCAAACATTATGATAGTACAGTATACACTGTATATATTACACTATCACATTATATAAACTGTTGGTGATTGCTATTAGAATGCAGAGAAGACTACAAAATAGACTGAAGTGTATCAGCACTCTAAAAAAACTTTGACTATCAAATCATTTCTTTACATATTGGCAATTTGAATTGTTTTCACATATTACTCATAAGAGATTAATTAGAAAAATAAAACAAGGAAAACCACTACTTATGAAAAAAAATTCCGCTATTTTTTTTCATGAAGAGATTGCGGTCGTATCTATTTCAATAAAAGAGATCAGAATTGACAACGGTCCAATTGGGGATAAAAGAGAAAAGAAAAAACACGAAATTGGAAAATGAAGAAAAAAGAGCTTGAAACCTGGTAGAAATGGTTTCTAACCAGCTTCGAACACGAACTAAACACCTCGTTGCTCAAATCAGTGAGGTGACTGTTGATGTTGAGTTATGTTGTAAATTTTTTATTAGGAGTTCTTAAAATTGATTTAGTATGACATATTCAAGTATTTTGTATATAAAAAGATAAAAATATTAAAAAATCTATTTAAGATCCAAAATACCCAAATCAACCCTTTTTTAAAACTTTACCCAAAAAGTTTGGTTTCACCCTTACTTCACTAAGATGACCTAATCACCCTCATATTATATTTAATTGTTATAATTCTTGATGCATTTTAAGATGTTTCACAATATAAATAATGATATATATTATTTAATTAATTAATGTATTGTCCTCAATATTTTATTATATGGAATTTTTAGTTTTAAGTCTCCGTAAACTATATAATTTAGCTATCGATCCCTCACTTCTTTATATTTAGGTTTTAGTCCCTACATTTAAATGATATGTTCTTTTTAGTCCCTAGAAGGACTTATTTCTAAATTATTTAATTTTCTTTTTAGTCCCTAAGAGGGACCTATTCCTAAATTATCAATTAATTTTAGGGACTAAAACCTAAATATGAAGAAGTGATGGATCGAGAGCTAAATTCTATAGTTAACGGGAACTTAAACTAAAAATCCCTTATTATATTTGCTTAATGGTAGATGAAGAAAAATGATAAATTATTACATGTTTTTATTTTTCACAATTCATATCCATTATAATCTATCTATTAACTAATTTTTTTTTGTAAAATACAATAAATTTATTTAAACATAATATATTAATCAATAAAAAATAGTCATTGTTATATATATCAAGAATATAATTATCATAGTTATATTTCAATGTGTAATATGTGAAATATATTTAAAGTTATATTTAGATGATGTAAGGACAGCAAAATCATTTTACGTGACATGACTATGAAAGAAGTCTTTTTTCAGGTACAATATTCAAGAATAGATTATTTGGGGGGTATTTTTGTATCTTTTGGTGATTTTTTTTGTTGATATTTTTACTTATAAATGGAGGTTATAATTGCTAATACAACCATATATTTTTTCTCTCAATAAAGAGAAGCTATTATATATATATATATATATATATTCGAGTTATTGGGTGCGACGGAACGGCGGTGCGACAGCGATGTGGACCGTTCGATCGTGGGTCCATCGCATCCGACGGTCGATGTGAATCCCATATACGCGAGCGATTCAGTGCGGGAATGCGGGAATGCGGGAAACGACGTCGATCGTTCGATCGCGGGTCCATCGCATCCAACGGTCGAGATGAATCACACCCGACCGTCCGATGCGATGGACCCGTGATCGACGGCCCGTGATCGCTTCCCGCACGACCGCATTCCCGCACTGAATCGGCTCCCATATACGCGAGCAATTCAGTGCGGGAATGCGGGAATGCGGGAAACGACGTCGATCGTTCGATCGCGGGTCCATCGCATCCAACGGTCGAGATGAATCACACCCGACCGTCCGATGCGATGGACCCGTGATCGACGGCCCGTGATCGCTTCCCGCACGACCGCATTCCCGCACTGAATCGGCTCCCATATACGCGAGCGATTCAGTGCGGGAATGCGGGAATGCGGGAAACGACGTCGATCGTTCGATCGCGGGTCCATCGCATCCAACGGTCGAGATGAATCACACCCGACCGTCCGATGCGATGGACCCGTGATCGACGGCCCGTGATCGCTTCCCGCACGACCACATTCCCGCACTGAATCGGCTCCCATATACGCGAGCGATTCAGTGCGGGAATGCGGGAATGCGGGAAACGACGTCGATCGTTCGATCGCGGGTCCATCGCATCCAACGGTCGAGATGAATCACACCCGACCGTCCGATGCGATGGACCCGTGATCGCTTCCCGCACGACCGCATTCCCGCACTGAATCGGCTCCCTATATATATATATATACACACACACGTGAAGGGTGGGGGGGGGGGGGCGCTTTGATGTGTACCGACTTTTGGTTAGTTTTTTTGTTGGGGTTGGCCATCCAATGTGTCAAAGGGAAGGGGTCCGGTGGGAGGTGTCAAACTTTTGTTTGTACTTCAAATTCTTACTCATTAATATTGCTTGATATATTTAGGTGTAGACATTAGAAGTAGCATGAAGCACGTATCAAAGCCATAAGTTTGAAGTGATGGGACACTAGTTGAGAGAGGGGCACCCATTTGACCTAAATGATGCATAAGCCCCAGCACATGTGCTTTGGTAAAAAGAGAATTTTTTAACAATGTTTAAGAGTACAGAATACCAAATATATATATGAACTTATGGATCAGTTTGACAGGTTCTTTATTTTTTAATTTCTTTTTTTAATTGTGGTTTGAGTTCAAATACTCTGATTTTTATGAGAATGAAGACGGTTCGAATGACATTGAAGCATTTTAATGACGTTGGAATGGATTAAAAAATTGGAAGGTATGATTTTACATATTAATTTTCTGATTTATAAAAGACGATGAAGAGAGATTTAATATATAGATCATTCTTATATTAGTTGAATATAATACACGTTTTTTTTATTGCCATCCTATAAAAGTGGATTCGAAGAGTAAGATCTAAAACCAATGTCCCGTGGATCAATGGTTTGTACTCATCAATGTGATATAATGAGAATTTGTTTGCAAATGTTGGTGAAGCTTCCGTTTCTTTAGTTTTAATTTTTGGTTTACAAATCACAAAAAGGTACCCAAAAACGCCAAGTCGCTTTCACCTAATATATCTTATAAAATCTATTTTATTATGATGATTACTTTTAAAATCTAATGGAATAAAGTGTTATATATAGGGCTGCAACTCGGGTGGGTTGGGTTCGGGTTGACCCAAATCCAAATTCTAAACTACTCAATTCTAATCTGACCCAACCTGATTTTCAACCCGAATTGGACTAACCCGAATCCAACCCGAAATTAAATAAACCAACTCGATCCAACCCGACCTAACCCGAATTGGACCAACCCGACCCCGACCCGATTTTCAACCCGAATTGGATCAACAAACGACCCAACCCGAATTTCTAACGTGATGTGTAAATTAAATAAATCAACCCAACCCAACCTGTAAGATTAGCTAGATTTACCTAAAATTTGGACTATCCATATTAGAAGCTACATAATGAACGATCATGATCTTTTTTTAACTATTAGTTTACGGGTTCGGGTTGGGTCGGGTTGTGAGTGAGGCCAACCCGAACCCAACCCGATTTGTGAGTCAACTCGAATTGACCAACCCGAACCCGAACCCGATTTGGTCAACCCAACCCATGTAAAAATCGGGTTCAACCCGACCCAAGTTGCAGCCCTAGTTATATATACACTGGATTATTAATGTTTCATCGGATGTTCGATTACAACCAATTAAAAAAATGTTTCATCAGAAGTTTGATTACAAACAATTCCTGATACATCAACCCACAAAAACACCCAAAGAAGAAAAGAAAAGAAAAGAAAAGCAAAAGAGAATTCGTGTGTCTTATGGTTTAATAACAACTCAAGCAGAAAATAGAATATAATCTATAGATGAAGACAGCCTCATTAATTGGGTTGTTAGGAAACAAACATGTTATTTTTCCTATACAAACCATTTTTAATTATTGTTAAACCAACCCTGCTCTTCCTTATAGACCATGAATCAATGATACTACTTTTTTTTATGGTTCTTTATTAATTAACATTGTTTAGTCAATTAGTTGCTAAAGGTCATTTGTGTCAATAACTCAACAAGAATCTTGAACAAGGACAAATAGAATGAATTAGTTGAGAGAGAGAACATTATGTTATAAAAATTTCAGTGTCTTGTTCATTGACAGTTTCCATTCTCTTCTAATTATTCCCCCCCCCCCCCCCCCCCCCCTTTCTCTCTCATATGCTTTTCCTGTTCATCTAATTGAGAGCCTACCATAAAAGGTTTTGGTGAACAACAAATAACATACTTTAATGAAGGAAAGGGAGACAAGCTCATTGGGATGTAAAGTAGAATCTTCAAAACATTCAAAAAAATCAGCTACCCTTTCACATAAGCAGGTTAAAGCAGAAAGGCCCACCACAATATGACAACAAAAGCTTCAGCTAGTTTACCTTTGCCTCAAAAAAAAAAAAAAAAAACCTTCAGTTTATCCGGCCAAAATAAGTCATGAAAGTTCAAAAAAGCACACACAACAAAAAAGTTACGCAAGTATGAGACGGGAGAACAAGGTCATGGACTTGTGGGGTTTGAATTTTTTTAAAAAGAAAATGTGTCACACAAGCTGATTTGAATCAACTCTTCATACGAGGTTTTAAGTGGTCTCACACACTCAGGCATGCAGAGCATCTCCTTGTTGAGCTCCGGGAACTGTGTATTTTAAAAGCACTTCTTTAACTTTTCTTTAATCAAGCATGCTCTCTCTTTTAAGAAGAGACATTGATAATCATCTAAAACCAAAGTTGTTGTTCTTTTTTTTTTAATAGGAGACATCAGTGTTTAATGGCAGGTTGACTGAATTGAAAGAGGTGAGTGATATATGGGGGGCATTTAATATGAATCTGTATGTGTGAATTGAATTGAACATTGTTGGGAAGAGAAGAGGCTTCTTTGAGTGGGTTATTGTGCCTCTTAGGGGACTGGTGGGTTGGGTACACTTTTCCAGTCTCTATTACAATAGTGATAGTGAGGTCTGCTTTTTCAGTTGAGTAAATATGGAGAGGCATCAAGCATTTTTTGTATTAGAAATGTTAGGGAGAATTATTCATGAATTTTATATAACAGTTCTAATATGTTCTTAATTTTTAGAATGTGTATACTTTTTTAATGAAGACATGTATTTATAAAATAAAATGAAATAGTTACTGGGTTAGATTGAATGGGTACCTTTTTTAATTAGTTTTAATATTATATACTATCATAACTGATTTTGGTGAGAAATTGCAGAAGAGTGCATGAATTTTGTGTTATCATCCCTTTTTTATGGGGCTTTGATAATACTCAGTATGTTTTTTTAGCTTAGCTTTTAGTTTTTTGATCTTATGCGTTTATTTGAAGAGTACACAATTATAAATGAACTGTCATATAAATAAATATGCCCTAAAATAAATGGATAAGACTAAAAAATGGACTAAAGCTTTTATTAATCATCGATGATCCTGTGTCATTTGTGATGGTGTAATTCAGAAAATTATAACCAGAAACATTCACCCTGTTTGGTATAGATAACTTCAGATTGCCCCATATATGGTGTCAAGAGTTGAACAACCAGGCCTTTTGTTTTTTTGTTTTTGGTATAAAACAGCCAGGCCTTTTGTTGGTAAAATGGTGGATGGGGAGTGCATGATTTTTCATTCAATGTTCTTCAAGATTAAACTTTAGATGAACTAACAACAAATTTTAAAGTGTAAGTTCAATTTTTTATATTTTTTGCAGCATTGCTTTTCGTGTCATTTGTGATGGTCCATGATTGCTTTGCAGCAATGCTGCTATAGTGTCAGTTCTGCTATAGTGTAAGTTCAAATTAGTGACACAGATTACTACATTCTTTTTGCTCACCAAGTCCAACTATCCTTTCAAAAAAAACTGCACAACATCCATGATTTTTTTTTTTGGTATGAAGGCTTTTAATTTAGTGAATAATATTTCAAAATTAGTACGAGATCAACATAGATCCAAATTAATTGTGAATCAGATGTCCATGAGAACTAGCTCACAAAGTTGTGCATTTTATTACTCAATCTCAAACTCTGTAGGATTGAATTATGGTCCTCTAAAGGAAAGAGGTGTCTCTCTACCACCAGGTTTAAGACATTCGAAAACTGAGACCCTCTCTATTGATGAACAATGCTTGTCATTTTCAGGGTCAACCCTAATCTTACATGAGCTTGTCGATCATTTAGGAACTCCATATAGGAAGGGCCCCAAGTGTCAATTTTTTATGTGCAAATTCATTTAAATTTATATTTACTTTGTGTGTGAATGAGTATGGGGTCCCATTTTAGAAAATTTCCTGGGCCTGGTGCTCTTCTATCTTGCTTAAACTCAAAGCCATCTCTAGTCATTCTCTCAACATAACCAATGAACTTATATTTGTGCGGCAGAATTCTTGTAGCAGATAATTTATCTAAGAACTGAAAAATAGATGCTAACTGTGAAGATTGAAGAACTAATGTATTGCTGATAATAAATTTTTTTTCCAATGGTTTCAATGCACCCAGATGAATGTCAACTGTGAAACAACTTTTCAAAACCACATAAACAGCAATAGGTAGTTACAAAAAAATATACCTAGTGGCATTTGTTTAAAATTTTTAAATTCTGCATAGATTTAATTGTCCTGCAAGCACAACGGCACAGCTGCTCAGCAGAGGATTAAAATATCATGACAAAAGCCACAGCTACCATATCATTTAAGTCATAAGAAGATATCAACAGTCACAAGTAGGTGTTTTTTTAATAATAAAAACAATATTTTTTTAAACAATGATTTATTTTATTTAAATGCTTGAATCCAAGAAATTTGTTTTGTTTTGAAAAGTGTCTCAAATATTTTGTCCCATATTAAAAAAAGCTTTGAATGCTAGTAAATGAAGAACTTCATTATTATAATTATTAAAAAATAGCTTTGTCTTCCATCATGTATTAGTTGCCTTGTGAATAAAAAAGTTGTGTGGAGTTAGCACCATTGTCATCATTTGATTCAGTCTTTATTTATCGTTTTTTTCCCTGCTTTTTAAGGGGAGAAGAGACTGGACAATAATAAATCCAGTGACTGTCACTCTCTTTATTTTGAAAAAAAAAAAAAAACACTCCTCAAATACCTCAACTCTGATGTACAATAGGGATAGCAGTTCTTACCAAAAAAAAAAAGGGATAGTAGTGGGATGAGTTATCTGGATAACTGACTTTATCCTACTGAGACAGGTATTTTTTTTATTATAATTCAGTATCCCCAAGATTTGATCTCTTAATCTTTTTTTATGAAAAAAGGGTGCTAGTTGACATTTTCAAAACTCGGTTTACAAATATGATTTCTTATATATTATATAAAGTCTAACTCGTCCTGACCTAATAAACATGTGAGTTGGAGTTGGATTTCATAAGTAAAATCCATCTGTCCCTCAAAATTTAAATTTTGATAATTAATATTCCGTGAAAGAGAGGCTGCGGAGGGTCAAAGCGGCGATGAATATCTAGGAGGGTGGTGGTGGGGTAGGGGGAGAGAAAAAAGATAGAGAATGGTAGACGGAGAAGGGAGGCGACATGTGGCCTCACCTCGATGCCCACCATCGTCCCCCCCCCCCCCCCTCCACGACCTCTCTCTTTTTTTGTCTCTCCTTTTCTCTTGTCCTCCCAAAGCCCTCCCCCCACATACAAAAAAAATAAAAAAATAACAAAGTATATATTTCATTCATCATATATAACACTATACTTGGGGTTGTAAATGAGACTATATATAATAACACCCTTATTCTTATATGTTTTTGAGAAAGGATAATGTTAGGTACAACTCCCTTTTCAGCTCTAATTTTAGTCAACATATGTTTTAAATTTTTTTAAAATAATATACTTAATATAATGAGGTACATATTTTATAAAAAAATGAAGCATATACTTCAATGAATAACACGGATACATTTATAAAAAATGTAAAAAATTATATCGAAACATATATTTCATTAATGTAAATACATATTCTAGTAATTTTCCATTGACTATGAGACTAAAATTTGGGATGAAAAAAAAAGTGTAATAGCTTTCATTAAGAAAATGTTAGGGACAATCCAATTCCAACCCCACATGCTTTAATATAGTTTTTTTTTTGAAAGTTGTATACTTCATGTAATGAAAATAATGACCCTAAATTCAACTCCTTATCTTAGGGTTCGCAGGTAATGTGACTCCTCGTTAAGTCAAGTAGATGTCCCGAGTGGCTTTGTCATGTTAGGTTGGGACACCCCCTTTTCAAGGGGATGCTCCGGGTTCAATTCCTGCTTTTAGCAGGATGACCACAAGCTTTGTTGGGCTGGTTTCACATGGGCTTTGTCCCACTAGGTGTT
The DNA here is from genome assembly GCA_030737845.1 of Acorus calamus. Lineage (NCBI taxonomy): Eukaryota > Viridiplantae > Streptophyta > Magnoliopsida > Acorales > Acoraceae > Acorus > Acorus calamus. The sequence goes on from CM060858.1 coordinate 43,209,727, forward strand.
CTAAGGTCCATGTTGACCTGTCAGTTCTGTATCGCCCTGTCCGGGCTTATGTACAAAAAAAAAAGTCAAGTAAATAAATATTTAGATGGGCCCAACCAGATAGAGTTTTCAGTTTGATTAGGCAATTGTCCATGTCGTTGATTGAGCATTCACATGTGAACGGTTTCTAGCTTCAATTCCATTTTACATGTGTTTTGAATTTTAAAAAATAATATATTTCGTTTAATGAGGTACATATTTTTTTAAAAATAAAGTATATGCTATAATGAATTGTATTGATGCATTTATAAAAAAAAAAGTGAAATTTTTAACGATGCATATATCTCGTTAACATGAGTATATGCTTTGTTGATTTTTTATCGACGCATATGAGACTGAAATTGTGGCTGAAAAAAAACTGAGTGCTAAAACAAATTGTAAGGATTCATTTAAAAAAAAACATATCTTATCTAACGACGTATATATACTATATAAAATCTTATATTTTTTGTTTGTTTTTATATAATTGTATCTTGTTTGACTTTTACCATGGGTTATCACATCATCACATTGAAATAAAATAGTTATAAATGCATTGAAAATATAAAAAAAAAATTAAATTCATTTCATTTTATGCATTTACAAGTTATAACTATTGGATGTTATTTATGGTGATGAGGGAAAATTTCATATCAGTAAGTACTACTTACTGGCGGGGCTGTCATCAGTACATATGAATGACACATATCTGTCTATGAAGATGCATTCATTAGAGTTCTATTAAATGAATTTTTAATTTATAAAAAAATTTAATTTTTTTAATAGACATATATCATCTATCAAAACAAAACATGCAGTTGAAATTTTTCGGATGTGACAGTGTCACGATAAATCAAGTAAAATATACTAAGCTTGTTATTTCCATCTCTTCCGATCCAAACCCGACTCATCATCCTCTCTCTCTCTCTCTCACACACGCATCAATCCCAACAAAAAATGAACCAACAAGAGCCGTCCATCGAGTCTCCCCCTTCCCCACCCTCGATCCTACGCCGTCTGATCGAGAAAGACATCTCCTTGTCCCTCCGCATCCACACCCTCTGCCAGCCCGTCCCACGGTGGCTCCTCAAAACCCTAGAAATCTCTGGCGACGGCCGCTTCTGGTTCCCCGTCCCGATCGCCCTCCTCTTCTCCCCCCTCCCCTCCTCCTCCGCCCAGGCCCGATCGATCCTAATCGGGCTCCTAATCGGATCCCTCCTCGACCTCGCCCTCGTCGGATCGATCAAGCACCTGATCCGCCGTCCCCGGCCCGTCTACAACAAGGGGATGCACCTCACCTTTGCCGTCGACCACTGGTCCTTCCCCAGCGGCCACTCCTCGCGCGTCTTCTTCATCGCCGCCTTCTTGTACCTCTCCCTCGTCTACGGCGACGGCGGCGATCTGCGGCCGTCGTCGTTCCTGGGGATGGTCTTTGTTTGGTCCGCCGTGACGTCGGTTTCGAGGGTTTTGTTGGGGCGGCATTTCGCGTTAGACGTCATCGCGGGGGCTGCTTTGGGTGTTTTCGAGGGTCTCGTTGTTTATCGTTTCCTGAAAAAAATTTGAATTTTTTTTTGTGCGATTGAAGTTGATCTTGATTTGGGGATTTTTTTTGTATGAAAAATTTCGCAAGATTTGCGAATTTTCGGTTACTCGGATGAATTTTATTTAACGAATTTATCGATTCATCTTTTTATTCTCTAATGAATAAACGATGTATTATTTGTAAATAATTCATGAATCATTACAATTATTTCTGTGAACCTTTTTTTAAAAATTAAAATAATAAACATAACATATTAATTAGGATTCTGAATTTTATTTTTCAAAAAGTTCTAAAAATACTTTATTTTTTTAGCATTATTACGTTGAAAGTGAAGTCCTTGGGGAAGTAAATAATTTGGTAATAGAATATGTAATTTTAAAAATCCATGTTTGTTATATGTAATATATATTTTTAAAAAATCAAAACTTGAAAAATTGACTGCGATAATATATGTAATATTATCATCATTTGATAAAAAAAAATATTGAAATATTCCTTAAATCTGTGTTTGGATAGCGGAATTGAGTTATTCTGGATAGATAACAAATTTACATGAATAAGAGATTTTCTGTTCGGTTGTGTTTTTTTTATTTTCATTGAAAAACGTAAGAATAAATGTTGAGTTGTTTGGTTGATAAAGAATAAAATATAAAGCAGGAGAATAGATAAAGTGAGTATAGTTTATCATAGGAGTTATTTAGAATTGTTATACTCTCTTATACTCGTTTAAACTGGCTTAGTTATATCAAGTTATACTATGGAAACAAACAACCATTTTCCTTATCCATTCTTATACCACCCTTATACTACCTTTATACCCGCCTATTCCCTTTCCCAAACGAGGGCTAAGTGTATGAAATCATTTAAACATAACATGTATTCTATTATGTACACACTGTAAAAATATACGCATAGTAACAAAATTCGTGTACAATAAATATTCGGTCGAGGTCATGTTCGGTACGGTACATGTACATTCCTAAATCATACGGGATAAATACAAAAAAGGACGGGGATAATTAGACTATATTTTAGATAATTTAAGCATTAATATATATTAATGAATTTAATATGCATTATGTTCGGTACGACACGTTTTGTACGTTTGATGTTAAATCGGAGTACTTTAACGAATATTCAGAAAAGTACAGAGTACTTTGTTACTATGAATATACGCAGTGTTTCAACCCCTGTACTTGATCTCCAATTTTTTATTAATAGAAATATATATTAAATTTTTTTTTTTGAATATACATCAAAACGTGTCTGTATGCAAAATTAACTGCAAAAGACAACAATTTCCTTTGATAAATTTGCTATTAACATTTTAATAAGTCTACTTGCATTTTCAGGCAACCCTGACATTTCATAATAAACAGAACGTACGCCATTAAAAACATTTCACAACATAAACAGGTACAACATTACCGGACCTAAAATAAAAACATAGAACACCAAAATTACTACTACAACAGGTTGATTCAATTCGGATTATGATCGGCTTGGTTCTGGCTCTGAGAAACAGAGCTCAGATTCTTGTACAGCTCCGAACTTGCAAGCGCAAACTCTGACATTGCCCTGAACAGCTCCGGCAGGTGCGTCTTCAGACTTGCCAGCGACTTCTCCCTCACATGCTTGCACAGCTTCTGGTGCTCCTCCGCCTCCTCCTCCCACCTCTTCTTCGCCGCCTCCACCAGGTACATCCTTTCCGACAACGGGTCTTTCTGGCTCGTCGTCCCACCCTCCCCAGACTCCGCCCCGCCCTCCTCTGATGGTGCATTGACCTTCCTCTGCTGGTACTTCATGTTCCAGTCCTCGAAAGCCCGGCTCTTCTTCACATACTCCTTCTTCACCTCCTCACACTTCTCCTTCTGCTTTGCCTCCTCCTGCTGGTGGATCATTATCGTGTTCACGACTGCTGTGAAGCTGTGCATTGTGGACTTCGCGATCTCGTATGGTAACTTTTCAAGGTGCTCGTTCCAGGACTGTAGTAAGGGGAGGATTGGTGGGCGCTGGACTCGGGGAGGGGAGGAGACTTTCTCTTTGAGGCTGCTTTCGATGGGGATGAGGTTCAGTTTCAGCCAGTTATTGAGGGATTGGATGTATTCCCTCTGGTGGGTGATGAGCTTCTCAAACTGGGAGCTCCATTCACCGAGGACCTTGTATAGCTGGTCAGTGCGATGGTGGTGCTGAATGCTGGTTTCTTTGGGGGAGTTGGCAGTGGTGACATGCCTGAGGTCCGACATCACGATATGCAGCTGTTTGTTGTGGTGTGACCACATAGACTGCCACATTTTGGCCATCCTGGTTCACAAGCAATGGGTGTTGGTGATTGATGATTGAATATGAAAGCATTCAGTTGGTTGTGCAATAAGATGGACAGAGTGTTAAATCATTCTTATATCAGAACAATATATCCTGGGTACATCATTCATGTAACCCTGTATGTCTACTAGCAAATGCTTATTGAAATTCCTAAATACTCAATAAATATCAGGAAAGATAATGTCAAAAGAGGCGACGTTATTGAAAAATGAAAAGATCATTTTACCACGTACAAGTTTCATAAATTGTACATCATCTTAACAAATGAATAATGAATAGAAAGAGATGAAAACCAAGCCACACTCATGCTATGAAAGAAACCCTGGCCTTGTGTTTGAAACTCAGAATTCTATGCAACGCAATCAGATTAGGTAGTGGACTCACAAAATCTATAAATGCCAAGATCCAACATAGCAACCACAATCTCAGAAACACAATGGAAGTGGATGCATAACATGAACACATGAGAAGAAGCATCCATGAAGGTACTTTGCAATAATGATCATAAAAAGAACAATACTGCATATCTTCAGATTTAAGCATGCCATGGAACTAGCTTCATACAAGGAACTCAAGTATTAATTATATAAAATTTGACTACTACTTACTGGCACTGCAAATGCAACTTACCCATCTACAAGTTTCACGAGTTTTGGGTACAGCTGAGCATCACGTAAACGTTGTATTTCGGAAACTGTTGAATCCATGGATTGCATGTCGACAATGTATCTTGTATGCAAATGACTTACTGCTGCTTTAGTTTTTTCTAACGCTTCAGGATTAGCGTTACGTTTCTTCTGCTTATTCAGTAAAGCAACCTTCCTTTGATACTCGATTTTCATCAGCTCACCTGCCTATTTTCAGTAATTCAATCCACCATGTCAGTACATGATAATAGCTATACTGAGAACATGTAAAGGGTAAAACAATAATTTGGAAGAACAATAATTCAGAGAGTACATATCAGTCAAGACTGTAACTTGTTAGCCAAACATACTAGGATATAACTACATTATTACACAGAAACAGAAGGGAGTAGAAATCATCAAATTATGATCTTGAAAGTGAATAAATGAAGTTGGAAGAAGGATAAGGGAGTACACATTAATCAAGATTGAAGACACTGTCAATTGTTAGCAAAAAAAAGAGTAGGGTCCAGATGTATGCAGGAACCTGGAATCTGCATGAAAAAGGAGAACTCTTAAATTAAGGGGCACTAGTTTGCAATATTTTCTGCCAGTCTACAAGAAACCCTCCATTGCTTCCTAATTGATTTTTAAAAAAGGATTCAGATTTTTTTTCTTTCATTTCAACATGTTATCACTTTGTGAGTTCATGCCTATCAGGCAAACATAATTTATCCTAAAAAGCAGAAGTTATATATTTAAAACATAAGGTGACAAACAAGGAGTAAAAGTGTCGATTGTACAGCATGGAGGTCAGGAAGCTTAATTAAATTAGAAATTAGAATGGACATGAAAACTCATGGACATGTGATTCTATACGAGTTGATGGGGAGAGGGTGTAATCTGAGCCTTAATTGTGTTAAAAATTCATTTCAACAATCTATGAACCATCAAAATATCCAATAGATCAACTTATATAATACCAAGAGACTTAACGAAGCATTTACTTGAATGTGACAAAATGGTGAATGAGTAATGTACTTTAAGTTGCATAAAGAGCTGCAGACAAAACAAATTTATTAAGTGAAATTTAACAAAGCATAACTATTTCTCTCTCCACATGAAGTATGCTGCTCCATGCAAATGAAGCACAAGAGAGGTAAAGCAGTAGTATATGGAAGAGACACAGAGGGCCACTCTCCACAACGTCTCATTTGCGCATTGCTGAGCAAGAAATTCACGGATGCCCTCCAGTTTAATCAATAGCCATGGACTATATAAATATATCTACATGCCCACATTTCAGTTGGCTTTTTTAAATACTCATTTAGTCAATCCAGTATTCTACTAAACATGATTATCATTGATTACAATGTCATGGAAGACAATTTCTATTCAGCATTTTACAACATTTTCTTTTGATAAATCCTTTCAAGATAGCACATTTCTTCTTAAATTTCACATCATAGTAAAAAAAGTTCATTCAGAGGATAGATGCTAATTTACAAGAACTGGAAATTACTCATATAGGCAACCAGTTGTGGGTAGTACAGACAAATGAAAAGGAAATGATAAGCGAACATAAGAACAAAGTCCCCACCTTTACTTCATCATAAAGTTTCTTTTCCCACGCCAGCAGCTTATCCAACACAGTTGCAAGAGTTTCTGATTCGTCTGAATCAAAATCATCCTTCCCATCGTCACCATTGGGTATGCCTCTGAATGATCTGTTCCATGTGATGACCCTCATGACTCTAGCAGAATGGTCAATGTGTCCTATAAATAATAATATATATAGGTCAAGGGTAACACAGGCATGACCCTCATATGTACATTACGTAAGGAAAAATTAATGGGACAGAAACTTAAAAGATACGAGTAATCGGAGGAACACAATTGAAATGAAGAATTGTTTTATAGTCCATGTAGGAAAACTATCAACATGGATAAAAATGATGGTTTGGTTTTGTTACCAAAATTTCATATGGTACTTCCCAATTTCCTTGATTGAACCAATGAAAATCGACTAGCATATGATACATTGGTAACAGCAAGGATGTGATAAAATGCTCAAATGCTATTCATTTCATTCCTTAAGAGTGAAATTGATGAATATGCTCATTCAACAAAAACAAACAATATGTAAGATGACGACATGTTAAACTTGACAGAATACGACATAGAGTGTCTTCAAATATAACTGCAATGGCTAGGCTTAACTTTATGTCTCCCCCAAAAGCTCAGACGTAGTATGATTAAGAATTTGCATATTAAAAGATAAAGACACATGGTTACAGTACAAACATATCTTGCATGTGAAGGTGAATAGGTGATATTCTTAATCTGTCAAAAATTCAATTAACAGAGTGCACTGACATGCTAGGCTAATGGAGACAATAGCACCATTGTTGATTTTGAGCTAACCAAGCTGAGGACAACACAAGGGAGCTGCTTTCATTTTTTTACTATGTACATATTTTTGAGCATCCTCCTCCTCCCTCTTCTCCGATCATCCCTCCCGTCATCATTTTTGTTCTCCTGCCACTGTCCCTTCCATTCTCCCCTCGTTGTTTTCATTCTTCAATTCGGTCTCCATTTTGAAGGAGTTTTATTTATTTTAATTAACTTTGGATTGGACATCCCTCGTCTCCTTTTTGTTTGAGGGCTATCTATTAATAAGATCGCATCTACATTTCCTTTTAAAAAAATGAGGACTTCCCATGAGAGATCATCCATCCTAATAGTACTCTCACCTAAACACGCTTAACTTTGAAGTTCTGATCGAATACGGTGCATTCGTGCTGGTATGATCACACCCACAAAGCTTATACTTCTTATTCCACTATTTACAATCCCAAGTTGATCTTTTCACCCTGGCAATCAAGTACCATTTCTTCATCTTGTATGCCACATTCATTATCCAAACATCTATGAACAATCAAACACGAGACACAGCATCACTCACCGCGGTTGTCGGCAAAGTTCGAGTGATAATGCAACCGATTCGCCTCGAGCATCTTGGACACCTCATGTGCGCTCTCCGATGCCTTGAGAAACTGGTCATCCAACTCGCGCAACACCTGCATCAGGCTTAAGCTCGACATCACCACCGCATTTCCCCTCTTCCCCCTCTCTGCCGATGTCACCGGCACCGCTGACGCCGACGCCGCGTGCTGATGATGCACGTTCCCGTTACTCTGCATCGGCGGCTTCGCGGCCGCCTTGTCCTCCGCCGCCTCCTGCGGGGGAGGCGGCGGAGGCGGTGCGGGAGGCGTCTCCGGCACGGGCTCTTCGAGCCGGATCTCCGGTTCTTCGAGGGAGGGAGGCGGCATGTCCTCATCGGCGCGGAAAAAGAAGTCCCACGCTTTGTTCTCCGGAGGGGGAGGAGGAGGCGGGGTTTGTCGCGAGTCCGGCTCCGACGGGGGAGTCCGGGGAGGGGATTCGGCGGCGACAGCGGACTCCGCCTCCTCGCCTTCGTCTTCGTCATCGTCGTCCTCTTCTTGGATGGTCTGTGAGGGATCCGACCTGAGATTGGATTTAGGGGGGAGGTCGGGCATGCTGATCGAGCGCTGGAGGGGGGCGGGGGAGAAATTTGGGAGGGGAGGGGGAGGCGGGAGGTTATCCAGGGGCGGCTGAGGGTGGTGGATGGAGGAGGCGGCGGCGGCGGCGGTGGAGGAGGAGGAGGCGGCGGCCGCGGCGGAGGCGGAGGAGGAGATGGAGGAGGGGTGGTTGGGGTCGATGAGGACCTCGCCCTGGCCGTAGTCGCTGAGGGCGGCGCCGGTGTTTTTGAGGGAGACGGTGTACGAGGAGTGGGCGGCGGCGAAGGCGTTGCGGGCGGCGACGGCCTCGCGCATGTGGATCTTGCGGTCCTTGCAGCGGGAGACCGCCTCCTCCTCGAACTTCGATTGCGCGCAACCCATCTCCGCCGATCGATTCACAAATGGATGAAATCACAAAGCATGTCTCTGGATTTTTAGGGATCGAAAGTGGAGAGTGAGTGAACAGGAGGAGAGTCTCTGTGTGTGAGTGGGTTTTTTTTGTCTCTTTTTCTTTTTTTGAAACTTTTTTTGAAAATCGAATATGAGGCAAAGCTTTGTAATTAACGGGACACTTTTTTTTCTCGCTTTTTTTTGATCCGGGACACGACACGAGTTCATGGGGTGTTTCGCTTTCGTGGGCCCTTACCGCATATGTCACGCGACACAATCTATGTATATATCGTATGTTTCATCATATTAGTTATATGTTACAACAAAGTTTTATACAATTTGTATTACTAAATAAATTATAATGAAGTATAGATTTGGTCATGATCAAAATTATGATTCCTTCTCTTAAACAACTGAGATTTTATATACATTCTTTAACCGGAATAACAAACGTTTTGTCTCTATCATCTTAGGATGGGTCATGGTCTATCCCCCACAAGATCTCTTGATAACGACGGATTGACTGGTTTGACCAATAAACATTAAAGATTGTCAAACATAGATGTGTGAATTAGGGATGTTAATGGATGGGATAGGGAGCGGATATGTGATTGATATGAATATTGATTTTTTTATTTAGTTTCATCAAATGTGGATACAGACATTGATATGGATATGTTTAAACATTAAGCAATAAGTACTGGTACATTTGAAAATTGGCATATTAAATACATGTATACAAACAATAACGCTAACTATAGCACTTTGCTTCAATAGGATGTAAAATTTAATATTGGGACTAGATATCAAGAGTCAAGCCCATTAAAAGGTGAGATGAGATCGAACTCAAGGTTTAGTCTTACATCATCAAATAAGGGATTAAGGGATGATGTCTAATGTTTATATGTGAGCACATACATTACATGTGTACATGACGCGTTTTAAAACCGTGCTTTTACGTCAAAACGTACATTAACCTGGAACAGTACGATGGGATAGATATCCAAACCTAATTGGGAACGTCTATGAGACCCATATGGGAGGGTTTTACTCATTTATTTCTTTCACCTTTTACTCAGCTATTTTCAACTTACAAGCTCTCTAAATATGAGTTCTGATACATCCAGTTTTTTTACAGATTCAAATATAATCCATGTACATTGTTAGCTCTTTCCTCTCACTGTATCGAAGTATATACCTTGTTGAAATTTTTTACATTTTTTATACAAATAATATCATTTAATTTATTGGAGTATACATTCCACCCTTTATAAAAATACACATCTCATTAGATGCTATTGTATATGATTTTTTTCAAAAATAAAAACATATGCGATGCGTATTTTAAATTGTAAAATGAGAGTAATATTTTCCTTTCAACCATATCCTTGGTTCAGACAACCAAAATAGAGATTTAATTTATATTAGAAAAAAAACGGATGGGTTAAAAAAAAGAGTCAGAAAGAAGGGCCAAACCCGTGTAGGCACAAGTGTGCGTTGTGTTGATCCACTATTCTTTATTAGATAAGGTATATGAATTTTAAAAAAAGAAAACATATAGCCACCGTTTGGTTCGAGAATAGGGTCCACAATAAATGAGAATTAGTTAAAATAATCTCAAAACGAGTATTTAGTTGGAAATCCAAAATAAATGAAAATCTGTATGCCATAATTAATTGGTGTAAAGTGGTACATAGATTCGAACCAAACTCTGAAATTAAGTTATTCTACGCTATTCAACCCAAAAAAATATGTGGGCTCACTTTCAAATTAACTGTTATCACCTCTTATAAATCAACTGTCATTATTTTTTCATCTTTTATAAATTTTTATCTACATATTCACATTTTATCTAAACAACAAAAACTTTATTACTACGTTTCCCAATGAGAATATTAAAAAAAAATAGAAAAACCATAAAGAATGGCCCGACCCATATAGACACGACGGGCCGTGCTGGGCCACCCTCCCAAGATGACGGGCCAGCATGAGCACGACCCGTCAAAATTGATGGCCCGTGTTACATATATACACCTCTTATGTGGCACAAAGTTACTCTTATGCCCTCCCGCACATGCCATGAAAGGCATCCTAACGAGGGGGTAGGTTCGGAACTTTAAAAAAACGTCGAGATCAGTTTCGAGTTCGCGTGAATCCAACCTCCTCGATTATCTCGCAGAGGGAAGAGAGAATCACCGGAGAAGACAAGCAATCGAGAGGGATATATAGCTTTTGATCTCCGTCGATCGATCTCTGTTTATTTATATTTTTTTTGTTTGAATCGAACCCAAACGTGAGAATCTCCAAGGATGAGCTTGGTTGAGCTTCTCAATGTCCAGCCCACGGAGCTGAAATTCCCATGTGAGTCTCAGATTCTTGATATTCTCGGTCTTTGATCTCTTACATCTCTCAATTTCACATGTTCTTTATCGTTTCGTGTTAAAAAAACCGTTCTTTCTATCTGATTCGGTACTTGAACTGTTGAACATCTATCAAGATAGGATTTTTAGGTCGGAAAATCGTATTTGGTGAACCATCTTTATCTGGGCTGGTCTGTGATTCTCTTAATCTGATATATGTTTTTTTTGTTTTGTTTTGTTTTGTATATGTGCATTGGTAAAGTCGAATTGAAGAGGCAAAGCTCATGCTCTCTGCAGCTGACAAACAAGACAGATCAATATGTAGCTTTCAAGGTATTCTTCTTCTCACAATTCACAACCTCCCATTGCAGGGTTTTTGAAGTTCTCATAAGACTTTCATTGTTTATTCACAAAAAGTGTTTGGTATTATCATATATTCATGAAGTTTGTTATAATGGTGTCTCCCAGGTTAAGACAACCAGCCCCAGGAAGTATTGCGTGCGTCCCAACACGGGCGTTGTCATGCCCGGGATGACCTGCATTGTGACAGGTTATCTGTTGCCATTGATTGTATCTTGTCCAATTATATTAATGTGCACTATCTTTATATCTGAAATGTGGGTCGTGTTTGTTCCGCTGATTTCTTAATTGGTGTCTCTCAGTTATAATGCAAGCCCAAAAGGAAGCACCCCCCAGCATGCAATGCAAGGACAAGTTTCTCCTTCAGAGTGTTGTTGTAGATGTTGGTGCTACAATAAAGGACATAACTCCGGAATTGGTAGATTCGCATTTTCTTGGTTTTCTCTTGTCATTTTAATCTTTGTGATATTGATTACATGGGGCTCATGTGATGTGATATGGACTCAAATATGCAGTTCAATAAAACCCATGGAAAAATTGTCGAAGAAGTCAAATTGAGGGTCATCTATATTCCTGCTAACCCCCCCTCTCCAGTGCCTGAAGAATCAGAAGAAGGGTCTTCCCCAAGATCATCTTCGGTGGACAATGGAAATGAGCATACATTTCTGTTGGATGCTGTATGTCCCTGATTATAGTCCTTCAAATTGATGCATGATCCTGTTTTGTTATGGACAATTGGCCTCCACTTCTTTTATTTATTTTGATTCCTTTGTGGTTTCTGCATCATAGCAGTTTTTAACATTAAAAAATTTCAGGTATTAAGATCTTTTCGTGAACATAAAGAGAAGCCTTCAGAGGTATATATGAACTTATTCATCTTAAGTAACCATATTGCCCACTGACAAGACAACTGCATTCTTTCACGCATCTGTTTCATGTTTCATGTGTTACTCTTTTTTTTTTTATTATTGAATTTTGATATTCCTGATGAGATTTTTGCATAAAGTTTTATTCAATTTCTGTTAGGTAGCATTTGATAAATGATCTGTTAGGTAATTGAGTGATATGGCAACTTGACTGCAGTTACTATTAATTTAGATATGATACCTGGAAATCTAACAACGATTAACCTTTATAAAGATTCCATAGTAAGCATGGCAACAAATAAAAGACAGGCTTGGTTGCAGTGCACATGGTGAATGGGAGACCTGTGTAGGGAGAAGCCATAATCCGGAGAAAGATAAGAAACATGTAAAAAACTAATTTTTGTTTACATTTGATGTTCAGAGAACTATCAAGAATCATCCTTGACTTGAAAGTTCCATAATCAGAGATAGCCCAGAGAAAGATAAGCAGCAAGGGAAAGACTAGTATATGTTAGTGTTTGATGGTCAGAGAACTAAAAAGAATCAGTCATAATTTGAAGATTCCATAATAAGTGTAACAAAATTAAAAGACAGATATATTTAAAAATATAAGACAAAAGCTCCATAGTAATTAATAGATTGAATGAAAGTGGTTCGTAACCCCTAAAGATCACCATTTGTCCATGAATTCCAACCGAAAATGAATGGAAGCTGAGGCTGGGACAACATGTTACTCTCAATGGACATGTTACTCTGAATACTGAGTTATTTTTATAAACCATATATGCACCTTGCAGCAAGAGATTAAATTACTATGTCCCTCAGTGCCTAGCTAGGGAAAAGGTATAGTTTGCTTACACTGGCTGGATGCCTGGATCATCACCTGTTGCATAAACGGTTGAGACCAAACAGCTCTGCCTCGTTCTTTCAGCTATATGTAAAAGACTGGACATGAGAGGTAAAGGACCATAATGTCAACTGTATCTTGAACAGAAAATCCGCCATGAATCTCCTCACACATGGTGGAAGCTCTTGGCCAAAATTTAAATTCCAACTTGACACCTCAATCCTTCCATCTTCAAGTGAGACTGATTGCCACTTTCTTCTTCCTTACTCTAAACATCTGTTCTTATGGCTCCTCTTCTGCATGCACTGCTCCCCGTTCCACATAATGGCTACGGTTTCACATACCCTCTCTCTTCCCTATTGCTCCAGGATCCAGTAAAAAGCAGCAATTGACAAAAGCCTAGGAGAAGCAGTTGGGCCTCTAGATTATACAAAATGGTCATATTTAGGCCTAGGGGCTCGGGCTTTCTAGCCGAGGAATTGAGTTGGCAGATCAAAGTTTGTGTATGCTTCTAAATGGGTTAAAGAAATCTTAACCCTGAAAATGAAAAGCAACAAGCAATGGATTATATGTGAATTGATGTGTACCATGTAAGCAATGGATTTATAGGTTTAGCATGTAAGCATCTAGGTGAAGCTCCTCAAGGAGAGAGATGCAGTTAAGCCTAATGTATCAATTTATTATTCAATATAATATATGTTTCTCTTATGTTATCTTTAACTTTCTTCTGAAAATGTTCCAATCAAATGTGTGGTTGTATTATTCATATAATTACATTGGATATTATTCAGAAACATTAATGTGCCAAAACACCAATCAACTAAAGATGGGTACAGGTGTAATCACGCCAATGTTATAATTTTAGTTTTACATGAGCCATTCCTCTTCTGTAAATATTCTGACAGTCACTGGATATTAAAATCTTCTGTTCTAGTAAGTTAAAAAATCTTCCTTTTTGGTAGTCACTGTTTGTTTTTGCTTTATTTTGGCTATTTCTTTTGTAATGGCCTTTGGGTTTCTCCTTTGAATTAATTCTAATTGAAGGGTGACAGCCTATCGTTTGGTTTTCAAAAATAAAATAAAATAAAATAATAATTCATACTTAACATATATTCTCTTGTTTTTAGGCAATGTCTGTAATTTCAAAACTAATGGAGGAAAAAGAGTTGGTTGTTCAACAAAATCAGAAACTTCATCAGGAGCTGGTATGCTAAACTGATCCTGCATTGGTTTATTAGCTTTTCTCAGCCAAAAAGGTCCTGTTTATAAACTTATGAAGGCTACTTGATGTGGATTGCATGAGTCATGAAAAATGAGATCTATTTTCATTAGTTACAAGTTGTCGAATATGTGTATTTTGACCTATTCTCTGCCACATTATCTACTTCAATGCTCTCATCTGGACTCCATTGAGAATAATAATCTAAATAAATTGCTGCATCCAGTTTGATGGTTATTTTTTTGTTAACAGAAATGATCCTTTAGCATTGTTCCTATGAGGATGATAAAGTTGTTTTGTCTGATGAACGTCATATGGGATATTAAAATACGATGATGGGCAGTACAAAAAATGAAGCCAACCATTGTTGGTTGCATAAAGCTATCCTCAACTGCAAGAAACCATCATGGGAGATGCCACTATTTCCATGTTAGATAAATAAGTTTGCCTCAATCATTTGAGCTACTAAATGATATGATTAATTGAGTGCATATTTGAAGTCAAGCGTTTGTCCAAGTGAAGTCTATTTTTTAAATTTTAATTAGTCTTATGGTCACTGATTTCATAAAGTTCGTACTCATAGAAGCTCATCTCAAACAATTTGATAAGAATGAGTTTCATGACTTATTTTTGTCAAAATTTTCCCAATATTTTGTGCCCTGTTTACATATGCAGTATTATTTAGTCTGTATCATGACTAAATATACCTTAGCAAGATTTCCATTTTTAGTAATTGCTCCATAACAATTCGACAATACAAAGTTTCCTTTGTAATGGCAGAGCTTCCAATTGACAAGTTGTCATGCTTCATTGTGGCAGATGATGAATCTAAGATTACATTTTTCTTTCTTATATGATCATATCAGGCCAGACAAATGCAGTTACAATTAGTTTTGTTCATGAAATATCTCATTATCTTATTCAATTGAGCAGGACCTTCTCAGAAAAGAAAGCCGAAACCATGGCGGTGGCTTCTCTATCATGTTTGTGACTTTGATCTGTCTGATTGGACTCTTCATCGGGTTTATTATGAAAAGGACGTAAACCTGCAAAAAGAGAGTTATTGTCATCTCTTCTGAGTTCTGAGGCGCATTTCAGAAAATGCTCTGGTATACTTGGTCCTACAATTTGTGTTGATTATTGTGTGTTTATATTCAATTTAATTTATTGTTTTAATTTGTTACAGTTCATTGTGTTTGGGATTGGAATCTATATTTTATATTTCTTCAAGTGTAATGAGTTTTGCATCTGATGAAATGATATTTTGAAATACATGTATGTATATTGGTTCATAGTAGGAGTGTAGGACTGTCATATTAAAATACATAACCCAAAATCCATGCGTCCTATAACAGTGTCTGGAACTTCATTTTATAATTTGGCAATTTTTAAAGTCAAATTACAAAAAGGAGTGTTGCAGTTTTGAGTATTTGTTGTTAACTGTTCTCCCAAAAATGAGTTTGGATCTCACAAATAAGGAGCGCCACAGGCGAGAAATGAATTTTTTTTGTCTGATGTAAACGTTTTCACAGTGATTGAATTTATTTATTTTTATTTATTCCAAAAAAAAAAATGCCAATCTTAATCAATTTTGGGTCATTTATATGGTGCACTATTATTTGCATTTTACGAGTTACATCTAGTTAGAATTGAATCCGTCATGATTGGTCAGTGTCCTTGGACACCTCACTTTCTCGTGGATTAAACATGCAAAATATTTTTAAATCAGTTAGATGCAAGTTCCTAATTTTTTTTTTGTTGGGTCAAGTCATTGTTTTGTTCCTTTCAATGCAGTTCAATTCAATGAAAGTTCATTTTCTGAAACTTATTTTGTTCAATTTAGTACTACAAAAGCACATCATTGATCATTATTTAATTGGTTTGATTTATGAGTTATTGTGTTTGATTTTCAATTTGATTTATGAATGATTCACTTTAATCTTTGGTTGTTCAATTTCATTCATGAATTATTCAGTTCAACAATTTATTTATGAGGTGATAGTTTGACAAGAGGGTTAAGATTTTCACGATAAGTTGTCATCATTTTAAAAAATGAAAAATTTATCAATTTTGTCTGTATTTATATTTATCAAAATTAAAACAAAAAGTGAGGGATAAATGTTTTTGGGTTGGTTTGATAAGGGGATAAATGGTAGAATAAATAGTAATTGTGGGGGAAAATGAGAGGGATGACAACTTATTCCATTTGGTATAAAAACTAATCAAGATAAAGTATAAACAACTGTCTTAATTTTGAAATGAAAATGAGAATATTTTATTCCACTTAAAAGCTGAAATAACATTTATCTTCATTTTTTTTTCAATTTTGATAAATGTGAATATGAACAAAATTAATGAACTTTTTATCTTCTAAATTAAGACGACTTATCTCAAAACTTTAACTAAACTCTATTTTCATATCAAAATCGGGATAACTGTATCCTGATCTCTCATCTCCCTCTGGCTGAGAGAGGGAGAGAGAGAGAGAGAACTATTCACCATCGTTTCATCAGAAAAACATGAGGTTTCACATAATCACAAACACATTCATGCATGACAACATGCCTCCTCCTCCAACTCCACATCCCCACCACCACCACCACCACCACCCAACCTGGCCTCCTTATAAACATACCACCTCGCACAGACCAAATAAACCCCAAAATTCACAACACTCAACCCCGCCAACAACCAATAAAAGTCATACAACCTCCCCTCATTCAAATCATCCGCCAACCACCCCCCTCTCCCCGTCCCGGTCACCCTTCTCACCACCTCCACCAACACCGAACTCACAAAGAACCCCAACGAGAGCGTGCTCAAGAACAATCCCGTGCTCATCGTCTTCATCCCCTTCGGACACTCCCTCAGAAAGAAGTCCAGCTGCCCAATGTACGTGAACGCCTCCCCCGCCCCGACCAGGAAAAACTGCGGCACGAGCCAGAACACACTCATGTTGTGGTGGTTGAGGCGGTTGATCTCGGTGAGGGCGGCGGCGGCCATGGAGAGGGCGGAGAGGACGAGACCGACGCCGATGCGTTGGAGGGGGGAGAGGCCGTGGGGGTTGTGGGTGAGGCGGCGGAGGAGGGGGAGGAGGAGGCGGTCGTAGAAGGGGACGGTGAGGAGGATGGAGGCGACGAAGAAGGCAGTGAGGGAGGCAGGGGGGATGGAGAAGGAGGAGGAGACGTGGCGGTTCATGGTGGTGGCTTGGGCGACGGAGAAGGTGGTCATCTGGGCGTAGATGGTCCAGAAGATGATGGTGGTGGCCCAGATTGGGAGCATTCGGAGGACCATCTTTACTTCTTCTACGTCGGTTTGGGTTGAGAGGGTCCATTGGGTTGTTGGGTCCGGGACCTTGATGGCTGCCCTGTCTAGGAATCTGGAAGGGAAAGCACAATAATACATGTGATGATCATATGGAAAACTAATAATGTAACTGATGTTAAAGTTTTATGATTCATGACTTGAATGAAAAATGTTATGGATAGTCTTTTTTTGTGATTTGTATATGTCTTGAATTTTTTTTATGCATATATATACTAATTAATAAAATATATTTTTTTTATAAAAAATGTATTTGTATTCAATAATTGATTGGGTAGTTCGATTGATACACCCCTTATTAGACTTGGACACCTTGCCCATTGTAGATGTACTCTTAGTTAGTTTAACATCTTAAAACAATTCATTTTATGCTCGGATCAAAAGTTATTACCAAAAATTTAGATCTACATGAGTCATTGTGATTCATTTTCCTTGTATTTTCTTGTCGAATGACTCCTTTGGCGCCACTCGCAACAAGTATATATGTTAATATTATTAGTGGGTAGACTTTTCAATAGTGTAAGGAGTGCATGTGCATAGATTCACATGAGACATCAGAAATTCGTGTTTCTTTTTTAACAAACCATGAAACTTAAAAAATTAAATTTCATAGAATTTTAAAAATTTAAAAACTTCATATATTTCAGTGAACATGCGGATAATATCAGCCCTACATAGGGCTGCACACCCCAACCCGAACCCAACCCGAATTCCAAACTACCCAACCCTAACCCGACCCAACCCGATTTTCAACCCGAATTGGACCAACCCGAACCCAACCCGAAATTAAATAAACCAACCCGACTTAACCCGAATTGGACCAACCCGACCCCAACCCGAATTGAACCAACTCGACCCAACCCGAATTTCTAACATGATGTGTAAATTAAATAAATCAACCCCACCCAACCCATAAGATTAGCTAGGTTTACCTAAAATTTGGACTACCCATATTAGAAGTTACAAAATAAACGGCCATGATCTTTTTTTAACTATTAATTTACGGGTTCGGGTTGGGTCGGGTTAGGTCGGAGGCCAACCCGAACCCAACCCGATTTGTGAGTCAACCCGAATTGGTCAACCCGAACCCGAACCCGAACCCGATTTGATCAACCCAACCCATGTAAAAATCGGGTTCAACCCGTCGGGTTCGGGTTCAACCCGACCCAAGTTGCAACCCTAGTCCTACATAGTGACAAGAGCCCATTAATGCCAAAAAAAATAAAATAAACATAAATCTGCTACGGATAATATTTTAAATATCTTATACTATTTTTTATTTTTATTTTCAAAAAAATCACTAGACTTTTGGTCTTCCAAGTCTCGTGAACTCTGTTTATGTGTTGTTTTCAGGGGACCCAAAGATCAGAGGGCACAGGTTGTTCAAACAAATATTCTGTCTTGATAGATGTTTTTTCATTGGTAAGTATGTTTTGTCTTAATATACGTTGTCAGGAGAGCCGGTCCCAAACTATCTCAACCGTTCGATCAAGATCCAACGGTAGTCGAGAATGGTCGGTGGTCGACATTTCGGATTTCATCCGTGTTTCGCGCCGATTAAAACAAATCACTGAAAACGAGAGACTTATACCTTTTTTAATTTTATTTAACAGTATAAATAAGTGTTTAAAAAATCCGGTCATTTATTAAACTGTAAAAATTAAAGAGAATAAAAATCATTAGTTTAATCATTGAATTATGATATTATTATATAATAAATATATTGTTTAATATTATTTTAAAATTTAAAATATGAAATATTATCAAATTTTAATATCTTTTTAGTTTTACTTAACATCTTAGTATGATTTTTTATATTATATTTAATATTTTTTATAATTAATTAATAAAGGTTTTTATAAATTAAGAACTGCTTGGATTTTATCGATTTTCTGTACTCAAGTTTTGAAAGTAAATTAAACTACAATTTAGAATAAGTGAAAATTTAAGAGGTTCATCAGTGAGGTTGTTTTTTTAGGAGAAAATCAATGTAACTCCTGCAAATCAGAAAAAGTTCATGCAAAGTTGATAAATCTCCTTAGGTTCCTATCTTATTAGACAATATTTATTTTATTTTCTATAACTAACCAGATGTGTGGTTAACCCTAACCATACATGATAAATTACTGTTATACCATTTTAAAATTTATTTTATTTGTTGGAAAAAATTGATATAACTCTATAAAAACTCATGAAAATCGAAAAAAGTTCTTGTAAAATAAAAAAATCATCTTAACTCATTGAAATCTTCTTAAAATCACAAAAAATCGCTATAATTATTTGAAAGTATATACTGATTTATTTAAATTTTATTAAACAAATTATAGTTTTATAATCAAGGTGTTATGCTTTTTGTTACTAGTAATTTTGAGTTGAAAATCTATTATAAATTTTTTATTTGGTTATTAATTTGTTTTTTCTTATTTTGTAATTGGAGTTGATGAAAATGTAATTTTTTTCGGTCTATGTGATGAGACTTAAGGAGATGAAAATATTAAAAAATGACTCCATTTTGTAGATCAAATGAGGTTCGAGGGTTTTTTTTTTACAGTTGAAAATGATATTTCAGGAGATAAAAAAGTTGAAAATGATGGGGGTATTTTTATCTTACAAAATGACTAAATCTAATTTTATAAAGTTTGTAGGGATTGAATTCGATTTTAGTAAGTTTCTGATGACATATTTCGATATACTTTTGACTGGAAGACTAAATTCATTAACCATATATATTTTATAGGACCAATGATGATTTTCTGAGTTTAAAGGGACTTTTTGTGATTTTAATAAGATTTGAGAGGAGTTAAAGAAGATTTTTCTCTTTTTTTTTATTAAAAAAAACGGGTTAACATTACCGCGAAGCATTATAATCAGTAGAGTTAGTTAGTAGCAGTTATGAAGGGCAGCTGATCACCTGAACTGCTTAGTGTGTGGTAACCTCTGCTTTCGCGCCTTCTTCTTTCCTCCGCCGTCACCTCCGCCACCCTCCGTCTCATCTATATCGTGCAGCAGCCACGTATCGGACGGCAGTTCGAGCCCCCTCTTCAACCAGGAGGCGAAAACGACGGCGGCGATCTGCGTGAGCGGGCTCCCGACGAGGCTCTTGAACCGGTAGAACCTCGTCCCGGCCAAGAACACGGCGAGCCCTAAGAGGATGGCGACGGCGCAGATGCCGTACCCCCACCGGCGGCCAAGGTTGTCCTGGACGTAGACGAGGACGGTGACGGCGAGGAGGGAGCCTATGCTGATGAAGAAGAAGAACCAGTTGAAGAACTTCACCATCTGAGACTTCTCCGAAGGGCTGGAGTCGTCGAACTGGTCTGAGCCGAAGCCGGAGACGCTCGATTTGAGGCCCCCGGTGCCGAGGGCCGTCATGTATAGGGCGGTGTAGAGGACGGTGAGCTGGGTGTCGTCCGCCTTGACGCAGGGGCCGGTGGGGGAGGTGCAGGGCGGAGGGTGGAGGGATGGGATGACGGTTGATATGGTGAGTATTGCCACGCCCTGGATTTAAAGTCAGTACTGAATTCCATCAGTTCTACTCAATTTTCTTCTTTCCAGTACTTGGAGACTGACATGTGATAATTTTAGGTGTTAAACATATGTGATTGTGGAATTTGGATCTAGTTAAGTCCGAATTTGATCAGTATTATCAATATGAGAGTGATATATGTACTCAACAATTGGATCTGAGCACAACGGTTATGCGGTGTTACCGATCGAACTTACCCACAACGAAAGAATTATCAATCGAACTCCGAACAATCCGAGCTTATTGTTAAGTACAATCGAACTGTTATTGTTATTCTCTAATGATTCTGATTGAAGTCGGGCCAAACTAGATCTAAACTCGAGATTGTGATAGTTTTTTTATATGGTTTACCATTGCTTGGACGGCGGTGAAGATGGCGATGGTGAGGTATCTGCCGAGGAAGGTGTCGGCGATGAAGCCGCCGAGGAGGCAGAGCATGAAAGAGGTGCCGAGGAAGTTGGTGACGGCGTTGGCGGAGACTGCATTGCCGAGGTGCATGGTGCCGGTCAGGTAGGTCACCAGGTTGACCGCGATGCCCAACGTGGTCAGCCTCTCGTTCAGTTCAACAACTTCATATAAATATTCATAAAACTAACATATTAAGTTTTATTATATAATGGATCAAACATGTATATACGATCAGTTTGGATGAACAGGTATATATGTATGAAGCATGCACGTACCGAGTATCATGGCGGCGCTCTTCCAGCTGCCGGTGGTGGACCTCTTGGCCGGCCTCCCTTTGTAGTCCCAGGCATCTGTCAAGACCTTCCCTGAGTCTTCCATCTCTCTCTCTCTCTCTCTATATCAGAAGTTGCACTGCCAAGTGAGGTGGGGGAGAGAGATGGATTGTTGTTGTTGTTGTTTGTGATTCATTCTAAGGAGGGGTTGATCCATGGGTTTATATAATGGGCTGTTAATCCTAATAGGGTTTGTGAAGCGTGTTTGGATGGAGACTTAAATTGAATTATTTTAGGTTTCTAGACTTCCATTATTTTGGGGTTTGAGACGCGGATGATGTGAGCGTAAGTGGGGACGCCGGTTTTTGGAGGTTTCTAAAGTTAATAAATCTTTCATTGATTTTTTAAACTACTATATCTTACTGTTGAACATAAAAATAGATTTATTAGAATATTTTGATAGGGGTTGAAAACTAATTTGGAATAATAATTCTTAATTTGTTAAAGTAGTTTTTGAGAATAAATATTTTTAGGAAGTATAATTTTGTTATATTCTTGAAAAACTATTTTAATGATTAGAAATTGTATATTTCATTTTTAGATGACCGGGAGAGATATCGGTTTTAGATTAAGGTAGCATTTGAGAATAAAATGGTCAGCTTAAATAAACTCGATTTCTAGGAAACACATTTTTTGTGCTTTTTAAAAGCAACATTTTTATACCAAAATCTGTAAGTAAATTTTTAATTAAATATGCTTTCTTCAAAGTGTTTGGTTACATGTTTACGCTTTCTGTTATATTAAAAAATAGAATCGTATCTAAACGTGTTATAATTAGTATGGTTTCTATCAAAATAAAATCTTCAAAAATTGTCCAATCATTTAATTTCAAATGCCAAGGTAAAAGATTTATGATTATGTGACGGTTAAAAGAGAGATTCTCAAGTTTAGAATTTATATGCACGGGTTATAATTTCAAATGTTTTTTTTTGTTAAATAAACAAATGACGTCTTGTTTGTTAATCTCATTTCTAATATCAAGAAATATAGATTTCACAAAGATGCATGTGTATGTAACATTAATTCAACGAAGGGATACATATACATGTCGTTGTTTTCTTCTGAGGTGAGAAATAAAGTTAATAACAAACCATTGAAGCATTAATTAATCCAAATACATATGTTGCACAAAATAAATAAATTTTTTCCGTTCCTCTAGCTTTCTGATTCTGGTATCAACTTTAGACAGACACGTTATAATTTATAATTTGACTATCTTGAAAAATACAATAAAACTTTACAGAATCCACACTCACGGGAGTGTCGACCTTTATTACAAGTGTCGTGTGGCTTGCAACTTCATTGCATCCACTAATAGAAAGTTAAGAAAAAATAAAAACACATGAGTTTTTAAGGTTGTGATGTTCTCCTCCACGAAAAAAAAGAAGGAAAAAAAGTCCAATTTGTCTGCAAGGCCGGTCTAAAGTATTAAGTATTACATTTATCACATGATGAGAATATGCGATCATACATATAACCCCACTAATAGAAAGTAAAGTAAAAATAAAAACACGAGTTTTTAAGGTTCTGATGTTCTCTCCACTAAAAAAAGAGAAGGAAAAAAAAAGTCTAAGTTGATTGGACGGGCCGTCTAAAGTATTAATAAGTGCTAGATCATACATATAACCTAATATATCCCAGTTAGCTTTACCATAACAATGGTGGCTAAGTTTTAGATTTTAATTTCATAATCATAAAATGGGAAGGAATGGTGAGAGAAGAAGAAAAGTTGGAAGAGCGGATGTGCAAAAGAAAAGACAAGTTCGTTCAAAGACAAAAGAAGATGAATCTTTTGCCCTGGTGAATTATCTGTGAGGGCAATCCTTTGCTTGCACATATAGCCATATTCCAAACAACAAGTAGCACTACCCAAAAACAAAACTGATCATGTTACATAGGGGCATGCTATCCCTGGTAACTGCACAACAGATGAGCTCGATCAACAATACATATGTTATCTCATCCTCCACCATTGAATCAGTCTGTTTTGGTAGCTCACACACACATATATTTATCTTTTGGGCTTGTCCTATTAGAATAATTATTTTGAATAGATAAACAAGAACAAGCTATATGTGACATACCCATTACAATTTATTCATGCTAAATAACAAATATTTTCAAAGATTATTAAACCTATTCTTCCCTTATCAACTTCTTGTTTTATATATGCAATGATTTCTCCAATTGTGTTTGGGGTGTAAGCAAGCAGATTTCTATTGGGAGGGATATGGGTTTGTGTTGGTCTCTCTTCCTCTCTTTTAATTATGTGCTTCATTTTATAAATTTGTACATTTTTGAAAGCAAAGTAATACATAGTTCTCAATTACCAATAACATAAAATTTCTTGTTCGTGAAACAAATGGAGATTGATATATTTATAGAACAAGTACTGTACATGTCCACCAACATGTCATTTTTTATTTTTTTTGAGCATGTGAATATGCACAATTCGTTAAAATATATATTTTACTTTTATGATGTTACATATTATATTATATGAAACAAATATTTAAAATATTAAAACATGTGGGACTGTATGAAGGGTTAATATTTCTAACATAAACAAATACCTAACAAACAATGCATAGTTTTTTTTGATAAAAAAATCCATTAAAAATTATCCACAATGCATAATTTCCCCCATGTGATCGAGCATTTACACGAGAACATAGGCTTTAGTGGGGCACACCATCTTTGAGTGGTAAACTGAACCATAGATTATATATATGTATAAATATCCCCTTCAATTTGGGTAATTTGAGTGGCACCCATAATCGTCAACTAAACAACACACAGATAAATAAAGAAGGGAAACAAAGCCAACAAGTTAATATCAAGTGATATTAATTAAATCTATATATAGTGACATCCTGCCACGTATGACACTCCATGTCTCATGTCTCGGGCCATGGATATTCCTTCTCCATTTGTTCACTCACTATTCTTTGCCTGTCCCAGTCTCATCAACACCCCATGCAGTCACGTCGACCATGAAACCATTGTAATTATACACACAGAAAACCAAAACCCAAAACCAAACCGCGTGTGTCAAAGATTCGGATTCTCTGTCTGTCTCGTGATTCGATTACTGTCTGCGTGAAGTTGATAATTAATATATCGACACCGACCTAACACAGTGAATGATTTTTTTTTTTGGGTAGATAACACAGTGAATGATTTTGATCGCTTGTTTTTGGGGGATTGGCTGGTCGTGGTGGCAGACGCGTTTATATGATGTTCTTTGGGTCTTTGTATACAAATATTTTTCAACAGTGACAATTTAGAGGGGGTCCTTGTCTATGTTGCCTTTGCTTTTGGTTTCTTCTAAACTGTCTTTATTAATCCGACATGGAAGGATAATAGTTACCTGGTTTATGGAGTGTCTCTAGATCCAGTACTCGGTCGGTTAGTAATGTCACTGATAAGTGACCTTTTTTTTGGGGGGGAATTAATTGTAAGTATTTTATTTTAATCCACATGTTTTTATTAGGTTTTTCAACTGTTTTTTTAGCATGTGAGAACAATACTCCTGTATATGTTAGGAGTTACACTTTTTTTTAGGTTCTTTTATGATGATTAGTTTCTCTAGTAAATAACAATTAGATTTATAGGGAATGAACATGTTAATAATGTTAGATTACATATCAGTTTGTTATTATATTAGTTTGTTATTATTTTAGTTTGTTAGTGTGTGTTATACGTGTAACACTATCTTGTACTGTTACCAGTGTTCTAAAAAGCGCCATTAAGCGGCGCCTAGTCGGCGATTTAGGCGGAAGCGGGTGTTACCCGCATCGCCCAGGCCCTATGCGGCCTACCTAGGCGGCTTGGCCTGATCGGGTGCCTAGGCGGCCTAGTCGGCCCAATCTTCTGCTGCCGTTGCTGCTTGTTCGAGAGGTGACGAAGTCGGGATGGGACCGATCGATGCCGGGAGGGGTGACAGAGTCGGGGACGCTGACCAATCGACGCCGGGAGGGGTGACGGAGTCGGGACGGTGACCGATCGACGCCGAGAGAGGTGATGGAGTCGGGGACGTTGATTGGGAGGAGGAATTGGTGTCTTGTGAAGGTGCCGAACAATGGGAGGAGCCGAGGAGGTGCTTCAGGTGGTGCTTTTGGGGGTGGGTGAAAAACCAGAGATGATGGAAGGGAAGAGACCTATTTATGCAAGGCTATTTTTGAGGCAACGTGGACACTATAAAATAGTGAAATACTTGATCAGATGAGTCTTATATAAGTACACCATTTATTATATAAAAACAATACAAAGAATTATTATTATATAACGTGTACTTTAGGTTAAGAAAATAAATGGAGTCTAAATTTTAATAAAATGAATATATTTTTTGATAAAAATATTAATCCCAATGAAAATCATAATGATTTTTAAAATAATTAAATAATAATTTTTAATTTTATAACTCATTTTTAGGTTGTTATAAAATTATGAAAGTGATATAACATTCAAAATATAAATATTTAAAGTTCAATCTTATCATGATTGGGTAACAATTTTATATTTTTATATTTATCCTAAGAATCTCGCAATTTAATTTTTAAATAGGTATTCGTGAACAAATTAATAATTCATGGCATCATGCATAATATTGATGATTCTTTATTTATTATATTAGTGATTGAAACAATATACGTGTCTAATGTATTATTTTGTATATTAAAATAGTGGCCGATTAATCCCCGATTAATCCCCGCCTAGCCGATTAATTCCTAGTCCCCCCTCAACCGCCCGACTAGCGCCTAGCGCTTTTTAGAACATTGACTATTACATAAATAACTTTAGTCACTCTCTAATAGAAAAAAGATTTTAGGATTTCATTATTATCTCCCTCTTTATTCTAATAGAACAATAGTGTATGAGATTAAATGGTGTATCTAGATGGCATAATAATGTATGGGATTGATGTGATAATATACATGGAATGGATAAAAGTGTACCGCGGATTAATAACTACACAGAGTATAACAATGTACAATGGATGGATATTTCACGAGATATACCATGAAAATGAGACGGAAGGATTTAGAAAAAAAAAGTGATAGCTAAGGTGTTTTTATATGTAACAAAAATATCTAGGATCTAAAAAGAACAAGAAGTTGATATATACTTGGAATTAATTAATTTCACCTTTTTTGTTGAAAAAGAATCCAAATATAATATAAATCTGGCATACACCGAATTATGAGGAAACCAAACTTTAGTAAAAATATTTAGATGCATAGAATATTTATCTCAAACCCTGTACATCAGGTAAATCTGGAGTGATTTAAACAATCACTCATAACTCTAGCGAAAGAATGTCTCTACTAATTAGTGTTAATAATGATGTGAAAAGAATAAGGTTCGGTCTTGCTTTCAACATCATTTTTGGCACTACTGAGGCATATATGGGAACCGATTACGTGCGGTGTGCGGTCGGTGCGGTGCGCGATCACGGGCCGTCGATCACGGGTCCATTGCATCGGACGGTCGGGTGCGATTCACGTCGACCGTTGGATGCGATGGACCCGCGATCGGACGGCCCACGTCGCGCACCGCACCGACCGCACACCGCACCTAATCGTCGGCATATATATATATATATATATATATATATATATATATATATATATATATATATATATATATATATATATATATATATATATATATATATCTATATATATATCTATATATAGTCGAATGATAATATGTGGGTGTGCGACGGCGTACGGACGCGACGTCGTTCGTTCGATCGCGGGTTCATCGCATCCAATGGTCGAGGTGAATCGCATCCGACCGTCCGATGCGATGAACCTCTGATCGACGGCCCGTGGTCACCGCTGCACGAGTCCGCACGATTACATGCGGCGAACGGCGGGTGCGGCAGCGATCACGGGCCGTCGATCACGGGTCCATCGCATCCGACGGTCGGATACGATTCACAACGACCGTCGGATGCGATGGACCCGTGATCGGACGGCCCGTGTCGCGGCCGCACCCGCGTTTGCCGCACCTAATCGTTTCACTTTATATATATATATATATATATATATATATATATATATATATATATATATATATATATAGTCGTGATATTATACGGTCGTGCGGTCGTGCGGTCGCGATTCACGGGCCGTCGATCACGGGTCCATCGCATCGGACGGTCGGGTGCGATTCACGTCGACCGTTGGATGCGATGGACCCGCGATCGGACGACGCACGTCGAATCCGCACGACCGCACCGACCGCATATTATCGGAAATCTATATATATATATATGAAAATGATTAGGTGCGGCGAACGGCAGGTGCGGCCACGACGTGGGTCCATCGCATCCAACGGTCGACGTGAATCGCACCCGACCGTCCGATGCGATGGACCCGTGATCGACGGCCCACGATCGCTGCCGCACCCGCCGTTCGCCGCACGCAATCACGTCCCTATATATATATATATATATATATATATATATATATATATATATATATATATATGAAAATGATTGCGTGCGGCGAACCCGTGATCGCTGCCGCACCTGTCGTTCGCCGCACACAATCACGTCCCTATATATATATATATATATATATATATATATATAGGGAAGTGATTACGTGCGGTCGTGCGGTCGGTGCGTCCGCGATCACGGGCCGTCGATCACGGGTCCATCGCATCGGACGGTCGGATGCGAATCACGTCGACCGTTGGATGCGATGGACCCGCGATCGGACGGCCCACGACCGCGACCGCACGACCGCATATTATCATCCCCGTATATATATATATATATATATATATATATATATATATATATATATATATATATATATATATATATATATATATATATAGGGAAATGATACGGTGCGGGTCGTGCGGATGTGCGACGTCGACCACGGGTCCATCGCGGGTCCATCGCATCGGACGGTCGGGGGCGATTCATCTCGACCGTTGGATGCGATGGACCCGCGATCGGACGACTTACGTCGGATCCGCACGACCGCACGACTCGCATATTATCACTCGCGTGTATATATATATATATATATATATATATATATATATATATATATATATATATATATATAGGGAGCTGATTCAGTGCGGGAATGCGGTCGTGCGGGAAGCGATCACGGGCCGTCGATCACGGGTCCATCGCATCGGACGGTCGGGTGCGATTCATCTCGACCGTTGGATGCGATGGACCCGCGATCGAACGATCGACGTCGTTTCCCGCATTCCCGCACTGAATCGCTCGACTATATATATATATATATATATATATATATATATATATATATATATATATATATATAGGGACGTGCTTACGTGCGGTCGGTGCGCCCGCGATCACGGGCCGTCGATCACTGGTCCATCGCATCGGACGGTCGGGTGCGAATCACGTCGACCGTTGGATACGATGGACCCGCGATCGGACGGCTCACGACTACGGGCGCACGACCGCACATAAGTATTTATATATATATATATATATATATATATATATATATATATATATATATATATATATATATATATATATATATATATATATATATATATATATATATATATATATATATAGGGAGCCGATTCAGTGCGGGAATGCGGTCGTGCGGGAAGCGATCACGGGCCGTCGATCACGGGTCCATCGCATCGGACGGTCGGGGGCGATTCATCTCGACCGTTGGATGCGATGGACCCGCGATCGAACGATCGACGTCGTTTCCCGCATTCCCGCACTGAATCACTCGACTATATATATATATATATATATATATATATATATATATATATATATATATATATATATATATATAGGGGACTGATGGGGTGCGACCGTGCGCACGGTGCACCCCATCGTGCGCCCTGAACTTGGACCGTGCGATCGCTGATCCCGCGATCTCACGGTCCACGTTTGTTTTTTAAAAAAAAACTCTCTCACGGATCTCTCTCTCTCTCTCTCTCTCTCTCGCTCTCGCACAGATCTCTCTCTCTCTCGCTCTCTCTCCCGTCGACGACCGCCGCACACCGACCCTCGGCGACTGCGACCCCATCGGCGACCACGTTTGTTTTAAAAAAAATCTCTCTCTCGCACGGATCTCTCTCTCGCTCTCTCTCTCTCTCGCACAGATCTCTCTCTCTCTCGCTCTCTCTCCCGTCGACGACCGCCGCGCACCGACCCTCGGCGACTGCGACCCCATCGGCGACCCCGTCGACGACGACCGCACCCACCCTCGACGACTGCGTCCCCGTCGACGCGACTGTGACCGCCGTCGACGACCCCTCGACGTCCCCTGCTGCGACCCCTCGACGTCCCCTGCTACGACCCCATCGGTGACCCCCTCTGCAACCCCATCGACGACCATCCTCCGATCATTCCTCTCTCTCCCTCAAATAGCTTATTTAATTTCATCTATCTATGAGTTTGTGTGAATATTTTTGTCGAATTTGTTTGAGTGTGAATGATTTTTGTTGAATTTCATATGCTTGAATGTGTGTGATTGGGTATGATTTTTGTTGAATTTCATATGGCTGAATATGTGTTTTTTCTTAAGAGGGGTTTCTTTGTTGAATGAATTTGTGGGTGTGGGTTTTTTTTTTTTGAATGATCTGGGCATTCTTGATTTTCAGGGTGTGGATCTTGGGGCTTCTTCTCTTGGGTTGATGAGGGCACACAGTGAGAATAATATTCAGGACTGAACTCCTTCATCTTATATGTTTTAATGGAGATCCATGGTTCTTCCAGTTATTTCATTTCAGTCAAAATTTTGTTTTTGCCATTGCCTCATATTATATGGAGTGCATGTCAAAGAGTTCTTAGTTCTACTCAATCGTGTTTCATTGAGTATATGATCTTGTGCTAGGTTTGATATCACAAATTATATTTCCTTTATATTCTAACTGATGAAAATTGAGTTTTGCTTTCATCAATGTCAATTGTGCACTTCTAAATAACTTGTTTATGGGAAGTGGACTTCTTTTTGTATGTGTAATGTTGATGATGACTATTAACCACCAAGTGACTGAAATTTTTCTTGCCTATCTTTCAACCATGTGAATTTTATTTAATTGAATGATTACCAATTTATTGCGGCTTCTTCTTTTATATTGACTACTGAGGAGGGTTTTCTTTTCCGCTTCGGTAGAATTTCATGAGAAGCCAAACATCAAAAAACTTCCCTCGCTATTCATTCCGAACTCTTCCTTTGTCAGTTTTGGACGTTAGGTAGTTACATGTGAATCATGTGATACATTTTCTGTTAGTGCTGGTAGAAGTTTTAGAATTTAGATCTTTTTTAATGAAGGTGTTTGATGTTATTGTCTCCAGTACTGCATTCCAGCGATTTGCTGTTAGGACCAACAAGAAACTACAAGACATCTCTTTGAAAGGCAAGTCGACCTTGCATTGTCTTTGGGTTTCTATCTTATTATATAATGATGAATTGTTAATTTACTGGGATTAAATTTTGTTAATCCTAATAGCTGCTGAGAAGAAAGAACAACTGAAGGATGCTACAAAGTTTTTTGATGTGAGATCACCATTTCTTGGCTTATCATATCTACTTTTTCTCTAGTGTTTATATTGTTTTATTGGCTCTTCTGATTGATCTAAAATTATGCCCCATTATTCCTTGCAGACTTTTAAGAACCAGTGAAGTGGAAGCTGCTTGTTTGAATGATGTACAGGATGAATTGCTGGTCTAGCCATGTCACCTTTCCATGTGGATCTATAATCCATGCTGTTAATCTTTTTTAAAACATTTTTTACTATTAATTTACATGATCTTATTAAATGATGTACAGCTATAAAATTGCAAAACATGTTTTGGAGAGACCTTTTTGAAGAGAAATTTCCACCAGTTTTTGTATACATATTTATGATGTAAAGGTTCACTGATTGTCCTTACCCTGTGGAGAGATGGGTTGATATTTGAATCACAAGTATGCTAGGTCATTAAGGAGTGTTGAATTTCATCTATTCATGTATTGTTCTCTATTTAGTAACAATGTTGGTTTTAATTTGAGTTCACATGAAAATAGACTCAAACTAATAAAAGCAACCCATTTAGTGCATGTTTGAATCTTTAGGATTAGTTGAAATTGGAAATCTCAGTTGACACAGAATTTTGGATAATAATGTTGGAGTTCTCCCATCAGATTTTTATGGAATTGCAATTCCCATAATGTTATCACCAGATTTGTAGTATACTTGGGAACACACACACACCAATAAAGTTAGTGTAAAAGTGATTCTATGAATGATTTATATTTAACATTTACCCTTGTTGATTGACCTCATGTTGGTTCATAACATTCCGTCTGATAATCTGGTATAACAATAATTTTAGAATCTACAAATGGAACCTGTAGAACAGCATGCACTTAAATAACTCATTACTCATCTACCACTAGATTCCCTCTTATATTTGTATTTGTACAAGATGAATACAAGCCCGGAAATGGTATCAACAAACCCACCAAATCTAAGCACACTAACAAAAGTTAACCAGTTGACAAAAACAATTGAACAGTAAAAAAATACAATGGGTGAGGAAGCCAGGGTCATCTGGGGCCAGACAACTCTATGGCCTCGACAACGAGAGATGACTCCTCGATAAAGTCCATGTACTTCTGCAATGGGTACTCGCAACAGGACTTGAGTTTGGGTGTGTCAAGCTTCTGCGAGGCCTCCCACTTCTTGGCGAGGCCATCACCTTCCAGCATTCTCACGTTCTCTGACATTTTCGGGCGGTGAGAAGGGTGGAACTGTGTGCAGAGGAGCGCGACCTGGACCATCTCCTTCAATTCATTCCTATCATACTTGTCCTTCAGGTCTCTATCAACCATCATCTGGAGTTTGTTCTCCTGGTGTAGTTTCTTCACCTGCATCACAAGATATAGGAGCCTCAGATATGAAAAGGGGAAGAGCCCTGAAGTACAGAATTGAACTCTGATTTTCTGGAGCACATATATATATAATTCTATTATGTCACTTGATCATTACCACTAGTGTGCATATATAACCATATCAATTTCAGTCACTTGGTGGTTAATAGTCATCATCAACATTACACATACAAAAAGAAGTCCACTTCCCATAAACAAGTTATTTAGAAGTGCACAATTGACATTGATGAAAGCAAAACTCAATTTTCATCAGTTAGAATATAAAGGAAATATAATTTGTGATATCAAACCTAGCACAAGATGTGGCTGCAAAGAAGATAAAAGTGAATAATCTCAGTCTCAGTAAAAATAGTAATAAGTGCTATAAATAGAGTGCATCCATTCATCTTTGACTAGATTAACTATTAATGAAAATCAGATAGCACTTGCAAATCATAGTATCACCAGAGCCAAAAAAAATCCCAAGCAATGGTGGCAACAAAAAGTTTCTGTTCAATGAAAAGAAAAGCTCGTACAAAATCGACATGTTGTGGCCATGCAAACTGGAAGAACTATGGATCTCCCTTGAATCAGAAAGGAATGGCTTTAAACAAAAGCAAAGCTATTATAACCCCAAATATGTAAATTGCATAGGAAAACGTGACTTGTATATCTTAAACCAAGATCACAAGGAATGGCCTCGAGGAGGAACATGGAAGCGGTTATCATTTTGAAAAAATGGGAAATCAAACATTCAAATGCCAAAATCATATACTCAATGAAACACGATTGAGTAGAACTAAGAACTCTTTGACATGCACTCCATATAATATGAGGCAATGGCCAAAACAAAATTTTGACTGAAATGAAATAACTGGAAGAACCATGGATCTCCATTAAAACATATAAGATGAAGGAGTTCAGTCCTGAATATTATTCTCACTATGTGCCCTCATCAACCCAAGAGAAGAAGCCCCAAGATCCACACCCTGAAAATCAAGAATGCCCAGATCATTCAAAAAAAAAAACCCACACCCACAAATTCATTAAACAAAGAAACCCCTCTTAAGAAAAAACACATATTCAGCCATATGAAATTCAACAAAAATCATACCCAATCACACACATTCAAGCATATGAAATTCAACAAAAATCATTCACACTCAAACAAATTCGACAAAAATATTCACACAAACTCATAGATAGATGAAATTAAATAAGCTATTTGAGGGAGAGAGAGGAATGATCGGAGGATGGTCGTCGTCGATGGGGTTGCAGAGGGGGTCACCGATGGGGTCGTAGCAGGGGACGTCGAGGGGTCGCAGCAGGGGACGTCGAGGGGTCGTCGACGGCGGTCACAGTCGCGTCGACGGGGACGCAGTCGTCGAGGGTGGGTGCGGTCGTCGTCGACGGGGTCGCCGATGGGGTCGCAGTCGCCGAGGGTCGGTGCGCGGCGGTCGTCGACGGGAGAGAGAGCGAGAGAGAGAGATCTGTGCGAGAGAGAGAGAGAGCGAGAGAGAGAGATCTGTGCGAGAGAGAGAGAGAGCGAGAGAGAGAGAGAGATCTGTGCGAGAGCGAGAGAGAGAGAGAGAGATCCGTGAGAGAGAGTTTTTTTTTAAAAAACAAACGTGGACCGTGCGATCGCGGGATCAGCGATCGCACGGTCCGAGTTCGGGGCGCACGATGGGGTGCACCGTGCGCACGGTCGCACCCCATCAGTTCCCTATATATATATATATATATATATATATATATATATATATATATATAAACCCGCGATCGGACGGCCCACGTCGCAAACCGCACCGACCGCAAACCGCACCTAATCGTCGGCATATATATATATATATATATATATATATATATATATATATATATATATATAGATTTCCGATAATATGCGGTCGGTGCGATCGTGCGGATTCGACGTGCGTCGTCCGATCACGGGTCCATCGCATCCAACGGTCGACGTGAATCGCACCCGACCGTCCGATGCGATGGACCCGTGATCGACGGCCCGTGAATCGCGACCGCACGACCGCATGACCGTATAATATCACGACTCTATATATATATATATATATATATATATATATATATATATATATATATATATATATATATATATATATATATATATATATATCCATTTGGAAGGCATATCATGAATGCGTGTACCATTACAGGGTTAAAAATGAAATTATAAACCGGCCGATGCACAGATACTGCAATCTTAGGGCTTATTTTTAAACATTTGTGCTTTAAATTGATTGAAATCATTAATTTTAACTATATGGTTTTTTTTTACTTGTTAAACATAAAATCAAAAAAAAAAAAAATGCAAAGCTGCATTATAAAATACACGTTCAACTGATTTTTAAAACTTGATTTTCAAGTACATTCCATTGACAATTAAATCCAAACGAGCCTAAGCTACCTGGTCTATACCTCAAGTTGTCATACCTAATAGTATATTCAATATGAGATTGTGATATTTTTAATACAAATTTTGTCCTAGTTAATTAGTCCCCTGCCATTCTGATCAGGCATCTCGTCATTAAACTATACAATTCATCCCCTACG
The DNA here is from genome assembly GCA_030737845.1 of Acorus calamus. Lineage (NCBI taxonomy): Eukaryota > Viridiplantae > Streptophyta > Magnoliopsida > Acorales > Acoraceae > Acorus > Acorus calamus. The sequence goes on from CM060858.1 coordinate 43,244,883, forward strand.
TAAATACACAGTGCGTGTTGTCTTTGGCATCCTTGTTTTTATAAAAAAAATCCTAGGGAAATTAATTTAAAGCATTGTTTTAATCTTTTATTTTTCTAGATCACTCAATTTTTCTTGTGGCTTGCCTATAGTAAGAAGTGGGTTCCCTCGTCTGATCCTACTTATCTTATTTGTGGTGGTGGGGAGGAGACCACCGTGCACCTCCTCATCGAGTGCCCCATGGCTCTACGGGTTTGGCAAAGGTTGGCGGATGCGATCGAATTTAAATTGAGAAGCTCTTCCGTGGAGGAGCTTTGGATGGTTGGTCAATGCCTACGTCCACGGGGGATAGGAGTCCAAAAGTGAAAACCTCCCAATTGCTTGTTCCCGCGGTGATGTGGGTGATTTGGGTTGTTTGGAATTATCTAGTTTTTCGTGAGACTCTTCCTTATGCAGATGATTCGGGACTTGGGCGTGCACTGTGTGGGTGCGAAGAGAGTATAGGGGAAACTCGAGGAAACTCTTAGCATTGAGGAATAGCCTAGAGAGTTTTGCTTCTGTTAGTCTCGAGGTGGAGTGTAGACAATTTTAGGAATAAAATAGGAGAAACTTGGGGAAATTCTTCTACCTTTCACCATGAGTGTAGACAATTTTCTTTTCAGATATATCTCTATGTACTTTTCAATTGGGCGTTATCTTTCTTTGAATAAAACTAATGAGATGACCTATCTTTTTTTTATATATAAAAAATAAGCCGTTATATTTTTTTTAAGTCCTTCTATTCAGTATTGTCTATGTAGAGAAAATAAATAATGATGTATAAAATTTAATGATATATAATTATACATTTAATTAATAATAGGGAAATTCCATATAACCCCCTGTAATCTTTCTGATATTCATATACCCCCCTGTAAACATACCATTAATGCAAATAATCCATTGCGGTTAAAAATTCTTTAACAGAGTTGGAATATTCAGAGCATATTTTGTTATTTAAACCATCGTTAACAAATATAAATTCTTTTAACTATCTGAAAACAACCAATACTTAAAAAAAAAAAACCCCTAAAAGAGTGTAAAATTAGAAATATGAGATTTTTTTTGTTAAGTATTAGCTGTTTTTCAGGGGTTAAAGAATACGTAATCGTTAAGCATGGTTTAAATAACAGAACATGCCTGAAAAATTCTAAATCTGTTAAATAATTTTTAACTGCAGGGGGCTATTTGTATTTATGGTGTGTTTATAGGGGGTTATATGGATATATTGAGATTACAGGAGGTTATATACATGGATATCAGGAAGATTACTGGGGGGTTATATGAATTTTTCCCTTAATAATAACAATGTATAAACTTGATACAACGGCCATAAAAAAAGAAGTTTTGTAACATCTAGGATTTCATATGTACAATTGGGAGGAATTCAAGGGATCACTCCATTGCCGATTGGTCAAAGAACAGTTGGAAGGGTGAGGCCGACAATATCCGAAGTTTCCAAATCGTCCAAAACATGGATACCTCTCCCGTGAATTTGATTAGTGGGCCTCAAATGAGCCCATGTGTCAGAAAATTTGTGTCCCCCCCACCAATGTAGGCACTCCAGTTTCACAGTTTTTAGGTGTCCACTGTCAGTTCACCAGCTCAGAAGTTTTTATATCACGTGACATTCAAACAATATATATATTTAACAAAATTTCACTTGATATACGTGTATTCTTTCTTCCAGTTGATGAGAGATGATGCATATGACAATGAACAAGATAATGAAGAATGACATGGAGACAAGAGATGAGACAGATCACATGGTTGGTCTTATATATATTCTTATGAAGGACCAATATAGGACCAGTGGATGGTCTTCTCTATATACTAGAAATAGGTCTTATAATTGATGAGAGAGAGAGAGAGAGAGAGAGAGAGAGAGAGAGAGAGTACTGACTTCACAGTACTACAGTAGGGCTTGTGATGACTTCAACTCCTACTAACACATAATGGATGAGAGAGAGGAGGGGAGTGGTCTTGTGATGACTTCAACTAACACTTTAATGGTGGTTTTCTTTGGTAGGATGGTCTTCCACTTTATGAGGGCCGACTCTAGACATAGTGTAATTTTTTTTGGCAAGTGAAATTGTTGATATAGGATAGCATTTGCTGTGGAATTTTTTTTAATCTATAAAAAAAGTATAGAGTACTAATAGTGTTATAACTAGTCCACCTGAGAGATGAACTATGATTTTATACTGTTTTTTACACACGGGTATAAATAAAAGTGTTAAAAACTTATTACTCAACAATTTTTTTTATAGTGTAAAAAATAATGGGGGGTAGTCGATACGGACTTTGATGGATTTCTGTGGACATTGTTTAAGTGATGGACTTTTGTAGACTTTGCAGACTTTCACAGACTTTTGCAGACTTTCATAGACTTTTGCAGACTGTTAAAAACTTTTATAAACTTTTGCAGACTTTCATAGACTTTTGCAGACTTTCATAGATTGACTCTCATGGACTTTCACAGACTTTTGTAGACTTTCACATATTGACTCTCATGGACTTTCACAGACATTTGTAGACTTTCACAAATCACTCTCATGGACTTTCACAGACTTTCACAGACATTTGCAGAGTTTCACAAATCACTCTCATGGACTTTCATGGACTTTCACAGACTTTCAAAGACATTTGCAGATTTTCACAAATCACTCTCGTGGACTTTTAAAGACTTTAACAGATTTTAGCCTTCTTTCACAGATTGACTATTTTCACATATGGATTTCTATTAATAAACACAATAATGTTTTTGGATTTAAATAACAAATAAAGAACTCATCATACCCAACATAAAATATAATTTAATATAGTAAATATCAATCTTCACTTATCTGAAATGCATATTGTTAGAATGCCATGATAAAAAATAAGTAATTAAAATAATTGATTGCAACACAAACAAATCCATAATTCTTGCATTCATCAAATATATGAGTCGATATCAATATTTCATACATATTTACATTCATAAAAAATTCTTCTTTATTCGAAACAATCGATCTAAAATATAAAAAAAGAGAAAAAACCTTATATTGAGAAAAATCCACAATGAGCTAACCTTTTTTTTTCTGTTATAGAGAGAGAATTTCATAGAGGGGAGGAATGAGTTTTTAATTAGGAAGATAATAAAAAATAAGAATATATATATATATTATATAAAAATCATATATTACATCTCTTCAAATATAATGAAATAAAATCATAAATTATATTACTTAAAATAAAATAAAATAAAAGTGGTCATTATATTACTTAAAATAAAAAATGAAATAAAAGCAATCAATATATTTAGTCATATATATTCATATGCCAAAATATATCTTTTTATTTTTATATATGTCTAAACATTATAAAAAAATGGATGTATATTATACAAAAACAGAAACATCTTCAAAAAAAGTCAATTAAAACATTTTACATATAATCAAATCTATAATAAATCTATATTTTAGAAAATAATTGTGGATGATTTATGCATATATTATATAATATATAATAATGAAATGATTTATTGTAACACAAGCGAATCTACTATTCTCATATATTCATCAAACATTTAAGGTGATAGCAATATTTCATATAAATGGACATTCAGAAAAAAAAAGATATAAAAATATGAAAGGCATGGGATAAAAATCATAAATGAGTTTTGTTGAAAGAAAAAAAAGAAGAAATATTCACAATACTGAAATAAAAGTCCATGAGAATCCCACCCATTTGGGTGGGCTTCTGAAATGACTTTTTCTTTTGTATTTTTTCTCTAAAGTCCACAAAAATGCACAAAAATCCATCACTTATGAAAATCTTTACAAATCCTGTTTAAATTGAATAACACAAGACAAAATGTCTACTACGAAGAGTCTCAATCGAATAACGCTGGACTTTTTGTCCACGAAATAATGTCTCAATCGAATAACGGTGAACTTTTTGTCCACGAAATAATGTCTCAATCGAATAACGCTGGAATTTTTGTCCACGAAATAATGTCTCAATCGAATAACGCTGGACTTTTTGTCCACGAAATAATGTCTCAATCGAATAACGGTGGACTTTTTGTCAACGAAATAATGTCTCAATCGAATAACGCTGACTTTTTGTTCATGAAATAATGTCTCAGTTGAATAACACTGGATTTTTTGTCCACAAACCAATGTCCTGATTGAAAACACAAGATTTACAAATCCATGGACATGGACAATTTGTCCATGAAAATCCTAATTGACTAACCCCCTATAAAACTTGTGATACCTTCAAGTTTGGAACTTATTTCATGAGGCATTGGAGAGAGATCAACAATGGATTACTTTCACTCGGCTTTATTTGAAGAACCTTCAAAAAATTGTGATACAAGTTTTGAACTAAACCTGTTAAAAAAATAATTGAGAGCGATGAATGAGACTGCAAAAGAAAGCCAACTTCAACACCACCCCAAACGAAAGGAAAACCCAGTAACCTTCAAATAATAGGCATTCCCAAATCCAAAGTATTTGATTTTTTGTAGAATAAATTATGCATAATTTCATTCAAGTATATACTTTACTTTTTGTATATTTTGACGCCCTTGAATCAATATGAGTTAATTACCTGCACACCACTAAGTCATTCTAACAAATATGACTGGCAAGAACTCTGGTATATCCAGTCCCAAAAATCGTCTGAGTCATATACATTTACTTAGAGGTTATACGCATTTTAAAAATATAGAAGAAAATTTTATCAAAATATATATGACTTCAAACAAAGAGCACATGACACTTTTCGATGAATTTTTGGGTGATTTTAAAGACGAGGTATATCATTTTTTCGAGACACAATAATAAATATCATCAACAATATAATAGACATCAGTACTTGTAATCCATAATCTGAATAAGCATAAAGATAAATCAATTTCTAGATTATTATTCATCATCAGAAAATAAGATGTGCTATAGAACATGATCAAAATCAATAATTCCTCATCTTCCACTTGGACAATGCTTTAACTTCCCAATAATTAAATTGATGCCCTTATATGGGTTGGAATTTTCGGTGCGTCACATACATAATATAATACCTTTAAAGGACCTTAAAACATGTCAAAGCAACAAATGAGACAACATACCGAAACTATGTATCATTTATTTTTCTTCTAGATCCAACCCTGCAATACATGTGCACAACATATGTATATGCAGTATTATTACATTGTGTACATACACATTGTTATACACACTAATATCGGTGTTCTAAAATCTTCCATAATCTCTACCTACAAAGAGATCGAGGATCATTACATCTTGTTTTGGATCAGCCTTTCAAAGGGTAATTTTAGGCAGTTTTTTCAGATACAGAATCCGAATGAATGTATATAAAATTATCAAACTTTTTAAAGACCAGTTTCTGATAGCCTTAGCCTATTCCAGTATTCATCATCCCAGTTGTCGCGATATCCATCGATTTGAGAACTATAACACTCGAAAACAGCAAGGTACATCTGTTCTTTCCATTTATCCAAGGGTGGGACACCAACCTGAGCAGCAAGCCAATTCATGTAGTCGATCTGCCCCTCATTGGACAACATAATGACTTAATGAGAGTAAGAAGAGTAACTATATGAACCAAATTATGGAGATCGAAAATGCGATATAAACCTCGTATGGATGAAGCATGTGGGTGTGGTGCCTTGGCTTCCCGGTTGCTTCCATTTTCACGTAAAGTGCTTTAATGGATGCCATCATTTCTTCTTCTGGTGGAAGCATCACTTTGGAAGACAAAACTTGGGCTATCCATTTGGACTGTAAATCTATCATAAGAAAAGGTATAACCTGGCATCACAAATGAAGATTCAGGAGATTAATTTTTTAAACAATCTTGTGAATAACAATCTTTGAACAGATTGACAAACCTTATTAGGTAAACCGATAAAGGAAATCGAAGGAGCAAGCTTTGGAGGAAAAACATGCTGATATAGAGGTCCAACACGATTGTCATCAATGCTTATGATTCCATTTGTTTTAAGAAATGGAAAACTGTACTTGTACCTTCAATAGAGAAAGAAACGATTAAGGAATACACAATTTACAAGATAGCTAGGCAAACTCCAAAACACCAATTTATGATTCATTTACAAAAAAAAACCTTAAGAAATTACTCTTAAGTATTTTTACTGTTTGCCGACAAAAAAGAAAGAAAGAGGAAACACATAAAAAATGTAAAGATTGAAAAAAATTAAGTTCGTCATGTACCCTGTACAATAAAAAATAACATCAGCATGAATTGAGGATCCATCATGGAAGGCCACCATACCATCTTCATGGACACGACTTATCTACATAGGCCATAACCTAACAGTTAATGTCAGCAAATCACAACCAAAATGTGTGATTATGTTCTTCCTTTCTTCATTAGAATTATAGAAAATATTACCTTGGGAAGAATATATCATTAGGAACTCAGTGGAATGATGTGTATAGATTACAAACCAAAATAAGTTAATCATACCGGTGAATGCTGCCATATGTTACTCTGCCCTTCTAACTTTGAGAATTCCACATCTGTGGATCTCAATGAAAGATGAACTTCTCTGGCCACCACTGAAATTTCTCTGGATATATCATGGGCACTTGTAGCACCTCCAATTAGAACCACAATCTGCCCCAATAAAGGATTATGATAAGCATAGCCGCCTCAATTCAAAAGAATGTCAATATCAAGTTATCTAAATTCTATAACACAAATGAATCAATGATACCATGGCATGTACGCTATTTATAACAACTACCTTGTATACTCTCCTCTGTGAGTTTATGAATGGAAAGTGAAGTCATGGAGCCAATTTTAGTGTTACATCATCCTAGCCCATATTTTTGTGCTTCTTGAAAGTCAAGAGACCAATCTTCTTCTCTTGATATCCATCTATATTGTTGGTTTATTTCCAAAAAATTATTGAAGTAACGAAAGAAATGGTGTAATTGAATTTTAACGACATTAAAAATCAATACATGATTTAGAAAATCAGAACGATCTTCTAATAGGTGCGCCTTAAAGGGCTGATCTCCACTACAAAATGCTCTACCTAATTCAACCAAAGACAGGGGCCACCTATTCATTAACTGTCAATACTTTGCCTATATTTGGTTCTCTCCATGCAGGAAACTTGGATGCAAAAAGGCTCAATGCGTCTCAGTCATCGACTTCCTAACTGACTGAATGCAGTTCCTGTTAGCAGCTCTCAATTAAAAGCCTTAAAAAACAAGCTTTTTTGAAAAGTTTGTTGAGAGTAGCTTTTGCAGATCCGATTATCTTAGTTAATTTAGAGCATAAGTTGTTTATGAAAATTGGTTCCAAGAGGGCCTTAGTATCTCTCAATTACAATTACATGAATACTTATGAAAATAAAGTTTCTCTAAAACGAGATTCCAATGACAAATCTAGGACACACTACTGCTACTAACTTTTATATTTCTAAGACAATTACTGCTAAAGCTACCCACAGCATATAAAATGCAAATAGACCCTACATATTGAACTCAATCTAGTTCTTCTATACAGAAAAATATTTCAATTCAATCAGACACTTCGCGATTCATCGACAAAAATGCATATCGAGTACCTGATCTCGAAATGGTTCGGGCACGCGATAGTTGTGACTATGTATTTGCTTCCCGGGCCACTTATCAATCCCTGCAGTCACATTATAATTCTTTCTTAAGTTCTTCAATTCAATTTCATACAACATGCTACACAAATTACATGATTACATCTATCAAATCCCAACCGTTGGATAAGCTCACCAGGAACATCAGCGACCCTCGACACACTATGATGTCCATTACACACCACCACCGCCTCAAACGTCTCCACCACCACCGCCTCCGCCTCCAAAACCTCCACGACCCACTCGTCGGCCCGCGGGCCCGGCCCGACAGAGACGACCTCTGACCCGAACCGGACCCGCTCCAACAACCCGAAATCCCGGGCGAAACCCTCGATGAAGGACCGGACCTCCTCGTGCGACGGGAAGGCGCCGGACGGTGGCCCGGCCGGGAACGGGTAGTCGGAGAAGCCCATGAGTGGGCGAGGGAGGTTGGCCCGGAGGGAGTGGTAGATGCTGCCGTGGACCCTGGACCGGGCCGGGTCGAGCCCAGTCGGGTCGGACTCGGTCCGTTCGTCGTAGACCCACGTGCCGCCGACGTCGCGGGATTTCTCGAAGACGGTGACGTGGTGGCCCTCGCTTAGGAGGGATCGGGCCGCGGTCAGGCCCGCAACGCCCGCGCCGACCACTGCCACCTTACGTGACATGTTTTTCACCATTTGAAAAAAAGAAAAAAGAAAATCTGTTGCCGAGCAAAATCTTTGGGGAGTTTTGGATTCTGTCGATGATTTTGCCAGCTAGTCAGAGAAGAATATTGAAAGCCATTGAGTCTTCCGGGTATGGTTTATATAGAGACATTAAGATCTGTTTGAATAGGGAGAAAAACTATTCTGAGATTTATTACACCTATTACAGGAATAGAATAAATGATTTTATGTTTGATTGTGTTTTTTTATTATTCACTTTGAAAAATGTAAAAATAAAGGTTGATTTATTTAATTGATGATGAATAAAATGTAAATAAGGTGTAAAAAATTGATTTGACATGTAAGTTTTATTAATGTATTAAGGTGATGATATGTGATTTAATATAATGACATGTAATTTGACAGGTGAGTCTCCTTATACTAGTGGAAAAATAATACAATTTCAATGGAGAATTTGGAATACAAATACCAGTTTATTCACCTAATTCTGCATAGCTATACCCACTTATTCTCTCTATCCAAACACTTTTCTTTCTCATCTATTCCCATTTATTCCTCTAATTAAAGTTTATGATTGGTTTTTTAATAGAAAGCTATACAAGTAGAATAAATGATTTTATTTTTTATTGTGTTTTTAGTTATTCTCGTTGAGAAATGTAATAATAAATTTTTTTTATTTTTTTATCATGAATAATATGTTAATATAATGTGAATAAAGTGTTAATAAATATTTATAATCGGTGAAAAAATGATTTGACGTAAAAATTCAGAAATTGCCTACATGTACGTTTCCAATTACTCGCAAAAACCAAGGATAGTTTGGTCAATTTTTTCAGATAGTCAGAGAAGGAACACTTAACTTGGAGACTACATCTTATGTCAGTTAGATAAACCTATTTCAGAATCAAACTACAAATAATGTTGAACGCAACATTATCCTAAGACAATAATATACTTAGTCTTTTTACGTTGTTTTCCGATGGATACATCACTAATATAGTATATAAATATTTAATGTTATATATATATATATATATATTTTGATGATAATATGCGGTCGGTGCGGTCGTGCGTCGTCCGATCGCGGATCCATCGCATCCAACGGTTGATGTGAATCGCCCCCGACCGTCTGATGCGATAGACCCGCGATGGACCTGTGATCGACGGCTCGTGGTCGACGCCACACGACCCGCACCTAATCACTCATATATATATATATATATATATATATATATATATATATATATATATATATATATATATACAGAAACGATTAGGTGCGGTCGCGATCGCGGGTCCATCACATCCAACGGTCGACATGAATCGCACCCGACCGTCCGATGTGATGGACCCGTGATCGCGGCCGCACCTAATAACGTCATATATATATATATATTCATTTATCTAAGTATATACATTATTATTTATAAATGTATATATTTTATTAGATGAATATATTCCCGGCCAACCACCGCCACCTTATGTCATTACGGGACATGTTTTTCACCTTTTGAAAAAAAGAAAAAAAAGAAAATCAGTGTTGGCGGAGCAAATCTTGGGCTTTGGATTTTCGGAGCACATTTTGTTACCATACGCGTCACGCGTGATCGTAATCCGAGTGTGACATTTTTACATCAGGATCATGAAATTGCCCGCACATACTCTCGAGTCTCGCCCAAATCCAATCACTCGCAAAAATCGAAGACAGTTTGGTCAATTTTCCCAGCTAGTAAGAGAAGGTGCACTTGACTTGTCAATGTGGAGACTGCATCTTATGTTTGGTAAATCTATTTCAGAATGAGACTGATAGTGAATGCGAGTCTAAACACGTTTTTTTGTTAACGACAAAATAAGAGCCAAAAAGCAAACAAAACATAGGGAGACCAGTAGCCTGGGCAGAAGCTAGACCCAGGCCAGCCGCCCAACCCATGTTTATGTGGACTCGCGCCCACAAATGGACTGCCCAAAGAGCCCACGTTCATTGAAGGCCTGGTCGAAGTCCAATAGGTAAATGGGTTGTATACTAGTATTTACACAATTATGGTAAAAATCCAAATTGAGTGCTGCTACACTAAGTCAATTTTACAGTCTTGTCTGCAATTTAAAAATAGTTTCTTTGTTGGTGTTTTTGTATTAAAAACTTGTGTTTCAAAATAAAATTATTTTTTCATTTAAATAAATTAAAAAAAAGATTTCTATGTTTAGGCAAATAAATTGACCTATAATGATTGTTATTTATTAGGCTTCATGTGCAGTCATAAACATGTTTCATACTGTTCCTTTAGTATATATGAAAATGCTCTTGCTTTGGATATATATGCATGCATTTAAGTACTTGATTTAATTTTATATAGGTCAGGTGGGTGAATATCACATGCAAAAATCAATCCGTTAGTGGGTATGGAAGAAGCCACATTTTGTTTTGTAACCTTACATCTGTTGCTATCAATCCATGCAATATTATTTGGCCTACCATGGGTTATTAAGCCACATCGTATAAAACCCTTTGTTTAATAGACATCTATATAAACCCTTGAACCCCCATATTTCCTGATTGATAGACAATCATCCAAGCAATGCAGCCAGCAATTGTTAGAGTCCTCTGTATGGTATGCATCTTCTGTTTATGTATCCATTCATTATTTCTTTTGGTATTATCCTATTTGAATTAAGTAGTATTTTATTCTATAAGTTTAGAATAATTGTTGGAAAAGAAATTAAGTATACACTTTTAGGTGCATATAATTAAATGTAATATTATTTGAATAATATTGCACATGCATGTTTAGGAGTACTTTAGACTAGCACAAGTACAAGAGTTTTGTCTATGTGGAAATGAAGCTCAGTTGCCTGTGAGACATATAATAGCCCAACACAATCAGTACCGGTAGTCTAATGTTTTAATGGAACTCGGAGTCAAGTGTTTTGATAAAGGTATGCATAAATCTGTGCTGTAGAGCAAATAAAGTGCATGAAAGGGTAATGTATATCCGGGGCTAGATTGGTTATTGCGTAGGTACATGTAGTTATGTCTCCACCCTAAGCCCTCGGGTGCTCATCTTGAAAAAAATAAATTTTTGAATCTCTTTTTTTCTTTTTATATCTCAACTATTCCTAATATCAGTCTTCATCTCTAAATATTTTTTATCTTTTATTTCATTAAATGTCTCACAATTGTTATTAATTTATTTAAAGTTTAAAATATTTGTATAAATATCTAAAATAATCAAATCATTCAACATTTTCAGAATATGAAACATCATCGTAGTCAAATTTAAAGATATGTATTGCTTATTAGATTTATGTTTTGACATTTTTGTTTATGAATTATCAATATGAAATATAGTATATCATTTTAAAATATGATAAATTTTTTTTCTAATTATTCAATTATATATTTTTTTATGAATGTCTTTATTTCATTTTATACGTATTTTTAATCTATGCTATTGAAATAAAAAAAACATAATGATATAATTTAAAAAAATATTTATAGAAGTTACATAAGGCCCCCCCTTTGTAAAAATCATGGCTCCGCCACTGACCGCAGATATTGCTTCTGTCAAGTTGTAAATCTCTCGTGAAGCAATATGATCTCGAATTGAAGACCTCAACCCATTAAGGTAATGGATCACTTGTCGCCGTTTAGCTTCTTCAAGATTTTACCGACCCAAAAATTTTAAAAATTCAACGGTATAGTCGAATACAGAACGATTACCTTGACGACAATTATGATACAATTGGAACAAATATTGTTCATAATCTAGGGGAAGGAACCAATCCATGAGAAGTTGTCTCATCCACCTCCATGTTCGAATATGTGCTCTTCCTTGTCATTGCCTGGTCCTTTGATGGTGGTCCAACCAATTAGCGGCACCGCTCGTGAGTCGAAGCGCCACCAATCTGACCATCTCCTCTTCACACACCTCCATTATCTCAAAGAATTTATCAATATCTAAGATTCAATTAAGGAACTCATTGATTGGTAAATTACCGTTGAAATATGAGATGTCCACCTTTGAATAATTGTTGTAGTATGTGTGCCGCCTTCTCAGCTGATAGTCGTACAGTTCACCATTTTCATTATCCGAGTCATCCTCATAATCGGGTAGATAATGAGAATGTCGTCGAATACCATTATAAGCAACAGGTTGTCCTCGGGTGAATCCCTCGACGCGCATCCTGCCACACCCAGGTCATCTGTTGTCAGTGTTGAGATTCACGCTAGCCTTCACCGCACGAAGATCCTGTCACGTTTGTTGACGAAACTCCTTCCAAAGTGGCTGTTGGTCCTCCCATAACGACCGAAACAACTCTTGCACCCTACGATCACCGTCAATGAGATGATTGCTTTCCACACGGCTATGTGTTATCGAAGCCAAGCAAATCCTCGCTCTGATACCACCTAATGCAGCGAAAAACGGATAAAAAGATCCAACCAGCGTTGGGATCTCATAAGTACTTTGAATTTACAAGGAAGAAGCCCAAAACCAGAGGAAATTCAAAATATTATTGATAAAAACTGAAACTCTAGGTTACAAGTCTATAATTTATACTAATAACATAAAATTAAAAAAATTACTAAAAATAATAAAATTCAAAAACTAATTTTTCAGATTTTATGAGATCCTAAATGATCGTAGAAATTGATAGAAATCAATTCTGATTTGTTATGATTGAGATATCACAAATCTAAAATTTATAAAAATTGTAAAATCTCTAATTTTAACGTCAAAATAAATGAATTTTCAAAAAATAAGTATTGTTAGTTGTATAACAACTAATCCAGAAGATCTCATCGATATATTTCATCATGTAAAATTTCGTGGGATTCGAGATTGTGACTATTGATTTATAATTTATTTGGTGGACCTCTTTCGATGATCTCATCTACAAGATATATCCTATATCAAACGTATGTTGAAATATTAATTCACGTGTGAAAAACAAATATTATAAACAGGTTTGAGAGGCCGGTCCACGTGAGGTGAGCTTATTACACAAAGAACCACCTCCAGCACTTTCATTTCACTTCACACCATCCCCTTCACAAAAAATAAAAAAAGCCTTGAAAACCTTTTCACGTTTGTGTGGGCTTAGTACAAAAAGAACCATTTCACTCCTTCCATTTCATTTCACACACACCCCTCCTCATGTGTGCTTGCATTAATGGCCCAAGCAAAATTATAAAGTTGCCCTTGTCTCTCTTTAGGCATATAGATGATTCATGTAATGTAATATGTATATGCAGATTATAGATTTGGGTAATTTTAAAGATTTTGTGTTACTTCCTTTTCATCATTTTTTTTTAAAAAAATCTGTTGCGTAGCAAAATCGGATTCTGTGGATTTTATGAGGGTTTATTTATTTATTTTTTGTTTCCATGGACGTCACACGTGATCGTAATTTGAGTTTAGGATTACGGAATTGCTCCCGCACTCATCCAATCACTCGCAAAAACCGAGGACAGTTTGGTCAATTTCACCAGCTAGTCAGAGAAGGTGCACTTGACTTGCCAATAATATAGAGACTGTATCTTATGTCACCCTGATAATTCTATTTCAGAATGAGTATGCAAATAATATCCCAAAGTCTAGAGTGGTAAGAATGGCACTCCCTTTGGGACTAGATCAGGGTTCAATCCCTGTTTATAATTCCACCTGGGATGTGAAGAAATGATTGTGATGATGGGCCTGCAGTTGTAATAGCCCCTCGTGGGCCTGTCTACCAAAACAACAGAAAAAATGTCTAGTAGTTAACACAGTCTTTTTACGATATATGCATCACTAATATAATATATATAAACACTCAATGTAATATATACTTTTTTATTTAAATATATGTTTTATTCTAAAAAATGTATATATATATATATATATATATATATATATATATATATATATATATATATATATGAAAATTATTACGTGCGGCGAACGGCAGGTGCGGCCGCGACGTGGGACGTCCGATCGCGGGTCCATCGTATCCAACGGTCGACGTGAATCGCACCCGACCGTCCGATGCGATGGACCCGTGATCGACGGTCCGTGATCGCTGCTGCACCCACCGTTCGCCGCACGTAATCACGTCCCTATATATATATATACACATTAAATTCATTTGCCAAACGTGGTTAAATGTAACAGTCCTGTCTACCCTCTTACATATTGATTGAATATTTTAAGTTATTATTAATTACCGCAAGTGCACGGATCGTTACAGTAGTATAGATCTAGCAAATACGGGTCGAACCCACAGAGAATTGTTCAAATCAGATTATTAATTGATTTAACTAATCGAACTAGAAAGAAATATTGATGAAGTTTTTTTTTATTATGTTTTTTTTAAAAAAGCTAAAATGAATATAAGAAGATAACTAGGGTTTTAGAATCCACCATGCAATACCAATGTAGGGATTATATTCAAATATGAAACTCCATCATATAACTCAATCAATATTGACATTAATCAAATATCAATAGGAAAATAAATATTTAAAATCATATTATTTCATAAAATCAGACTTAAAATCAAAACAATCATCTCAACATTCACACATTAGGAAGATAATAAGATATCAAAATAGTTAATCATGCATACCCTATCAAACCCTAAACAAGAGATCCTTGAAGATGATTCTACGATTAAAAACCTTAATCTCCCTTCCCTTTATAAAATCTACCAACTCAATATTCAACTTGTTAAGAATAGCATAAAATATCAGAGAACTCAATCAAAGCATATTTTATCAAATCAAATACAAGAGATTTTTGAAGAAAGTAATAAGAAATTCACATAAAAGGTTTCAAAAGAGAATTGAAGGAGAGATTGATACTCAATAAAGCAAACAATATGAAGAATTCAGATCTAAATATAAAATCCTAAACTAGCATTGCATGGTTTCATCTTCAACCCTAGTTGAAGATTTAGCTAGTCATGATCAAACGAAATAAAAGAAAAATAAAAGAAACCATATTATATATAAAAAAATATTCTGAAAACAAAAAACCTAATATAAAAATTCAGATCTAAATGACTACAAGCATATGAAAAGAAAAACAAAGAAAACTCTTGAATCTTTCTCCTTTGGTTGTCCTTTTCCTCCTTGTTTTGATGCCTCCTTCTTGGCTTCATATGTGTTCCTTTTATAGCCTTCAGCCTTGAATTTCAACCGTTGATTTGCAATAAATTGGATGGTCAAGATTAACCATTAACCTTCCTAATATGCATCTTTGACAGATTTAGCAGGTAAAAGCTTTCATTCCCGTCATTGATTTTTTGCAGAATCTTCGGATGAATGTTTGACCCCTAATATGGTGGAATTGTAAAATATTCATGAAACATTGATTTGTAGATCTTGAAAATATCTTTTCAACGCCATATCTTGGGCCAAAATACGATATTTGAGGCAAAAGTTATGGTCAAAACAGTAGAACGGTTTCAACATTGATTTGAAGAATATTTGATTGGAATTTGATTTTTGATTCTCTCTTCACCAAATCTTTTTCTTGCATAATTTCGGATCTTCTAGAGTCCTCTTGATTCTCATTCATATCTTTAAATGCTTCATAGAGTATCTTGCATTGATAATCATCATTTATCTCAATTACCTGTAATAACATATAAATTTGGAATATTAGTCATTATTACACATAAAATTAGGAATAGAAAACTAAATTAAATGGTTTAAATGTGAAAATAATATGTTTATCAAATACCCCCAAACCTAGATTTTGCTGGTCCTCTAGCAATCAAATTAAAGTGATCGAACAAAATATAAAAAAAAGGATAAGGCCACTTTCGCAGGCTCTCACGGTTGCATTTAGCGTATGCAACAAGCCCTTAAACCCCTAGGTCACCCCTAGTGGACGAGTTTGACTCGTGAGGGTTTGCAGCGAATCTACCCACAAAATTCATGACTTTTTTTTTTTTGAAAATCTGAGAAAAATGACATCTTAGGAGCTTGATAAAAATCTACTAAAGTTGAGAACTCTATCCACATGTTAGAAGTTTCACTCATAATCAAGTCCTGAAGTGTGTGTGTGCATAGCCAACAAGGATGTAACTTTCTTTTTCCAAGTAAAACTTAATTTTGATCACCTTCAGAATGGATTTCGCCTTGACTTCAAAAAAACTCAGTGGATATTACACTCAACAAGGAATTCACTCAGAGGTGGGCTCATTTCTCTCAACTTATATGTGGCAAGGAATCAAAATTCAAATAATCCACAAATAAGATTTTATAGAAGGACGGACCATATCAAAGAAAAAGAAAATTAAATTGATCTCAGGAACGGAATATCATCGACTCAAGAACATTGGATTAAACACCATAAATCCTCTTCATCTATTCTCCACATTTTAACCACATTACATTTAGGATCAAGTAGGTCTTTTCAATAGGTTGTAATGGGGCTAGAGTTATTGTTGGAAATTGGACAAGGTTTATTCTGAAATGCTTTGAAGATTTGTTTATTTTTCGATGAATATCGGCTTCTTCTCTTATTCTTTTTTTTTTCTTCAAGAATCATGATAGTAATAACCCTCCATGAAATTTCATAGTAATTGATTGATTTTTTTTCTTTTTCTTTCCTCGTTCCCAAAACAAAATTTTAAGGTTACACTCATTAAATAAAGTGTAGGATGGGAAAATAGGTTAACAAAGAAAGGCTTATATGGCTCAAGGGGTTTGACTAGTGGATAAGTATAAAAATAGGTTGGCTGAACATGATAGATCGGTTAGCAAAGATGGCCTAAATCATTTCCTAAGTTTCATATGGTTATTGTATGCCTTGAAAAGATTTCAGAGGAGTTTCTAGTGTAGTAATCCAATTTTTATGGTGTTCATGAATTTTTGATCAAAACAAGAATAAAGAGATCAAGCAAATGACATTTTTTTAAAAAAATAAAGCGAAAACAAGAAAAATTTTGGTTAACTTGTAACTCAGAATTATGTAAAATCCCTCCAAGAATAGAATGGCTCAAATCTCTCATGGGCTAAGTCTCCACTAATGATTCTTCCAGTTCTCTCCCTTAAATTTCACTTTTCCATTTAGGCTACATATATGTGGCTATAAGTGCTGAATTTTTTTTTTTCAAGACTTGAAATTTGTGAAAAATATTTTAGACACAGGATAGATTAACAACTAAAGTGAAAATTGATCTGGCAAGCCAAATGCATCTCAATGATTAAATTTTTCCCAATTTTTTTTTTAATATATCACATCAAAATTTGTTGATTACACCCCCAAACCTAAATCTAACATTGTCCTCAATGTTCATATAATTGGACACATGAAATATCAAGAAAGGAGAATGAAAAAGGGAGAATTTTACCATATCAAGTGATCACCATTGAACTGCTGGTATACGATGACATCAAAACAATTTTATTAGTTCAATATACTTCAAAATAAAGATTACATCCAATGACTCGATGATAGTGGATGCAACAAACACAAAGCCTAGACTGAAAATGGAAAATTACCCTAACGCCCCCAAACCTAGTTTACAGCATGAACAAGGAATTGATGACTCGGGAGTAAAGGCAACCCAGAAAAATATAGTACAAAATGATTACCAAGAGAGCTTAATCTTGATAGATGGAATCAATGAGGTGAATGACCTCCACTTTCTCCAGCGGTAACTCCAAAAATAGTTTAAGTTCTAGCTTAGGAGGCTCATCAATGGAAGGAAGGGGTGGTGACAGAGGAGGGGGCTCAGGTTTTGGTTGCCACTTATTGAATGGGATGGTTGGTTCTGAATCTAGGAGAGC
The DNA here is from genome assembly GCA_030737845.1 of Acorus calamus. Lineage (NCBI taxonomy): Eukaryota > Viridiplantae > Streptophyta > Magnoliopsida > Acorales > Acoraceae > Acorus > Acorus calamus. The sequence continues at coordinate 43,262,974 of CM060858.1, forward strand.
ATTTACTTCCATGATCGATTTTTCCATATCAAAATTTTCTCCAAAGTGAGCAAGACAAAATTCTAAAGGATCTTTAGTAGACATAGAATGATGTTTCAAATCTTCAATTATTTCCTCAATAGAATTCACATCTTCTAATTCATCATTATAATCTCCTGGTTGTTTTCCAATGTGAAAGATATTTAGGTCAACTGTCATATTTCCAAAAGATAATTTCATCAATCCATTTCGACAGTTAATCAAAGCATTAGATGTAGCCAGGAATGGTCTACCCAAAATTACAGGAATTTGCCCCTCGGGTTTAGAACAGGTTGAGTTTCTAAAACTATAAAGTCAACAGGAATGAGATCCCCAACCTTAATAAGGACATCCTCAATGACACCTTTAGGAATTTTCACAGATCGATCTGCTAATTGTAAGGTCACTGGGGTAGGCTCAATTCTCCTAAGCCTAACTGTTTGTACACTGAATAGGGCAGTAGATTTACACTCGCACCTAAGTCTAACAAAGCTCGATCAATACGAGTGTCTCCAATCACACATGAAATGGTGGGACAACCTGGGTCCTTATACTTGATTGGAGTCTCACATGAAAGAATGGAGCTTATATGGGATGCCAGAAAGCTTTCTTGGGTACATTGTTGGTCCTTTTTTGGGTGCATAAGTCCTTCAAAAATTTGGCATAGGCAGGTACCTGTTGGACAACATCTAGGAGCGGAATGTTCACGCGAACTTGCTTAAACACCTCTAAAATTTTATCTAGCTGGGCAGATTTGTTAATTGTACCTAATCTCTGGGGATATGGGGCCTTGGGAACATAAACTCTCTCAGGAGAATCATTGGGCTTCACTTTCTCTGGGATGGATGGGTCAGGAGGAATGGGTTCAGAATCTGGGTCCTCATGAATAAATTTGGGCTTGTCCTTATCATCTTCGACATCATTACTAGGCATAATAACCTTGTTGTCCACTTGTCTACCAGACTTAAGAGTAGTGATTGCATTAACCTGGTTGGACTGGTTACTAGAAGAATCTTGGATTTGTCCTTGAAGAATGTGTCCTCTAGGGTTAGGCTCAGGTTGACTAGGAAACTTTCCTTTCTCTCTCACTCATGGTGGTTGCCAATTGACCAACTTGAATCTCGAGACGGGAGATTGCCTGTGTGGTGGATTGAAGGATTTGCCCTGTAGATTGCATAAATTGATTCAAAGTGGCAGACATCTGGGAGGATGATTGAGTTAAATTTTGAGTGGCCTTCATAAGAACATCCAACCCTTTTTCTAAGGAAGAGAACTTCTTCTCATTTTCTGTTTGAAAACCAGGCGGAGGAAATGGAGTAGGAATGGGTCCTGTGTTTGGTCTAGGATACATGGGAGCTTGAGGAGGTCCTTGTGGGCCTCCTTGAAATGGGCCTTGAGTCCATGATAGATTTGGATGATTCCTCCAAATAGGATTATAACTTTGAGCATATGGGTCATTTTTCTTCCATTGTAAGTTATTGGCATGTTCGGCCCAACTTTCCTTGTGGGATGACAGGGAAGGACAGTCTTCCGCTAGGTGATTTGAAGATTTACATAAAATGCAGACAATAGTAGGGTTGGAGGTGGAGACTTGATTAACAGAATCATGATTTGGTTTCATCTCTAGGGCCTCTACTCTACGAATGAGAGATGCAAATTTGGCTTCAGACTCAAAGCTACTATCAATGGAATGAATACCTCCCTTAGAAGGCATGAGTTTCTCAGGCTCTCTAATTGTCTCCCATTGCATGGATTTTTCAGCTACTTCTTCTAGAAATGCCCATGCTTCAGTTTCATTTTTATTGGTAAATTCACCACTACACATTGATTCAACCATAGTCCTTGTGGTGTAATTCAAACCTTCATATAAAATTTGCACTAATCTCCAAACCTCAAATCCATGATGAGGACATTGCAATAGCAAGTCCTTGAATCTCTCTAAATATCTCCATAAAGATTCCCCATCCTTTTGAATGAATTGATTTATATTCATGCGAATCTTAGCAGTTTTATGATTAGGAAAGAACTTCTTCAGAAATATCATAACTAATTGATCCCAAGTGGTGATAGAATTTGCAGTTAGAGCATACAACCACTTTTTAGCATTATCTTTGAGGGAGAAGTTGATTAACCTCAACCGGATGGAATCATCAGTTAGCTGTTGAAGTTTTAGAGTGGAACAAACTTCCTCAAATTCCCTAATGAAAAGATATGGATCCTCAGATCCATCAAATTTTGGGAGCATATTAATCATCCCAGGCTTGATCTCAAAGTTGTTAGCATTGGTTGTTGGTAACACAATGCATGAGGGTTGCGTAGTTCTAGATGGATACATGTAATCCTTCAAGGTCTTTGGGATAACAGCTACTCTGTTATCCATGGTGATGGTTGACTCGGTACGAATCAATCGGTTTTTAGAATCTCTAGACCAAATGCTCATAAACCAAAATATCCCAAATCAAGAATATACTTTCACAATCAACAAATTAAGATTTATCTTGTTAAGTAAGGGGTGATGATTTTAAAAGATCTAGTTGTTGAGGATGTTCCTCCCTTAATGGACAGCTCCTAACTGTTCCAAGATATGCCTCAAGCTTGCCAATTAACAATCAACCACCTAACAACCAGGAAAGTGTAAAGGATTAGTGGGGGGTCTTCCACGCTTTCACGTGTTCCTCAATTAAGTAACCACCGTCCTTTAAGGTAGAAACCTTATGAAACCACTTTCCTAGACATCATTAAATGGTTTATTGCTCACTGGATTATCTCTTGGCGTCTCTTGTCCTATTGAGCTCGAAAACCTAGGGTCAAGTCTAATTCATTTTAATTTAATTAGGCTCATGGGTTTGACAAATGCTCAAGATGATGATTTGTGGGCCAAGGGAGGGTGATGAAATCCCCACCTTATGTTATGTGGGACAACCCTTAGATTAATTAATTAATGTATGCTAATTGAAAAATGCACACACCAAAAATCCCAATCAACCCCAAAAGTAACCCACTTACAGAAGATTCGTAGGTGAATGAAATACTCACAACTCACACACAGTGAGGGAAGAATTAAATCCACCTTTTTACCGTGATGAAATGGTTCACCTTAGGGTCGCCTTCGAACACTTTTGGATGCTTGTTTAGAGAAAGAATGGTCTAAGCCTTACACCATTCTTTGTTGTGTTCTTCTAGGTTCTTGATATCTTGCAAAGCATATAAAAAAATCAGCAAAAGAAAAAAAAACTAATCCGAAAGATAAATCAATATCAAATATAATTTGAAACATATGGTCTCTATACACTCTACTAGGATAGTGTGAAATTAATATTTTTTTAGAAAAAAAAATGTGTTGATTTATCTAGGTATATACACGACTTTTTATAATCATATGTACTTCATTAGATTTATATATATATATATATATATATATATATATATATATATAGAGGAGTGATGCGGTGCGGCATGCGGACGGGTGTGGCGTCGACTACGGGCCGTTAATCACGGGTCCATCGCATCCAACGGTCGGGTGCGATTCACATCGACCGTCGGATGCGATGGACCCGTGATCGAACGCCCGTGGTCGACGCCGCACCCGTCCGCACGCCGCACCTAATCGTTTCAATATATATATATATATATATATATATATATATATATATATATATATATATATATACTTTAAAAAAATCAAAATAGTTAGAGGATTTACAAATGGGACGGGATGTATCATTTTCCTTTGTTGATTCAACCCATGTTTTATTAAAAAAAATTATGCATTTATCTTGTTAGGAAAATAAAAAGAAATAATTAAATAATAATGTTAGACATAACACACAAACAATTCCCACGTGTTTTGATTTTTTAAACAAATGTTTTAGATAATATATATATAGTGAAACGATTAGGTGCGGCGAACGGCGGGTGCGGCCGCGACATGGGCCGTCCGATCACGGGTCCATCGCATCCGCCGTTCGCCGCACCTAATCGGTTCCCTATATATATATATATATATATATATATATATATATATATATATTGAAACGATTAGGTGCGGTGTGCGGTCGGGTGCGGTTGAGACATGGGTCGTCCGATCACGGGTCCATCGCATCCAACGGTCGACGTGAATCGCACCCGATCGTCTGATGCGATGGATCCGTGATCGACGGTCCATGATCGACGCCGCACCGTCCGCACACCGCACCTAATCGCTCATATATATATATATATATATATATATATATATATATATATATATATATATATATATATATAAAATGACACTTTTTATTTTGGGAAAATGACTAAAAAAGTCTCCCAAAAGTTTGAAATACCCGAATCAGCCACTTTTTAAAATTATACCTAAAAAAATCTCATTTTACAATTTTGTAAACACCAAAGACTAGTCTCGGCTTAATTGGTGTGTTTTATTAAAAATTGACTGTGTAGAGATAGCCGATTGCTGGAGATGGTGAGTTTTTTTTTATTTCGGTTTACTCGGTGGAGATTGGGATTTCAACTTTTAATCAGTGGAGATTGGGGAAGATTGTGGATTTGGTTTTTATTGGGCGGGAATTTGGATTCAGGTTGGTTATTATTTGTTATATGTTTTTTTAAAATGTTTTAAAATTTCTTTTTTTTATTCAGATCGGTTATTATTTATTAAAAGGGAGAGTTGATTGTTATTTAAAAAGAGATGTAAAACATGGATAAAAATGTCTTTTTTACAATCCATCTAGATAGGGATTGAGAGAATACCACCTTTTGAGTGAGATTCTCAATCCCCCTAAATAAAGATTCCCAATCCCTCTCTTCCAATCACAATTCTCATTTTAAAAATTATCCAAACAACTTATTAACCTAGATTGATATTCTTAATCCCAATCCAACCACTCAATACTCCTATCCAAACATACCATAAAAGACTCAAAATTAAAAGTTCGTCCTCTTGTATGGAATTTGAAGAAGCCCAATGTTGCACATAAAATTGTGCGGTGTACACTCTGATGTAATAATGACATATTAGAGTATGATTATATGAACAAAGCGTCCACCAGATGTGAAAATGAAAAAAATGAGACTTCATGAAAGGATTATGTGTACTAAATATAATAAAATAAATATGTTAATTAAATAAAAGTATATAGTCCAATTAGATACACATATAGCATAAAAAATCACATTCCCGTGCATATATCTCATTAGCAAAAGAGGATTGTATGTAAAATTGCATATTGATGTTCTGTAATAATTAATACTAAAATAATATATTCACATGATATATAGCTTCCTGAATTATGTAGATTATTAATCGAAATTTTGAGGTTGTTGGGGGGAGTTGGGCATGTGCTTATGTTGTGATCACGTTTCCTAGGATAAGATCTTAAATTTTTTTTTTTTTGAAAGAAGGTAGATGTTGCTATCACGATTTCATTAAAGATTTCAAAGTACAACTCTGAAATAGATAAGAGGAAATAGAGCAAAACAATAAAAATATTAAAAGCCGGATGGGTGCCCGGTTAGAAGAGCTATTTAACCAGGCAACGCCACCCTATCAAACTCTTTCTCTATGCTGTAATTGTGAGGCGCCCGTTGTGGAATTGCACTTCCCTTGCTCCCGCGATGCACTGTTCTCAGGCTCGGATGCAGTCGTAGAAGACCTCCCACATGTAGAATAACCTGTAAAATAATTAATAACCATTATAATAAAATCGATAAAACCATGATATAAAACATATTTTACATGATTTAGCAAATTACCTACAATAATGAGAAATTGATTCACTGATAACAAATAATCGGAATTGATAAATTCCATCGCCAATTTTATTTCTCAAAACAATTTTGGACAACACATTATCTATAAAAATTAAAAATAACAAAAAATTAAAATAAAAAATGGGGATACTAATTGACCTAACTATCATTTTAAAAATTTTAGTTCACAAAATTATCTACGGGTCTTTGCGAATAGATGTTATATATCCTGTTAAAATGTAACATATCTCACAACAGTTTAAATGAAGTAAGAGAAGTTTTTAATATCACATTTCATGCTAACAAAGGCACATTTTTGACAATTTGCTTAAGATCGATTAGTTGGCATCAACAAATGTGAACCTTCGCCAAATTTTCAAGATCCCGATCTTAAACTAATCCCAACATGATCCCAATCTTAAATTAAAGCAAACAAATCTTAACCGATCACCATTGTCTATCACCACATGACATGCATTTGTCATGGATGAGAGCCAAGGAATCTCATTCGAGATGTCCAGGAATTTTTTTTTTTTTTTTGGGATCTAGAGACCGTGACTATTTCCATGATTATTGAAGTCTGTATGATTAAATGCTAGCTACAAACATGGTTCCACATGATCAGATATATAACAATAATGAATCATCCAATAGGTGAGAAAACGAGAAAGAAAAAAATACAGTAGGTGACAATGCTATCTTGACATCATATCGGACCTGCTGGACTCAACTCACAATTTTTTAAAATGTTTTGATAATATATAAGTAGTTTTAATTCTCGTGATCACACCCATTAAACAACAAATATATAAGTACTCTCTCTCTCTCTCTCTCTCTCTCTCTCACACACACACACACACACACACTCAACGATACAATCAATCAATCAATCTATATTCATGAGGACCCAAGTGGATTAGGTTTGGGGTATATTCGTGTGGACACCCGTTGATAGGGTGTGGGCCAAGGGCACATTTTAGCTATGCCCACAATTCTCATTCGATGAGATCTAGTTAAAATTGGATTTGATAGAGTTTAAAAGAGAGACTGAATTATCATATTCTTGTAATGGATCTTATGATCATCTAAATTATATATGGCATGAATGTTTAGTATGTGAGAATATCATAAGTCAATCTCTTACATGATGCCCTAACTATTGAGTCCATAATGTTAGTGTAAAGTCAAACATGTAATTACGCTGTTAAAAACATGCATGCATTATGAAATTTTACATGCTTCTAGAAAGACAAAACAAGAACATGCATGTGTTCGCGTTTCTATTCTATTGTTAAATCGGTCATTATTCAATGCCGGCTATTAAGCTTAAACTGACAAATAGCCAAAAAATCTTCCCATGTCCTTCAATTCACCTGGTGTTTTCCATCTGTCTCGGGCCCGTGTCCACATGGATTGTCATTAGGTCCCTTCCTTCACAAGAATGGACCTCAAACCTACTCTTTCCTTACTCTTCCACTACTAATCCTTCCTCCTTGTCTAATTATCCCATTATTAATTCCATTTTTTAAAAGAATATTCTAGTGACCAAGAGTACTCTTCCTTCCACTCTATCTATAAATACCCCCCACAAACAACCCTTTCGAACACACACCATCACTGGCATTACTAGCATCTTCACCACTTCTACAACCACCACTACTCCCAAATGGGCCCTAAATCCTCCGCCTCGGCCGCTCTCTTCGTGGCGGTGAACCTCCTCTTCTTCGCCTTGGTGACCTCATGTGGAACTTGCCCCACCCCCACCCCCCCCAACCCAACCCCCACTCCATCCCCATCATCCAAGGGCAAGTGCCCTAGGGATGCTCTCAAGCTAGGCGTCTGCGCCGACGTCCTCGGCTTGGTGAAGGTGGTTATCGGCAAGCCACCCAAGATGCCATGCTGCACCCTCCTCGACGGCCTCATCGATCTCGAAGCCGCCGTCTGCCTCTGCACCGCCATCAAGGCCAATGTTCTTGGTCTCAACCTCAACATCCCAATTGACCTAAGCTTGATCCTCAACTACTGCGGTAAAAAGGTCCCAGCAGGTTTCAAGTGCTTTTAAGAGTAACTCAATTGGGCTTTTGGGAGCTTGTTGGATGTCTTTCCTTTAGTTTCCTCTTGTTTGATTTTTCTGTAGCTAATGCTACTGTTTCATGGTTTGTAATGGTGGTATCTTTATTTTCTCTGTTGGAAGGTTGTGGTGGTGTGTTTGCCTCTCTATGGAGACATATTGTACGTTTAGTTGCTCTATTGGTGTTTGTGATCTGGAGGAGTTCTCCATATTTGTTTAATTAATAAAATGTTTTTTTTTTCCATTGGTTTTTATCTGTTTCTATTATAGGGTATCAAGTTTTATGTTTTCTTCATTAATGAGAAACATACGCATCCATATTATCAGAATGTGATGTATAAATCAAGGCATCGATCAAATCTCATTTAAGGTCAACCATCAAAGCATAATAATCTCAATTAGGGTTGTGTTTCGATGGGAAGGTGAGAAGATCTACAGACCACCGAATGATTTTTGTCAGTACTTACCTACTGTACGTGTGCATGCATGGATGAGGTTGCTCGATCACCACTCACAGCATGTTCAAAGCAAATAGGATATGCAGAATTTAATGTTTTTTTTTAAAAGGACGATCATATAATAATCTTTATTTCGGGGAAGTACAGAAACAAATGAAACCCGTGACGAGGGCTTGGTGGGTCGGTGGGGGGGCTTTTCAAAATTCTGGCCGTACGTAAACAGAGAGGGGGGCATTGTTTTGGACATGATTTTGACCCTTGCTTCCACACATAAATGGCAATCTGTCCTCCTCTTTATTTTTACTGTAGGAGGAAAATTTTATTTTTAAAATGTTAAATTTTTTTTTTCATCTTATTTTTAATTCACACATATTTAAATATTTTAAAAATTATATAATTAATCTAATAATAAGATATATACTTTTATATATATATTTAAAAAAGTGCATGGATTTATTTAAAAATATAAATTTTTTTAGTGAGGTATAATTTGTTAATGTGAATTAATGTGGCTAGTGATGTATATGAGATTAAAATTTGAATTGAAAATAATGGAGCACATCGTTCGTAGTATAAAAATATAAATCTTTATTAATAAAGTATTTTAAGTATAAAAATAAATATATACTTGTATGAATTAAATGTATATATTTTTATGTTTCTTACAATATAATATATACTGAAATAATAGAGCATATATTTTTTGATGATTTTGTTAGAATCAATAGAAGAAAATGAACCAAAAATATTATTAGGGTTTGTATCAATATTTATAGTACAAAAAGGGAAACGGGAAAAAGACTAATCTACCCGTAACCCTAACATATATACATTTAACACCCCCTCTCAAACTCATGGTGGATCATACACCGAGAATTTGCTCAACAAGAAGCCATGGCGCTGAAGTGTATGTGACTTTGTGAAAAAATCAGATAACTGAAGAGAAGAAGAAATATATGGGAGTGAGATTGTGCCCGCAAGAAAGTGATGACGGACGAAGTGACAATCGATCTCGATGTGCTTCGTACGTTCATGAAAGACTGGGTTGCTAGCAATCTGAATGACGCTCTTGTTATCACAATATAGAGGAGTAGACGCAGAGAGGATGACGTCCATGTCAGAGAGGAGGCGAAGCCAAACAACCTCAGCAGTAGCGGATGCCATAGCACGATATTCGGCCTCAGCACTCGAACGAGAAACAATGACTTGTTTCTTGGCCTTCCAAGATATAAGAGAGTCACCAAGAAACACACATATACCAGTCGTGGATTTACGATCTGTGACATCTCCTGCCCAATCAGCATCAGTATAAGCACGAAGTTCAAGAGTAGAAGAAGACGGAAACAGCAGAGCACGAGATATAGTGCCACGTAGATAGCGTATAATCCGAAGAACTGCTGCATAGTGAGCAGTACGAGGGGCAGCGACGAACTGACTGACAATATGCACAGCATAAGCAATGTCAGGACGAGTGACAGTGAGATAGACGAGGCTTCCAACATCCATCATCAGGTCGAAGCTTAGCATGGAGCTCAATAGGAGTGGGGGAGATGCGATCATCAGTCAGACAGGCACGATCGATCAAATCAGCAGTATACTTGCGTTGGGAGAGAAGATAACCACGCGGAGCAGAAGCAACTTCCAAGCCTAGAAAATATCGAAGTTTTCCAAGATCTTTCATTTCAAATTGACGATGAAGATGTTGCTTGACCGACTGTATATGAGACGAATCATCGCCGGTGATGATCATGTCATCAACATAAAGCAGCAGCATAGTCCGATGAGGACCAGAGGTGTGAACAAATAAAGAAGGATCAGAGGAACTCGGAACAAACCCAGCAGCACAGATAGCATCAGTGAATCGAGCGAACCAAGCGCGAGGAGCCTGCTTGAGACCATAAAGAGCGCGGCGAAGATGACATACATGACCAGAAGGTTGAGGAAGACCCGAAGGAGGAGTCATATAAACCTTCTCTGATAAATCACCATGAAGAAAAGCGTTCTTGACATCAAGCTGATAGATAGGCCATTGACTGGTGCAGGGTCGACTGCGGGTGCATTGTCGACTGCTGGTCGAACAATATCAGGCGCAGGAGCAACAACAGGGGAACTCGGCTCACATGAATCGTCTACAGGAGGGGATGACAAGGTCGTAGAGGGGACAGATGATGTTGTGGATGCTGGTGGGACAGACGATGGCAATGTCGTAGATGAAATAGATGAAGGACTGAATGCAGATGGGACAGACAATGGAGAGGACTCAGGAGTCGAGAAATCCAGAAAAATAAGATCATCAACGGTAGACGGAGGAAGTGGAGCCGGAGGTGACGGAAGAGCAAAATAAGGATGATGCTCCCAAAAGGTGACATGACAAGAAATACGAAGACGTCGTGCAACAGGATCATAACACTTGTAACCCTTATGTTGAATACTGTATCCAAGAAAAACAGACATAGCAGAACGAGGAGAAAGTTTGGTGCGTTCAGTGGGAGGAAGAAGAACAAAACATGTACAACCAAAAACACGAAGACGGGTATAATCAGGAGGCTGATTGTGAAGTCGCTCAGATGGCGAGATACCACCAGTAATGGATGATGGAGTGCGATTAATGAGATACACACTTGTGAGAACTGTCTCAGCCCAAAACTCAACAGGGACCGATGCAGAAAGAAGTAATGATCGAGTCATCTCAAGAATGTGACGGTGTTTTCGCTCAGCAACTCCATTCTGTTGATGAGCATAAGGAGTGGAGAATTGAGGAAGAGTGCCTTGGGATGCCAAAAATGGACTAAAAGACTTAGAACAATATTCACCACCACAATCAGAGCGTAGCACCTTAATACGACGAGAAAATTGGGTCTCAACCATGGTAGCAAAAGAAGTATAAATACGCAGTAAATCCGAGCGACTAGACATAAGATAAAGCCAAGTGAAACGAGAATAGTCATTGACAAAAATAACATAATATCGATTTCCCCCTTTTGAAAAAATAGGAGATGGACCCCAAATATCAGAATGTACTAAATCAAAGGGAGACTCGAAAATATGCAAACTTGAAGGGAATGGGAGAGCCACGGGCTTACCCAATTTACACCCCACGCATGGTTGAAGATCTGTACGAGAAAATGATCCTAAGGCACCGGTGCTAACAAGATATCGGAGTCTAGACTGAGACAAATGGCCAAGACGACGATGCCAGAGATCGAAAGGAGAAAGGGAAGGAGAAGTAGTATCTAACCGAACGGAGGCAGCAGAAGGCTGAGGAACATGAAGCTGATCCATGTAATAGAGTCTACCCTGTCGTCGTCCAGTCCCAATTTGTCTCCCAGTAAGTCGATCCTGGACAGAGCAAGATGATGAATCAAATGTGATCGTATAACCAAGGTCTGCAAGCTGACTGACAGAAAATAAACTCATGGAAAGTTTAGGAACATGCAAAACATTTGGCACACTAAATCGATGAGAATGATCAGAGAGAATGCCAGAGCTCGAGACAGACATAGGAGAACCATCAGCAGTGCGAATAAGGAAAGGAGAATGTGATGGTGTACAATTAACAAGAATCGATGCATCCGATGTCATATAATGGGAAGCCCCAGAATCAAGAACCTATGAGGTAATCGGCATACCTGGTACGAGAGTAGAAACAGACTGAACGGAGCCAGAAAAATCTGTACCAATCAATGAGTGTAACATAACAGAAAGCTGCTGATATCGGTCTTGTAACCCCTGTAGATGTGCAATAAGTTGAGCTGTGGTAAACTGTGACTGAGCAGAAGCAGCGCGAGATGCAACTGATGTACAAATCTGATCCTGACAAGGAGAAGATTGAGCAGATGACTGGATTGACAAGGAGAAAGCGGCATCTCGAGCACGTTTTCTAGCTAACTTGTGACAATCGAGGGTCACATGACCAAAGGAGTGACAATATCTGCAATTCATAGTACTTGCACAGCAATAGATCAAAATAAAAAGTATTTGATAGATCCAAAACAGTCACAGATGCGTAGATCACGAGAAGCTGATCAAAATGAGTGCCAATATGACTATATTTGGAGTCCGAATGAGCCCGGAGCGGCCTGATAAAGAAAATACCAAAAGAGCGACGATGGATCCGGGTCTGGTCGGGTTGCAGATCCGGGTCGGGTCGGGTTTCCGGGTCGGGTCCCGGAGCCGGGCGCGTGCGATCTCAGGAAAAATTCCCGGGAGATCCGGGATGCTGCGCGGGACGAATTCCCGGGAGATCCGGGAATATCTGCGCGGATCTGCGCTGATCACGCGACCCGGGCGAGGCGCGGACGACGCGCAGGCAGATTTCCGGGCAGGCTGCGGCTGGGGCGCGCGCGGGGACGGGGCGCGCGCAGGGACGGGGCGTGCGCGGGGACTGTGCGCGCGCGCGGACGGGCCGCGGGAGGTCTGGGCACGCGCGGACGGCGCGCGGGAGGGCTGAGCGCCCGCGGACGGCGAGCGGGCGGGCTGAGCGCGCGCGGACGGCGCGTGGGCGGGCTGAGCGCGCGGACTGCGACGGGGCGGCGCAGCAGGGCGGCACAGCAGCGTGATGGCGGGGCAGCGCGGGGCAGCGACGGGGCTGCAACGGGCAGCAACAGGGGCTACGCGGGGCTGCGACAGGGGCTGCACGGGGCTGCACGGGGCTGCGCGGAGCAGCGAGTCACCGTGGGGCAGCGGCGGGGCTGCGCGGGGATGACACGAACAGCGGAGCGTCGACCATCTCGCGAACGGAGAGTAATTCAAATACAAAATCAAAGAAAAGAAAAAGAATTGGATTCAAGCTCTGATACCATGTTAGAATCAATTGAAGAGAATGAACCAAAAATATTATTAGGGTTTGTATCAATATTTATAGTACAAAAAGGGAAACGGAAAAAAGACTAATCTACCCTTAACCCTAACATATATACATTTAACAGATTTTATATATATAGATGCAATGAGCCTACCAAACAATTAAGGTAGCATTTGAAATTGCAGTGGAAAAGGGAGATTTAAAAAATCTGGTCAGTTTTTCAAAAATATTGTTTCTTAAAACTTCTCAAACACTAAAAAAAAAAAAAAAACACTTAAAATGCACAAAACACCGCATTTAAGAAAAAAACATTCCACGAGAATGAACAAAGAATTGTCTAATCGAATGGTGCGCTGGACAAATAGTTAGTTTGGTGGTCATGGAATGATGTCTATACACCAGAGGTTTTGCTAGCTTGTCCACATCTTTGCTTTGTAGCCCACAATTTCCAGTGCCGCATTAAGTGATTTGGACTTCTGAACGCTTTTTTTTCTTCTAAAAAAAAAATATAATTAAAAATGAGATTTTACATATTTTTATTTTTTTAAAAGTAATAAAAATCATCTCATAAAGCATATTTTTTGATAAAAAATATATATCGCTTCATTTTAAATTGAATGAATAAGTGTAAAAATAATTTAGTTAGATATATAGATCATCTAATGAGGTATATGTTTCATTGAATCTTTAACAATGTATATATATCTATATTTTGGACTAAGAAAAAAAACTGAGTGTAGCAACACTCATATAAAATACATTTCATTTTTATAATAAACATGTTATTTTTTTTAATTTTATTTTTTATTTTTGAGTTAAATAATTTCATTGCTTCTATGTAATTTTACAAATGTACATGAAATCTTAAAGAAAAGGGTGTTACAAAAAGGAACAGAGAGCTTGAAACCCCTAGAAATGCTATGATATATACTCTTTTCAAAGGAGATAATTTTTTGAATAAAAGATAAATGTTTGTTACCCGATTTCATATCTGAATTTGAACAACAAATTCTGAAATGAAGGGAAAAAGAGCGATACAAAAAGGAAATTAAATGAAAATGCAATACATAAAAGAAAAAGATTATCGCACTGCACCTCCTGATTAGAAGAGACATTTAACCAATGGGACGAGGTGCGCTCTCGCGTTCACCCCTGATACGCAAGTTCCCTTTGTTGAAACTGGACTTCCTCGGCCTTAGTGATATAATGACCCAATCCCTCGTAAAGGAGAAAGATAAGAGAGCTAATTAAGCTGGAGTAGAGCTCGGCGGACATGGGCGAGTTACTATGGGAGAGAGCTGCTAAAGGGTTTAGGTGTAAACATGCTATGTTGCTAATATATTTAAATATACAAAACATACATATTAGATAAAATACATGCAAGTATATATATAAGGGGGCGATTACATGCGGCGAACGGCAGGTGCGGCGGCGACGTGAGCCGTTCGATCGCGGGTCCATCGCATCCAACGGTCGACGTGAATCGCACCCGACCGTCCGATGCGATGGACCCGTGATCGACGGCCCACGATCGACGCCGCACATGCCGTTCGCCGCAGGTAATCGGCCCTATATATATATATATATATATATATATATATATATATATATATATATATATATATATATATATATATAGAGCACCGATTAGGTGCGGCGGCCGCACCGTGCGGCGTCGACCACGGGCCGTCGATCACGGGTCCATCGCATCGGACGGTCGGGTGCGATTCACGTCGACCGTTGGATGCGATGGACCCGCGATCAGACGGCTGCCGCACGGTGCGGCCGCCGCACCTCATCGCGGTCGTATATATATATATATATATATATATATATATATATATATATATATATATATATATATATATATATAGAGGCAGCTGATAAGCTGCGCGACGTGGGCGACGACATTTACGTGCGTGACATAAGCTCGTCCGTCTTATTCAATTTCCACCAATCTCTTAAAATAAAACACCAAAACCAAGTATACTCACATGATCTGATTAAAAAAAAAAAACAACTAAACCATGTATACCCATTATACCCCTCCCTAAATAATCACTTCAGACCCCTCTTTGGTCCCCTCTCTCTCTCTCTAAAATTTTCAGATTCACCCCCAAATCGGACGGCCCTGCGTTGGTGCCGGCAACTCGCCTCCTCACGTTGACGTCGGCGACACTCCTCCTCACACCGTCCCTCTCCGTTCAGCACCCCATCCCCCCGCGTCGTTTCCGTCCCGGTATCGTCCCCGTCCCGGCATCGTCCACGCCCTAGCATCGTTCACTTCGTGTTAACATCCATTGTTAGTATTTCTTTTCCATGTTCTGATTATTTAGGATTTTTTTGTTTCATTTGTGATTTTGTTTGATTAGCTAGGGCTTTCATATTAGTATTTTGTGATTTTTGTAGGGTTTGTAAATATGTAAGTGTTAAGGGTTTAGGATTTCTTTTTGTTTTTTTTTTCATTGGAGAAATGATGCTTATATATGCAGATCTTCAATCCGTTTTTTTTTTTTGTGAGTTTGGAAAAAGCTAAAAAAAATGCCAGTATTTGTTTCAATTGGGAATCCCGTCATTTAGTAGTCATGCATTAGAAAATGTTGTTTCCCAAGACTGGGCGTTTTCCATTATATTTGAGAATTACAGGTGTTCTTCAATTTAATTCTAGTATATCAAACTTTTTGACCAGAGTAAAAGAGAGTGAGCTGTTAAAGAAAAATCCTTCAGAAGTAGATATGTTCTTTAATCAGAATGAGGGGATTCCCAAGCTTAAAAAACTATTATTCAAATCTCAATAACAGATGTATTCATATTTTGTTAAATTCATATGTCATGGATAATTAGATAATGCTGGGATTGAGTTTTTTTTTTTTGATTGCCATTAATGACATATAGATCTAGATTTTTGTTGATGATGTTTAATGCATTTTATGATAGTTTTTCTCTAGTACTTGAAAAAAAAATTTGTTAGCTTGTTCTGGGCCATTAATTTGCCAAATGTTTGGATTATTTCATTGGTATGCTAGGATTTAGACTTTTAATTGAATTAAACACTTCATGTTCACTTAGATGATGCTAGGATTTAGTAGAAAAATGTATGTTTTCTTGTAATAACATTGAAATACTTAGAAGCAACCTCTTTGGCATATCACTTTAATTGTTTGTGATTGTTTTATTAGCATTTAATGAAACTGAAACTTGGTAATTATGGTTCTGGATTCACATTTTTTTTTAGTTAAATTGATTTTGCTGTATCACTAATTTGTTGGTTATTGTTTTATTTCCTGGTCAATTTTTGAGAAGACAGAGAGATGTGCAGTGCTGATATTTGAGTGAAGAAGGGTTTGGTGTCAACCACATAAGTTTTTGAGAGTGTCAATGCTAATGTTTGAATATTCTGTTCTATAATTGTCTCCCTGTTTCTTATGTAGATCAAAGTTAGTGAAAAATGTTAATTATTGTTTTAAAGATATTGCCTGGTTTTTTATTCTCAAATGTTAATTATTGACTATATTTTTTTTCTCAAATACTATTGCTTGACTATACCCTGTCACTGCAGGTGGAGCTTGAGAAGGGGGAGGAAATGGAGGGGAAGATAAAGGAGTGGGTGGAGGTGATTAAGGGGTGTTTGGGGGTGTTGAAGGTTGGGATTGATGGGATTGTGGGGCAGCTTGATGACTTCTTTGATGAGATTGTTGAAGGTAAGAAGAAGATCTTGGACATCTGCAGTCATAGGTAGAAAGAGAGAAAAAAAAATCCTTTTTTTAGGAGTTTAGATCCTCTACTTTATTTTTATTTTTTTTGTTTTCTTTATTTAGCATGAATGGAAGATGAAGTGTTTTGGGGGATGGAGAAGATGAAGAGGGAAGAATATGTGGGACAGTGCTACAAGAGGAAGTTTTATTTGTCTCAAACCTATGTGGTGGAAATATCTAGATATGGAAATTAATTTTGAAATGTTATTTTGTAAAAAAATTTGGTTCTTTGTTTTGTATATATATGAAGAAAAAACCATCAAGTGTTGAAGTGAATATACCATGCCATGTACACTACAAAACAATTGTGGTGCTTTATTTCATCTGCAGAAAAAAAGAGAACAATGAGGATTGTTGGCAGGCCTCTATTTTTTTAGTCCATCTCACAAAAAATATATATTTGTGCCTCTATTTGATGCTTGGGCCACAGAATGAACTGTAGAATCCACTAAAATAGATTTACCAATAAACAAAGTTATCCAACACATTAATATTGGCTACCCACCTTACTCTCATTCTCAAGAAGTTCAGAAGAAGCATAGTTATACTGTCATCTTAAGGTTTTGGCTGATTCAATCAGTCACAAATAATTTATGTTGTGGAAAAAAATGGTTGGATTGAGCATAGTTTCCAGATTCTCTAAATTACACAGTTCCACACATGTAACATTTCTAACACAGTGCCTTCAACAAGACCCACATCTTCAATAGAACTGCAATGAAGAAAAATTAATTGGATGGATGTTGAAGGTGATTATTGTGGAATGAAATTAACTAGAATAATGTTCTTATACTGCTTATATTGTGAGACCTATCAAGAGGATACCAAATAAAAAATAGTAAATCAAAAGAGGATGACAAATAAACCAAACACTGTTAATTCATTATAGCATCAACAAAGTTTCAACCTTCATTTCTGAATGTATACAGATAAATGGTAAATAACGGGTGAGAGTTTTGCTAAAATCAACCCTATCATCAGTCTCATGAATGTAAATAATGAATTCATACATATTTATGTGGATCTACATTCATTATCTGTATACATTAAGATAAATTTAAAAGTACTACAACTAAAAATAGGATTGAAAATAACTACTTTATTGCAGTTCTTTACCCCCCTTTTGTCTCACAAAATGCTTATTTAGAAATGAAGGTCCACTCCATCATCATCATATACATCATCATCATCATCAGAAAAACAGGGAGAAAAATATAAAACAGAATATTCAAACATTAGCATTGACACTCTCAAAAACTTATGTGGTTGACACCAAACCCTTCTTCACTCAAATATCAACACTGCACATCTCTCTGTCTTCTCAAAAAGTGACCTGGGAATAAAACAATAACCAACAAATTAGTGATACAGCAAAATCAATTTAACTAAAAAAAATGTGAATCCAGAACCATAATTACCAAGTTTCAGTTTCATTAAATGCTAATAAAACAATCACAAACAATTAAAGTGATATGCCAAAGAGGTTGCTTCTAAGTATTTCAATGTTATTACAAGAAAACATACATTTTTCTACTAAATCCTAGCATCATCTAAGTGAACATGAAGTGTTTAATTCAATTAAAAGTCTAAATCCTAGCATACCAATGAAATAATCCAAACATTTGACAAATTAATGGCCCAGAACAAGCTAACAAATTTTTTTTTCAAGTACTAGAGAAAAACTATCATAAAATGCATTAAACATCATCAACAAAAATCTAGATCTATATGTCATTAATGGCAATCAAAAAAAAAAAAAACTCAATCCCAGCATTATCTAATTATCCATGACATATGAATTTAACAAAATATGAATACATCTGTTATTGAGATTTGAATAATAGTTTTTTAAGCTTGGGAATCCCCTCATTCTGATTAAAGAACATATCTACTTCCTGAAGGATTTTTCTTTAACAGCTCACTCTCTTTTACTCTGGTCAAAAAAGTTTGATATACTAGAATTAAATTGAAGAACACCTGTAATTCTCAAATATAATGGAAAACGCCCAGTCTTGGGAAACAACATTTTCTAATGCATGACTACTAAATGACGGGATTCCCAATTGAAACAAATACTGGCATTTTTTTTAGCTTTTTCCAAACTCACAAAAAAAAAACGGATTGAAGATATGCATATATAAGCATCATTTCTCCAATGAAAAAAAAAACAAAAAGAAATCCTAAACCCTTAACACTTACATATTTACAAACCCTACAAAAATCACAAAATACTAATATGAAAGCCCTAGCTAATCAAACAAAATCACAAATGAAACAAAAAAATCATAAATAATCAGAACATGGAAAAGAAATACTAACAATGGATGTTAACATGAAGTGAACGATGCTAGGGCGTGGACGATGCCGGGACGGGGACGATACCGGGACGGAAACGACGCGGGGGGATGGGGTGCTGAACGGAGAGGGACGGTGTGAGGAGGAGTGTCGCCGACGTCAACATGAGGAGGCGAGTTGCCGGCACCAACGCAGGGCCGTCCGATTTGGGGGTGAATCTGAAAATTTTAGAGAGAGAGAGAGGGGACCAAAGAGGGGTCTGAAGTGATTATTTAGGGAGGGGTATAATGGGTATACATGGTTTAGTTGTTTTTTTTTAATCGGACCATGTGAGTATACTTGGTTTTGGTGTTTTATTTTAAGTTTTAATCGGTTCGTTCGATCGGTGGAAATTGAATCAGACGGACGAGCTTATGTCGCACACGTAATTGTCGTCGTCCACGTCGCGCAGCTTATCAACTGCATATATATATATATATATATATATATATATATATATATATATATAGGGAAATGATACGGTGCGGGACGTGCGGTCGTGCGCGAACGACCACGGGCCGTCGATCACGGGTCCATCGCATCGGACGGTCGGGGGCGATTCATCTCGACCGTTGGATGCGATGGACCCGCGATCGGACGAACGACGTCGTTCCCGCACGACCTCACGTCCCGCATATTATCATCGACCTATATATATATATATATATATATATATATATATATATATATATATATATATATATATATATATATATATATATATAGGGCCGATTACGTGCGGCGAACGGCAGGTGCGGCGTCGATCGTGGGCCGTCAATCACGGGTCCATCGCATCGGACGGTCGGGTGCGATTCACGTCGACCGTTGGATGCGATGGACCCGCGATCGAACGGCCCACGTCGCCGCCGCACGCCGCACCTAATCGCCCCCGTATATATATATATATATATATATATATATATATATATATATATATATATATATATATATTCAGTGCGGGAATGCGGGAAACGACGTCGATCATTCGATTGCGGGTCCATCGCATCCAATGGTCGATGTGAATCGCACCCGACCGTCCGATGTGATAGACCCGTGATCGACGACACGTGATCGCTTCCTGCATGACCGCATTCCCGCACCGAATCATTTCTATATATATATATATATATATATATATATATATATATATATATATATATATATATATATATATATATAAAAGCTAGACAAGGGATAATCAACTGTATCCTTTTTTCATTATCTAATTTGCGTTATGTCCTCATTTGCATTATTGTGCGGCAGATGCAACTCATTTTATTGAAGGCCATTCTAATGCATTAATAGTATAGAGTGGTCTCTTGTTTTACGTTGGGGGAAGATTATAATTAAGTTTCCAGTTTAATATTACCAGTTCATGACAGAATTCATGGCTTAAAAATTACAAAAGGCCTTGTGTATCAATATAAAAGTGTGTGTAGGTAGGTATTGGTATCGAATCTTAGCGTTAACTTAACCCCTGTGTATTTATATGGATTTTTGGATACACACACGAAGATAGTCTACTTAGATTAAACATAAGGCCAGCTATATACGGAGTCCCTCTCTTATAAAAGAAAAAGAAAAAGTTGTATTGTTAAAAATTAAATAGGCCAAAATACTAGCTTTTAAAGCAACCATCAATTAAACCCTTTTAATTAATGAATCAATTGCTTTGTGTTTCAGCTAATTTGTATTATCTAATTGGACCAACTGGACACGTGAACGAAATTTGGATTATTGACCATATCATTATAGCTCTAGCTAGTAAAATATGTTTTTTCATTGTATATTAAATTTAATGTACTTATTAATCTTTTGGAATCATTAATCTGATTGGAGACCATGGATGCCATTATTTAAAAAAAATTATGGAACCAGCAACCACACAAGTGTCATATAATTAATAAAAAATAAACCGTATACATATATATGTCCTTTGTACCATATCATATTCCTTGCTCATGTTATAAAGCTTAACTAAAGACAATGATATATTTAATTAAGCTCAAGTTTTCTTAGTTATATAGTATTTCTGCCTTTTCTATTAATTGTTTTTAATACTTTTTTTTGGATGTTATAACGTGACCTGCATTCGTGATTATCTGGTGATACGCCATTTTTAAAAACCATGACTGTATGCTTGCATTTGGAGGGTTTAATCAGATCGAAAAGTAAAACTTGGCCCCAACGAAGATTAATGTGATGAGATTTCTTGATAATGTCTCATAATGCATTAATAATAAGATAATAATTGAAAATGACTACAGATGGGATCTACCGATCGTGTTAAAATTATTCCAATATTTTACATGTTAAACATACGAGACACATGCATGCCAGTCCCTCGTTCGAGAAAGATTGGATTCCATCTCCTCGACTGATTTGCAATAATTGATGGGATTGTATATAAGTCTGTTAACTTCAAAAATAATACAAACAAACAACTCACCAAACCATATAAACAAGAGATGAATGCAAGTTTTCATTAGCATTAGCTAACAACAGTTAACCCCTTGCACCATAAACCGCACATAGAAACCAAAAAGAAAATGATACCTTCCATAGAATGACTACAGAAGCACAAACCAAGCTTTCTGCCAATCCAACAACACAGACAAATTTCAATACAACCCCTAAACCCAACAAACACACATAAATCGATAGAATAGAGCGAGAAACTCCCCTGTCAAATGACTAAAAACCCTAACAAAAGAGCCAAAACACATGCAAAACCAACCAAGGAAACCCTAAAAAAAATATCCCATCAAAGAGAGCAAACATAATCAGGTGGTGGAGTCTTCCCACAAGTGAGCAGAACATTGAGCATCAAGGGAATGTATATATTGAGATTGAGGACCTTAAGCCTTATCGCAGTGCATAGACAGACCGCCGCTTCTAACTCGACAAGCCCTTGAAGCACAGGACAGCAAGTGTTCTGTACAGGGTCCCCTAGCCCAATATGAACAAGCCCTCCAAGAACATCCACACAGAGCCCCAGCTTCAGCACATCGGCCGAACACTTCGCGGTCGAAGACGGCGGAGACGGCGGAGGAGGAATCACCACTGGGACTCCACCACCACCACCACCACCACCACCACCTCCTCCTCCTCCTCCTCCACCTCCACCTCCACCTCCGCCGCCACCTGTGTAAGGTGGGTAGGTGTAAGTGGGAGGTGGGTTGATCACCGGAGGTGATATGACTACCGGAGGTTGGGTGACCGGCGTCGGCCTTTTGAAGGGAGGGTTTTTGTGGGGAGGGGTAGTGTAAGGAGGATAGGTCACTAAGGGTGGTTTAGGGTTAGGCTTTCTGTTTCTTGGGGGTTGATTGCAGTACCCGCATGAGAGGGTTGGTGGCAGAGATGATGATGCGAAGACCATGAAAATGAGTAAGGAAGAGATGGTTTTGGAAGCCATTGTGTGAGACTGTAGTACAGTGAGTTGGTGAAGAATGGATGAGATTGAGTATTTATAGATTGGATATTTAGAAGAACGGATGAGTGAGTGTGTGACCCGTGACTTCTTATCCATGCATTGTTTCTGTGCCGCCTTTGAATGAAAACTAGGGCAACCATGCTTTATTTTTGCGTATGTGCTTGCTTAATTTGTTCTTGATAGGCGCACTTGTGTGAATGCAGCGAAAAGAAGTGTATGATATGAAATGATATGGTATGGTATGGAGAGTTATGTTTTAATGGTTTATAAGGTTTTGGAATTTATTATTTTTTGGGGGAGTAATGAATGGTGGTTCTGTCGTTTCATGCATTGCCAACATGTGAAGGAATGCACGGGTTCCATTGCATGGATTTCGTGGCCTGAGATCAATCCGTGAGTGGCCTCTGCTTTTGCAGTACTGTCAGCTTTTTTTGTTTTTCTCTCTCTCTCTCACTCTCATATTTTTTTTGGGTATTATTTTATAAAAAAGAAAATCAGCTAGTTTGTCATAGAAATTATTTTGATTTAATTCGATCGTTTATGTTTGTTTGATGAATAATATCTTTCTCATTCCTTTTTCAAGATTATAATGTGTAACCATAAAATGTCTGTTACACCTTTCTTTTGTGAAAATAATAAATATACTTCTATTTTTTTTCTCTTTTTGATAAAAACGGAAGGCATACACCACCTTTTCTTTAGAAGAACCATGTCCAATGCAATTAGCAGAAGAGACATCTACTAAAGGAACTGTGCCAACCACCCAATATTCTAAATTGTTGTTTACGTAGAAGTTTATTTATTTGTGATTGGTCATGGAAGAGTTGGGTTTGGTAGTTGTCTTGGTAGATCTCTTCTACAGTTCTACCTGGACTCGATTCAGCGTGGTCCTGTTTTATTTATTTTTGTTGTTTTCACTTTGGGCATATGCCTTACTTAATTCTAGTGATGATGCTGTACCATTCTATAAAAAAAAGGTTATTTATATGTCGAGTACATACATATGATTTTCAAATAAAGAAGGGATTCGGAATACATTATAGTTCTTGAAGTTGGATACTCACTGGATTTTCATAAATAATTATGAGAATCTATTTATTTGTAAAATAAAAATAATCAATAATTATTGAAGTTTTTTTTTATTACAAATATTTCTTAGGAAAATATGCTAGTTTGACTAATTCCCATTCTCTCATATATGGTTAGAATGTACTTGTATCTTCTTAACATTATTTTTTTTTCACAGTTTTGAATTTTAATCTATTGATTTACTTAGGTCCCGTTTTAACACTCTATGTTGCAAAAAGCTAAAGATTTTCAAATGTAATTCCAAACATATTTTTAACATTTAACTTTTCATATCACCATCTATTTTTTAAATTAAAAAATATAGCGATTAAAAAACAAACAATATAATAATTTTCAAAAACTAAGTTTAAAATATAAAAATTTAAAAATATCAAGTATTTCAATCCCACGTTCAAACAAAGCTTTAATAAGAAAATGATATAAAGCAATGACACCTTGTTAGGGTATTAGTGGTTCAATTGGTAAAGCTGAAGATGGTGTCTGGTGGTTTTGTCAGAGAGGCAGAAGAAGCAGCCCACCGACATCTTGGACAAAGGAAGTGAGAGCTGTGGTAGTTTTTAATTGGGCATTCCGATCCTCAAAGTCTGCACGTGAAGTAGTTCATCTTTTTCTGTGTGCGGGACTGCATGTAGTACTGTTTCAGCTGGATTGTGATGGGATAAGAATAAGTTCATTGGATGGTCTTTCAAAAATTGAGAATCTTGTATTCCTCTTGATTTGTGCTGGGCCACCCAAGTTGGGGGTACGGTTGGGTACGACATGCATGATGACATAAATGTGTTTTGAGTTTTTGAATGGTTAATTGATGAAGTGGGAAGATGTGAGTCCGGATCATCGATCTGTACTGTTCAATCACCACGTGGGGACAATCTGTGGATGATGCCCTGTTTTTTAAACAAAAAAAGACAGAAGAAAAAACATATTCATGACCTAGGACAAGTAGATGATTTTTATTTTAAAAAATAAGAAATATCCGAATAAAACCCAGTGAACTGTCTGAAATATATGTAATACCCTGACTTTTCAAAAGTCCGTATACCCCTCTAAACACTTATGTAAATCCAAATAGCCCCTTAGATAAATTTCATTGATAGATTAAAGTTATTATGCGAATATTTTGTTTGGTTAACCCTGGTAAACAACATAATATACCAAAACCATCATTCAATGAGTTAAAATGTAAAAAATTCTCTTTAAATGATGATTTTACCGCTCTGTATAGAGTTTTATAATCTATTCGAATGAATAAAATTATTATGTACAAAAGTTTTTTTGTATTTTTAATAGATTGTGAGGGTTTTTAGTATACTGTATTTTCAATCAGGGTCAACAAAATGAAATATTCATAAAATATTCTTTATCTGTCAACAAAGTTTAACTTAGATGATTATTTGGATTTACTATACTTTTTCAGAGGGTTACATGAATTTAAAAAAAAATTAAGAGGTTATATGGATTTCAGTCAGTTTAAAGGAGGGAGGGGGGGGGGGGGGTTTGTTTAGATTTTTCCCTTTAAAAAAAATATGACGCATGCACAGACAAACATTATTTTCCTACCATTTTTCAATTTCTAATACCAAGCATAAGATGGTTTACAAGAAAAATATGGGAAATTGTCGTCATTCGTACTATCATTTTATATTTTCTTTAAATATATTTGCATCTTTCACAAAAAGTTAGATATATGATCAACTCAATTGAATTGAAATTTTGTATTTTCTTTAATCAATTATGTGTACTCCCCTGTTCGAGTATATATATACAATCCATTTTAGAGATTCTATGATTATAGGAGTGACCGGGCTGTTTAATGAAGAGCATTGAAAGAGCAATCCAAGTGCAAATAAAATAAAATAATTGTTTACGGCTCTCTGAGCTGACATGCTAGCTTTGGCCTACCTTCTATTGTGCGTCCATATACATATCCATGTCTATCCAGTGTTAAGCAGTAAAGTGAGTTACAAAATTGTGTGGGACATTCTCTGTGTCAAAAAATAAAGAAAAAACAAATTAATGCAGACCATTTCATTTATTATTATTTTTAAAAAATATTATACTTTACTGAGATATGCACTTTTCTTAAAATGAAATATATATATACTTCATCAATAAATTGTGTGAACACATAAATAGAAATGTGTACAAAGCAATTCTTTAGATATATATATGTTATTGTTATATATGAGGCTGTAGTTGAATGTAATAGCTAAAAAACGGAAAAATGATATGCGCAACAACTCAGTGTGCAGCTTCATTCATAGCTCTCAACGATGCCTTTCTATTTTTAAAAATAAAATATACAATTGTCTATTAAAATATATACATATTAAAAAAATGAATTATATACTTAGATAAATTAGCAAATATTTTTTTATTTTAAAAATTTTAAAATTTCATATTAGTGGAGTTTATAAGTGGCTGAAGGATGTTTTTAGACCGCAAAAAAGTTGTAAAATGGATCAAGTGTATCAACGTCTAAAAAAATAGTTTTGTTACACTCAATCTTTTTTACATTTTCAAATATAGTCTCATATACCTCGTTACCCTTCTGCACTTATTATAATGAGATATATACCTCATTGAAATTTTTTTATATTTTCTACAAATGATATTAATCAATTCATTGAAGTATATTCTATTTCACCTTTTATAAAAATGCATACATCATTAGATGAATTATATAATTTTTTTAAAAATAAAAATACATGTGGTTTACCTTTGAACGGTAAAATAGATTAAGTATAAAATTTTCCTAAAAAAAGAGAATGATATGTCCAACCCCGTTTGAAGTCATGTTTGTAATCTACACCGTTTTCTTTTTTTTAACAAAAAAATAAATTGTATACTCTCTTATTAAAGTACATACTATTTTACAAAATAAAGTATATACTGAGATATAATAATATATTTTTCTTTAAAAAAATAAAAAAATTTAACTTTCTTATATTATAATAGAGCCCATACACTATTATAGTGTATGAATTGCTAACAGGGCTACACAATGAATTGAGTGTAGGCGCTCAAAAAAACAAGAAAAATGTTAGACTCTGTTATTTTTACAGTCCAAAACACATGTTATATATGTTTTTAATTTTTTTAAATAGTTAACAATATTTGACAAGGTATATGTTTTGATGAAAATTGTGTATCGCTTCATTTTGATTTGAATGACTCATTTTTTATAAAAAAAAAAAGATAAATATACCTATCTCGTCCAACAATGTATATGTTTCACTGTATTTCTAACGATGTATATGAGACCATAGTTTAGACTGTAAAAAGAACCGAATGTAATAATAGCACAAAAAAAGAGCATTGATACACGTAGTCCTTTTTGCAGTCCGTTTTGCAGCCACATACGCTATGATAACGTAGTATATACTGCATTATTATAGTGTATGAGTCCTATCATAGTATATGACCCAATTTTTATTTTTTATTTTTTCACCATGAAAAAAATACATTAATGTATCTTAATATATATTTTATTTTATATAATAGCATACACTTCAATGGTGAGTGTATGATTTTTTTAAAAAAGAAAAATGAAATGGGTTGCAATGGGGACTGCGTGTATCTTAAAAGAGTGCTGCTACACTCAGTTTTATTCTCAGTCCAAAACACATACCCTATATACGTCGTTACAGATTTAATTAAGCATATATCTCATTAGATGATGTACATACCTTATTGAAATTTTCTTACACTTGCTAAAAATGAGTTCATTCAATTTGAAATGAAACGTTATGCACTTTTATCAAAGCAAATACATCATTATATGATGTTTACTATTTAAAAATAAAATAAAAACACTTGATGTCTGAGTTTTTGTTGGTGAATGTGATCGAGTGTATTATTTTTCATCTTAAAAAGCTAACGATGAAGCCCATGGCCCAGACCACATAGCGCTAGCCCATTCCCCAGTTCACCATAAATGGATGGGTTCATTTGGCTCTATAAAAGAACCGAAATGCCTGTTGCTTTATCACCCACCATTGATTTCTAAAAGTCCATGGAAAATGGTATATTCAATCCTTGTTGAGTGCTGTTATACACATTTTTTTTTGCCCCAATTCCAGTGTTATATGCGTCAATAAAAAATTATCGAAGCATATACTTCACATTAACAAGGTATATATTTCAATAATTTTTTTTCATATATTTTTTAAATATATCAATGCAATTCATTGTAGTATATGTTTTATTTTTTATAAAAACGTATAAATCATGAGGTATACTATTTTAAAAAATTTAAAACACGTGTATATAGACTGAAATTGTGGCTGAAAATACGACTATACGTAACATTATCCATCCCTTGTTTGCAAGCTTAACACGTATTTGTATTTTGCTTTTTCAATACACAGACACACACGTACACACAAATATGAAATGTATTTTTTTTATAAAAAATAATGTAAACACATGTAAGAATTGAATTGCATATTTTTACATTTTTCCATAATGAAGTACATTATTGTACACCTTTTGTACATTGTATAGCTTAACTCACATTAATATATTTTCTTGCTTAGGAAAAAAAGGAAAATATTTTTTTTTTGTAAAATTTGTTTCATCATTTTTGTAATTTTGGTAAAGTCTTTGTAAAGATTTCTCTTTTTCTTTGGTAAGAAATAATTAGATTTCTATATGAAAAGAAGTTGTGCACATTGTACAAGTAAAGAGATATATGCAATCAAAATGTGAGACAAAAGATCTCATTCTAATGCACATGAGGGGAAAATCTAGTTAAAGATAGAATGCATCATCTTAAGGAACAAGAGGTTAATGTTTTGATGATAAGTTATCATACTTTTACAAAATAAAAAGTCTATTAATTTTTTTCACATTTATATTTGTTAAAATTGAGATAAAAATAGAAATAAATATTATTTCAGTATTTAGGTGAAATAAAAAATTCTCATTTTTATTTCAAAATCCAGACAATTGTCTACATTTTATGATAATTATATTTTTATACCAAACATGATAAGTTGTCATCCCCTTCAATATTTATCCCTACAATTACAGTTTATCCCACTATTTATTTGTTTATCAAACTAGCCTGAAGTGCGTGCTTATCCAAAATGGGCTTTGGGGACCATTATAAAATAACGCAAACTCATAGAAGAGATGTTTGATTATATATGAGTATTTTATTTCTTAAAATTAATTTATTTTAAGGCAAGTAAGTCAAAATGTAATGTATATGACAAGGAGAAAGAAAAACACAGATCGATGACACGTCCCCTGTATCAATATATCAGACTATTTAGCATAGGATTACTCATAACGAACCTATAAAATATTGACATCCGGACATTCATCCAAAATAACAGCTTGTCTTCCTTGTCACTCTCTTTGTAGGCACGTGGTGGGGTTTCCAATCAAATCACTCGATTGTATTTCAGTTGATGACACATGCAACCTAACATACTTGATCAAACAACTTTTTTTTTTGTTTAACTTGAACAAACCACTTGGGATTCTGAAAAACATATATATAATTACATTTGCTATACAAGAGAGTACTCTTTGTTGAGTGTAATTGCGATGTACTCCCTAATTTTTTCGAATCTTATCCTTGGGTATATTAATGAGAACATGAACAAGGCTACAGTTTTTTTTTTTTTTTGGTCCTTTACCATAAGGGGCCTCGTAAACGTATTCAAGGACGAAATTCATAAGTCTATTTTGTGATATAAAATTGATATGATAAGGGGATAAATGACAAGTTAAGTGTTTGAATAACAACTCATCATGTTTGGTAGACATATTCCAAAAAAGAAGAAAAAAAAAAAGTAAAGTACAAATAAATTGTTATATTTCAAATGTAAAATGAGAATTTCATTTTAGTTTTGAGTAAATGCTTAAATAATATTTATTTCTTTTTTTAACAAATATAAAGAAATACAAAATATAAAGTTTTTTTACCCCCTAAATCTAGAATATTTTTTACCCCCTCGTTATATTTTCCCCCTTCATATTGAACCCAAATCCATCATGAATGCCTAAAAAATTTTAATTTCTGGGTTCAATACACTCAAACTGGTAATACATATTTAATGCATTATATGAAATCGCCTAACGTAATACATACATTTTCTAAGCATATACCCTATATAAAAAAAAATGCATTCAATGAGTATGTACATCATTTTTTGTAAGAAAAATTTGCTAAGCATATATAAATAAAAAATAAAAAATGTGTGGGGGCAGGAAATAGGGTTACAAATACGACTCGGCGTCTCATTTTCCCTAGTTGCAATACCTTTTATTCATTCTTTTCGTCATGATCACTATTTTATTATCCGTCATACAACACTTCTGCGCGCCCACGCGAACACACACATCCCCACTAATAACAGCAAATTCATAAGGGAAAATATTATATCCAGCCTGGAAATAATTCAATTTTTAGTCTTACATTATTGGTCACATGTATTTATATGATAATTTTTTCTTTTAATATATAATTGTATATGACCTCCAAATACATGCACATGATCCAGAGGATAAAAATTGAACAATTTTTATGGCTGTGCATATAAGCTTGTATTTAAAGAAGGCTGCTACACCAGACATTAATCTTAGATCTACATATCACCATGTAGATTTTTTTGAGGTAAATTGTATAGGCATATCTATTTCATTTAATAACATCACTACCTAGATTAACGATTCAAGAAATGCTAGCTCATATTAGTTAGAGGCGCAACAAATTAGTGTTGCTAGAAAACTACACATGAACCATAATTGGAACACTTCTTAACAAAAATTGAATGACATACTCTAGCACAAAAATGCCATCAAGAACAGAAAAGAAAACAAAGGATTCCCTCAATAACACTTGAATCCAGCAGGGATCCTACCCCCACAGTTGTTCAAAACCGCGCTAAGTGACATAGTGACATCAAGATTGATGCCCAAAACATTAGCCTTGATGGCCTTACACAGGCAGATGGCCGCTTCGATGCCGGAGAGGCCTTTCAAGAGCGCGCAACACAAGCCTCCACCGCCTCCTGACCCGATATTCACCAGCCCTCCAAGCAAATCAGCGCAGGCGCCGAGCTTTAGGGGGTCCCTGGGACACGCACGGTAGACCGGCGGGTACTTGTACATCGGCGGGGGCTCCGTCGGCCGGATAGGTTTACATTGGTTTGGCTTTTATGGGAGGTAGGTGGAAGAGACCAAGGAGAAGCAGAGGAGGTTGAGTAGGAGTAGTGAGAGAGATTTGGATGCTAGAGGCTTGGGTGCAACCATTTTTTGGCTTGCCTTGGTTGATCATGAGCATATACTATAGAGTTGTTGATTTTTTTATAGTGTGTGTGTAGTTAGATGCACCCATGTGAGGAGGGTGGGGTCTATAAGGTTTACATGTGTAGCTGGTTTAATCTGTTTGCAACTTGGGAGGATAAGACACTGTTTTTGTGCGAAAGTGTGGGGTTTGGAGTTTCCCTGATTGAAAGTTGGCATGAGGTGCCCCACACTTTTTTTTTTAACCATGGTTTCCTTAGTTATTCAGTAAAGAGTAGAGATTCCTCATTTACAAATTATTGAATTTAATTCTACTGCATTTTTTTGTTTGAAATGATAGATCTTATTCCCAGCATTTTTATAAAATAAAAGTGAGTTTACAAGTATGAATGAGAGGTGAGAGGAGGGAAAAAAAAAACAAAAAAGGTGACAAAACATCTTATTTTTCTTGAAAGAGTAAAGAACACTATAAATTCCACTCGGTCTATTGCAACGTTTGATTCTGCGATTGAACATCTGTTGCATTTATAGGAAGCTGATTTTGCAATCATGCAGTTAAACAGTTTTACAATCGTAATTTTCTATTGACAGATTTCAAACAAATAATATCTAAAAGTTGCGATTGGAGAAAACTTCATGCAGAATTAGTTTTAAATCTAGCATTTATAAAAAATCAGTTTTACAATTCTGATACCAAACGCTACGACTACCTATGTCAAGTAGTCAAGTGCCTTGCCTAAAATAAGTGAATAATATTATGTACCCCATGTTATTTTTAATAAACATCTCAGTGTTCATATATATTATTAACAATGTGACTGCACCATGTCAAGTAGTCCAAGCGCCCTGTCTAAAAAAAATGAACAATGCTGAGTACAATGGTTTTTTTAATAAACATCTCGTGTGTGAATATTATTATTAATATTATATACAACGTTACGTGCAGTCACGTGAAGTCCAATGAATTCCATATCCCCTTAATCACTCTTCTAGCAATCCTTCTATTTGAATCAATTCATCTGCCACACTAATTCAGAAAAAAAAATCATATGCATTGGTTGGAATCCCATGTAATAATCAAAACAGAATCAAACTTTCCCAACTATAAAATAAAAAACTCTTCTTATTCATCATAAAAACTAATAATAAACCATCTCATACTCACAAAATGAGACAAGAAAAAGGCCACGAGCTGTGGCAGCATATGTGAGCCACCACTCTAGCTAGACAAATTACACAACTCAAAACAAACCCGAAACACACTCAACAGCATAAATAATCCCCATCAGTAAATCAAATCAACAACTAACAAAACAAAACACAGAAGATCAGAGGTCCCTCAGTTGCATATGAACCCAGCAGGGATGGCACACCCACAACCTGACAAGACCGAGCCCAGTGACTTGAGGATGTCAAGGTTCGAGCCCAACACATTGGACTTCAATGCGAGGCAGAGGCAGACAGCCGCGTCGACCTTCGGGAGGCTCTTCAAGGTGGAGCAGCATGAGCTACCTCCACTTCCCAATATACCATTCCCCAACCCAACAACATTCCCAAGCCCTAGTCCTCCACTTCCCACATGAATTGCATTCCCCAACCCACCAATATTATTGAGCAAGTCTGAACACCCACCAAGCTTTAGGGTTACGGCATGGCACGCGGCGTGGGGGTTCACCGCTGGCGACTTGTGCGCCGGAGAGGGGTTTGTGGGGAGGGTGGGTATGATGTAAGGGTGAGAAGATACCAAGGAGAAGCATAGGAGGTTGAGTGAGAGTAGAAGAGCTGTGGATGCTAAGGCCTTGGGGAGAACCATTGTTTTTTCTTTCTTTTCTTGCCTTGAGTGAGTGATCCTGCTAGGTATTAGTGGAGTGGTGGTGATGGGAGTGGAATTAGGGTTTCTTTTATAGGGAAGATGAGGTGATTTAGGAAGTATTATGAGGGGGGAGAGGTCTTACTGGTGCATGCATGTATTAATGGAATACGTTTTTCATAGTCTCTAATAAGAAATTGACTCATGTTTAAGTTTAGCCATGTGTTGTGTTACACTGATTGGATCTCATCTCACCAATGTAAGGGCCAAGAGGAATATATGGGGTCCTGCGGCATATAGTTTCATTTAGTATAGCTGGCTGTTTGCAACCGTCAAAACCATGCATTTACTTAGTCCCTTTTTAGGGTACAAGTTGGCATGCATGATCCCCACCTTAATATTCCTTTGGGTCACCCTCATCCTATTTACCCCCTGTGACTCTTCATGCAAATGCTTCAAATCTATAGGGAGGGGCCGGAATGCCCCCAACAGACCATCTAGCAAGCTGGCATACT
Source organism: Acorus calamus (assembly GCA_030737845.1). Classification (NCBI taxonomy): domain Eukaryota; kingdom Viridiplantae; phylum Streptophyta; class Magnoliopsida; order Acorales; family Acoraceae; genus Acorus; species Acorus calamus. Next base: position 43,296,266 of record CM060858.1, read on the forward strand.
GTGCAAGGAGCACCAATCATTAGACCAGACAAAGTATGGCCTGAATTACAGGCTATTTTAGACAGTGGTAGACTTGGCATAGCATATCCACATGATGCTCTAAACATCCACCCCCAACACTGTTTTCATTTTTTTTTTGGTAAACACTGCTTTCAATTTGTTGATCTTCAATGCAAGTTCAGGTACGTAAGAAGAATGATGTAGTGTGGATCGGTTCCCTCTCATTAAATGATTATGTCTAAGTTCCCATGCAACACAATGTAACGACTTTTTTTTTTTTTTTTTGATAAGTATTCAAAATAATTTTTCGCGAAGCCTATCCAACTTGATCAGAAGGTCAGTTAAGGGTGTCTCTGATCTCCAATATAAAAAAAAAAAAAAAAAATTTCTTTTTCAAAATTTTTTGAATGGAATCTTCTTTCGGCATTACATAGACCCAAAAAAAATACAAACAATATATAAATAAATATTTCCTTTTTTTTTTTTTAGTAGATAGATATATTAAAACTAGCTTGAACTGTATCTTCTTTTTTTTTACACAAGTCCCCGAAGAGGGCCACAATCTAGAAGTACAACAACAACAAACTACTACTATAACTATTAAGAAATATGGACCAATAAGGATTCAGTCTAGAGAACACAGTAGGCTAAAAATCCATAATACGCAATCCAAAGCACTGGAGACCTTTTTTTTTGTCCCTGCTAGAGACAAGATTCCATCCGGCATCCCCGAGTGGAGGGGGGTCCCTTAACTACGGGCCTAAGCGGGCCGGGACAGCTTGAACTATACCTTTTGGTTGTGAATTCTCTCATCTACCATTAAATTAGGTATCTAAAATCTAAATGTTACATCTTTCTTTAAAAATGATATTAAAATATTATTTTAATATTTACCATGATTATATGGTCCTTTAGTGGATAAGACCAACCACCCTCTGTCAAACCATAGACCCTTGTCATACGTCACGGCAGGCTATCTTCTTTGCATGCCCAACGACATTATCGATGAGTTTTTTTTTTTTGGTAGAGCAAGAAAGGCCCTGAAGGGCTTACAAGTCCCACCGGACGATACTGCTATTACAAACTATTGATAGGGTCAACAGTACCCACACAAACAAACCTGGGCTAAAGCCCATGTACCAAGCCCATAGGGCCGTGCCACTAATTTTCCTGCGGCTCGAAGCCGCGTCATTTGGTGGTGTCCCTGTCCACCAATCCAAGTCGGGCGGGATCGACATTATCGATGAGTTGGTAGATATGGACCTCATTCTCTCTTGCAAACAAGGAGTCATTGCAGTCATTTTTAACATAAATAGTATCTTGTCCCTGATCAAATGAGTATTTGTTGCAGACAATTAATCATTGAAAAATAATATGTCCGGCTGATTGTGAAGCTCCATTTATAATTTATGTCATTTTTTTTAATCATATATTTTTTTATTAAAATATACATTGTTATGTGAAATAAAATTGAAATATATATAATAATTTTTTTTTTTTTTGAAAAGTGAAATTAATTTGTTTTACTTAATACGTTGTAATAGAATTTTATACAGTTTTATTATTGTGTCTGGGACTCTGAATTCATAAGACTGGTATGTGATTAATACACGTCTTTCTAGGGTTTGTATGACCGAGACGTCCCAACCCATGTGAAGTCACATCATACGACACGGATATGATTGATATGATGCTCTATTGCACGCTCACTAGTCGTCGTCGTACTGTGCACCACAGATGTTCTCTCAAACATTTTTCGGAAGGAGACTCGGCATTGGGCTTTTGATGCCCCCTATCTTATTAAAGAGTTTTGTTTCTGTGTCCTGTTGCTCTCCATTCAACGTGATGATATAATTTGTTAAAGAGATTTATATATATTTTTTTAACTATGTTATCATTTAATTTATTACATTATTTATTTATTTTTTATAAAAAATTATCTTATTAAATAATATATATGATTTTTAATAAACGGTAAAATAAAATAAATGTAATATTATTTAAACTTAATACAACATCACTTTTCATTTTGGTATCATATATATTTAATAAATAATAATTATTTTTGGATTGAAAGACACTTATGTTTCCATAAATATAAAAAATTCTATGTAATAATGATAAAATTGGGATAAACAGATAAAATATCTTAAAATTGACAAAAATTCAGAATATAATTCTAAAGTTAAATTCTATCAAAATTGACATAATATTTTTAAAATATTTTATATTAATGTAATTGTATAGCCATTGTAATCCTTAAAAAAAATGTACTAATCCATTAAAAAAAAAAAAAAAAACCAAACTACCCTTGCAGGTTTTCTTGTTTTTTAATAGTTCTTCATCTTCCCCATATCTCATTGTTCACGTCACCTTACCTGAAACCCTCCACTGCGGTCGCCGGCGTCCTCCACCCCGACTCCTTCGACTCCCCCAACCTCCATCTTTCCCCGCCACACTACATTGTCACCACCCTGTCACGCGTGCACCTCGGTTGGTAGCCTCGTCTCCACGAACGTGATCTCCCTCGTCGGCACGCACCCAGCCTCACGAGCCAAGGCGCATCGCTGATCCTACGCGTCCTCAATGAGAGCCCCCAACAGCGGACACTAGCCTGCGTTGGCGGGGTTCGCTATAGTGGAGGGGTTAGAAAAATTATGGCATTTTAAGGGCTTTTATGAGGATTTATATGATATATTTTACATTTGCAGATATCTAAATGTCTTTAACCTAATTTTCATATATATAAATGCATATGATCTGATCTCAAACAAAGGAGAATTATTTAAAAATTAGGATAAAAACATGGGTTGGATGTAACTTTTTTTTTTGGGGCACTATTTCTTGGCAAATCCTAATCTCTTAACAAGGAATGTAAGTAAATTAAAGAAGCCGCATGATTCAAAACCCTTTACCAAATGTTAGGACATCCATTTATATTAAGTTCAAGGGCATGCTCTCCTACCTTATCCCATTTTGAAGTAATTAAACAACTGTTACAGGATGATTTGCAACGATTTTCTTTTTGAAAAACCGGTAGTTTATTCATAACTTCAAAGATTGTTACAAATGGGCTGAAATGGGGAGAATAGAGTGAAAAGAAAAACATATATAAAAAAGAAACACCATGCACCATGGCTACACAAGTAGTGTCCCCACAAGTAGGATGATTTGCAACGATTTTATTCAAAGAACAACCATAAGCTACTTGATGCATATTAACTATATTTTAAGTTCTCGACCTATCTTGACTTCTTGTGTACCTGTTTCACTTTGATTGTTAATACAAATTTAGATGACCAATAAAAATTTAACTATTATATTTTAAGTTTTGGACCTAGCAGGTTTTAGAAAAGGGGAAGTTAATTTGCTAATTAAGAAAGGAAAACATTGAGGAAATTAAAGGATTCAATAATAATAATTTTTTTACTGAAATCAATAAGAAAATGAAACTCATTCATTTAAAAATTATAGCACAGATTCTAAAAATGATGGAATGTCATATCATTTTTTAATTAGTTTAAAATAAACTTAATTAAAAATTTGATCATGATTCAATGGTTCAACGCTAAAAAAAGAATAAGTAGTAAACATCCTCACGAATCCCAATCTTCTGTGTCACAAATATATATAACAGAGCGAACCTCTACGTGGGTTAATGAAGCAATAGCATATAGGTAATGCGTGGAACCGTCCAATATCCTTATTATATATAATTTAAAATCATATTATAACAATGAACACCTTAATCCGCATCATTGAAATAACTAAAAATTAAGCGCATTTTGAGTTTGGACGTCTCTGTGCTCTTGTTGGGTCAGTGCCCAAGAGCTTCCAAACAATCAATTCAATAAGAATATATATGAATCACCAATATTCTCTTCTCATTCCACATGATTTTTTAGTTGTGTGTATATATAGTCCACGGGATAGAACAAGAAGTTGTACACCAAGAATTAATTACTTCAATAAGATCCCTGTTATTACATTGCAAGTGGAATAAAAGGCCTCATCAGCCTTCACATCCCCATATACAATAAACCCAAACATTCAAGAATCCCAGACACCAATCAAATCCCAAACCCAACACTCAAATGAACACAAAAAAACAGAAACACAAATACCACCAAATGAATTGATCAGCCCCAAATTGTTCCCACTTAATAGCACTTGAACCCTGCCGGCGGCTTGCAGCCGCAGGCGTTGAGGAGGACGCTCAGCGATACATCGACGTTGAGGTTGATGCCGAGCACGTTCGCCTTGATGGCGGTGCAAAGACAAGCTGCCGCCTCGAGGTCGGCCAGGCCGGCCAAGAGAGAACAGCAAGGGGTGTTCAACTGGCTTCCGGCTACCACATTAACAAGCCCCAACAGGTCGGCGCAGAAGCCGAGCTTCAGCGCATCCCTCGGGCAGGTTGGGTACTTAGGGACTACTACTGGTGGTTTGATGGGCTTTGGGTGGGGAGGTTTTGGTGAGCATGAAGTGGCAGAGACCATGGTGAAGAAGAGGAGGAGGAGAACAGTGGTTGCAAAGGCCTTGGAGGAAGCCATCACTAGCTAACTAATTAGGGTTTTGGAGATGGAAGGCTTGAGGAGGATTGGAGAGGTGGAGCTAGGGTTGGGGGGTTCTTATAGTGTTTTTGGAAGGTGATATGGTATAAGCATAATTAATTGATCTGCATGTGATGACATTGGACTGACATGGAGCTGGCATGGGCAACTTGGGAGGGTTGGGTTAAGATTTTTGAGGGAAAATGACAATTTGATATTCACTATAAGAGACAAGCTTTTCAAAATTGGATTAGAGACAAGCTTGCACAAGTGTATGTTTTAGGTGATGTTGGGATTTTGTGGAGTGAGATAGATTGAGTTGAGTTGGTGAAAATGGTGGAGAGGGTCAATCACTCCTCTCTCACATGTGTGATGCATGCAATGCAGCTGTTTTGATTCTTTGATCTTAATTCTCTGTGTGTGATCCACAGAAATATGCATAGAACACTTTTTATGTGCATGCATTTATTCTTATTCTGATTTTTTTTGCTTTCTTTTTAGATCATTTTTGTCACTAAGTATGACAAAAGTTATTCTTGGCACGTGGTATCCTCCCAATTATCTTCTTTCGGAATAGCATAGTATTTAGTTTCCAAAGTACCTCAGTTTTTGGTGTAATGTGATGTAGTTGAAATCTGCTCTGGGCTCATTCACCCCAAAAATAGTGCATTTGGTATTTGAGTTGAGGCCTGCTATGTCAACAATTTCGTGCCGAATTTGGTACACATCAAAAATTCATAGTTCTTGTACCCGACATCAAAATGACATTATGTGTGGAAAATGTTAGACACCGTCTCTTTTAACCTTGTGTAGAAAAAACTTTATACTTGTTGATTTTAATATGTTAATAATATAAAACAATGGCTAATACTCACTGTTTCATCTAATGACTGGGTTTGTTTCTCAAATTAATGAGTGAAGCTCTTTATTTTCATTGTCTGATGTATGTTTTGCATTATTTGACTATTGGGATAAACATAATCTTTATGCGGTTGGGTTTAAATTTTATTTACTTTTTTTTTTTTTTGCTTGGTAATTGAGGATTCATTAATAAAAGAGAGGGTCACATATGTACACGAGAATAAAAAGGATATAGCTTGGACAAGAAAGGGTGTCCAAAGCTTTATAATCTAGTTTTCTGTTTTTCTATCCAGAATTCCAGGTACGTTCTCTTGGATGTGGTGTATATGGATTTTTTTATATATTATATAATGATGGAACATGTTTGAAGTGGATTTTCTTTATGATGTATTTTTATGGGATTTGGTGTATATGAATAAGTTTAATTAGATAATTTATTATTTTCTTTATGATGTATTTTTATGGGATTTGGTGTATATGAATAAGTTTAATTAGATAATTTATTAATTCGTTCTAATTCATAAATTTTTCAAAAAAAAATTCCCATAAAAAATACATGAGTGATACTAATATATGAGGTGTCATTATACTTTTACCAAGGAATATTTTCTTCGGAAATTATGAGATTTTATTAGTAATTCTTAACTTTTATCATGAAATATTTTCTTAGGTAAAAAATATAATCTTTTACTTAGGAAACATGTAGTTGGTAATTGTGCATTTTTTACCAAGGATTATTTTCATCGGTAAATGTCTAGTATTAGCGATATCATTTTAATAAAAAAATTTATATTCTTTTGCGAAGAATTTATCAAAGAAATATTTTGTGGTAAAAAATTTTAACAACGAAATTAATGGTGACTTAAAAGTTTCCTTGAAAAAATAATATTTTTTTGTAGTGTTATCTGCATGGCTAAATGATAACAACTAGGCAGACATCAATAATGGGGGCTCCCTACAAACGAAAGCGATGGCCAACAATTATTCATATATTACATCATGGTTACTATTCACCAAAATAGACTAATAAATATATATTAGGGAATCACTGTTTACCCTGTTTTTTGAATTACAACATATGATTACGATGGTTGCCGACATTGCCTTTCGCTCTCCATGGGATTTCAACTGATGCTGATTGGAAAACATGGTTTTGTGTGTGCATGCGTGTCACGAAAAATAATATCATAGATTTATGATTTCTATATATTTTGAGTGGAGCCCCGTAGTTGACTGAGGTCCTCAGGAACAAAATAACAATGCGCAAAGCTTTCGGGAGATTTTTTTTTTTAACCTAAGAGCAAATAAGGAGTAAAAAGAAATAAAAATTGTTTTGCAAGAATAAATGGTAATAGATATGTTTAGACAGGCATATGTAAGTCATGATAACTATGTTGGGGATTGGAATTGTTTATTTAAAAAATAATAAAGACAAGGTTTCCAACCAAAGAACTGCCATGAAGTACCACTCTGTTAATGCAATGGCATCTTTATTCATTATTGCCTATAGCAATTTTCAATTCTGGCTTGTATTTTACTCGCCCATGAGTTGATCAAATATCTAAACCAAGGCAAACCTCGGGCTTGTATCAAGGTAGATTTAAGGAAGGCATTCGACAGTGTAAACTGGTCTTATCTTGAGAAGATCCTACGGCGAAGTGGGTTCAATGATCACTGGATCTCCATGTGTATGGAATGTGTCACTTCTGCCAGATACTCCATTTTGATCAATGGATCACCTGTGGGTTTTTTCTCCTCCTCTTGTGGACTTCGTCAGGGTGACCCCTTATCCCCTCTCCTCTTTATGCTCGTGATGGATTCTTTTTCCTCGATGTTGAATCACTCAGTGAAGGAAGGGAAGGTGGGTCCCTTTATCAAGGGAGATCTAAATGTTAGTCACCTATGCTTTGCAGATGACCTACTTGTTTTCACAGATATTAAGCTAAACACAACTGCCGCTTTGAATGAATTATTCAGCTCATTTGGATCAGCCTCTGGTCTCTACTTGAATCCTTCTAAAAGTCAAATATTCACCTCAATCAGTACATCATCTACTGCATTTTGTTCTGTTTTGAATATTGGACAGGCCTCTTTACCGAGGTACTTGGGACTTCCTCTTCTCAACTGCACTCTCAAGTATGCTCACTGTGTCTCCCTGATAGATCGAATTAGGAAAAGGATTCTCTCATGGGCTGGGCACTCCTTATCCCGGGCTGGTCGGATTGAACTCATCAAATCTGTGCTCTCATCTTTTCACATATTCTGGACTTCCTCTTATTGCCTTCCACGCAGGGTGCATAAAGATATTGAATTGACTCTCCGAAACTTTCTTTGGCAGGGCCAATCCAATGTTAGAAGAATCCACCATATTGCCTGCAAGACCATATGCTCCCCTCTCTTGGAAGGAGGTCTTGGTATTAAAACCATACGAGATTGGAACATGGGGGCTGCGGGTGTTAGGTTCTGGGAAATTGCCACAAAAAAGACATCTCTTTGGACGTACTGGGTCCACAAGCGCTACCTCCGAAACCATAATGTATGGTCTGCACTCCCTCCAAGTGGAAGTACTAGTTCTTGGTCGAACATTTTGAAAGCTAGAGACTGGATTTCTCCTAGAGTAAAATATATTATTTTTGAAGGAAAGTCCATCAACTTGTGGTATGATCCTTGGCTAAATGGGCATGGTCTCAAACATTACCTTGGCCATATCTCTTACATTTGGGGCCCCCTAATTCAGTCACACTCGACTCCTTGATACACGATGGCAGTTGAAAAAAACCACCAAGATGGCCCTCTTTACTGGACTCGACCTGGGCTGAAATAGAAGACATAGAGGTTGGGGGACACGGTGAAGATGTCCTCATCTGGCCTCCTAGCAAACAGGGGTCTCTTACCCTCACCTCGGCATGGCAATCAATACGAAAACCTGTTGCCCCTCTCCTGTGGTCTGCCTGGATATGGCTTCCTCTCCAGCTACCAAGGGACTCTATTTGCGCATGGCTAGCTTTTCACAACAAACTCCCTACTCGCCTTCGACTTCAGGAAAAAGGTTTACTACTTAATGCATCCTGCACCTTTTGCCACTCAGCAAATGAGGATGTAGATCATTTGCTTATCAATTGTTCATATGCAAGATTTATATGGTGTAACCTCCTCAAAGGACTGTGTATAACCAAACCACTCCCCCGGTCCCTGACATTGCTTCCCCAATGGCTATCATCTGCAGTAGTGATTCCGATCCAGAAGACAATCCTTCAGGCTATCATGACCTCCATCTTTGGGCATATTTGGATGGAGAGGAACTCCAGGATTTTTAAAGGGAAATCTAATCATAAGTACATTCTCCAAGTAATCAAGACGCAACTCATGACTAGATTCCTCACTTTGCAACTACCGGTCACCTTATCTCCTGAAGTCCTTTCTATTGCACATTTTTATAATATCAAGGTCTTTGAAAAACCCACTAAATCTGTTCAAGTATTGTGGTCCCCCCCATGCAGTGGATGGCTGAAGCTCAATGCTGATGGTTCTCTAACCGACGATAGGGGAGGTTATGGAACTCTATTACGCGATGAGAACGCTGCTTTTCTTAGAGGTCTTGCTGGTCGTATGGATCTCCCATCTATCAATATCTTGGAACTAAAGGCTATTGAAGTTGGAATTTGGTTAGCCATTAATATTGGATGTTCTAAGTTATGGATCGAGTCAGATTCTACGACAGCATTATCCTGGATCAAAGGAAAAGGTAACAGACCATGGAGTGCTATTCGGCTGCTCAGAAGTATTCGGTGTGGTCTGGAACACCTTCATGACTGGAAGGTATCACACATACTTCGCGAAGGCAATGCACCAGCGGACATTCTAGCCTCATATCGTTTAGCCCGAGGAGAAACTATCATTCTACCATCATGTCTATGGTCAGAATTAGGCAGCGCCCTAGCTCAAGACCAATCTGGACTGCCTTACACCCGCACTAGGATTTGACAACCTGAATATGATTTTATTTTGATTTGGGTTCAATGGAAGTACTCTTAGTGCATGGGGATGCAGCTCGACCTTGATCGGGTTTCCCTCCTATGAACTCAGACCTTCTATTTGAATTCCATATTGTAAAAGTCCTGGATACTTTTTGTAAAGTTCTTTTTCCATACAGCAATACAAATCTTGATTAACAATAAAAAAAAAAAAATTCAATTCTAGGCCTTCGGATGAGTTTTAGGGTCTGTTTGAAAACATATTTGAAAAATAAGATTTTAAATAAAATAGTTTAAATATATTTTAATTCTTGGAAAGTGCATTTTTTGAATTTTTAAAAAAATAATCTTTTTGTACTAAAAGCTGTAAGTAACTTTTTAATTGAGTTAATTTTCTGAAATCCGTTTAATAATGTGATTGAGCTTTCTGGTTAATTAAAAACAGAATTAATCTCCAATAATATTACCAAATGGGCCCTTAAGCATGTGCCCAAACAAGCTAGGCCGCGCTGGATGCACTCACAAGAGTGATCTACCCAATAATTCCTAAGTGAGTCAATGGAGATGTGACACAAATGTCACAAAACTGATCCCCCGTGGCATGGACACATAGGATCCTATCAAATGACACCACATAAACAGTGTTAAAACAGTGTAAAATGTGTTTGATGTGAATGCATGATTTTTTCCATAAATATTATTATTAAAGGTTGAACAATTTCGTAATGTATTTTTTATTTTAACCATTTATAGTGATATGCCACTGCTGGATCTGCGAATGCTCGGTGGTTTTAACACAGATAATTCAGACTAGTTTTTATGTACATATCAATTAAATCGAGTATATTGTTATTAAAAATGATCCTCCATTAGTCTATATAAGGATATTTTTTGTGTGTTTGTCGCACAGATTAAAGATAAATAAATAAGAGCACGAATACGTTCCCATGCAACGTATTACTACCAACAAGAAGTTATACATAGGATTAAACAATTGTATTCCGATAATTTAATTTATTACTTAGATCCCGTTTATTCTATATAGAAATAAAAGGCACCATCAGCCTTTACATCTTCTCATACACAATAAACTGACCATACAAGAATCCCAAACCCCCGCCAATCAAATCCCAAATTACCCAAACCAAAAATAACCAACACTCAAAATGAACAGGAAATTAAAATACAAACAGAAACACAATGAACACCAAATCAACTCAGCCAACAATACATTCCCTTAATCAGTAGCACTTGAACCCTGCCGGAGGCTTGCAGCCGCAGGCGTTGAGGAGGACGCTCAGCGATACGTCGACGTTGAGGTTGACGCCAAGCACGTTGGCCTTGATGGCGGTGCAAAGACAAGCCGCCGCCTCGAGGTCGGCCAGGCCGGTCCAAGAGAGAACAGCAAGGAGTGTTCAATTGGCTTCCGGACACCACATTGACAAGCCCCAACAGGTCGGCGCAGACGCCGAGCTTCAACGCGTCTCTCGGGCAGGTTGGGTACTTGGGGACTACTACTGGGGGTTTGATGGGCTTTGGGTGGGGTGGTTTGATGTGCTTTGGGTGGGGAGGTTTAGGTGAGCATGAAGTGGCAGAGACCATGGTGAAGAAGAGGAGGAGGAGAGCAGTGGTTGCAAAGGCCTTGGAGGAAGCCATCACTAACTAATTAGGGTTTTGGAGAGGGAAGGCTTGGGGGTGGAGTTGGGGTTGGGGGTGGTTTATATAGGGCTGGAGTTCAGATTTGGGAGAATTATGTATGGGTGATTATGAAGAATAAGGAATAGTTGTTCTGCATGTGATGAGATTGGACCGACATGGAGCGATGGAGCTGGCATTGGCACGTTGAGAGATAGGGGTGTAGTTTGGAGTTTTGCATGAGTTGTGGTTTGAGAATCATTCCTGATCTCTCTCTGATCATGTGTCAGCTATGCATCTGTTTCGATTCATCTATTCTTTGTGTATGTCATCCACAGAGTTTATATATATATATAACATTTTTTCTTCCGTGTTATATATATATAACATTTTTATTCTGATTCTTATTTTTCTGGTTTTGTTTTTAGATCAACTAGCCAGGGGTGGGCAAAAGTTGTTTAATTATATTTAATATGATATGAGAATAAACGATGATTTTGTTAAAAAAGTGTTTGGTCATTGAATCCAATGACAAAAAACTTTGACAACAAATTTTGGGACTGGTTATTTTTATTTTAGACTAATTAATCACAATGGACAAGAGTGTTATCAATTTCGAGATTAGTCTACGTAAGTTTAAATCATCAATTTTTAGTTATTGTAATATTTTTCTTGCTCGAACACATGGAGGAAAATCAGAAAATTAAAGGTTAATTAAAAATATTTTCTATGAACAGATTATTACACTTTTTTTACCTCAATTTTTTTTTATTGTATAAAGACCTCTGAAGGGCTACATGATTTCATTTTGATTTCATTTTATTTTACTAGAAGAAACTTTGAGTAAGTATGGATCCCACAAATCAACAATGGACTAAAGCCCATAAGACAAACTCAAAGGGTTATTTTCTTCAACTTTTTTTGCAGCCAAGAAGGCTCAAACCTAGTCCTCCCACTAGAGAGAGATGTCCTTGACCACTATAGCAAAACCGAGCTGGAAATTTCACCCTCGTCTTCCATATATAGCATTGGAGTATATAAATTCTCTGTTACTCAATTAATGTTGCTTACGTAAATGATACATCGGTGATACCTAGGTCTCAAAAAATAAACCCCACTCATAGATTTTATGAGGTGTCATCATCTTATTAGACTTTTATTAATTGGTTTATTGACTTTTCAAAAAAGATAAAATGTCAAAATACAAATCTATTTGTCAATTCATTAAAAATCTATCTCATTAACTCAGATCCCCTCATTTTCTCTATTCGGTTATGATCTTCAAATCTATTTATCTATTTCAAATTTTGAATTTTGAAATCTTTACCTAAATTACAATTAAACTTATATTACACCAAAAGTTACCTAAATTGTTTTTGTCAAATTCTTTAAATGGCCTAGATTTTTTTTTTCAAACTTATATTCCTAGATGAACAAAGAAATCCGTACCACTGCCCTCAAAGTTTAGGTTGAAATAGAAGAGATCACCTATTAATGTTGGAAGAGAAGAGCCCATTTGAAGGTTTGATTAAAAAGGGACTCGCCTTCACTTTTTTTATATTTAAAGATCAGTTTTTATTTTTTATTTAATCAATCATAATTGTCTCCTTATTTTATAGGGACCAGTTACCAAAAAAATAAAATAATCAAATAAGAGTATAACAGGTATTAGACACATGCCACCTTATGAAGCCTGTGAAGTTGAGGCCTAGAAAACATTATTCTATGTACAATGAGTTTTACAATAATCATGCTTTGGTATTTTCATAAATATCAACCGTGAGGTGTTTCCTTAAAAAAAAAAAATTATGTCAAGTTAATTGGCTCCTCAGCTATTGTACTAAATTTAGGAAATAGTAGTCACCGCTCAGTTCTTGTGCAGGGAAACCAATTCTTTGGCCCCTCTTTGATGCATTAGACTCCATTTTCAGGTATGATTGAATAAAAATATCAATTATTCAAATAATATATCTGTAAGCACTTCTATGTATCTAAATTAATGAAACTATTCAAATATCCCGAATGACTACTAAAGATGATTTATTATCTCACATATTGGTTATTCTAACTAGTGTTTAAGTATATATAAGCATTTCAATTATATATCCAAAAAAATTATATCTCATTTAAAGATGAAAAGATTTGAATTGAATATAAATATATAATTAATATATATGTATCCTAAAGATTTTGGACCGCATACGAAAATTAAGATATTTGATTGTCTGCATCCAAGTGATATGTCGAGGAGGATGGGTTGCTAAAGGGTTACAAACACATTAGTTAACCAGTGGTTCTCAGCCTCTCACCAATTGTGGAACTGGTGCAGTTGAGGCTTCAAGTCTTGTCTTTCTTCCCAATTCAGGGGAGGTGGATGATCATGGTTTGTTATCCCATCAACCTGGTGTGTGTTGTAGGGAGTAATCAGCTAAGGGTCTACATCTTTTGGTTAACAAAACTTGCAAAGTGGGGTGGTAGAGCTATCTTTCTTTTCACTATCCCTTGTTCTTGGTTTAGGGTGCGTTTGGTTGCGCGATTGCGCTGCGATTGCGATTACAGGAAGCTGCGTTTGCAATCGCGCAACCAAACAGTTTTGTTCGCAGTTTTAAACCCAGCGATTGCAGACCAAATAGTGCCCAAAAGCTCGATTTCAAAAAGCTGAGAAAGTAGCTTTGAAGTTTGCATCGCAGATCCCAGAATCAATTTTGCAATCACGCAACCAAACGCACCCTTAGTAACTATAGTGTTTTGTTGCCTAACTCCTTGTATTTGAAGTTATTCCCTCCTTGCTCTGTTTTCTATAAAGAGAGAAAAATTGTACGAAGTTCAAAGTATAGCAATACAAGCTCTTGATTACTAATAAAAAAGAAAGAGATAAGATGTCTCTTGCTTCTTATGCTTGATAATATAATATTGGCAACAATTTTTTTAATTAACTCATGCAAGTTGTAATTGAGTCTTTTTTATTTTCTAGACCCAATGACAACGATTAGGGGAGATAACGATATCGGCAATAGGGGTCGACAAACAATAGCGACTGCCAATGCTATTTCATATATTATTACTACAACTTGGTCACAAACAACAAAATGGAAACTTGTATATATATGTAACAGAAGGTGAAGGGATGGATTCACTGTTTACTCTGTCGTGTCATTGGTTGCCGACATCGCCTTTCGCTTTCCATTGGATTTCAACTGATGCTGATTGGAAAACATGGTTTATGTGTGTCACAACCATAAGAATATCACACATAGATATCAATAATATTTTCTATTCTCAGTGGAGCCACGTAGTTGACTGAGGAACTGAGTAAACAATATGCATTGTTTTTTTTTTTTATAAGTAATTATTTTTTATTTCCATGGAATGTTACAAAGTGACCATGTACAAAAAGTTGAGTGGAAGGACTTGAGAAGTAAGGCATTCAGTCAATAAGGGAGAGAAATTTGGTCCAGGCCAAATTGCATCCCCTTATAGAAAGAAAAAACCCCACTTGGACAAGCCACCATTAAATTTTAAGGCCAGAGGGATATTAATCATGAGATCGGATCCAGTCAGTTTGGTCAGTACTGAACTGGACGACGTGAAAACTGAACTGCACTACATATAAATCGAAGTACACAATCTATTGCTGAGTAGATATTTCACTCTTCTATTGGATACTGATGATACTTAAGAATTCATATTTTATTCAATAGTTGATTGGATCTAATCAAAGAGTAAAATATATACCCAACAATTGGTTGTGTAGTTCGATTTATAAGTGGTGCAGTTCGATTTTTATGTCGTCCAGTTCGGTACTGACCGAACTAACAGGATCCAGTCCTGACTGGATTCGGTCCCATTAATCACCCTTACATATTCCTTTCTCATACGATCATTCTAGATAATCAGTTGAAGTTCTTCTAAAAGGGGGGTGGGAGGAAAGATGGAGATTCCATAGGTGATTGAAAAGCAGCAAGAAGATCTGCCACTTTGTTTCCTTCACGATACGCATGAGTGATCTACGCGTCGTTGGTTTTCAGGAGATTTTGATGTCTTAATTTTTTTCAAACTAAAATGAAACATGCCCAAAACATAACCAAGGTAGAGAAACAAGGTAGAGGAGGGTACATGAGATTTTGATGTTGAGAAAAACATTGAATATTGAATGAATGTCTTTGCATTTTTTGTTAACCTTCGTTAAGGTAGATATAATATACATGCTCCCACAAGCTTATGTTATTTGAGTCGTGTGTGTTTAAAACACATAGGTATCATGTGTCATTTAATATGGGACAAAATTATTTAATGCAAAATTACTCATACTTTATTATATATTTACTTAAAGACCGAGCACGCACAATTAGAACCTAACTGTGTTTTGATACACACAAAAAATGTGTTAAAGACACAGAAATTTTCACCTTATGTTACTTAGGGTGTGCATTTGGTTGTGAGATAATTATATTGTAAAACTGATTTTACTGGAAGCTCATCGCCCCTTCTTCCTCAGCCTTTGAAAATCGCAATTTTTTAATACTATTTACCTAAAATATGTCTGTAAGAAGCTACTACAATAAAACTGTTTGGTTACATGATTGCAAAAGTAGCTTCCTATAAATACAAAAATACTCAATCGTGCAACCAAATGTTACCTTAATAAAGCAAAGTTTGTGTCATTTATTAAAGTGGCTGTCTAGGTGGCTAACAGTCCTCACAATTTTTATATTGAGGAACTGAACTACCACTAACAGCAACCAAGTTAATATTGATATGTCAATAAATTCTTTTGTCATCTTGGTTGGAAGTAAACCTGTCAAGAGAGTGGATATGGATCGGATGCGCCCATATCCAAATTCATATTCGAATTGAATATCCAAAAAAATATCTGTATCAAATATCTGAGGAATATTTAAAATAAGTATAATGATATAGGATACCGAGATACATGAGAGTTAGATCTCCCTTTTTGTCTTGGTCTTTGACGAAAGACTTTGTTCAGAGTCTTCTATTTGTTTTTCGAGTGAATGAAAGACTTGATTTTTTATTACATACATAGGCAACTACTTAAACATCATCTGAAAATCCAGATTTCGATAATTATCCCAAATATGTAAAAAAAATTAAATAGATATGGATATGATTCAAATATCTGAAAATCCAATATTCAAAAACAAAAATCATATATCTAATATATTAAATATGTAAAAAAAATAAAAATAATTACATGTTATAAAACATAAAATTATAACTAAACACACAAAACATTACATGTTTTAAAGTAAAATTAAAAATAATAAAAAATTCATACTAACACTAAAATATAAATATATTAATATAAAAAATAATAATATAATATTATTTCGGATACGGATATTTTTCAAATTGGATACCATCATATCTGTATTCGATCTAAAATATTTCATATACAAATACAGATTTTCATATATCATATCATTTTTAAAATTTTCAGAAAAGAATTCGAATCGAATACATATATTTTTCTCATAATTGAGAGGTTTAGTTGGGAGTCCAATTACAATAAATGACTCATATTTTACTAATTAGATATATATTTCACTAAATGAAACATTGTTTTAATTTTTTTGAGTAAAAATATACATATTATTATATTTTACTTTTATAAATTTATATTTTTTTTTTACATATAATGTATATTTAAAAAAATCAAAACATACTAAGTGCACACAGAATTGTCCCTCTTATTACCCATAAATAAATTTGGAGTCCATGCTTTCATTCCCAACAGAAAAGAAACTTAAAAAAAAAAAGGCTAATACAGACATAATAGTGCAGCCACATCATGTCTTTGATGGTAGGAGACAAACTTTTATAACCAGTACCATGAATTTTGCAAAGGAAGTGGAACAATTCTTTTTGTTTCAACATACTAATTTAATTACTGTCTAATGAATGAGACACATGGAATAATTAAGCCACCCCCAAAAATCAAATTCTCAAGCGATTCAGAAACTGATCAAGCACTATATATTCAGATGAAAATTCATTCCAGCTTTTATTTGATAAGCTTCCCACTACATATAGGACTTGCACATTTATTCATTGTTTGCACGTTCAACAAACCCTTAAACGCTGCTTGCAAAGATGAGTACTAACAAGTAACATAAACGAAAACACAAACCATGCATGCATAAACATTAAAACCTCCAAACACACCATGCAAAGCCCCCCCTTAGTAGCACCTGTACCCTTCCGGGTTGCTGCAGCCGCAGGCGTTCAAGAGAAGGCTAAGCGAGACGTCGACATTGAGGTTGATGCCAAGCACGTTGGCCCTGATGGCGGTGCAGAGGCAGGCCGCGGCATCGAGGTCGGCCAGGCCGGCAATGAGTGAGCAGCATTGCGAGTCCAATTGGCTTCCTAGGACCACATGAACCAATCCTAAGAGGTCGGCGCAGACGCCGAGCTTCAGCGCGTCCCTCGGGCACCTGGGGTAGTGCTTGGGCACAACCGCTGGCGGGTAGATGGGCCTCACAGGCACCGGCACGGGATTCACAGGCACCGGCGTACCCGTCCCCGGGCACCGATGGCATGATTCCGGGCACTGATGGCATGTTGAGGAGGCCAGGGTGAAGAGGAGGAGGTTGAGTGTGAGGAGGAGAGATGTGGTTGCTAGGGCCTTGGAGGAAGTCATGTCTGAAGGGGTAATTGGAGGAACTAGGTAGCACTTGATATTTGTTGGAAGGACTAGAGAGATTTGGAGGGGTTTATATAGGGTTCAGGGTGGGGGATTCTTTGGAAAAAAATATCCAAAATATCAAACAAACTTTGAAAATTAAATATCCAAAATATAATGGTAGCCATCGTTCCCTCTGTATAACCATTGCAACCACTGTTTAAAGGCTTGCAGGTTCTGCTGTTTCTACATATTTAAAGAAATACAAAATTCTCAATTACCAATAATAAAAAAAAATCGATTGTATCATTTACAATAAGTATTTTTAAATATTAGTATGTTATATAAGTTTAAGACAGTTGTTCTTTAGTGATTTTTTGTATCTTGGAAGAGTTGAAAGCATGAATAATGAGAGAAGTAACTCATATGAGAATTTGGAAAAAAATTTATTTATGATAGATAAAAAAAAACTTTTTTCTTGATTTTGATTTGCTTCTCTCCTTTTTTATTAATTTCATTGAGTGGATTCTTCCATTTAATATTTGACATGTATTCTTCTTAAATATAGATTGTGTTGAAATTTAATGCCCTAGATCCAATGTACCAAATTTGGATGGCTAGATGAAGTCATTTAGAGGGAGAACTTAATTGACTAATTATCAATTTAAAAAAAGTCTAACTTCTCATAAGATTTGTTGAAAAATTATAGAAATAGTTTGTTAAGATTTATTTCTATACAATCTTATATATAGAGACTTTGTAACTTGACTTGGCTTGACACTTGTATATGTGGATGTTGAATATGATAATTAAGAGATACTCAATGAAAGTTTTACATGTAATTCTTATTGTATCTTTAAATCTCAACTAAGTAGCATTTATCAATAATGTTTTTAGATGATTCCCCCCCCATGGGAATTATGTCGGTCCGCCAGTGGGTGTAATATATATATGATAAGCATGCATGTATTGGTTGGGGGTGCATGTATGCGATGACAAGGTTGCTTGACTCATGGGGCTGGCATTGGTAACAACTTGGAAGCTATACATAGGGTTACGGACTTTAGGTTGTATAGTTTGGAATTTTGCATGTACTGTGGTTGGGCACCTCTCTTGTCAATGCAGCTGTTTATGGATTCTTTCTCTGGTCCATACAAATGGAGCACCGGATTTTTAAATTCTTTATATATTTGTTTTCTTAGTGTTTCTATTGTTAGAATAAAATAGAAGTTTCTCCAAAGTCAAAGCTCTATTTATCGATATAAATAGAAAAAAAGGACTACCATAAATAGGAATAAGAAAGAAACTAATTAAAAATATAATTACCCACATAAGGGCTTTTTTATAATTATATTTATGAGTTGTTATATGTAATATGAGCTCAGATTCATTTCACCACCAGAAATATGTTTTGTTAGATAAAAGAAAAGGGAAAATGACTAAAAAAGTTTTACAAAAGTTAGAATTACCCAAATCAGCCACTTTTTAAAATTATACCTAAAAAAGTCTCATTTTATAATTTTGGAAACACAAAAGACTAATTTTCCCTTATGTGATTAGATCATGAATACATTCTATATCTCTTAAATTTGTTAAAATATTTCACCCTCTGAATTTTATTAATATATTTCACACTTTTTCATGTAGATCATTTTTTTATATTGTAAATTCTTTGTAAATAGGTGGATTTTGTGAAATATGTATCAATATATTTGAGTTATAATGAACTCCATTAAATATTAATATATTTTTTTTAAAATGGATATGTACTAATGATATTATAAAAATATGTATATAGTCAAAAAATAAAAAATATGAATAAAGATTTAGAATACTAAAATATCATCTGCTGCATTGTGACATAACACAGATTTAAATTACATATTATGATTATACACAATGAAAAGTGATAAACAATATCAAATAAGATATATATAAGAAACACACAGTATAATATATAATAACAAAACCTGATTAATTTTTATAGAGATATTATTGTTTTGTAGAAAAATAGGTTTTTAATGTAGAATAAAGAGGGATATTATAGATTTAATTACATAAGAGCAGATTAATCTTTTATTTTTCAAAACTTTAAAATGAGACTTTTTTATGTATAATTTTAAAAAATGGCTGATTTAGGTATTTCAAACTTTTATGAAATTTTTTGATCACTTTTCTTGAAAAAAAATGAGACTGGATCTGGTCAATGCCGAGCTCGGTCAGTACCAAACTGCACCACGTTCAAATCGAACTGCACAACCAATTGTTGGGTATATTTTTCACTCTCTTATTTGTTACTGATGATACTTAGGAATTCATAATTTCTCTAATAGTTGATTGAATCCAATAAGAGAGTAAAAAATATACCCAACAATTGGTTGTGCAGTTCGATTTATAAGTGGTGCAGTTCAATTTGCACGTGATGCAGTTTGATACTGACCGAACTGACCGAGGTCGAGCACTGACTGGATCCTGATCCGGTCCCAAAAAAAAATATACAATTTTTTGGATCCGCATGTTAGCACGCTTTGTTATATCCTCAAATTTAGCAAATTTAGGTAGCTCAAAAATATACTATTTTAGTGCCCAAGTGTGTAAAACGAACCGCGTGATATAGCTAGAAAATCTTTATAAAAAGTTTCGTGATCTTTACAAAATGAAAGGCAAAGAATGGATTCTTACAAACGAGGGAACAACGATCAAGGTCATGCCCTAAGATTGATGATTTTAGAGGAGGCCCTAGGCGAATTTTTTATTTGGAGCCCTAATATATTTACATAAAAATAAAAATTATTAGTGAGTATTACATAATTTAAAAAAATATTTTAAATAAATTCTCAAAATTTTTGATAACTAATCATATCTTTTAAATTATTTTTCAAATATGTCCCAAACATGGTCAATTTTGAGTCACATAATATAATAATGCTTAATCTTTTATATTTTTATAACAAAAAGCTTGTTTCCTAATATAGTCACAAATGCCAAAAACAAAAAAGTACAAAGAAAAAACCGGTTTCATAAATATAAAAAATGAGAAGAAAGAAAAAAAAACAAAAAAAAAAAAAGCTCACCAAAAAAGATAATACGAAATCAAATTTTTTGTTTTATAAAAGTATATGTAAACACAAAAATTCCTTAAATCTTGGGATTCATTTTAATTTATTAATTTGTTAAAAAAATTCTTATAATATTAACAAAAAAATCCTATAAAATAGGAATAAAATAAATAAATATTAATTAAATATAAAGGGAAATCAAAATAAAGCAATGTATAAGTTTTTTTTAAAAACCTAATAGAAAAGTGATGAATCATAAAGAAAATAAAATTAACTTTCAATTAAATTTAAATAGATGATGTGGGATGCATATTAATGAAATAAAAATATGTTTAAAGATAATTATTAAAACAAATATATGGTCAATTTTGTAAATAAATAAATTTAAACTTTAATTTAAAAATTAGCCTTTTTTTATATTTTTTCCTTCTAATTTGGGGTCTTTAGACAACGGCCTACTCAGCCTATTTCCAGGGCGGGGCATGAGATCGATCCAAGTCAAACTGCATCCCCTAGGACTAAGAAAACCACTCAATGCATACATCCAAGATAAGAACATACAAGAGGGAGAAGACCACTCATGAATGTGTGAGGCAGACCACTCATGAAGAACACAGCTACGCCTTCCCGGTCAACTGTTTACACTGTTGACTGAATTACATACAACTTACAATTTCATTGGTTGCCGATATCGCCTTTCACTTACCATTGGATTATTTCAACTAATGCTGATTGGAATACATGGGTTTACCGTTATTGTGTGTCACAATTACCAAATATCATATATGGATATCACTATTTCTATTCTTTGTGGAGCCACGTAGTTGACTGAGGAAAAGAGTAAACAATACACTTTGTTTTCACTAGATTTTATGTTGAGAAAAACATTGAACATTGAATGAATGTCTTTGCAAATTTTTTTTTACTACCTTGGTTAAGGTGGAAACCTTTTCAACATCTATCATCCGCCCCAGTGCGTGGTTTCTATGTTTTTTTGTATTTTTCTTTTTTAATATGCTCTTTTTCATCTTTAATTCAGACATTGATTATTTTGATTTTTTTGAATGAAAAATGCATGCAATTTACTCAATAAAAAAAAGATAATTATATTCATGCTCCCACAAGTTTATGTTATTTGAGTCGGTATTACGTGTCATCTAATATGTGACAAAATTATTTGATGCAAAATTACCCATACTTTTATCACATATTAACAAAAAAAAACTGAGCACGCTTATTTAGAACCAATTGTAGTTTGGTATGCAAAGACCGTTGAAGACATTGAAGTTTTTATCTCATGTTACTTAGAGTGTGTTCGTGCAGAATCTTAAAAGAAAATAATGGAAAGTGAAACAATTTTGGCCAAAGTGAAAGTAATAGAAAAGAAATTAGTTGTTAATTGACCAATTTATATGTTTGCTCATGTTAAGGAAAGTGATGGAAAATAAAAACTATTGTTTGTGCATGTGATAGAAAATGATGAAAAATAAAAACTATTTTTGTAATTATGATATATAAATGATTGAAAATGAAATATATTGTTTATGTTATCAGAGAAAGTAATGAAAAATGACAAAAAATATAATGTTTGTATGCTAATTTAAATATAATATAAAAGCAACCTAACTTATCAATCAAATATTTTTAAATAAATAAAATTTTGAAAGACAATAAATAAGGAAATGTCACATAATAAATAAATAAAATTTTAAATAAATACTTTTATTATTTTATTATAAAATAAAAAATGAGAACGAACAAAAATCTTCAATATCACCAAACATTCAATATTCAAACCATAAAAAACAAACTTATTTTCCTTCACTTTCCCTCCTCTACGGTCGGGATAAATTTTTTTCCCTCTCCTAATAAGACAAAACAACAAAGAAAAAATGAGGCAAAGTTTTTTCCTACTTTTTATTTAGCATAAAGTGTTGATTTTTATGTGGTCAAAGGAAAAGTTTTTACTTTCCCTCATTTTTTTTCACTTTCCATGTAGCACAAACACACCCTTAGTAAAAACAAGTTTGTGTCATTTAGTATAAGTGGCAGCCTAGGTGCAATCCCCACAATTTTTACGTTGAGGAACTGAACCACCAATATCAGCGTCCAAGTTAATATTGACATGTTAATGAACTCCTTTGTCACCTTGTTGGTTGAGAGTAAGCTTGTCAACAGAGCAAATATAGATTGGATATGCCCATATCCGTATTCATATCGGAATTGAATATCTGAAAAAATATTTGTATTTGATATCGGACAAAAATTCAAAATAAGTATATGTGATGGATATAGGATACCCGAGAGAGAGAGTCAGTCAGATAGATCTCCCTTTCTGTCGTGCTCTTTGATGAAAAACTTAGTTCAGAGTCTTTTGTTTGTTTTTCGAGCGAATGAAAGACTTGATTTTTTATACATACAAAGACAATTTTGAAACTTCATTTCTAAAATCTGGATTGGGATTTGGATTTAGATAATTATTTGAAATATCTAAAAATTTTAAATGGATATGGATATAATTCAAATATTTGAAAATCTAATATCCAAAAATAAAAATCATATATCTAATAAGTGAAATATGTAAAAAAAATTCAATAATTACCTATTATAAAATATAAAATTATAAGTAAACACAAAAAAAAACATTACATGTTTTAAAGTAAAAATTAAAATAATAAAAAACACATACTAACATTAATAAAATATAAGTATATTAATATAATAAATAATAGTATAATATTATTCCGGATATGTATATTTTTCGGATTGGATATCATCATATCTATATTCAATCCAAAATATTCAAATACGCATATGAATTTTTGGATATCAGATCATTTTTAAAATATTTAAATATGAATTCTGAACGAATACGGGTATTTTTTTAATAATTAACAGACTTTCTTGGGAGTCCAATTTCAATAAAGGACATTTTTACTTGCAATTTTTAACATATAACATGTGTTCAATCAAATTTCACTAATTAGATACTTGCTTCGCTAAATGAAACATATTTTTTTTATACTAAAAAACTATATATTATTATATCTTATTTTTATAAATTTATATATATATATACTTTTTTTACATAAAATATATATATCAAAATACATGGAACTGCACACAAAATTGTCCCTCGTGTTATCCATAAATAAATTTGCCTTCATTCCCCCAACATAATAGTGCAGCCACTGCGCGCCGACACCAGGTCTTTGATAGTAGGAGAGAAACTTTTATAGCCAGAGCCATGAATTTTGCAAAGGAAGTGGAACAATTCTTTTCGTTTCAACATGTTAATTTAATGATTGTTGTTACACATGGTTTTTTTAACGGTCTTAATTTCAATTTTATATGTGTCAATAAAAAATTAGCGATCCATTTATCCACATTAATAAAAAGTATGCTTCAATAAAAAAATTTCATATGTAGCAAAACACTTTTTATAAGGGTTTTTTTATTTTTAAGTCCCCATAAACCATAGGATCTCTCACTTCTTCGTATTTTAGTTTTAGTCATCAGATTTATAGGATATGTTCCTTTTTAGTCCCCAAAATACAAAATAATTTAGGGATAGGTCCCTCCGAGGGACAAAAAATGAACATATCCTATAAATCTGAATACTAAAACTAAAATATCAAGAAGTGATGGATCAATCACTACATCTTCTGGTTTATGGAGACTTAAAAATAAAAAAATTCTTAAATGCATCTATACAATTCATTGAAGTATGTGTTTCATTTTTTATAAAAATATTTATTCTATTATATAATATATACTATTTTAAAAAAAATTCAAAACTCGTGTAGAGTAGAATTGGGGCATGAAATAGAGATATCCATAACATTATCCTAATTTGATTACTGCTTAATGAGTGTGACGCGTGCAGTGATTAATTAAGCCACCCCCCAAAAATCAAATTCTCAAGCGATTCAGAAACTGATCGAGCACTATATTCTCAGATGAAAATTCATTCCAGGCCATTTTTATTTGATAATCTCCCCACTATATATAAGACTTGCATACATTTATTCATTGCTTGCATTTTCAACAAATTAACCCTTGAACGCTGCTCACAAAGATAAGTACTAACATAAACGAAAACACAAACCATACATGCATAAACATAAGTATCCAAACACACCACGCACGGTCCCCCTTAGCTTAGTAGCACTTGTACCCTTCCGGGTTGCTGCAGCCGCAGGCGTTCAAGAGAAGGCTAAGCGAGACGTCGACGTTGAGGTTGATGCCGAGCACGTTGGCCCTGATGGCGGTGCAGAGGCAGGCCGCGGCATCGAGGTCAGCCAGGCCGGCAATGAGTGAGCAGCACTGGGAGTCAAGTTGGCTTCCTAGGACCACATGAACCAATCCTAAGAGGTCGGCGCATACGCCGAGCTTCAGCGCGTCCCTCGGGCACCTGGGGTAGTGCAAGGGCACAACCGCCGGCGGGTAGATGGGCCTCACAGGCACCGGCACGGGATTCACAGGCACCGGCGTACCCGTCCCCGGGCACTGATGGCATGATTCCGGGCACTGATAGCATGTTGAGGAGGCCAGGGTGACGAGGAGGAGGTTGAGTGTGAGGAGGAGAGATGTGGTTGCTAGGGCCTTGGAGGAAGTCATGTCTGAAAGGGGAATTGGAGGAGCTAGCTAGCACTTGATGTTTGTTGGAAGAACTAGAGAGATTTGGAGGGGTTTATATAGGGTTCAGGGTGGGGGGTGTTTGGAAAAAAATATCCAAAGTATCAAACAAAAACTCTGGAAATTACATATACAAAATAACATTGGCAGGAATATAATCTATTGTATCATTTACAATAAGAATTTTTAAATATTAATTTTTATATAAGTTTAAGACAATTGTTCTTAGGGTGCGTTTGGTTGCACGATTGTAAAATTGATTATGCAGAAATCTGTTATTGCAAAACTGATTTCGCAGGAAGCTCACTTTCTCAGCTTTTTAAAATCGCAGCTTTTTGACACTATTTGACAGCAATCGATGGGTTTAAAACTGCGATTGCAAAACTGTTTGATTGCACGATTGCAAATACAGCTTTCTGCAATCGCAAATGTTGTGCAATTGCACAACTAAACGCACCCTTAGTGATTTTTTTTTTTTGTGTTTTGGAAGAGTTGAAAGCATCTTAATTGGGATGAATAACGAGAGAAGTAACTCATATGAGAATTTGAAAAAAAAATATTTATGATAGGTAAAAAAAATTTCTTGAATTTTATTTTGTTCTCTCCTTTTTTATTAATTTTCAATGAATGGAATCTTCCATTTAATACTTGCCATGTATTCTTCTTCAATATAGATGGTGATGAAATAAAATGTCTCAAATCTGATGTATCAAATTTGAATGGTATGAATAAAGTCATTTAGAGTGAGAACTTAATTCACTTATTATCAATTTTAAAAAGTCTAACTTCTCATTAGATTTATTGAGAAATCATAGCTATAGAGTTTGTTAATATCTATTTCTATACAATCTCATGTACAGAGATTTTGTAATTTGATTTGGCTTGACACTTTTGTGTGTATATATATGTAGATGTTGAATATATAGTTAAGAGATATTTCATGAAATGTTGGTTTACATATAATTCTCAATGTATCTGTAAATCTCAACTATTAATGGATGTTCTTGTATTTGTAACTCGTGGGTATAAGTTTAGACTGAACCACATGGGAATGTCGGTCCACCACTAAGGTGTAATATATATGATAAGCATGTATGCATTGGTTGGGGTGCATGTATTTGATGACAAGGTGAAGGTTGCTTGACTTTAGAGCTGGCATTGGCAACAACTTGGCAGGGATAGGGTTAAGGACTTTACGGTTGTGTAGTTTGGAGTTTTGCGAGGGCTGTGGTTGGGCACCTCTGGTGTCAATGCAGCTGTTTATGGATTCTTTCTCTGATCCGTACAAATGGATCCCCGATTTTTAAATTCTTTATATATTTATTTTTCTTGGTGTTTTTATTCGGATGTTAAAATAAAATAGAAGTTTCTTTAAAGCTCCATTTATCCATATAAATATAACAAAAGGAGGACTACTATATATAGGAATAAGAAAGAAACTAAAAATAAGTCACTAGTGGCCATCGCACGGCGGTTCACCTGTGTTAAAGTTAGGTAATGAGTTTGAATTTTGACACTAACTTACTCGTCTATTTGTTGAGAAATATTTGAAAGAATTTTCTGTGGAATTAGGACAAACAAGCAGAGATTGCCTTCTCAACTCGATCCCAAGGCCAATCACGGGAGATCCCTTCGATATCATTACAAAAAAAAAACTAAAACTAAAAATATAATTATCCACATGAGGACTTTTTAAATAATTATATTTATGAGTTGTTATATGTATAGTATAGTAATATGAGCTCCGTCTCATTTCACTACTTAGTAATATGCTTTATTAGATAAAAATAAAAAAAAATTTGGATAATATATTTTTTCATGTTAAAATTTTTTTTTAAAATCAAAATATGTGAGATTGTAGACAAGACAGTCGTTTGATTAAAACCCTCGTCATGTCTATCTGTCCACAAGTTAGCGTACTTGATTATACCCTAATAATTAACAAATTGAGCTAGCTCAAAAATATACTATTTTGAGTAGCCAAAGTGTAAAACGAACCGATCCTGATACAGCTGGGGACCTGAAGTGAGTACGGGACCAACAATGTGTCAAACCTAACATATATATCTGTCGTATATAACGTAATAGGACATCAAAGAAGACAATGTTTATATAATCTTGATGACAAGTTGTTTTTACAAGTATATTAGAATGGAGAGGTCCAATTGGCGTTTTATGGATGAGATTTTTCTTCATCAGAGAGGCCCCAACAAAAAATCGAAAATGACACCCCAGATGACTGACTGAGTTCAAATTAGGTAGTGTTGGACAAGGCAGTCGATTCACTGCTAACAGTGTATCCTACATTCACATAGAAAAACACAACTGTGGGGGGAGACAATGTTTAATTCTTAGGGGTCGCTAAATGGGCACCTAGTGATGGAATACCGGAGAGGTCTCAAAGTTTTAAACTAGCTCTCGTTTAGATAGTGACGTAAACTATTTTGAGATAAATATTTATTCTAATGTACATAGTTATACCGGTGGATTAAGTTATTCTGTCTTTGCTAATAAACATAATAATTAATAAACATTTTGTTGTTTGGTTAACCGTTGATAATCATGAATAAAATATGAATAAAATATAGATAAAATTTATAAAATGTGAAAGAATGATTTGGTATATGGTTTGGTATATGGGCCCTCTCATTTATAAGAGGTAGTGGGAGATGATTTGATAGATGAGACTCATTTATACTAGT
The DNA here is from genome assembly GCA_030737845.1 of Acorus calamus. Taxonomy (NCBI): domain Eukaryota; kingdom Viridiplantae; phylum Streptophyta; class Magnoliopsida; order Acorales; family Acoraceae; genus Acorus; species Acorus calamus. The sequence goes on from CM060858.1 coordinate 43,324,325, forward strand.
AAATAATAGAATGTACATGATTTCATAGAAGACTTGATATACCAATACCAACTTTATTATTCTCATGTATTATGCAACACACACACATGTATATAAATTGTCAAACGATAAGATGCAGTTACCATACCCCCTTCCCTTAGGTGCGGTCACCCTTTATCATTCGATTAGATGGACTTTAATCATATCAGACAATTAAAATAATCACCCCCTGAAATCACATATTTCTCATGAATCGTGATTCCTCTTTTTCTTCATATAATCTCCTCAATTTTTATTTTGTTTATATGAAACTTTTTCTCACTATCTGATTAAATGCACTTCAATTATTGTACAGTGATTACAAGGTGGTCGTGTGTGTGTGTCTATATATATATATATATATATACTCGTTGATTACGTGCGGTCGTGCGGTCGGTGCGGATTCAACGTGCGTCATCCGATCGCGGGTCCATCGCATCGGACGGTCGGGTGCGATTCACGTCGACCGTTGGATGCGATGGACCCGCGATCGGACGACGCACGTCGAATCCGCACGACCGCACCGACCACACACTATCACTCGACTATATATATATATATATATATATATATATATATATATAGGTCGATGATAATATGCGGCGTCCCGCACGGTGCGGGAACGACGTCGTTCATCCGATCGCGGGTCCATCGCATCCAACGGTCGATGTGAATCGCACCCGACCGTCCGATGCGATGGACCCACGATGGACCCGTGATCGACGGCCCGTGGTCGTTCGCGCACGTTCCCGCATCGCGCACCGTATCATTCCTCTATATATATATATATATATATATATATATATATATATATATATATATATATATATATATATATCTTACAAGCAAACATGTTTTTAAATGTATTCATTCATATTCCATCTTATTCTAGTACATTTATTTTAAGTCATATAATTACCCTTTTTTAAGCCCCCGTTTGGATTGGGTATAAGCTCATGGATAATCCGGGATAAGAATTTTAGTGTGTTTAATTTGTTTGTCCTGGATAACCCCTGATAAAATATTTCAGAATAAACTGGTATAAAGTGGTATATTAATTTTAATCAACCCCTGGAATTAAAGTTATCTTATGTTATTTCACTCAAAGAATATGTGAACTCACTGTCAAATCAATTGTCATCACCTCTTATAAATCACATTTCAAATCAACTATCATTATTTTTTTACTTTTTTAAATCTTTATACACACTTTATTCACGTGTTATCCAAACAACAAAACATTTATTATTACGTTTACCAACAAGAGTAATTCAAAATACAATAAAATACAAAATCTCTTTATCTTTATTTATATTCACTTATATTTGAATAAATATATACCTGTAATAAATTCTATTCCCATTCTAAACCATGCTAAAAGTAAGATCTCATAAACGCAAAAAATATGCGACCAACTTGACTGAACCATAGGAGAGACGAGCAACAGTTTGATATATTCCATTGCATTTAATGTCGAATGTTAAACAGTATTGCTGTGTTGGGATGGGTGTCGGTGTGTGAATTTGTTGAGCTATTTTTTATCGACTACTATGAATAAAAGAATAAAAAAAACCACGGCATAGTTTAACACGGGGACAAATGTTTGAGATAAAAAAAATAATTGAATTAAATTATCATGTTTTAAAAAAAATATTTAATATTTTTTATTCTGAATAAAAAGTAAAATCAACTTTGCCTTTATTTTTTAAATGCATTTTATAAAATACAAACACCTTTTATGATTGTTCTTCCCAAATAATTAAAATAAATAATAAATAAACAACGAAGAAATAAAGAAAGGAAACCAGGGAGAACCAACTGTCCCTCTTCGTAATTGTCTTCCCCATCCACTCTCTCTCTCACAGCTCTCTCCTCCCCCATCTCTCCAAAATAAGATACTTTGTTATTTAGTTTCCACCCCCTCTTAAAACATATAAATTATTAAAAACTTTATCCAAAACACAATATTATTATAAACCCCCTTAAAATATTACCAAACTTTATAAAAAATCCTACAGTGAACAAACTAATTATATTATAAAAATATTTTATCTCAACATATGTATATTGTCCATTTTACCCTCTCCATTAATGAAAAGGCCATAAATATCTTTATTCAATCTCTTAAAATCTCTTAATGGAGAAGGTAAAATAGACAATATACATATGTTGAGATGAAATATTCTTCTAATATAGTTAGTTTGTTGACTGTAGTGTTTTTTTTACAAAGTTTGGTAACATTTTAAGGGGGTTTATAATAATATTGTGTTCTAAATGGAGTTTTTAATAATTTGCATGTTTTAGGAGGGGTGAAAACTAAATAACCCTAAAAAAAACCATGAAGAACCCAATCTCTCTCTCTCATTATCTTTCCCGTCTACTCCTCCCTCTCTCTCTCTCTCTCTCTCTCTCCCATCTCTTCAAAAATATTTCTTCTCCCATCTCTCTCTCTCATTCTCAATTTCCTAATCATTTATTTCATCTTTTTTTAAGGTAAATAGTTCTCTTCCAACCTCACATTTCACTTAATTTTTTTTTATTAAAAATCCTTTTTCAAAACATCTTAAGATTGAATATCAATATGTGTTTCATATAGAACATAAATGGGTTTTTATTTTTTCATAATTGAAAGGAACATAATACATTCCTTTTTAATCTCTTAAATAAAATAAAATTAAAATAGCCACTCACATCATTTTTAACTCTCCTTTTTCATTTTATCCATATCCCACAAACAGCTATAGAAGCATGGATTCCACTTCTCAACGTCTTCATCTAGGTGCCCATCTTGAAAAAAAATAAATTTTTGAATATCTTTTTTTCTTTTTTCTGCTATATCTCAACTGTTTCTAATATCAATCTCCATCTCTAAATAATTTTACTTTTTGTTCCATTAAATGTCTCACAATTGAGAATCTACAATCTATAATCCCTCTCTTCTCTTCCATCAATATTTTGAAGGTATATAATTTTTTCTTTTTACCTTATTATCATTGTTACTAATTTATTTAAATTTTAAAATATTTGTATAAATATCTAAAATAATCAAATCATTCAACATTTTCAGAATATGAAACCTCATCGAAGTCAAATTTAAAGGTATGCATTGCTTATTAGATTTATGTTTTAACATTTTTTTTATGAATTATCAATATTAAATATAACATATCATTTTAAAATATAATAATTATTTTTTATAATTATTCAGTGATATGTTTTATATGAATGCATTCATTTCATTTTATATGTATTTTTAATCTATGCTATTGAAATAAAAAATATAATGATATAATTTTAAAAAATATTTATATAAGTCACATTAGGCCCTCCCTTTATAAAAATTCTGGCTCCGCCACTGGTTATATGTATATGAGCCCAACCTCATTTCACCATCTGGAAATATGTTTTGTAGATTAAAAAAAATATACAAATTTTTGGATGATATATTTTTTTTCATGTTAGATATATAATATATATTTTTAAAAAATCATAATATGTGAAAACGATCGATCAATTAAAATCCTCATCAAGTCTGTCTATCCGCATGTTAGCACGCTTGGTTATTCCCTAACAATTAACGAATTTTGCCAGCTCCAAAACATACTATTTTAGTATCCGAGTACGTAAAACAAACCGATCCTGGTATATCTAGAAAATCTTTACAAAATGAACAGAGAATGGATTCTTAATACAAAGGATCAGGAAAGAATGATCCAAGTCGAACTGCATCCCCTCGAACTAAGAAAACCACTCAATACATACATCCAAGATAAGAACATGCAAGAGGGAGAAGACCACTCATGAATGTGTGAGGCAGACCACTCATGAAGAACACAGCTACGCCTTCCCGGTCAACTGTTTACACTGTTCACTGATTACATACAACTTACGATTTCATTGGTTGCCGACATCGCCTTTCGCTTTCCTTTGGATTTTAATTTCAACTCATGCTGCTTGGAAAACCGTTTATTATATTGTGTGTCACAGTTATCATATATGAGAATATATATATCAATATTTCTATTCTTAGTGGAGCCACGTAGTTGACTGAGGAAAAGAGTAAACAATACACTTTAATTTGTTTTCAGGAGATTTTGATGTTGAGAAAAACAGTGAATATTGAATGAATGTCTTTGCATTTTATTTTTTTACCTTGGTTAAGTAGATAATATTCATGCTCCCACAATTAAGCTCATGTTATTTGAGTCTTGTGTGTTTAAAAACACATAGGTATCACGTGTCTTAGATGCAAAATTACTCATACTTTATCACATATTAACCAAAAAACCGAGCACACATATTTAGAACCAATTGTAGTTTGGTATGCACAAAGACTGTTAAAAACACGAAAGTTTTTCTCATGTTACTTCGTATATAATAAAAGCAGGTTTGTGTCATTTATTATTACAAGTGGCAATCTAGGTGGCAAGCAGTCCTCACAATTTTTACACTGAGGAACTAAACCTCCAATATCACTGTCCAAGTTCATATTGATATGTTAATGAACTCCTTCGTCACCACTCATCTTGTTGGCTAGGAGTAAGCTTATCAACAGAGCGGATACGAATTGGATAGACCCATATCCATATTAATATGAGAATAAGTTGAATGTTCAAAAAAATATTCGTACTCAATATCCTATGAAAATTCAAAATAAATATGATGGATATAGGATACCCAAGAGAGAGTCAAACCTCCCTTTATGTGTTGCTCTTTGATGAAAAACTTCACTCAGAGTCTTTTGATTGTTTTTAGATCAAATGAAAGACTTAGATTTTTTTATACATACAAAGACAATTATTGAAACGTCATTCTAAAATCTGAATTCGGATTTAGATTCAAATAATTATCTGTAATATCTTAAAATTTTAAATGGATATGATTAAATATTCAAAAATCTAATATAAAAAAAAAATCATATATCTAATAAGTGAAATATATAAAATATTCAATAATTACCTATTATAAAACATAAAATTATAAGTAAACACAAAAAAAAATGTTAAATGTTTTAAGATAAAAATTAAAATAATAAAAAACTCATACTAACAATAAAATATAAATATATTAATATAATAAATAATAGTATAATATTATTTCAGATACAGATATTTTTCAAATTGGATATCATCACATATGTATCCGATCCAAAATATTCGAGTACGTATATGATTTTTGGATATCAGATCAATTTTAAATTTTGGGATACGAATTCAAATCAAATACAGATATTTTTTGGATAATTGATAGGCTTAGTTAGGGGTCTAATTTCAATAAAAGGCATTTTTACTTGCAACTTTTACTTGCCATCAATTTTGCAAAGGAAGTGGAACAATTCTTTTTGTTTTAACATGTTAATTTAATGGGAGTTGTTATACAGTTTTTTTTTTTCAGTCTCAATTCCAATTTCACATGTGTCAATTGAAAATTATCGACAAATATATCCACATTAATATGGTATATACTCCTATAAAAAAAATTATATTTTTTATAAATGTATCTATCTAATTTATTGAAATACGTGTTTCATTTTTTTATAAAAATATTTACTTTATTAGATAATGTATACTAATTTTAAAAAAATTTAAAACACGTGTAGATTAAAAATTAGGGTTTGAAATAGGGTTGTACATAATATTATCCTAATTTGATTACTGCTTAATGAGTAAGACGAGCCACGCCCAAAAAATCAAATTCTCAAGCGATTCAGAAACTGATCATCGAGCACTGTAATCTCAGCTGAAAATCCATTCCAGGTTTTATTTGATAATCTCCCCCGCTATATATAGGAGTTGCGTACATTTATTCATTGTTTGCATTTTCAACAAACCCTTAAACGCTGCTCACAAAGATAAGTACTAACATAAACGAAAACACAAACTATATATGCATGCATAAACATAAGTCTCCAAACACACCATGCATGGCTCCCCCTCAGCTTAGTAGCACTTGTACCCTTCCGGGTTGCTGCAGCCGCAGGCGTTCAAGAGGATGCTAAGCGAGACGTCGACGTTGAGGTTGGCGCCGAGCACGTTCGCCCTGATGGCGGTGCAGAGGCAGGCCGCCGCATCGAGGTCGACCAGGCCGGCAATGAGTGAGCAGCATTGGGAGTTCGATTGGCTTCCTAGGGTCACATGAACCAATCCCAAGAGGTCGGCGCACACGCCGAGCTTCAGCGCGTCCCTCGGGCACTGGGGGTAGTGCTTGGGCACAACCGCCGGCGGGTAGATGGGCGTCACAGGCACCGGGACGGGATTCACAGGCACCGGCGTACCCGTGCCCGGGCACTCATTGCATGTTGAGGAGGCCAGGGTGAAGAGGAGGAGACTGAGTGTGAGGAGGAGAGATGTGGTTGCTAGGGCCTTGGAGGAAGTCATGTCTGAATTGAAGGGGATTGAGGGAGCTAGCTAGTACTTGATGTTTGTTAGAAGGACTAGAGAGATTTGGAGGGGTTTATATAGGGTTCACGGTGTCAATTTTGTGTGCGTGCGTGGTGGGTGGGGGAGGGGGGGATGAAATACCTGAAATACCAAATAAAAAGAGGGCAGATTTCAAATTCTGTTGTGATTAAAAAGGGCTGCAATGTAGAGAAATGTGAATTTTGTAAAGTTACTATTATTATAGTAATACGAAACCTTGATTACCAATAAATTTTAAAAAAATACTCTGAAAATTAAATATCTTATAATTGACAAATAAAATGATTTAAAAAATATTAGCAAAAGTATATTAATTATTTTTTAAATATTAATTGGTTATATAAGTTTCTAATATAGCAATAGATTGATTTATCAAAAAAAAAAATGATTATATAAGTTTAAGACAATTGTTCTAAAGGCATGTATGGGGCTGCGTTCCCTGCATCCGCGGTGCGAGAATCCGGGAGAAAAACCCGCGGTGTGGAAAGCATACTTTCCCTGGCGGTTTTCAACGCTACGAAAACCCTCGATTTAACGGAAACGACAAGGATTTCACAGGTTATCGACGCAGGCGTAAAAACACGTTTTGGGTTGCCTTAACGTTTTTTCTGCGTTCCTTCCACAGAATCTGGGCTACAGCCGATCCAAACGGACCATTAGTGATTTTTAGTTGTTCTGGAAGCGTTGAAGTGGAGCAACATTTGTCATGGTTGTTTATTTTTTCTAGGTGGGGGTCCCATGCTATTGTCTTGTTGGATTCTGTCAGGGTCGATTTTTTATTAATTTTCAATGAGTGGAATCTTTCATTTAATTTAATACTTGTCATGCATTCTTATTTTAAGTAGAGCAACATTTATCAGTGTTTTCAATTTTTCGAAGCATGTGTGTGATGACAAGGTTGCCGCTGTGGGGCTGGCATTGGCAACTTGAAGAGAGAGTGTTAAGGACATAAGGTTGTGTAGTTTGGAGTTTTGCATGGGCTGTGGTTGGCAGTCACTGCACCTCTCATGTCAATGTCAATGCAGCTATTTATATATATATATATATATATATATATATATATATATATAGTCGAGTGATTCAGTACGGGAATACGACAAACAACGTCGATCGTTCGATCGCGGGTCCATCGCATCCAACGGTTGATGTGAATCGCACCCGACCGTCCGATGCGATGGACCCGTGATCGACGGCCCGTGATCGCTTCCCGCACGACCGCATTCCCGCACCGAATCACTTCCATATATATATATATATGGATTCTTTCTCTGATCCATACAAATTAATGGAGCCCGGATTTTTAAATTTTTTTTTTTTTTATTTAGTGTTGTTATTGTTCAAGTAAAATAGAAGTTTCTTCAAAGTCAAAGCTCTATGGAGGACCGGTCCTGAGATTTAAAAATTTGGATGGGCCTAAGCGATCTTTTAAAATAGGACTCTTTCAGAAGAAAAAAAATCATCTTGTTTAAATATAACCCAATAAATTATCAATTCTCATTGATCATTTAAAATAGTATAAAAGATAAGTACATAATCTCATCAGCTTCATTTCAAAAACTCAACTAGCATTTTGATAAGTAAATAGACAATGAATATCCTATATTTCTATTAGAAGTCTTAAAGAAATATTAAAAAATAGGTTACACCTCAAAAATCACGTTTATTTTGTTCGTCCTTTCTTTTATAAAAGAACATGAATTGGTAATTTGATTTCTTCTAATTAAGGATTTTCAGTCATCTTAAAAAATGAGATTTCATGTCTAACTTTTTAATATCATCTCTAATTAACAAAAATATGTGAATATAATTATAAAAAAATAGATATCCAAAAACAAAAAATAAATAAACAAAACTAAAATTCAAAAAAGAACTACGTACTTTATAATGGAGATCAATTTATTGTAAAATCTTTATTTTGATTCATTGACTTTGGAATGGTAAATGGTTGAAATTTGAGAGATTATGTGTGTGAGAGAGAAAGGGGGAGAGAGAGACCGAGTCACCGAGAGATTAATTATGAGAGAGATCAATTGGAGAGAAAAATAAATGCTAATTAAAGAGGATGACTATTCACCTTCCAAAAAAAATTTATAAAATTTAATTATGTATATAAATATTTATAGCTATTGGATGGGTAAGATTAATTGTAATTTTTTATTTTTATTTAGGGCTTTGGATAAGTTAAAATAGCTAGATTTGTAGTGGAACAAGGCAGATTGAGGCACATAAATGGGCACAGTATATATGACATTTGCTCTTGAGGGCCCTTCCCTGGGTGGAGCCCTAGGCAGGCCTACTGGGCCTACACCCAGAGCCGGCCCTGGCTCTATTAATCGATATAAATAGAAGAAAAAAAAGAGGAGTAATACTAATATGTCTGTCGTATATAACATAAGAGGACATGAGCACAGCTGGTATATTGTCATCAAAGAAGACATTGTTATGAATCTTGATGACTATTCAAGTTGAATTTAGCAGAGTATATTAGAATGGAGAGGTCCAATTGGCATTTTGGATGATTTTTCTTGCCCAACAAAAAATCGAAAATGACGGCCACGACAATCGCAGATGAAAACAGAGATGTGTGTTGTATTTTCAAATGTCACCCCACCAGATGACTGGCAGAACAAAATTAGGTGGTGTTGGACAAGGCAGTCGATTCACTGCTAATAGTAGTGTACTTGGAGTTCCTACATTCACATAGAAAAACACAAAGAAAAACACAAACTGGGGGGGGGGGTGCAAGACGATGTTTCTCTTTTAATTTGTAGGGTCACTAAACGGGCAGCTAGTGATGGATACGAGAGGTCTCCAAGTTTTATACTCTCTCTCGTTTTGGGTAGAGATATGAGACCAACTATGCAATTGACTGAACAATACAAGAGACAAATTAACAATGGTTTGATATATTCCATTGCATTAAATGTCGAATGTTAAACAGTAACGTTGTATTGAGATGTGTGTGCCATGTGAATTTGTGCAGCCATTTTTTACAACAAGGATCGTCCCAGTGATGATACTCATATTGTGAAATATCCGTGCCATACAAATCCATATCAAATGCCTATGTGACCAGAAAAATGTTGTATTTCTTCAAAATTCGTAAAAAAACATCACGTCGATCCAAATCATTTTAGGTCTTGCTTTCACACATACTTTCCCAAGGTCAGTGCATATGTTTCAAAGAATGTCGGCCACGGGCCACCCTATTGTTATTTTAGCAGTAGCTCTGATATATAGGAGAGGCCCTCTAGGGGTGCCCCGAAGGTTCATATAGCCTCTATATGAGACATATTATTGGTCATTCACGACATCATATTAACATATACATACAACGTAACAATAATTGTAATATCAATCCTCACTCCGAACATGTTAGATTGAACAAAATCAGTATGAGTCCACTGAATAGGATGGGGGGGGGGGGGGGGGAGGACATTTTGTTGGGGAATGGATTCGCGGAAGCCATAAAAAATACGAGATCGAACACAAGAACAGAACACAATCACACGAAGAACACAAAAATACGTGGTTCGGCTAGACTTACATCCACGGGGTGAAAAAACAGATAATCAACTGTAATAGTTAGGATACAAAAAAAGTCTTACATACTCTCTCATGAAGTTACCCTCTCTAAAACTCTCTCAACCTCACTCATATGAATCTCTACATTTTATGCCAAGTCAGTCCAGCTTTACTTTGAAATCCTAGAGGATATTTATATAAATAAATAACTTCCTCTTCAAATAATCTCATAACAAACAAATCTTTTTCCCTGATTTTAGGAGATTCACTTTATATCTTAATTAACATCAAATCTTAATTAATCTATCAATTAGATGTTCACCCTAATTTAATTTCACAATGCCCGTCCGATGTTGATACACCGGATTGAAACAAAATCTCAATAATCTCCACCTTGACTCGAATTCGGTAAACTCCGATTTTCACGAACCTCTTGATGATTTATATGGATGTCTCTAACTCGTTCGGTAGAACTCCACCAGACAGAAGAACCTTTCTTCATCTGGAAGTCTGCATCGCCACATCTTCAAGTTAGTATATTGACTTGATAATCACGTGAATCTGTCGCATACTCCATTTGTGTTTCTGAAGAATGATCATCTGGACTCCACCTTGAATAAGCTTCATCACGCGCTCGCTAGTTTCAAATGCATGGACTCACTTTTTACCTGAACCATTTGGGACGCCACCCGGATTCAGAATGTCTTCTCTGTGATACATCTCTGAAGAAGGATCTGGACTCCACCTTGAACAAACACACCACACGCTTGCAAGCTCCGAACCTCGATTCTCTTTTACCTGAACCACCCGGGATGCCACCCAGGTTTAGAATGTCTTCTCTGTGTTGCATTGTTTCATCTTCTTCTTCTACATGAACTGAGCATCCACATCACGTGCCTCTCGTTGCGACTCCGGGCTCTTCATCGTGGTCGCGTCACGTCTTGCGTCTTCGCATGTGTCTCCGCATGTGATCCTGCGTCCTCGGCCTGCACCCGTAGCACGCACTCTCACGGCCCCACCCGTGCCTGCGGCCTTGTCCTCATGTCATTCGGCCGCCAAGAACACCTTTTGTTTCTGTGTCTCACGTTGACTTCATGGGTGCCTTCATGGCCCTCGAGCATGCAAGGTGCATGCAAAACCTGTTAGTGTTGGGCCCATGTAAATGGCTCATTCCTTGGTTGACCAAAAATTGGGTATATCAATTTCTCTTTCCAACAATTTAGTCCCACATCAGTTATATTAACTTGTTTCTTTCACCTTATACATAGAGACGCACCATTCCATTATTGACACTTGTTGGGCCAAACCCCTACGCCGCACACACGAGGCCCAACCCATTAACCCGTGAGCTTGGATTTCTGGTGAAAAATCTAGTTAACCGGGCGTGCGCGCTCGCACGTCGCGCCTACGCATGAGACGGGCCGGGCCGGGTCGGGCTGCGGGCCACACATGGGCGCGCCAGCATGCGCGCGCAGGGGGGTGCAGATCCCTCTCCACGGGCCAACTGGGCCCCTTCCGCGGGCTCGGGCTTCAAATTCAAAATGTTTCTAAAACCAACAACGTAATTATTTCCAAACCGTCCAAAAATGTTTCTAAAACAGCTCCAATTAATTAGTCGGTTGCGTGAATTAATTTGATTAATGAGCGCGATTAAGTGGTCGGCTATAATTTTAATGCGCGCAATTAATTGGTCGACAATTTTAATGTGCGTGTTTAATTCGTCGGTTTTCCTTTTATACGTTTTCGAACGTTGCTGGAGTGTCTATATAAAGGTGTCATATGAGTCCTCATTCATCATCAGCGAAAATCATAAGTCCAGAGCCACCTACAGCGAGTCTTCCTCTTCTATTCTTCTTCTGTTCTGCGTTTTCCATTACAGAAGATTGGTCTACACCCTTCTTCCTTCTCCCTGTCTAATCTTAGCATCTGAAAGGATCGCGGCCATTCACTGTGGTCTCCTCGTAGCTCGCACCCCAAGGAGGCATAACTCTGGTGGTCGTATCTCTCAGTGGTAGGAGCCGTTCAACCCTGTGCGTGAAGGGGCCTTATTCACCGAGGACAAAGCGTCTCTGCTCGCTTCCACTAAACCGATATGTTTTTCTAATCCTCTCTTAATTGTTTGCAGAATATTTTGCTGTGCTTTCATACTGGTTTGAATCTGTGGCTTTACTAGGTTTTGGCATTGCCCTTGTTTTAAAAGGAATTTTTTCAACAAAATCATGCAACCTGGAACAAGGAAATCACGTCCCTTCTCCGTGCATGCGACGATATACTTTTTTTTTCTCACGGCCACAGCAACCGTGGTTATTTCTTCTTCTTCTTCTTCTTCTTCTTCTTCTTCTTCTTCCTCGATACGACATCGCTTCTCCAATCCATATCGTTTAGTCATTCTTCAGATCTTGTTCTTCTAGGTTAGAACTTGAAGCTCAGATACCAGTTGTTAAGAAACGAATTCGCGAAAGTCGTCAATAAAATACGATATCATACACAAGAACGGAACATCATCACACGAAGAACACAAAAATACATGGTTCGGCCTAAGCCTACATCTACAGGGCGAAAATAGAGAATCCACTATAATAGTTGAGATACAAAAAAACTTTACAAACTCTCAAATACAAAAAGGTCTTACATACTCTCTCATGGAATTACCCTCTTTTGAACCGTCTCAACCTGTCTTCTATGGATCTCTACATTTTATGCCAAGACAATTTTTACCCTGAAACCCTAGGAGGATATTTATATGAATAAATAATTTTCTCTCTAAGTAATCTCCAAACAATCAAATATGTAACAAACAAATTTGTTTCCCTGATTTTAAGAGATTCACTTTATATTTTAATTAAGATCAAATCTTAATTAATCTACCAATTAGGTGCCCACCATAATTTGATTTCATCATGACCATCCGATTTTGATATATCGGATCGAGACATAATCCCAACACATTCAAGGTATAAGCTTGCAAGCCTTACTTAAGAATTTTCTCGCCTATAGTTTTTCTTACAACACTTAGGTCTTTCATATCGAATTTCTTATTCAATTGTTATTTCAATTGAGTTTATACATAGGCAATCAACATATCATATTCATATAAAAATAAAAATATATATAAATCATCATCAACAATAATTTGAGATAAACATGATTATCATTTTCATATCAAGAGAATTTATAGCCCGACCAGCATGCATTTTCATTCGTAATGACAAACAATATTTTAACTATAGGTAGATAGAATTCCAATGTTGTAATTTTCTTAATTATATCCACCATAAACTAGAATGCAATACATCGAGAAAGGTGTTAGAAAAATTTTAAATGCAGAATGCAAAGTATGTATTTACTTCTATTGGTGCATATTTTATTATATTATTTTTACAGTTATGTTCCACTATATATAGAAAATTAAGGAGAAAGAACAATTTTTTTTAGTATAGTTTTTTATGCTACCTTAGAGGTAGTGAGCGGTACTCATGTTGGATCAGTTTGGTTAGGATGTATATAAAAAAAAAATAAAAAAAGAGTAGAATATAAATGAAATGAACGTAGTTGTATTTTTTCTTTAATTTGGACTTCTCTACTTCTATTCGTTGCTATTTTTCAATTAACACCTTATAACAATCTTAGTAGAATAACTGAATTGACTATGCTACGTGACAAAATATGCATAGGTGATGAACATCTCTAAAGAGACTCGTGTCTAGAGAACAATATTTTTCATTTATTAAAAACAATATCAAGTTGTATTATCTCAAATCTGAAGAACATAATTCAAACAAATGTCGTCTAATTAAAAATTACGGCGTAAAGCCAACTATTTGCGAATCCAATCAAAAGTGACGTCATGCAGATTCTAAACAGAATTTGATAAATGATCAGCTAGGTTATATATTAGCAAAAAAAATAAGTTATAAATTAATCGATACAATAAAATATTGGAAAATGATCAACTAGGTTAAATAGATAATATAAAACATTATCTCAAAACTTAGTGCGATATCTTAATAATATGAGAAAATCAAACTCACAAATGTAAATATAGTCTGATATATGATTGTAATGCCCCCATAAATAATGCAGAACATAACATTGTTATTGTACATGAAAAAAATCCTAACCCTTTTTCAAGGGCGTTGACCCCTTAAATCCACAGCGAGCTAATCGCGTAACTCAGTCAATATTTTCATTCATAATGATAAATACATAAATTATGTTGCTACAATTTTTTCTTGATAATCAAAAATAAAAAATGCGAGACAATCCATCCACCCACCAATATCCATCAAAAATTCAAATTCTTGAGGCCTAATTTGATGATGGAATAAGTAGTAGAATAATGAGATATGTGGGTGGGACAAATGGTTGGGAAACTAACTTGTATCATGTGATTTGTTATGTTATAAGAAAACTGATTAGATCTGTAACTTCATTTAAGGGCCATCATTTGGCTTGAAGTCCAAAAACCCGGCTTGCCTGCCCCGGGCCCGCAGAACCAAAACCCAATTCGGGGCTGTTTACGGGCCGGGCCGAGCTATTTCTAAGTGAGGTCAGGATCAGGCTTGATTCTAGGATCCGGACCGGCCCACGGACCGGCCCAAATTGGTCCAAACTGGCATTTAGGAAAAAAAAATTGCTTGGTAAAGTAATTTTTATTGCTTTGCCAGACCTGCAAATTGTACACTGTGAAGTTTGATTGAAGGAAGGAAAAGAATGGGAATTGTTGGACGTACATGATGTTCATTCAACTTTTTGACCGTACGGTAGTACACAATTCATTTACTTATAAAAAATATAAAAAAAGAACGAGTGTAAGATATTTGGAGCCCTGATTTTGGTTCTAAACGTGGATGTAGTTTTCGACATTCAATTAATTCCCACTGTATGGAAATGTTTTTTTTTTTTTTTTCATGTATATCATTAAAAAATATATTATTTATTTTTATACTATCATAAATAACATATTTATTTTTATACCATTAAAATTTTTCTTAATAAAAAAATGTGCCTCTCTGTTATTTTTTTAACCAAAATTAAACTTAACTATAGTTAGTTTTTAACTAATAAATAAAAATGAAAAAAATAACCATAGTATAATTTTTCATAATGTAATAATTAAATATAATAATCTAATTAATCTCTTGTTTTTTTCAAATCAATCATGAGCCATTCAAACATACCCTTTTTTTTCAATCAAGATCTATATTTTTTTTTAAATCTTTCATTTTGTAATATATATAATTAATTTTTCTTAAAATAATTTTATTTTATTTCTAGTCATGTTTTTCTTTTTTCTTTTTTCTTTTTTGGTGGGGAGAGATTTAGACTGTCTGGTTGTTTTTATCTATATTTAATTGTATTTGTCTGCCTCGTGTGGAATCGTCACACCATCATTTTGAAAATCAGATTGTTGTAAATGTAAGTGTAATTTAAAAAGAAAAAAACAACTATTTGATTATCAATGTAATGATGTGATAACTCCAACATGAAAGTCAAACATCACTCAAATAGATAAAAATAAACAGATGATCCAACCCCGATGAGATGGGGTGTATTAGATGGTATATACGATTTTTAAAAAAATAATAAAAAATATGAATGGATTTCTTTTTTTTTTTACCGTAAAATAAATTAAACGGTGTAACATATTCCAAAATATTGAATTGAAACCCCAGTGAAGAACAAAATAAGGAAATAACCTGCAGTCCAGACTAGATTGCATCCTTTTGTCATATTGCAGCTGCAGAGAACCATTCACCTAACATGGAAGACAATCGCACGTCCTCTGATATGTATATTATATATAAGGACTTTCACGTTTATTCATTACTGTTTACATTTCGAACAACTCATAAACGACGGTTACAAAGACAACCACGATTATCATAAACGTAAACACACATTAATATAACGCAACCACATGAAATCACTCTCAATATATAGCGAACAAACACAAGCCCTTAATCAGTAACACTTGAACCCTTCGGGGGTGTTGCTGCCGCAGACGTTCAAGAGAAGGCTAAGCGAGACGTCGAGGTTGAGGTTGATGCCGAGCACGTTCGCCTTGATGGCGGTGCAGAGACAGACCGCCGCCTCGAGGTCGGCCAGGCCGGCCAAGAGTGAGCAGCAAGGGGAGTCAAGTTGGCTTCCTAGCACCACATTAACTAACCCTAACAAATCGGCGCACACGCCGAGCTTCAGCGCGTCCCTCGGGCACTTGGGGTAGTACTTTGGCACCACCGGTGGGTAGACGGGATTCACAGGGACCGGCGGAGGCGGGCATTTCCATGAGGCGGCTAGGGTGAAGAGGAGGAGGTTGAGTGTGAGGAGGAGAGAAGTGGTTGCTAGGGCCCTGGAGGAAGCCATGGATCTAAGTGGAGGAAGAAGCACTACTTGATGTAATATAGGCTTGAGAGAATGGGATGGGTATAGGTGAGGTTGGGGTGTGGTTTTTATAGGGTTTAGGTTTGTGAGAATTATTGAGGGTCCCATTAAGTCAACTCAGTCTCTAGCATGAGAATGACATGTCACCTTACCTACTTTAATATATAATATTTAAGATTAATAATAGAAGAACAAAAGATAGCCTCCGACCATGATTGGATGCACAAGCTACCTTGACCCCATCTGTGAGAATCATGGGGTTTTTATTCTTAAGTCTGCCTAGATTATTCTATTCAACATGATCGATATCTTTCAGTCTCTAATTTTAATCATCTATTTCATTTTTAATCCATCAACCAAATATTCATTTATTTGGACTGACAGATGGTTGAAACTCCTAAACTATGTGGGCTTTGAAATTTTCATTTTTAAATCCATATAAACTGTACTTTTAATGATTGATCACTTTCTTCTTCATATTGTATTTTAAGTCTCTAACTTTAAACAATTTTTTTAGAATTAGTCCATGTGTGAATATAAATAAAAATTAAAATAATAGTAGCTTAAATGTTAAAAAATAAATAAATAATATAAATATATTAGATTTCCAAAAAATAATTCATTCTCTCAATAATTAATAAAATTTTAGAACCATGCAAAATAAGTTTTTCAATTACTACGTGCGCATACAAATTTTTTAATAGCATCTAAATTTTTAAATTTAAAATTCTAAACACACTCAATATATATTTCACTGAACACCTAACAATATCAAATTTGATATTTTAAAAATCTCGGATTTTGTGGATATATGTTGTGTTGAATAACGCTAAAATTATCATTGAACACCTAACAATGCAAATGCAATTTTTGTTTAGATGCTTCACCAAACATTTTATATACAAAATACATATATGTGTATGGACTAATAAGAAAAAGGTAATTGAAGTTGAGGATTTAAAGTAAAATATGAAGAAAAAAAAAACTCATTACTAAATAACATAGTTTAAAAAAAAACCTTAAAAATAAAATTCACATTTCACGTACTAACTGGACATTAAATATTGAGTAGGGCCATAGGGTTAAGGGTGTGTAGTTTGGAGTTTTTTTTTTTTTTTTTTTTTGCTTGGTAAATCAATCTATTGCTATATTAGAAACTTACAATTATACATCAGGTTCAAAAGAGAAAAAAAAAAAACCTTGAGGAGAAACTAAGGGTTCCCTCAAGAGATACACTGATGCTTACTCAAAGAGATACAGGGTAGAAGAGTATTTAAACTAGGATGGTCAACTAACACATCAGGATATCCTAGTTTGCAACACTCCATGTTTGTCATCTAAAATCAGTAGCCTAATTTCATTCCATAGATGATAGGACTCGAGCAAAGTGACCCCCATTTCAGACCGGGTTGCAGCTAGGCAATCCGCTACACGATTTCCTTCGCGATACACATGTCGAACTCTCCAATCCTGAAGCTGGCAGGAAAGCTGGCCGATGAGACGAATGTCACGAAAAGCCGACCAAGGAATACACCCTTTTCCATTAGCCCAAGCTACCGCTGTAGTAGAGTGTGTCTCAGAAATAACTTTCAATGCATACAGGTTACTCATGCTCTGACAAAGCTGGAGTCCTGCCACAATTCCTTTGAGCTCCAAGACATTGATAGAGGCAGCCCTTGTTCTTGCAGCAATACCACGGAGAAAGTCACCTTGAGAATCGCGCACTAGAGCACCATAACCAAATCTATCGTCCCCACGGGACCCATCCGAATTGATCTTCAGCCAACCCAAGGAAGGAGGGGACCATTTAACCTCCACAGAAGTGTCCTGTTTTTCCTTCATCTCCACCCCAAGAAGGGCAGCCAAGTCAACAGCCAAGGGAGATCCCGATTCCTCTAGGACGCTTCCTTCAAACCGTTTCCTTGTGGAGTGAATGATGTGTGCAAGCACTTTGGTTTTGGGAGTGAGAGTGTGATTAAAAATTTTCTCATTTCTGGCTAACCAAATGGACCAAAAAATTTTGACCAAAAGGTAGAGAGAAATTCTTTTTTCAAGAATAGAGTGAGAGCAGGAGAAAAACCAAGATAACAACTCACACACTCCATTCAAACTTTGCCTCCTAATCTTTAGGCGGCGAAAGAGCGAGGCCCAAATGTAGGCTGCATACGAACATTTGAAGAAGAGATGAAAAACAGACTCCTCTTCAGCTGAACAAAGAGCACATTGGCTGGACTGCACAATTTGCCTCTTCCATAACCGATCCAGCGTTGGTAACCTGTTGAGAGCAGCTTGCCAACAAAGGAAGCTCCAACGGGGAGGTTGAGAGGAGTTCCATAACGCCTTCGTCCAGTCTTGTTGAGGTTTAATACTCCTGACATAGTTCCATGCAGCCCGATAAGTCACTGTCCCTGTTTTTTCACCCTTCCAAATTAGGATATCCTTGCCCAATCCTCCAACATCCATCTGCTCAATCTCCTCCCATAATGAATCATATTCTGATGGCCAACGATCCGGTTTCATCCACTTCCCATGATGAATAAAAGAATTAACAAAGGTAGCTTTCGGGGGTCCCCAAAGAAAACTGCCATGTCCAGAGAAGTGATGAAGAAGCCCATACCCATGTAACCATGGGTCTGTCCATAAGTTAATTGTAGCACCTTCGAAAATGACATAACCAACCTGATTGCGAATCCAGGTGGCCGAGAGGAGAATTTTCCTCCATGGACTGGAACCCGAGGATGGTGCAGAGGCAGTCCACACACTACCATTTCTAAAATATCTCTTTTTCATCCATTCAGCCCAAAGCGATGATTGAAGAGTGGCTAACTCCCAAAAACGGACTCCCATGGCAGCTTTATTCCAATCACCTAGTCGTTTGAAGCCAAGACCACCCTCTTCTTTTGGGGAGCATACTGAAGCCCAGCTAACTGCATGTTGCTTTGCTTTACCTTCCTCTCCAGCCCAGAGAAATCGACTAGAGATTTGCTCCAAAGTTTTAATAGTTTTTTTGGGAAGGCTAAAACCAGCCATCCAATAATGACTATAACTGGAGAGGACCGAATGAATGAGCTCCATCCTTCCCGCTTTAGAAAGGAAAAGTCCAGTCCAGGATTGTAACCTTTTACGAACCTTATCAATAAGTGGCATACAAGAAGAGTTTGTGAGAGCCCCTGCCTGCAAAGGAAGACCCAAGTGCTTTACGGGAAGGGAACACGCCGGAATGCCCAGAAGGCAGGACAAGGTCTCCACATTGCAGGAACAAAATAATTGGCTTTTGGAGTGATTAAGATATAGGCCTGAAGCCTCCGAAAAAGAGTCCAGAGAGTGCCTAAGAGCTGCTGCTGAAGAAGGAGAACAATCTGAGAAGATGATCAAATCGTCCGCAAAACTCAAGTGAGAGACATTTAACTTTGAGTTGATGAATCTTCCCAACCTTCCTGCCATAACCTCGTCTTCGATCCTTTCAGACAGGGCATTCATGACTAATACAAAGAGCAGGGGCGAGAGAGGATCACCCTGCCTCAGACCACAAGTCGCAGAAAAAAATCCGGCAGGGGAGCCATTTATCAAGACTGAGTAAGAAGCAGTCTGTATGCATTGCATGACCAGCCTGATCCACTCCTCGGGAAGAGGAGACTTTGCATGACTTTCTCAAGAAAATCCCAACGAACACTGTCAAACGCTTTTTTGAGATCAATCTTGATGCAAGATCTCCCATTGGGGGAGGGAGCATTCAAATATCTTGTAAGTTCATGGGCAAGGAGAGAATTGTGCACAATATTCCGTCCTTTGATGAATGCAGACTGATGCGGGAGAATGACATGGGGCAAGACCTTTTGCAATCTTGAAGCCAATATTTTGGTAATCACCTTGTAGATCGTGTTACAAAGGGAGATCGGTCGAAAGCAATCAAAGGAATCAGCATGCTTGGTCTTTGGAATCAAAGAGATAAAAGAGTGATTTATCTGGCGGAGCAGAAATCCTGAGTGAAAAAAGGAGCAAATTGCAGAGATGAAATCTTCCTTGATAATGTGCCAAAAATGCTGGAAAAATCTGGCCGAAAAGCCATCCGGGCCCGGACTACTGAGTGGCTTCATACTGAATAAGGCCAGACGAACTTCCTCAGCTGAGACTGGTTTATTGAGCTGGTGACGATCGTCCTCCCGGAGAGTGACAGAAGGCGCCAGGTCAGGAATTACAGAGTGGTGCTGCCTGTTTAAGAGAGATTCGAAATAATGAATTGCATATTGTTTCACTTGATTTGGCTCACAAACGATGGAGCCATCCTCTAGTGTAACATTCCGGATACAATTTTGAGCAATACGAGACTTGATAGAAGAATAGAAAAATTTAGAGTTTTTATCACCCTCCCTTAGCCATGTTTGCCGTGACTTTTGTCGGAGAAGAGACTCCTCGATACGAAGGGTATGGAGATAAGAATCCCTGGCAATAGATTCGATCTCTGACAGAGAGGAATCAAGAGGGGCCTGGAGAGAAGCAACTTGAGCCTGCTCAAGACAAGACCGACTATGCTGTAGTGAACTCTGCACCGTGCCAAAAGTGTCTTTGTTCCATTGTTTTAACACCCCCTTGAGGTGCTTGAGCTTCATGACCAATACGAACATAGGCGAGCCATAGAAAGATGTGGACCATGAAGTGGAGATAAGCTGCTCAAAGTGAGGATGAAGCTCCCAAGCCTGAAAGTATTTGAATGGTCTTGGACCCGAGGAAGTGGGGGGGGACACTGAGACCTTGAGCATTGAGTGGTCTGACAAGCCAGGGGGTAGAGTTTGGTAGAAACTATCAGGATGAGATAACATCCACTCATGGTTCACCAAAACTCTATCCAACTTGCATAAAATCTTTCCACTCTGTCTGTTACTCCATGAAAAATCAGTACCCGTTGCACGAAGATCCTGCAAATTGCAATGTGAGAGACAATTGTTGAATTTGGCTATCCTCCTTGGATAAAGGGGGCGACCACCCAATTTTTCATGTGAATACCGGACTTCATTAAAATCTCCACCAACTATCCATTTCTTCAAACCAATAGTAGTTGCAATATCTTCAAGATTCTGCCAAAGAGTGAGTCTATTAGAGGAGGAGTTAGAGGCATAGACCACGGTGATAAAGTATTGCTTATGCTGCGGATTCAATGGAGAAACTTTGCAGTGCAAATACTGATCGGAGTATGAGATGACATCCACTTCAACTATAATGGGGTTCCAGAGCATCCAAATCCTACCACCAGGAGATGGGTTAAGGAGTTGATAATGAGGTAAAATGGACCTTCTAATGGGACCAGCCATTGAGTGATCCACCTTGGTCTCAACCAAGCAAATTATTGGGAGCAAATGCTTCCCCAAAAAGGTTTTCACATCCAATTGTTTCTCTTTGCTATTAGTACCCCGGATATTCCAAAATGCACAATCCATAAAAACACAAAATTTGGAGGAGGACAAAACTAGGCTCGAGACTTTGAGGACCCTCGTGAGGTCTTCAGAGCCTGCAAGTGGCTAGAGGAATTCCCAGAATCCGAAGAGATATTAGAATCCGTCTTCTCTTCCAAGTGAATCTCTTTCTTATTCTTCTTCTGTTTTTGCTTTGCAGATTTACTTTTCTTTTGCTTCCCCTCTCCCAAGGCCAACACTTCAATAGGAAGTTCTGGACGGAGCACCACTTGTAACAATGGGGCGGTCCCCTTGTGATCAGGATGGGCAATAGATGGGGAGACCTCTTCCAAGGTCTCAAATGGGGAACAAACAATAGAGGGGGCCTTCCCAACATTCGAACACATTTCATCAGGGCTAGCATCATGTTGGAAGATTACCTCCAGTGGTGCTATTGTTGCGGTCTCTACAAGTGGGGGCTTTGTCTGACTATGCACTGCGATCTCTGTAGTCTCCCCAGGTAGGGAACTAGTAGAAGGATTTGTATATCCATCACTTCCACCAGATCCATCCTTTGTATGCTTTGTTTGACTACCCATTGCAATCTTTTCAATCTCCCCAGGTAGAGAAGTGGGTGAAGACTTTGTATTTCCACCGTTTCCAACAGATCCATCCTTGGTAGACATAGTGTCATGAACCATAGCTGTGACATTTGAGTTTGAAATTCCAGCCGGAGCAGCCACTTTGATTCCACGGGGTTTTTTGCAGCAAAAGGAACTTTCATGACCGAAGGTGTTACAGTGCTCACATGCCATTGGCTTCCAATCATATGTGACACGAACCGCTACTCTGTCACCATTACGAATTTCAACAAAAACCTCATCAGGTAGGTTGCTGCCCGCCTCTACTTCCACACACACCCGAGCATAAGCTGTTCTTGATTGAAGAGCAGTGGGGGTGTCCAAATATAATGGGTTTCCAAGTAAACTAGCAATTTTGCCAATGCAGGTTTTCGACCAAAAGTGCAAAGGTAGATTTGGGAACTTTATCCACACCGGAATAGAGGAGAGTCTTTCAAACTCCATTTTGGTATTGCGAGTCCATCGCTGTATAACAAATGGCCTATTGTCCATAGACCAAGGCCCTCCTTCAAGAACCTTTGTAAGGTCTTCTTCTAAAGTAAAGCGAATCATAAAGAAACCATTACCTTGCATGGAGAGAGTGAATACCCCCTTAGGATTCCAAAGTCTATGGAGAAACTGCATAAATGGTGTATAAACTGGATTTTTCCCCCAAACATAGCCTACGAGGATATGACCCCACGATTCTTCTGCTTCCACAGCCTCCTCTTCTTCAATAATAGCGACCTTCTGACCACCATCCATGTGGGGTTGAAAGAAATCCACCGAGTTTGCAGGCCGGAAGGAGTTAGAAGAAGATGCAGTGAAAAGGCTAGACCAAAGTTTAGCCTCCTCATTTACCTCTGGAGAGGGAATATTAATACGCCTTCTTAGACGAGGGCCTTCAAGACGAGGTGCCTCTGATTTTCTGCTGGGTTGAGCAACGTCCCTCTGAGAAGGAACAGGAGTAGGTAGAAGACCCTTCAAAGAAATCTCAGCACGGACTTGCGGAGAGGAATCAACGATAGCTTTCCCCTTATGGGGGAGGGGGGAAAGGCATCCTTGTTGGCAGATGGGATAGCAGCAGAGCTGATCGCAGCAGCCCGAGCAACCAAGGAGGGAGGGAGGCCCAAACACTACAAGAAATCCGAGCATTAGCTACGAATCTTTAGCTGCGAAATCAAAATTCGTAGCTAAAGGAGATTTTTGCCTGCGAAATATTTATTCGTAGGGAATAGTTTTAGTTTTCTCTACGAAAATTAATTTCGTAGCAAATGGTGTACCCTTTAGCTGCGAAATCAAATTTTCGTAGCAATAGTTATAACATTTAGCTACGAAAACTTATTTCGCAGCAAAAGATTTGATTATGTAATTACGTTATACCATTTTGTAGCGATCTTTGGCTGCGAAATTTAGGTTCGTAGCAAAATATATTGTTTTTTGCTACGAAATATACTTTCGTAGCAAAAGGAAGAATTTTAGTTGCGAAACCTTAACCTTTTGCTGCGAAATATTTAAGAATTTTTAAAATATTTAATTTGTTATGAAATCAAAATACACTGCATCACTATTGGACTCAAATCTTTTTGGCTATAAATTCTTTCTATAATTTGGTTCCAAACATAAATAATAAAATTAAGACATTATTTATTATATTAGACAAAAAATATGGTCATTTTTTCATATATATTTTTCTTTATTTATGTATGAAGAATGGATAAAAATTAGTATATTTGATATAGATGTATACTTTATTTTTCATAGTAGTCTATCATCAAATTAGATGATTTGATATATTAATTATGTTTGTAATTATATATTCGAATGGATATTTTAATTTGGATCATGCATGTACATTAGATATATTAGTTATCATTTATTCTTGTCTTTAATGAGTCTTATGTCACATTAGATATATTAGTTATCATTTATATATAATGTGTATCTATTAGGAGCAAACACAAATAATATACAACAAAAATTTATATAAAGTCAAACCCAAAGCCCAAACCAAATTTTTATTTATTTATCGTTAATTGTGATTCGTATTTTTTTATTGGGGAAATGTATAGAGAATCAAAACAAGTGTCCTTAAACATTAAAGTCAGAATATATATATATATATATATATATATATATATATATATATATATATATATAGGTCGATGATAATATGCGGGACGTGCGGTCGTGCGGGAACGACGTCGTTCGTCCGATCGCGGGTCCATCGCATCCAACGGTCGAGATGAATCGTCCCCGACCGTCCGATGCGATGGACCCGCGATGGACCCGTGACCGACCGTATCATTTCCCTATATATATATATATATATATATATATATATATATATATATATATATATAGGGAGCCGATTCAGTGCGGGAATGCGGTCGTGCGGGAAGCGATCACGGGTCCATCGCATCGGACGGTCGGGTGCGATTCATCTCGACCGTTGGATGCGATGGACCCGCAATCGAACGATCGACGTCGTTTCCCGCATTCCCGCATTCCCGCACTGAATCGCTCGCGTATATATATATATATATATATATATATATATATATATATATATAGTCGAATGATAAGGTGCGGCGTGCGGACGCGACGTCGTTCGTCCGATCGCGGGTTCATCGCATCCAACGGTCGATGTGAATCGCACCCGACCGTCCGATGCGATGGACCCGTGATCGACGGCCCGTGGTCGACGCCACACGAGTCTGCATGCCGCACCATATCATTCCTTATATGTGTGTGTGTGTGTGTGTGTGTGTGTTGTTATTATTTTATTTACTATTTGTGACTAATGAAAAAGGTCACTATTTTTATATCATTAAATTAATTAAAAACATTTTATGAAAAAAATTAAATTAAAATTTATTACACCCACCTTATGAGCTCTTCTTGATAGGCAGTATGTGATCCAAAATGTGATAGTCGTTTGATGCAGGTATTACTTTTTTAAGTTTAAAATTTAGCTGACTCACCCCGTTACATTATTGTGCAAATGTTTTGTCTAAAATTCTCAACTCCAATGGAGTATTATTATAGAGTCATGATCTTATATAGTGTGTATATACTTATAATGCTAAAAGTCTATGTTGCCCTTGTTCAATACACATTTTTATCAGAACTATATAACCAGGGAAAAGTCCAGAATGTTATTTTTGGGTGGGCTGAACTAATATTTTGATATTAAGTTTTTTTTATATTTGTGTTTTGATAAATGATGGACTCAATATAAAACAAATTCATTAAAATTTATTAAGTAAAATTTTAAAAGTAAGCAAATTAAAACGAGCTCAAAATAAAAATAAATTCATTAAAAGATTAAGCAAAACAAAACAAATTCATTAAATCAAATGCATGGATTTAGAAGTGTTAATTTTGTTTTTTTGTTTATTGTTTAAATGGGTTTGATTTATTTGTTTTTATTTTTATGGTTTGAGTTTTGTAAATGCAGATCTCACGAGTCTTATTTACCTCAGATAAAAAAAAGCTACTCAAGAATCAAGTACACATTTTATTTTAAAACTATGGATTTTTGAAATTTTAATGATCTTCAACAATAGTGTTTTTTTATTAAAATAAAAAAATTGTGATGCAAAGATGACAGTGAGTTTATTGAAATGTCTTACAACAAACAAAAACCAATTTTAAATAGCGATCCGCGTGTCTCTATAAAAATTGAATCCTCACCGTCCATTTTCAGAAAATCGGACGGGGCGCGCGCATTGAGAGAGTGAAAAGGCTTCAAGGTTTGGGCAGATCCTTCTAAACCCTAAATCATCAACCCGCCCAAACCCCCCCCCCCCCCTCTCTCTCACGCACTACACACACTGACACACACCCAATGTCAATGATCGAAGCGTTGATGGATGGAGAGAAGAAGATGGAAGTGGAGCCGAAGGAGTGGAGGAGCGAGGGAGTGCGTCTGTACCTCGTGATCATAACAATCATCTTCACTCTCCAACTCTTTTAACCACTTCCCGTGCCACCTCTAACTCCTCCTCCTCCCACACAAGATGAGGTGATCTCTCTCTCTCTCTATTTGTTTATTTGAACTCCGACGAATTGATTTTTTTGAATTGGTTCATAAATTAGGGTTTAATCATGGATGGCTGTTAGATTTTTGTAATTTAGGGTTTAACTTCTTATTTGAGGTTTTCCTTTGTTTTCGGATTCAGGGGGTTGTTAGTTTAATCTTCTAATATGGAAACTCAGAAAAACATGTTTGGTTGATCTTGTGATATGGTTTCTTGAAGTCTGAGTATTGATTGAAGTTTCTTAAGAGGAGAACTTTCTATCATCTTGTGATCTGCATAAGAAATTAAATAGGGAAAGGGAATGCAAGAACGTGTTGACTTGACATTTCCCATCATCCCCTTGGACTCGTCGCTAGAATAAGAAATTGGTCTGAAAAAGATTGCATTGGACATCAGAAAATGGGTTTTTGGTGGAATTGATGTTTATTGATTTTAAATGTTATTAATTGAGAAAGGTTTAATATGTATCTTACATGGACAGCAGCAATCAGATGTGTTTCCATAGGGAGGACATATGACTTGATTAAGCGCTTACTTGATTTTTTTAAATTTTTATTAGGGCTGTCTTACACTCATGCTATATTTGGACAGATGATTTTGTTTTGTTTCCGTTTCATATCCATAACAGGCATCTGTCTTACTTATGCTATATTTTATTTTCAGCTTATTTTTATTTTCAGCTTATTTTTATTTTATTACATGTAGGATTTAAAGGTATTATGTGAGATCACATTAAAAAGGCAATTTGGTGAAATGAGCTACATGGTCCTACCACGATACATGCTTGATGCTTCTAGCTTTGTGGTAGCATTTATCCTTGTGAGCCAGAAATTCTGTGTGAGCCAAAAATACTTGCTTATTTATTGCTCCAGGCATCTTCATGACCTTAATTCATTCTCTTTGAATTGGATGGTTCCTTTCTATGTAAACTTTTAGGCACTATTTGATGTTGGTGTCATGGACCTTAAGGTTTTCTAAATTTGATGTTTCTGATCGGTAATTAGAAAATCCATGGTAGTAGTTTCTAGGCTAATGATAGCAGAAGCTTTCTCCTTCTATGTGTGCACCTGCAAACATGAGCTATCTCTTGCTGAATAGATATAAAACTTAAAAAGAGTAAAAGGCTAGACCAAACCATTCTTCTACACAAGTGGAATGGAGGCTCCAAGACCAGGTTAGATTTTTGTAACACGAGGCAATATCCATAACAAATTCCATTGATTTGTTTGCCTGAATCTAAGCAAAGAATGTGTTGGGAAGATATTATTATTCTATGAAAGGGACAAGCATCCTCTCTGAGGAGTATGACTGTATGATTGCAGTATAGATATTATACATGCGCTTCCATTTGCCACTCTGAGGTGTCAAGAGAATGAAATTCACTAGGTTTTTGTTGGTATATATCTTGGATCATCATGGAGCACATTCAATGGTCATTTTCTATGTGATATATTTGAATGATCTTAGTAGCATATGCGGGCATCATGCCCAATGTAAATTGCAGCAATTTTAAATGCCTACATGCATGTTAGGGCTTTTTTAAGTTATAGGGAAGTATTTCAGACCACCATTAATTAGGTAATGGTTGCTATCCAGTTCTAACATGAACCTTTGTTGATGCAATAATCATTCCATATGGATGTGTGTGTTGCATACATAATACATTCCCTGAGTTATCCAGTTCATGAGTGAAGAGATATCTGACTTAATATAATTATTGCTTTCTAGTAGGTGAATGATTGCATAGCTGTTGGGAATAAATGACTAGCATGTTAAACTGACCAAGTAGATCATTGATTTTGAAATTGGTGTGTCGAATGCTCTACCACCTTCGTGCAAAGATTTCATATAATTTAAATTGAAAAGGTTCTTTAATCCCAAGGGTTCTAATTACAGTTCATTTTTCTCCTTGACTAGCCATGTGAACATTTTGGGTGGCCTGGGTTGATATCTTGACCAGAGTTGGAATAAGTAGCTTTGGTGGCATGGATATGGACTCTACCATATTTCATTTTTAATAAAAGATACATCACTAGTTCCAGATGGAATGCATAGATGGTTCATGGGAGGCAGTAGATATAATTAAATGCTAGATTTCAAGTGGGATTTTGTTTATCAAGTTAATAAAATTATTTATCTGCAAGTTCTAACAAGATACCTGCTATGGTGCTAAGGGTAATAATTCAAAATGCCTATTAGAATTGAAGAAATGAATTATTTCACAATTACTGTTTTACATCATTTTATCATGCTCTTGTTATATGTAGTAGTGATGAGTTGATGGCTCATTCTCAATTTAGGAGTGCAACAAGAGAAAAGCTAAAAAAGGTGATGGAATGGGTGCAGCAAACTGAATCTGTGCATCATGGTGTCCAAACCATTCTAAGTAATGAGGTATTCTTCAGTAAAAAAAACCTGTGAAATTCTTCCAACTAAACATGTGAGTCAGAATAAATCTTTCCACTTGGAAGTTTGATAGCCTATTTATGTGTACTTCCATATTACAATTTATTCATGTATTTAAATTGCTCTTCACATGAACCAAATTTTATATGATCCAATCATCGTTCCACTAAGGCTTATTATTAATTAATAATCATTAATCTTTAACTGTCCATGTTCATTATTAGGATCGCTTAATCCTTCTTTCTTATCTGATGTATTTAAGATGCTAATCGTGTGCCTATTTCTCCTATTCATGTAAGGGAACCTTTCCTGATGATCGAGACGAAATTAATCATCATTCATGATGCCATTGCGTGTGAAAATGGAAATTTGGAGTTGGCGTTATATGGTTCTTTTCTTCCAGGTAGCATACAGACCTTGAGAAGAAATGGCAAAGTGATTGATTGCAAAAAAATATTAGTTGTCAATTGTATACTCCCTTAATAATAATAAATGAAGATATTTTACTTCCAAAGCATGATTGGTATTCTCTTATACATTTAACACTGCACAAAACACCCAAGAATGCTACTTAGGGAACTCAATTCTGTCTCTAGAAAATTGATTGTGTCAGTACACAACTAAAGTTCTTAATGCTGCTTCTTGCTTTATTTTTGCGTTATATGTAGCAATGTATTTTTTTATGTCATTTGTAGATATGTGTTCCTAAGGCATTAATCTTATTCGGTAGTGTAAATTCACATTCTTTTTATTTATTACTACCTTCTCATTTGAATCATTACTCTTTATTTGGGAAGTTGGCTTTGTAGCTGAGTTTGTTCTGGTCTTGATACTGTCAGACATGCAAAATCACCCAAGCCGATTCATATTTAATCGATGTGGTTGAACTACCTAGGATAAAATGTGATTGTGGGAAACGAGCCTGGAAAAGTTGCTAAATCTCTGTTGGGCTGAGATTTTGGAGTGGTAGTCACATGAAAGTTAAGTGTGAAAATATGTATGGCTCTACCTAGTCTGTAAAATGCTTCATGTTAGTTGTGTTCAAAGGTGGTTTAGTGGTAACATGAAAAGAGTGGCAGTTTGACCAAGCCAAGTCATCTGAATTTGTTTACCATTTTTAGATAAGATGCAAACTTAAAGTCTAGTTGGGAGATTCCTATGGCTTTGTTTTTTTTGTGACTCAAGAAGTACAATAAAGAGCACTTTTAGCTTTTGGTCTCCCTTATATTTTATGCATGACAGTTATCTTGATGTTCTATATATGTCTGATATTTTCATTGTTCTGATTTCTGATTGTATTGGCGGACCTCTCTGGAGGTTTTATACATCTTGATTTGACTTATGGATGGAGTGGGCACTGAATTCCTTACTAGGTGTGATATGAAAATTGGTTTTTGTAGTGCCTTCACTTGACAAGTTCACGGGCAGCGAGAGTAAGGGGTGGATTAGCGACGAGACAACTGCCTTACATGTAAGCACTTGATCCCATTCTTGGATTTTAGAACCTAACATGAAATGAAAACAAATAAAAACTTTTATGTGTATATAATTACTCGCCACTCTTGATTCTGGTTTGTTCATGATAGGATCCATTGATTTATGTTATTGTTACTGAAAGAACATTCTGTTGGACTTCAAGGTAAATAAGCATCCTAATGAGAACAGAGATTTTGGTTCACCATCATATATATGAACTGAAAAACAAGTGCGGTACTATGTAAAGCTTGTATCAACTAATGAATTTCTTACTCCCCTAAACTTTCAACTTCAGTTGTTTGATTATATAATTAAACACCTTACAAAGAGTGATTCACATATAATTTTCAAATCAAGAAGTTATGTGCCTATGCTTAACTGTTCAATAATGTAGCTCCACCTTTTAGACACACCTGTAGAATTTCTAGAGAATATGCATTTGATTCTTTGTAAAGTGTACATGAAAGATCTTAGTAATATGTAAATTTACAGAAAATCTTGACTTGTGGCATATTAGGAGACTACAAATTGTTAGGATACAAACTAGGATGCGTTGTGTTGGCCAATTGATTAATAAGTACAGTTGTTTTTCAAGAAAGTACTCATAATCTGTAATTTATACAATTAGTTTTTATTAAAAACTTGGATTGTTTTTATTATTATCATAATTAGATGTTTATTTAATTCAGTTTATAATATGTTTTTGAAAAAAGTGACCTTTCGCTGCGAAATATTTCACAGGGAAAGGCCATTTTTTTTTTTTAATTCAGTTTATACTTTTAGCTGCGAAATATTTTCGTAGCAAAAAGTATCTTTTGCTACGGTATAATGTTTTCGCAGCTAAAAAAAACATTTTGCAATGAATACTGTTTCGCAGCTAAAAGAATTATTTCGTAGTAAAAGAATAGTTTCAGCTGCGAATTATTTTCATAGCAAAAGGTTATATTTTGCTACGCAAGCCTTTCGTAGCAAAAGGACGGCTTTTTCTACGAAATCAATTCGTAGCAAATACATTTTTCTACGATATGTAATTCGTAGCAAAAGAATACATTTTGCTACGAAATTAAATATTCGTAGCAAAATGTATTCCCATACGAGGCTTTGGAAAGGGTATTTGCTACGAAAATGAGGGTTTTTGCTACGAAACAGTTCGCAGCTAATGCCCAGATTTCTTGTAGTGAAAGAAGCAGGGCATAGGGGGGGAGAGGGAAGAAGGGAAGGGATTCCAGCAGAAATAGACGGAAAGGGTGCCAACAATGGACCTGAGGGAGACGAAGAAGAAGAGGGGGAAGAGATGGGGGAGAAATGGGTGAGGGGGGAGGCACTGCGATCAGGGAGAGAGGGAGAAGGTTTCATGTTGGTTTTGGGAAGGGGTGGCTTGGTAGAGGGAAGCTTGGACGGAAGGAGAGGAGGGGGGTCCTCCTCCGCCCCCGAGGAGGGCGACATGGCCGAAAGGGGTTTCAGAGGGTTTTGGTGGAGAGTTTGGAGTTTTACATTGGCTGTGGTTGGTAGTCACTCCATCTGGCCTCAAGTCAACGCAAACACTTGATAGAATCTTCTCCTATCCATAGGAATTAATGTTTTTAAAACATTGGTTAAAACATTAGTTCGGAGTTTAATAGAATCTTCTTATATATTTCATCATATTATTTTTAGTTGTGCTATTAATTATAATTTTAGATTATACATCTTTCGGTCGGTCGCAAGTATGGAAATTTTTTGAGATAAACTACTTTTTTTTATTTTTTGTGTCCAAGGGAATATATGTGTGTATTTCTTCCAAATATATTTTTTATTTTTTTATAAAACAATCTTTAACTCTTACATTAATTCTACATTTTATATCAATCATGAAGATTGCACCCTAGACGAGCTTTGCGTACATTATCTTATAACAATTGTTTTGGGAGAAATACAAATAACCTCTTCTGTAAATTAAGTTAACCTATAATAAACCTGAGTTTAACCATACATATAAAGTTATGATAATGGCCCACTTCTTCTTATTTTTCTTCTTCTTTCTTCCTCTTCTTCTTCTTCTTCCTTTTCTCTCTCTTCTTCTTCAATTTTCTTCTTCCTCTGCTCCTCCTTTTTCTTCTCCTCTCTCTTGATTTTTCTCCCCCCCCCCTCCTTTATTAAATTATGAGTTATAATTGTTTAATTTAGATTGTTTAGGTATAGATAAAAATCATGAAATTTGGGGATTGAATAAAGAAAATGATTTTTGTTAGAGAGGAGAGGCAAAAATATAATTGTGAGAGGGTTATTTTTCTTTTTCCTAATTTACAAGGGGGTGTTTGAATTATTGCATTTTACTTGAGTTAGGATAATAGAATATTCTAAGAATATTTCAATTACTCCAGGTGGTTGTTTAACACGGGTGCCTTTCGGATTGAGGCGCAAGCAATGTGGCGTGAGCAGCTATCGCGGTGGTTTGGCCACGACGCACACTACCCCTGTCACATCTTGTGAAGGGAAGTGTGTTGTCCGTGTGTGGTATCTCGATGTTGGGTCGCATGACGTTACTCATGCGCGTGTGTCCCAAGCGTTGCTCTTTAATATCTTTTTTTCTTATGTTTCCTTATATTTTTGGTCTTCTGTTCTCACTCCTTTCAACTCATTTGAAACTCATGTTGATAGTTATGAATGAACTACCAATTCTTAAAACAAAAAAAAATTAACACAGGTGATTTGACTTTTAGCTATGTTTGTTGGGGTTATTTAATTTGGATTATGGAAAAAACCCGGGGGGGGGGGGGGGGGGGGGGGTTATCTAGATTTTCATATGTTGGTCAGTTTTTTTTTAATAAGGGTCATAATGAGTTATAACACGTATATATATATATTGGTCAGTTAATACCATGAAAGCTTTGGTCACTATTGGTTCCTACTGGATTGTGAAACATAGGAACACAAAACTTGCCCAGAAGGGCTATACACAAATCACTCATGCCTGGCCAGGTGCATGTTAGCATCTCCATTGAGTTCTCTGTAATAGATACCCAAATACAATAAAAATTTAAAACTAATTCTGGAATTGTTGAATATAATATTACTCCAAGTCTCCAGCCCAACATCTTTGTCTTTGTCTCAATTTTATTTTTAATATAGTATTTCTTTTCAAAATCTCAATGTATAACATCTCTTATTAGTATCTAATAACATAAAAACAATAATATAAGTAAATATTAATTTTTTTTTTGAAAAATAATAAGTAGTAAGTAAGTAAGTAAATATTAATTGAATCAAATATATATATATATGTAAATTTATATTTTTAACATATGATAAAAAAAATATTAAATTATGATCTCTTTAAACTCCAGAATATATATATATATATACATATATGTCCAACTATATTAATTTTATAAAAATTAGATTTTTTGATACTCACAAAGAACAAAGGAAGTGACTTGAACAAAAAGATCAAAACAAAGTGGCTTAGACAAAAAGTTTATATAAATTATGATGTTTTAAAAAAATACTAAAAAAAAAAACAATTTCTAAATCTAGCGAGCTAGCTAGATGATAATTCAAGAGCCTTCAAATTTGAAGACAGGTTGGAGATGTTGATCTATCAAATTGATTCATTTGGCCAGGTGTAAAGGAGTGTGACCAGCACCATGAAGTGGATACAAAGCTATATAGAGTGCATGAGCAACACAACTTGTATGACAACCCATCTGTCGCACAATAGGATATATATATATATGTGCACAGCTGGAATTTGTCTTCAAAGAAAGATTATGTTGTTATATCTATTCTTCATGACATGTTAGAATAGAGAGATCCAATCTATGTTTAATGGATTAATCTTTCTTGATGGGGAGTCTAATAAGTGCATCAACATGGTAGGGCCACAAACGACAGTGAAAGCCACGACAATCGGAGATGAAAACAAAGTTGTATGTGTGTTGCGTACCTTGATATATATATTTGTCACTCATCAGATTGAACAGTACTTGAATTGGTTGGTTCTCCAATAGCAAGTGGAAATTACTGTTTATGGTGTACGTAATTAGTGCCTGACATCAACATGAAAAACACATGGGGAGACAAGACGCTTATTCTTTGTATGGCCGCTAAATCCGCAGTGACTGTATATGGATTTTGACCTATTAATAATTAACATTCATCCATTGTTTGTGCATTTTTTTTTGTCTGTTACAGTGACAAATAAAAACTTTCATGGGGTGGATATTAAAACAAAGGGTTAATAGACATCTAAGTCTCTATAAACATAGAAAAATTCATATAAGTTCCTGCTAAAGTTGGTACAGACGTACGAGTCCCTGAAAACTCACAAAAATCCCAAATATCATCCCTGAGTTAAATTTCCATCCAAACTTAACGGAATATTCTCATAATATTCCATAACATATAATTGTATAGACATTGAAGTCCCTATAAACAGTCATAAAGACAAATCAGTCCCTACAAAAGACAAAATTGCCCTTAAAGACTTTTACATTTAATTGGATAGACATTACAGTCCTTATAAACAGTCGTAAGGACAAATTGGTCCTTGTAAAAGACAAAAATGCCCCTGGAGGATTTTTAAATTTAATTGTGTAGACATTATAGTCCTTATAAACATTTGATCTCTGTAAAAATTAAAAATGCCCCTGAATGATTTTTAAATTTAATTGTGTAGATATTATAGTTCTTACAAACAGTGTAAAACAAATTAGTCCCTATAAAAGACAAAAATGCCTCCTGAATGATTTTTAAATTTAATTGTGTAGATATTATAGTTCTTACAAACAGTTGTAAAGACAAATATTCAGGGGCATTTTGTCTTTTAAGGGACTAATTTATCTTTACAACTGTTTGTAAGAACTAAAATCTACACAATTAAATTTAAAAATCATTCAGAGGCATTTTTGTCTTTTAAAATTAAATTGCTTTACGACTGTTTATAAGGACTATAATGTCTAACAATTAAATTTAAAAATCCTTCAGGGGCATTTTTGTCTTTTACAAGATCAATTTGTCTTTACGACTGTTTATAAGGACTGTAATGTCTATCCAATTAAATGTAAAAATCTTTAGGGGCAATGTTATCCTTTGTAGGGACTGATTTGTCTTTATGACTGTTTATAGGGACTTCAATGTCTATACAATTATATGTGATGGAATATTCTGGGAATATTCCGTAAGTTTGGATGGAAATTTAACTCAGAGATGATATTTGAGTTTTTGTGAGTTTTCAGGGACTCGTACGTCTGTCCCAACTTTAGCAGGGACTTATATGGGTTTTCTTATGTTTGTAGGGACTTAGATGTCTTTAACCCTAAAATAAAATACGTTTTGTATAATGTGAAACGGATGCATGTAAATGATCATTCAAGTCTTCATGCATGCAACGTTCAACTTTTCATTATATATATATTTTCTCATTCCGTCCACAAAATATTCAGTGTACTCATAGGAGCCTCAAGATCAATGGTGCAATTCGATTGGTATGATTCTATTTATTGAAAATCTAATTTGAATCAAAATATAATCATATCTAATTTGACAACCAAATCAAAATGGAATCAGATTGCTAAAATATAAACTGAATAGAAATTGTTTAATCAACCTGAACCACATTGAGCTGAACCGAAAATGATTGATGGTGTAGTTTGGCGGGTTTTCTTATGGATATCAGTGGTATAATGGACTTCAAGTAAAATTTTAATACAAAAGGAATATTTTAAATCTTGGGTAGTCACATATTATTCAAATTGGATTGAGACGGGATGAGGTGGATGCACAGAGGTAGCCTGCTAGTTCTGTTCCTTCGCACCATCCTATTTTTTATATCCCTTTTGAATTTTCTTGATATTTTGTAACTCTATACTCCTTGTACATCTTGTTCATTAGTGAGAGGAATACAATTTTTTACTTTACCGATCCAAAAAAAAAAAAAATTTAAATGAATATTGATTTTAAAAAATCATAGGTTTAAATTTAATTCGCGATTATTTGGTTTTTTGAAGTGAAATTAAACCTAAACCAAATTAAATGTCTTAGTTGGTCTTCTGAAGAAATATCACAATGACTGAACTAATCATTTGGATCAAATCTGAAGAAAAAAAATCATTTTAGATCGGCTGAAATTCCATTTAACCAATAAAAGTTGTACCCTACTCAAAATTTCAAACTTCACACAGCCACGTATGAAGTTAACTTAACAACTGTAGAATCTGACTTGGCTTCAATGATCGGTGAAAATTAGATTGAGATTGTGTGTGAATGTTTTCTGACATTAAATATTGTACCCTTCAAGGATACCTTCAAGGATAATCATCCACTAACAATGCATTGGTAGTGGCCCACCATAGGAAATACATGCCATATACAATTTCATGTCAAGGGCCTACTATGACTAGAAAAATCATGCCTTTCTCCTTCTCCAAAATCAGAAAGGCATGTCAAAATTATGCAGGGTTTCATGCTTAAATTAGTCCAACACTGACAAGGCTACCGTAGAGGTCGATCACATGAATCTTGATTGTGTCCAATATAATCATGGATATAATTTTAAGCAGATATTTGTGCAGGCAATGACTGGTAAATATTTGCACCAAAAAATATGACTCTAGTAAAGACCCAAAAATAAAGTGGGCAATGGCTCTATATTGGACAGACCTCAATAGATAGTAGGAATGTGAAGGGGCCAGCTATTCTCTACTCTGTAGTTTGTAATGAATGACTTATTGGTCAACCACCCAATCATATTAACACAATAATCCACATTTTGTTACCTTAATATGGTAGATAAAGGAAGCATAGACTTAATCCTACAGAAAATATATTGTTTAGTATGGATAAAATATGATAATTATGCTTTGATAAGTTAAAATAAATACTGATAATTATTACTAGAGGCATGTATTTTTTATTCCTTGTATTTATCCAAATTATAACTACAATTTAATAAAACTGGCACAAATAAAAAGAAATATTAAAATTAAGAAATAAATAGTATTTAAATAATAAATCATTTTAATTTTCCTTTATCCTTGTATGATTAATTTATTGTATCTGAAATAGCTTTCCACAAACCAAAGAGGGAGTAATAGATCTAATATATCAATCGGAGTTTACCAAAACCAACCACCTACATAAAATCCTCTAAGCAGGAGAACATTATGAGAAGATAATGTTAGGAACAGCTCAAATGAAATCCTAGAGACAGTTTAATTTTTAGAAAATAATAAAAGTACTTGTCTAATAAGGTAGATGGATTTGATGAAAAGTGTATACCGTTTTATTTTAAATTAAATGAACTCATTTTTAATAAATATAAGAAAAAATAATAAGGTACATATATCGGAGGTATATAACTCCCTTTATTATTAATAAAACATATAAGATTATATTTAAACTATAAAAATGATTATGCGTAAGAACACCAACACGTTTTTTAACAAGAACATTATGTATATGTTATTAATATTAAAAGAGTTGCGATGGACATCTCGAAGTAGACTCGTACATGAAAAACCATAATTTTCCAGTTATATAAAATATTATCAAGTTCTGCGGATTATAAAACAAACAAATGTCTAATCAAAATTGTGACATAATGCCCTGTTCTTTAATTTCATTCACAGACATAATTTCAAGAATCCAGTCAAAGAGCCACATGTCCCACATCACATCACATTCACAGACACTACCACAGTGAATCATCTGTTATACCCATCAGACAAACAGTGTTATCTGGTATTTTGACGCTCAACATGTTGCAGGATGTTGTCTTTCCTTTTTCAGTCCAACATAGAAGTAATAAGCTGATTTATTATTGACTGGATGAATGTAATATTCATTTCATTTCTTTTGAGATATACATGTTTTGATACATTATTTCAAATATTCTATATAATGGATGTTATAAATAATTTATGTTATATGTATTTTAAAATATTTAGTATTTTTATTTTAATACAAGTTGAAGTATATTTATGAATAGATTTTTTTTGCATTTATTATTATAGTGGCTGGATCATTATCTTTAAATATAATTAGGGTTTGTCCAATCAGGATCAGATGACATTCATCAGGATCTATTTAAAAGTAACGAACCATTGTATTGCAACGCATCAACGCAACCCAATCCATGAACAAAAATTTCCAATACGTCACCCAATTATAGGTCCAGAGAAGAACAATTATAAAGGATAACATAAAGCAACCATGCATAAACATTTATGAAGAAATTAAACATTCCTCCATATAGCACTCAAGTAAACACACATGATGAAGACACACTCAATAGAGAACAAACACAAGCCCTTAATCAGTAACACTTGAACCCTTCTGGGGTGTTGCAGCCGCAGACGTTCAAGAGAAGGCTAAGCGAGACGTCGACGTTGAGGTTGATGCCTAGCACGTTCGCCTTGATGGCGGTGCAGAGGCAGGCCGCCGCCTCGAGGTCGGCCAGGCCGGCCAAGAGTGAGCAGCAAGGGGAGTCCAATGGGCTTCCTAGGACCACATGAACCAATCCTAAGAGGTCGGCGCACACGCCGAGCTTCAGCGCGTCCCTCGGGCACTTGGGGTAGTACTTTGGCACAACCGGTGGGTAGACGGGCTTCACGGGGGCCGGGGGAGGAGGGCATTTCGATGAGGAGGCCAGGGTGAAGAGGAGGAGGTTGAGTGTGAGGAGGAGAGATGTGGTTGCAAGGGCATTGGAGGAAGCCATGTCTAGCTACCAAAGTTAGCTTGGGTGAGTGAAGGGTTTGGGAGAAGGAAGATTTGGGATGGGAGGATGGCAGTGGTAGAGGTGAGGTTGGGTGGTTTATATAGGGTTCAGATTGGGGGGTGGTCCTATCAGGATTGATCACATTGGGTTTTGTTTCGCGGAACTCATGCTCATATGTTTAAAATATGTGACTCATGGATTCTACAATGAAACTTACAAGAACTGATGATATATATCAAAATGTATTTAGAAAAAAAAATTCAGACAAGAAAAAAATATTCTGATTAGATATTACTCAACTGAACATTACTTTTGTTCATCGAATAAAGCATTAATTACTTCTAGAATCTAGATATCAACTTAGTTTGGATAATTCATTACATTTTGATTATTCAAAAAATTTGTCCTAATTATTATTGTCACCGTCCCCATATTGAAATCATTTCATTTATTTATCGTACTGATAATAAAATATATTTAAAAAATAATATAATCTTTTCCATACATTTGATGTATTTATGACACATGATTTATAAATATATATACATATTTTGTATTGAACAGAACTAAAAAAATATATACCATGTCACACTTGCCTTTGTGACTATTGACTGTCAGCAACATGAGAATGGTAGATGGTAATATAATAAGGAAAATTGAATTGGGGTGCATGCATGTGTGTATGTAATGACACTGCACTGCGGCCTAACATGGAGCTGGCATTGGCAACTTGAGAGATAGGGTTAAGGTTTTGTACTTTGGAGTTTTGCATGGGCTGTGGTTGGCTGGCAGTGTATAGTAGCTGTTTATATATATATAATTTTTGTTTATC
The DNA here is from genome assembly GCA_030737845.1 of Acorus calamus. Classification (NCBI taxonomy): domain Eukaryota; kingdom Viridiplantae; phylum Streptophyta; class Magnoliopsida; order Acorales; family Acoraceae; genus Acorus; species Acorus calamus. The sequence goes on from CM060858.1 coordinate 43,364,133, forward strand.
TCCTGTGTGATCCATAGAAATGGAACCCGGTTTTTTTTTTTTTTTGTTATTGTTAAATATAATTATTTGTTTAGATTTGATCATGTTATAAATAAAATCGTGTGTGGCCTAACATATTTGTCACATAGCGTTATGGGACATGGTGCATATTTTTATCATCAAATAATAAGATTATGTCGTGATGATAAGCTAAGTCAATTTTGATCAATTAGAAATGGAGAATCAAATTATTCTTTTTGATCGGCGAGGCCCAATGACGATGGTGTGGTAGGTGCATGAGCATCAAACATGACGATGATGACAACCACTACAAATATCGCATTTAGAATCATTATATTTTCTTTTTGTGGTAGTTAAATGTTGTTGAAACTCGCATCCATATTTTTTTTTTTTTTTGTAAATTTTCTGTCAATTACTAAATTATGGATTCAAGATCTCGAACATTGAACTCGGAGTATATATTGACATGGACATGAAAAAGACAATTGGTGGATTAGGAGACGAGGAGCATCTCTTTTGTAGGGCCATGAAATGCAAGGTGATCGAGTGATGGATCAGAGAGTATTTTAGGATTATTTCAAACTTTTTAAGAGAGCCACATATATAGTTGACATATATCGCAGCAGTAGAAGCAAAAACAATTGTTTGTTATTTCATCAGATTATGTCAAATAATCGATAGTGGATGTTGGATTGATATGTGTGAAATGTGCAGCCATCTTTGACATTAATGATCTTTCCAAGAATCTCTGATCTCGTTTTCATTTTTAGTTTTTAAAACATGATCAAGTTGGTGAGGCTAGTCAGTGCAAACAGGTCGAACTGGTTATGTTGGTCGGGCCAGACTGGTCAAGCCAAACTAGTGGAATAGGCCGGCCAGATTGGTCAAATTATACTAGTAATAATAAATTTACCGTTTTAGTCCTACTATGTGAGTCTCTTATAATGCCATTCCACAAATCTATATCAGTGATTCATACTTTGAATGATTTAGATTTATCAATGAGAGTGTCACATTAGTGAAAAAGATACCACAGAAACATTTTTCATATAATTAAATAATAATAAAGTGAGATAGGTTTTTACAATATGCAATATGCATGACAGGTCAAAATCTAACTAATAAAAATAACAAAACAACAAGAATCAATAACCAACTTGGTGAAAACAAGTTTATGCATTGGTAGTGGCCCACCATGTGAAACCATGAAGGTGCCTGGAAATCATGCCAAACTATATTCGATATCAAAATCTAATATAGATCAAACTAATCATGCATTTTCACAAAATTCTTAAAAAGACATCATGAATCATTGAATGCATGTGAAAATTACGAAGGGTTTCAACAAAAACATGTTATGCATGACTTTCACACATATTTCTAAGGCCAGTATGTTTCCAATTTTCATGGTTGTCATTTTAAGACGATAGTCACTGGCAGCTCTAAAGTTGCCTGTGTTCTTATCTGAATAAGGATGTTGATTCACTGTAGTCTGATTTGCATCTTTCACTTTCTTATACTTGAAAAATGTAATTCATTATACAATATAATTATATACTTTCCAAAAAAATCAAAACAAATTTTGGTAACTGTAAAAGGTAAATGACTATTCTAGGCATCTAACATTTTCATTTTGGATTAAAAAGCATTGCTTTAGGTTGCTAACTTTTGAATATTTTGATGTCCAAGGGTTGGAAGATACAGTCAGTGGCGGAGCCACCATAGGACTAGGAGGGGCATGTGCCCCCCCTGAATTTTTTATTTATTTTCATGTCCTTATAATTTTTTCTAGGTCCTTTTAATTTTTTGTGGTAAGTTAAATTTAATTAAAGTCTATAGATCATAGGCCCTACCACCTACATATGAAATTTTCTAAACAACAATCATTCACAACTAAAAAAATAAAAATAAAATAAAAACCAAACAATCATCTATTATCCATTCGGACCATCCAATTGTATAGTGTGCACTCACCCCTTCTTTTAATTAACCCTCCCCCTCTACATAACACAAAGTCATTTTGAACTCTCATTTTTCATTTACCCCCAAACCTCCTTCTATCCATATCCCACAACAGCTATGGAGGTATGGATTCCACTTCTCAGCGTCCTCACCTAGGTGTCCATCTTGAAAAAAATAAATTTTTGAATATATATATATATATATATCTCAACTTCCTCCATCAATACTTTGAAAGTATATAATTTTTTCTTTTACCTTATTATCATTGTTACTAATTTATTTAAAGTTTAAAATATTTTTATAAATATCTAAAATAATCAAATCATTCAGAACTTTTAGAATATGAAACCGCATCGATGTCAAATTAAAAGGTATGTATTGCTTATTAGATTTATGTTTTGACATTTTTTTTTATGAATTAACAATATGAAATATGACATATCGTTTTAAAATATGATAATTATTTTTTATAATTATTCAGTTATATGTTTTATATGAATGTCTGTATTTCATTTTAAACATATTTTTAATCTATGCCATTGAAATAAAAAAAAACATAATGATATAATTTTAAAAAAATATTTATATAAGTCACATTAGACCCCTCCCCCTTTATAAAAATCATGGTTCCGCCACTGAATACAGTCATATTTGTTATTCCAATATCCGGCCCATTTGTTTTCAGTGAATAGACATGGATCGGAACTGGTGACATTATACTTGGAATTGGCTAGAGTCCATTTGAATCAACTAAAAGGTCATCATTTGCACTCTCAAAACATAAACCAATCTTTTAATCCCAATTTTAATCTTATATGCGTAAATAGAAAATTAATGGAGCATATACTTACACTGATGAGGTAAATGTTTCGATAAAAAAATTTACATTTTTTATAAATGAATTCATGCAATTCATTGAAGTATATGCTATATTTTTTTATAAAAGCGCGTACCTCATTTGAGATGAGATATATTATTTTTAAAAAATTCAAAATATAAATAAATTAGAATTGGGGCTAGAAAATAGGCACAGCCAACCCCCCAGGCTAGAATTGGGGATTTAAAAAAAGAGAATTATGTTTTTTTTTTTTTGGATCAGGCCCTTAAGGGGTTTTAGGCCCATCTGTGGCTGAAGCGCGATCCGACCCAACAGGTCCATTCAGGCCCAAGCCCGTGTGCACCTGGCCTGATTTTTTGTTTCTGGCAGCTCAACCTGACATGTTGCCGATGCCTACCTTGAACGCCTGAACCATCAGCTTAGAGACGTCCTCCAACCATGTTTTACTAGTACAATATATATTGTCTTAGTAGCGTATATATTTCAGTAATACAATGTATGAAAAATTAAATTTTTTTAAAAAACTTATGTAAATTTAAGTATATATTGCTTTAGACGAATATATACTTATATTACAATGGGGCCATAGTGATTGATGTATCACTTCCCATTTAAAAATAGTAGTTACCCATTTTCATTTGTAAGGAAACTCCAGCTTTTACAACTATGTTCAGTATGGGTTGTTATATATGTATAATAAATGGAATTTACCATTATGTGTACTTGTCATGTACCTTAAAATTTGAGTTGATACAATTTTTTTGGAAAGAGAAATATGAGTAAAGAGAAATATGCGTATAAATATATTTTATACTAAAAAAATATTCATGTCAATCATTGAAATACCCATTCGAGTATAGTCATAACACGGATCAAGGCCGGTTTTGGATAGAGGCAATCAAGGCAACTGTCTAGAGCCCCCTCCTCAAAGAGGGCCCTAAAATCTGGGATATGTATGTATTTTTGTATATTAAACATTATGATATAAAATTAATTTTTTTAATTTAAACATATTAATTCGTCTACCTATTTTTTATTTTTTATTTTTTAAAATCTTATCCATATTTTTTATTCATGCATAAAGGAATTGCGTGTATCAGGGTTATGTGGAAGAGAAGTAGTTTCTTGTAGTGAAACAAGAGAGAAAGACATAATGAATGATTAGAAGCTCATAAAAAAAAAACTAAAATGGTAAATAAATATAACCAACAAGAAAATACTAAAATGGTAAATAAATATAACCAACAAGATTCACATGCATGTTCACCCTTCGTAGACTCATGAGCAACATCCATGTGATCTGCTCATAATTCCTCCTTTTAATATATATATATATATATATATATATATATATATATAGGGAGTCGATTCAGTGCGGGAATGCGGTCGTGCGGGAAGCGATCACGGGCCGTCGATCACGGGTTCATCGCATCGGACGGTCGGGTGCGATTCATCTCGACCGTTGGATGCGATGGACCCGCGATCGAACGATCGACGTCGTTTCTCGCATTCCCGCATTCCCGCACTGAATCGCTCGCGTGTATATATATATATATATATATATATATAGTCGAGTGATTCAGTGCGGGAATGCGGGAAACGACGTCGATCGTTCGATCGTGGGTCCATTGCATCCAACGGTCGAGATGAATCGCTCCTGACCGTCCGATGCGATGGACCCGTGATCGACGACCCGTGATCGCTTCCCGCACGACCGCATTCCCGCACCGAATCACTTCTATATATATATATATATATATATATATATATATATATATATATATATATATATATATAGTCGAGTGATTCAGTGCGGGAATGCGGGAAACGACGTCGATCGTTCGATCGTGGGTCCATTGCATCCAACGGTCGAGATGAATCGCTCCTGACCGTCCGATGCGATGGACCCGTGATCGACGACCCGTGATCGCTTCCCGCACGACCGCATTCCCGCACCGAATCACTTCTATATATATATATATATATATATATATATATATATATATATATATATATATATATATATATATATATATATAGGGATCCGATTACGTGCGGTGTGCGGTCGGTGCGGTGCGCGATCACGGGCCGTCGATCACGGGTCCATCGCATCGGACGGTCGGGTGCGATTCACGTCGACCGTTGGATGCGATGGACCCGCGATCGAACGGCCCACGTCGTAAACCGCACCGACCGCACACCGCACGTAATCACGACCATATATATATATATATATATGCCGACGATTAGGTGCGGTGTGCGGTCGGTGCGGTGCGCGACGTGGGTCGTCCGATCGCGGGTCCATCGCATCCAACGGTCGACGTGAATCGCACCCGACCGTCCGATGCGATGGACCCGTGATCGACGGCCCGTGATCGCGCACCGCACCGACCGCACACCGCACGTAATCGGCTCCCTATATATATATATATATATATATATATATATATATATATATATATATATATATATATATATATATATATATATACGCGACTGATTCAGTGCGGGAATGCGGCCGTGCGGGAAACAACGTCGACCGTTTGATCGCTGGTCCATCGCATCCAACGGTCGAGATGAATCACCCGTGATCGACGGCCCGTGATCGCTTCCCGCACGACAGCATTCCCGCACCGAATCGCTTCCCTATATATATATATATATATATATATATATATATATATATGGTCGTGATTACGTGCGGTGTGCGGTCGGTGCGGTTTACGACGTGGGCCGTTCGATCGCGGGTCCATCGCATCCAACGGTCGACGTGAATCGCACCGACCGTCCGATGCGATGGACCCGTGATCGACGGCCCGTGATCGCGCACCGCACCGACCGCACACCGCACGTAATCGAATCCCTATATATATATATATATATATATATATATTAAACCACTTTCTAATATATAAATAGTGGTATTTTCATTTCACTTAGAGGTTTAAATTCAAGCCTTAAAAAGATTTAACTAAACATTATAAAAAAAAAGTTACATATTTGTCTCCTCAGTCCTTTTTTTTTTTTTTTGTAAATCTCCTCAGTCCATATTAATCCAAGTAAGACAGTTCTCTCATATTCAAGTCTCAAACTATTGCAAAAACCAAAGCACGCACTCAACAAAACCATGAAAAAAAGAAGAGGGTTTTGTTACACGCATGTAGTTCCAGGAATAATTTCACTAACAATCTATATACTTTAATGATAGTCATGGAACAAGTTATATCCGACTCATTAGTAATTTTTTAGTTTATCATTCGAAATAATACAATGCATATACATAAGCTTTAGGAAAACATGATCATATAATTAGATGAGATTTCCTATTCTTAAAAAAAAATAAAAACATATGTGAAAATGTCCGAGGCACTGTCCCCAGGGCAGTCCCATACATTATTTAGAAAAGACACATAAACACCTCACATTCAACCACCACCACCATCAAAATTCATCATCATATGCCCAACTGCTTCTGGGCCTCCCAAAGAGTCTCCGCGGAGTGCCTGAGCTTCCCCATCTCCTCCTCAGTGAGGTGCACACTAGTCACCCCAAGCACCCCTGACCTGCCAAGCTGCGCAGGCAAGCTGAGGAAGACCTCCTTATCTTCACCGATGCCGTGGAAGCCCTTGGCGAGGAGGGAGATAGGGTGGATCCTGCGCTGGTCACGGAGGATGGAGCGAGCGAGGCTGGCGACGGAGTAGCCAATGGCCCAGGAAGTGTAGCCCTTGAGGCGGATGACCTCGTAGGCGCTATCGACGACGGCCTTCCGTATCTTGTCGAGGAGCTCCTTCTCGTACTCGATCTCCGGCTTCTCGAAGAAGCTCAGGATGGGGACCCCGCCCACGCTTATGCTCGACCACAGCGCCACTGAGCTGTCCCCGTGCTCACCCACCATGTATGCCTTCACATTTTGAAAGAAAAATGAGAGCGCGCGATTAGATGGTTCTTTTGTATGGTCTATAAAAAAAAATTACTTTTTAAATAAAAAAATATATTGTATTTCGATAGATACTTTATTTTATATAACAGTATTTAAATTTATTTGTAATTACAATTTGAAGACACAAGAAAAAGTAGAGTTGAAACCGATACTTCTAGTAATCGGGTATGGTTTACAAGCCTTTTGAAGTTGGCAAATACATCAAAAATCATAGGGTTTCATCTTATCAAAACATTGTTACGTTAAAGTCCATTTTCTCGTACATTATCTTTTAAAAATTGAAAATTATGCACAGAATCTTTAATTAAATGCGGTCTCAATACATATTATACAAGCATGTAAATTTTTATTTTTTATGAAAAAATTTTGTTATGATACTTGTTAATCCATATTTATTGTTAGTTTTTTAAGTAACTCAATAAATCTAATTATGATATAAATCAATAAAGTAAAATATTTTTTAAAATACAAAAAACATACAGTAAATATTTATTAACAGATACTGTAGTTAACAAAACCTTTTAAAAAATATAAAATTCATTATACATGACGACAAAATACATCGCTCAATCAATGCAACCTTCCAAAAATCAAAACCAGTCAAGATTGAAAATTATCCAAAAACCCAAAACGAAAGAAATATAAATAAAAAAAAAGTCAACCTGAACATCCTGGGCGTTGACCTCCAAATGATCGGCGATCAAGAACCGAAACCTCGACGAGTCGAGGTTGGTCCCGGACCCGATAACCCGATTCGACGGAAACCCCGACAGCTTCCACGCCACGTAGGTCAGCACGTCCACTGGGTTCGACACCACCATCAGTATCGAATCCGGCGACCTCCTCGCGAGCTCCGGCACGATCGACCTGAACATGCTGAGGTTCCTCTGAAGCAGGCCCAGCCTGGACTCCCCGGGGATCTGCCTCGCCCCGGCCGTCACGATGCATAGGTCAGACCCGGCTGTAACGGCGTAGTTGTCGGAGGCGAGGATCCTGATGTGCCATAGTAACAAAATTCGTATACAATAAATATTCAATAAATGTCATGTTTGAACATTAGTATATATATTTGAATTTTACATGTATTATGTTCGGTATGATACCTTATGAAAGATCTCGAATTATTTAAATGAATATTCAGATAAATATGGAATACTTTGTTACTACGGACCTTGTCCGGGGGAGGAAGGCGGCAGCATGTTGGAGGTCGAGCATCTCACCGCGGAGTTTGTCGGGGTTGGCGTCGACGAGAGAGAGGACGTCGACGAGGTCCTGGGTGAGGATGGTCTGGGCAATGGCCATGCCGACGTTGCCGGCGCCGACGACGGTGATCTTGGTGTGGCGTTTGGTGGGGGAGGGAGGGGCGGAGCGGTCGATGGGTTTGAAGAAGTGGGTGGCGAGTTCCGGGCCGATGCCAAGGTCCTTCAGGGATGAGGCCGACGGCGAGCTATTCATGGTTTGGGTTTTTTGTTTTTCTTTTGTTGTAGGTTTTGTTTGTTAATTGGGGTGGAAGAGAAGGGTTTGGGAGGGATTTTATTGTACAGGAGGAGGAGAAGTGAAGTTGAATGAATCGTGTATTTATTCAACGGTCAGATCTGGAGGGAAGCTTCGGTTGTGGAAGTTGGGTTTGGGGGAACAAGAATCTAAGTTGGCTGGCGCGCGGCAGTTGGATGTAGAAGAGATCTATTATATTGGAGAATGATGATGATTGAAGTCGTCTGATTGGCCTGTGATCCAGGGTAGTCGCATGAAATAAAGTAGGTTTGTATATATCATTGTTCGTAGCAGCTTTGGCCCCAATTTTAGAGGGCTGTGACACACCAGACTTTTTCTTTCATTGTTATACAGTCTCGTATACATACATTGTTTCTTATATTTACTATAACTAAGCATATAACTCAGTTAAAATTATTTTATATTTTTAATAAATGATATTATTTAATTAATTGAATGAAATATATAATTCATATTATATAAATTGCATAACTCATTAGATGAGGTTTATGACTTTTGTAAGTGTAAATCTTTACACGTTTATGACTTTTATAAGGGAAAAAAATTTGGTATGGGAGAGAAAAAGAAAAAAAATAGGATATGGGAGAGAAAGAAAAAAATATGCTGAATTTATTATGGGTGTTATTGGTATTTTAAACAACATTCATTAAAAAAATTCATTTTTTTATACTCGTATCATAATTAATTTATTGGATTGCCTAAAACAATAACAATAAATATGGGTTAACCAGTGTCCTGAAGTTACTCGTTAACAAAAAAAAACATTGATTAAATTGAATAAAATTATTGATAACTCATCTTTTTAGTTTTCTTTATTTAAATAATAAAATAACATGCTTCCTTTAATAGATGTAAAAAAATTGGTCAATGTTTTGGTTGAGAACCCTAGGAAACGGAATAAGCAAATATAAGGGTAGTATAAGGGTGGTATAAGAATGGATAGGGAAAATAGTTGTTTGTTTGCAGGGTATAACTTGGTATTACTAAGCCAGTTTAAAAGTGTATAAGAGTGCATAACAATTCTAAGTAACTCATAGGATAAGTTATACTCAGTTTATCTATTCTCATGGGCCCACATGTCAAATCAATTTTTTACATCTTATCACATCAAATCATCTATCAATACCTCTTATACATCAAAGAGTTCACATGTCAAATCAATTTTTTTACACTTTATTTATATTTTATTCTTTATCCACCGAACAACTCAACCTTTATTCTTACATTTTTCAATAAGAATTAAAAAAAAACACGATCAAACATAAAGTCTCTTGTGCTTATAAATTTGTTATTTATACTAGCATAGTTATCTATTTAAAATAACTCAATTCTATTATCCAAAGACTATAAGATCTTTCTTATTAATAAATGAAAAAAGGTAGGGGTTTGACGGTTTTGACCGTAACCCGAGGTGGTCGATATAGAAAACCATTGGCGTGACTCGGCAGACGACGCGAGCACGTCCGTACGATCAGTGGATTGGGGATCTGCGGCTGGTGCTTTTTGCTTTTCTTTCTTCCCAAGTTTGGTTCACGTTCTAGACTGCATGTCTGCATCAGTGGAATTACATCTGCATACACCTATTTGTTACGTAACGCTGTCGTTGATATTTTAATTTCGGATTCACACCAGAAAAGTTTATATACAACTAAAGCATCCGAATATTCTTATGACTTGGTAGAAACTAAAGCAACTTTTAGATGTGCAGTTGAAATGTGAGATGTTTTGAAATACGGCGTTTTAAATAGTTTTTTAAAAATATTTATTTTATTAACTTTTTAGTCATTAGATTTTTTATCTGAAAAAATAAAAGAGATTGAAAGGTTAAGCTTTTGAAATATGTTTGAATCAACGTTTGAAAATCCGTCGTTTTTCAAATGTAAAATCCATCCAAACACATATATACACAAACAAGTTTACAGAGGCCGGATTGAAAACATTGTATGGGCCAGCATTTTGAGTTTTCATGAACTTTGGGAAACAGTTGATCTTGGCTGATTCGATGGCCACAGATGATGGCGATGTTAGAAAAACATGGATTTTGGGTTAAAATGAGTTTGGGTTCCACTAATTAATTTTAGTGGAAACTCATTGGATTACGTTCCTCTCGTTGAGTACATGAACATAGTATAATTACATTCTCAAAACCTATTGTGGGTGAATGAGAAAATTGAATACAAATTCTCCCAATAACATGATGAAAGTGGTAGGTGGTTGGGGTAAAAAGCTATAGTCCCACATCGGTTAAAAACTAAATGTATTGAGCATTTATAAGATGAGCTCTTTGTACTCTAGTGTATTGCTTTTGGTGGACACCTATGGTAGACCTTTCCAAGCGAGGTGGTGCGTAGCACCACCACGCGCGTCGCGCGCGCACGTAAGGGCGTATTGGGCGTTTTAGGGCGCACTTGGCACGGTAGAGCCTTTTCTTTTTGGACCTTTTGTCTGATCGGACGGTGGAGATCATTCTAATCAAATGAAATCCGGGCCGTCAATCAGTAGATGTGATGTGGGATGATCGGATTAAATCCGGACCGTTGATTGATTGGATCCGCAGATGCAATGTGGGCCGTAGGATCGACGGTTATGATCGGACCGTTGATTATTTGAATCAATAGGTGCTTGAGACTCTGTTTCAGAAAAAACTGAACAGAGGAAGAGACTCCTCCAAGAGTCTCTTCAACCAATTCTTCCCTATATAAATACCACCCATTCTTTGCATTTAGGAGAATCGAATTTTTCAAGTCCATTTCATTAAAGTGTCATAAAAGAGAGAGTGTTGCACACGAGTTGGTTCGCTGGCCTTCTGGTCTGCAGTGCTGCTACCAAAGGACGTTCGACCGTTGTATCATGGGAGACATTCGCTGCTATCCGTCAGCACCAGTGCGGGGCGAACAACGTCTTAAGAAAATAGAGTCAAATTCTATCCTCGGTCCTCCTCTTCATCAGAACAGATTTTCCTATTCAGTATGCGTTGTATTCTTCTCTATTTTGTAGAATTAACTCCATGCTAATTAGTTGTTAACAGGCGAACCCGTCTTGGCGGTCGCCACACATATATGGAGTTACAACTAATGCAATGAAACCACTCAACATGTTCCCTCTAACATGGCATCCACGACTCCACACATGCAAGTTATTGAAGTTGTAATTGTGAGAACAACAGAGCTTTTTTTGTTTTCTACTTATATTGTTGATTTTAGATGCCACGTATTGTCAGACTCAGCCATGCATGGAATTAATACTCACCTTTGTGTGTTGATGAACTGATCAACAGACGACAATCACTGTTTTTAAAGAAGAATTGATAGAATTTAAACGGACAGTATCATAGGGAATTGCTATGCATGCATCAAATTTATATTCACTTTTGTTTCCGGGCTTATTTGAAGGCAAGAGAGACTGAGAGAGTTGTAATTGTCGGCAAAGATAAACAGTCTACTTCATGCTTGAGCACTTCCATATCACAATGTGATGATTAAGCCTGTCAATTATCCGAAAAAATATCCGCATCCGATCCGAATCCGTATCCGAAAATGCAAAAATCCGATATCCGAAAAATTCCGTATCCGTATCCGAAAAAATATCCGTATCCGAAAATTTTCGGATCGGATACGGATATACCCCTATCCGATCCGAAAAATATCCGTATCCGATGGCATTAAAAAAAATATTATATAGTATTTAATATCTACCATTGGATTTTGATCAAGTGGCTCACATTCTTTCTAAATAGTTGTAAAATTAGGACTTGTGTTTGTGAATTTTTAATTTTAAGTCAATTTTTGAACTTAAATGAAAATTGTTATGTTTAATTATTTATTTATTCTTTCTAATAGTTGTAAAGTTAGGACTTGTGTTTGTGAATTTTAATTTTAAGTCAATTTTTAAACTTTAAATAAAAATTTGTTATATTTAATTATTTATTATTTATTTCGGATATTCGGATAATTATCCGAATCCGTCGGATACGGATACGGATCGGACACGGATACGCTTTTTAAATATCCGTCGGATACGGATACGGATACGGATATAAAAAATTTTTTCGGATACGGATACGGATATGACCATATCCGCTCCGTATCCGGTCCGTTGACAGGCTTAGTGATGATCGAGGCAAGTGGATTTTTTTTTATGCATTTCCATTCTAGACATGCGTATCATGATCACTTGTATAATCAATTAAAATATCAAAAAAAACTTGTGGTCTGGATGTCTTTTCTGGCATCGCCAAGCTTCAATGCAAACATTTTTTTTAAGAGCTCAATACAAACATTAGTTTTTTAAAGTTTTAAATATAGTTTCCAATATATCTTATTATACTCATTATAACAAGATATATAATTCGTTAAAAAAAGTTATATTTTTGATAAATAATATCATTTAATATATATTTTACATTTTATAAAAATACATCTGTCGGTATATAATTTTAAAAGAAATTAATTAAAACATAGGCGAATTATGTTTTGTCTCATAAACTTAACATTTCATTTATTATTTTTAATACCAATTTCAAGGAGAATAACTGCTTGTCCTTCACGGATTCTCTCGTTTCAATGTGTCTCAGTTCCTCCATATTTCAAAGGTTGAGCTTCATTTAGTTAACAAGTCCTATGTGATAATTAACACTTCTTGATGCAGGAGCATCTACTAGTCGCATGGGTTTCCAAGTATGACTAATAAATGTGTTTTATCAAGGGGTGGGTGTTGACTCTTCCACCTGCAAGTCCTTCTCCTTGTTGGTGGTTCTTTTCTTTGATGAAGATGTCATGAAAGTTGTAGTGGACATTAATTTCCAAGTCTTGTAATTTGTATCAGACCGAACTAATATTTGAATGGGTGCTTCTATTCACACCCTGTTATCTCCCTGCACACCAAAGTAAACGGGTCATGAGAAAATGGATCCATTTACAGCAGACCCATTACACACCCATTATCCAACCAGAAGAAAAAAAATCCGGCCAAAACTAGGAATGCCCAAATCACACAAAATCCAACGCCCAAAATCCAAAGAGAGGAACTGCCCGCCGAGCCAGGCGCCGCCTCCGGGGCTGATTGACTGCTCGACCACGGCGACTTGGATGTCTGGGTTCTTGGAGAGCTTGTACACGTAGGAGAGGTCAGCGGAGCTCGCGCCGACGATACGCCGTTGGTGTTGCCGTAGGTGATTTCGTCAATCATATACCGGCGGATTATGTCGCGGAAGACAATGAATTCATTGAGAGGTGAGAACTTGAAGCACTGGAGGTCGTATTGGCGGAGATGGTGGTGGAGGAAGAGGAGCGGACAACGGCGGTGGTGAGGCGGGAGAGGCTGTGGAAGGAGGAGGAAGAGATGTAGAGCTTTGTGGGTTTGATGAGGGAGATTGTCATAGTGGCTGTCATGGCTAATGGGTTTTTTTTGGGGGGAGGGGTTTAAAGGGTTCGTATCCATTTAAATAATCAGGTGTATAAAGAATTAGGTGTGTAAATCTGAAATAAATGTGCAAATAGAGGCAACCTATTTGAAATTTTTTACAACCCGATGGCTAATTGGGCATGGACGACTGAAGTCCGTCAAAGTATATATCGGTTCAAGAAATAAATCTCCAAGTCCAGCCCACGCTTGACGCGGTGGCTTAGGCCAGTCAACGACCGACGGGTCCAAAGACCCGACAGACCCAGTGATATGAGGACCCGGGTTTGGACCCTGCGGACGTGGGTCATGTTAGAAATTTATTTTATTTTAATTTGTGAAGGTTTAAATTTAACTATATAGGTTGTGGCTATTATTATTATTATTTTTGTTCTACCGTGAATAATGTATTCTGGGGTTTTTTGAATGTTAATAATTAGTTATTAAAGCTTTTGGTGATTGGTCTTTTGACGGGTAGTTATTTTAAACTGTTTTTGAATTGGTTTTGATTGTGTGAGTGAAAGCACACTGTGCTTTAATATTTCTTTCAAACGGTTGTAAACCGTTTCTCTGCGGGTGCATTTGCACCTTTTAATATCTTTTAAAAGGGGTTGTGTGTTTGGAACAGTACCGGGCAGAAACACAAAAACTCAAATTAGCCAACACTCATCATATACATCCAAGTCCAACAATTAAATAAAAGAGAGGTCTCCTATTCCTAAAGACTTACAAGGTGTTCACTAAAATCTTCTCACTTAAAGTGCACCTTGAGAAGGGTCGGGGATCGTCGTATTTTCGGAGTGGACTGCCAGTGAACCATTGCACTGTAGTGGGGCGGAATCTGCTTTTCAAAAAGCGCATTTGCGTGCTTCGATCCACCGCATCTGTCAGATTTTTCTAAATCTCTATTTGATCTTGTTTTCTTGTGGTTTTCAAAACTAGAAAACTTAATGGTGATTTTCAACAGGTCAGATCCAGGTCGACCGGGCAAGATGATAGAGATGGAGGTCGGCGTGACAGCATCAGCATCGGGTCGTCATCATGACGGGGTTGGCGTCAGGTGGGGGAGATGAAGTGGTTAGCAAAATAAAATCAAACAATAAAAGGAAGAAAAGGGCTAGCGTCTTTTGTCAAGCTAGCCATGGATTAAACACCACAACAGTTGGACATAAGAAGGTGTTCAGGTGAGAGTAGAATAGAGCATCTCTGTTGCATATTCATGGTATGCTTGATCTAATTGGAGGTCGAAAGGGTAACTGGAGAGAGAGAGAGAAAGGTGGCGGAGGTAATGGAGATTGGTGAAAGAGTGGACGGCGAGACCATCTACAGGGAGCGATGGCCCTGGGAAACCAAATTGGGAAATGGAAAAAGGAATAATGTATTATATGTTTAATTGGGTTTCGATCAAACACACACTCATACCCTAATAGGCCCACTAATAAAATCAATTGGGTTGACCTAGAAGATAGTCCACATAAATGGATCATTATTTTTTTTTATATAAGGATAGGTCAATTGGGTCCAGGTCCGGGTTCATAAGATCGGGTCACGGTAAATTCAGGCCCGCCCTGTTTGGATGATCGGTTCTTTATCGGGTCTTGGATTCTCCATATCGGGTATTTTACATCTTTTATCGAGGCGGGTCCGGGTCCACCCATAACCCGTTGACATGCATATCCCATCCTATAGGAGATGTGGGTTCAAATCCTGTCGAAGACAATTAGGAAAAAAAGGTGGGGGGGGGGGGGGGGGGACAACCATTTGGACTATGTGTTTGTAGGCTATGCCCACCATTATGTCACTCAATCCAGGCTTATTTATTGAGAGTTGAGGGGACAAGTCCAACAACTCACCAAGATGGTGGCACAAATAGCATCTCTCAATCATGATGAGTCGAGTCAAGACTTGAAAGTAAACCAATTATTTTCACTCAGTCCATTTTGCACTCTGTTTTACAACCTCATACACTATAGCGCAGTATATACTGCATTATTATAGTGTATAGCACAAAAAAAATTAATCATTTTTTCAACGTTAAAAAAAAACAACTAATGTCTCTTAGTATATACTTTATTTTATATAACTATAAGTATTTCAATGGAGAATATACGATTTAAAAAAAAATACAGGTGTGGACTACAATTGGAGCTGGACATGGTGGACGGATGATTTTCCAATTTCAAATAAGAAATTCCAACATTTCAATAAACCCTTATGCATTGTTTCTACTTAGACATTATGGTTGGGACACTCCATTTACAAGGGGTTTCACCCATGTTCGAATCTCGCTGATGGCATCTATGAAAGAGCAAGATAAAAATGGTTATACCCACTTTGGGCTGGTTCATGAGCCTCTAACCCACACTACCTATTCTAGACCCACGAATACATCCTTCTCCTTACTAGTAGACAAAGCATTGCTACCAAGAGTGTGGTTACACTTAATTTTTTTTACAGTCTAATATATAATTTTATATGTCTTGTTAGAAATTAAGTGAAGCATATGCCTCGTTAGATGATGTATATATCTTGTGAAATATTTTTTTACACTTACTAAAAATAGATTCATTCAATTTGAAATGGAGCTACATACACTTTTTATCAAAGTATATACTTCATTAGATGATGTTTACTATTTAAAAAATAATAATATGTGTAGTCGGAGTTTTGGTTGGTAAAAATTATTGAAGTATCGTTTAAAAACACATTTGAAAAATAAGATTTTGAAGAAAATGATTTATATAAACTTGAAAATGCGTATTTTCTGCGTTTTTTTAAAAACAATTACACTAAAAATTGTAAGTAACTTTTTAATTAAATATACTTTCTTAAATACGTTTGATAATACACGTTTGCGTTTTTAACTTTATTATAAAACAAGATCTTTATTAAATTTTTCCAAACGCCCCCAAGTAACATTTTCCAAAATTAAATGCATGCAATTCTGTTAAGAAGTCATTTATATACCAGATTTTCTAACAAATTCTACTATGGGCTAGTTCATGGGCCTCTGGCCCACTACCTATTCTAGGCCCGCGGATTCATGCCTTCTTCTCCTTACTAGTAGACGGAGCGTAAGAAGTCATTAGAATACTAGATTTTCTGGCAAATTATATCTTATCGTATGTACTTTGTTAATTAGATATGAAAAATTACATCACATATTATTTGCATTCAACTCATTAGAATACAAAGTTTTTTTTATTGCGTCTCGGTAGAGGGCATTTGAGAGGTGGCGAGGGCCCTTCGTTTCGGCCTGGGGTTGTTTTTGTGGGGGTGCAACTTCTGTTAGGATGACTAGGGCTTCCATTCATATTATGGCTTAGTTTTAGTCTAAGGGTTTGTTTGATTGTACGTTTAAGCTAGAATTTCAAAATCGTGCAACCAAACAGGTGAGATTAATAAAGAATCCACAGCTGGATTATTTGCATTTTTATCTCGAAATCCGTGTTTTAAAAAGCTCAAAAATATAGTTTTTTTGTTGGAATCGATTTTTTGAATTGAAAAGCAACTTTCTCTACCAAACATCAACTGCTTTCAAATATTGATTCATAAATTAAAAATAAGCATCCCAATAAAAGTCAAGGTCTAAAATCATCTTAAAAAACAATTTTATTTCAAAAACTACATTTCAACCTGTGTTTCCAAACGGGCCCTAAGTTTGTGGTCCTTTGGGGTCCACTGGAGAGATTCGTTTAAATCTTGTAAACAATCTCTTAGGGATCTCAGCAAATGTGTATTTCTTTTTAATATCTATTAAAAAATAGCATGTCTATCAAAATTCATTTTAAAAAAAAAAACTCATTAGAATACAAAGTTTTTTTTATATTTGTTTTATAAAAAAATATATATTTCAACACAATAGATGGAGCTACAAATAAAAACTCTCCCTGAACATCCTTTCCAGAACATCATTTTTGGAAAGTTGTAAACAAAATCAATCAACTTTATCCCTTTCCAAAACTTGTTAACAAAAAGGAAAATAACCAAAAAAATCTCCAAAAAGCTAAAATACCCAAAACAATCACTTTTTAAAATATCAAAAAAAAAAAGTCTCATTTCACAAATTTAAAAACTCAAAAAATTGACCTACCCATATATGGTTATATCTTTAACATGTCTCTAACCTTTGTTAGTTATTCCGCCTCTTAACTTTACTAAAATATTTTACACCTCTTAAATTTGTAAAAGTATTTTACACATTCTCATGTAGAAATTTTTTTATTCTAAATTATTTGTCATTAGGAGGATTTTGTAAGATATGTGTCAATATAATTTGAATTTTTCATGATACTCTCTTAGATGTTTATGTTTTTTAAAAAATGGATATATGCCAATGACACCATAAAAAAATATGTGAATAAATAATTAACATATATGAATCCACAAAATGTAGGCCTATCCGTCCAACAAAATAAGTGAGAAATAGGGGTAGTTATCTAAATCTTGACTGCTTTAGAATAATTTTAAGAAGAGAATTTTCTATTTAATCAAGCAAATAAAAAAGATGGTATCAATCATGGGTTTGCTATTTAATCAAATTTATTTTTTTGTCATAATTTCAAACAAGAAAAATAAAACAAGAAAGAAAAAAAACAGTCATTGCAACACATCACCACGTTTCTTTTCCCCTTCATGTATTCATTATTTTCCCCTTGCTTTTCTTTCACTCAACCCTTGCTTCCCTTAATCCCTATTTAGCCTATACCCTATTCTGATTTCGCCAAATTTGCTCTTTAAGAACTATTATTGTCTCCTTTTTATTACACTCCATCTTCTAGCAAATGTACTAGGCATCCACCCAATGGGATCCTGAGGCTTCATTGCTTGGGTTCTTCCTTGATGCTTAACAACTTTAGGCTTTATAAGTTATCATATTTATATGAAAAAAATAAAAAATAAAAATAAAACAAGTTTGTTGTTTTGTAGGAAAAATAGATTTTTGGTGTGGAATAACCTAACAATGGTTAGAAGCATGTTAAGGATCTAACAACACAGGGATAGGTTAGTCTTTTGAGTTTTTAAATATGTGAAATGAAACCTTTTTTTATATAATTTTAAAAATGACTAATATATAGGTATTTCTAGCTTTTAAAAGTTTTTTTAGTCATTTTTCCTTAACAAAATCAATAAGAAAATGTTCGAGGCATTCCTCGAAAAAGAAAATTAAAGAATGTACTTGAATGAAATATATTTTTTATTTTTCATTTTCAAATCAAGTATATAATCAACTAATGTAATTAGGGCTGCAACTCGGACGGGTTGGGTTTGGGTTGACCCCAATCCAAACCCAACCCGAATTTCAAACTACTCAACCCTAACTCGACCCAATCCGATTTTCAACCCGAATTGGACCAACCCGAACTCAACCCTTAATTAAAAAACAAACCCGACCCCAACCCGATTTTCAACCCGAATTGGGCCAACTCGACCCAACCCGAATTTCTAACATGATGTGCAAATTAAATGAATCAACTCGACCCAACCCGTAAGATTAGCTAGATTTACCTAAAATTTGGACTACCCATATTAGAAACTACAGAATGAACGGCCATGATTTTTTTTTTAACTATTAGTTTACGAGTTCGGGTTAAGTAGGGTTGTGAGTGAAGCCAACTCGAACCCAACCCGATTTGTGAGTCAACCCTAATTGGCCAACCCAAACCCAAATCCGAATCTGATTTAGTCAATCTAACCCATGCAAAAATCATATTTAACCTGTGAGATTCGTGTTCAACTCGACCCAAGTTGCAGCCCTAAATATAACATAAATTCTGCTGTAGGAATGACCTGGATGTCCCTGCGGCGGTGCAGCCAAACCTAAGGTCATTTCATGTACATCTTCTTGGGAATACTTAAACGTGGGCCCATAACCCCCCATCAGTTCTTCACGCCGATCCACCACTCACCATTCCAGATTCCAGTCCAGGGGAATATGCTAGACTTCAATACCCAAATGTAGCATATCTCATTAAGAAAAAATTACATTTTTTTATAAATAATATCATTTAATTTATTAAAATATATATTTTACATTTATAAACATAAACATATCATTAAATGAGGTATAACCGAGTGCGGCATTTTTCATAATTTAGTTCTTTTTTTTAGCTAATATAATTTATTAGATAAAGTATAGTATTTTCTTATAAATCCCTAAATAACTGTTTTATGTCAGAATAAATCATCCACGGGTCAAATGGGAGGATAGTGTAACATTTTTTAATAGAAACATATATTTTATTAGATGATGTTTTTAAAATATGTGGGATTGGAATTGGGACTAAAAATGGTTGTATGTAACATCTTAATTAACTAAAAGCTTGGAAGTGAATAATAAAACAAGGTCGCTTAAAGCCCAATTGACTGCGGAGGTCCAAGCTCGGGTGGCGCCACTCAACGGTTACTAGGTGCTTAAATTCTATCCTCCAACAGTTTTTAGTGTATATTATAATCATATTGTATGAAAATTAAAATGTTTCATTTTAAAAAACAAATACACTAGTGTATCTCAACGTAAACTTCATTTTTTATAAATCATTTATTCGTGGTCAATCAGATAATAAAAACTTCATTATTATGATTTCTAATAAAAATAACTAAAAACACAATGAAATATAAAATGATTTATTTTTTATATATATTAGATTTATTATCTATCTCAAATTAGTTTACGCCACTATCTAAACTAGGGCTAGAAGTCTAGAATTAATTGATGGTTTGATGGATACTGTGATAATAATGAGCTTAAAATTTTGATAAAAGGATGGAGTGTGAATAGATCAAATAGTGGTAGTGACCTTTTTCTTGGGTTTTCATCTGTTATACGAATAGATGACTGGAAAATATACATATTGAATAGTGATTTTGACCTTTTGGGTTCAATAACTAATAATAATAATAGATTTTAGAGTCCATTTGGCGGAGTGGTGAGGGGATGGGATCGTCTGTGGGGTGCCACAGGGAGGGATTGTATGTGGGGTCGTCCCTGTGGCACCCAATAAAAACCCGCCACGTGGCGGGTCCCCAACCCCCCATCTCATCGGCATCGCTTCACTTCATCATCTTTTCAAAAAAACCCAAAACAAATAATATTTTCGAAATACCCCCTGACCTGGACCAAAACAGGAGTCCGAGCCTAAATTTTTTAAAAAAAATTTAAGTCATTATAAATCATATTATTCTACTTATCAATAAAAAATAATATTTTATTAACTTGGACAAAACTTAGTGTTGTTTTCAACAATAAGAAAATAAAAAAATTGATAAAAATTTATAGTCTAAATTAAAGTCCACTCCCACTAAGTAAAATTTTTCACTCTGTCACTGATTGTAGACATTAATATTATACCCTAAGTTATCTTATTTTTTTACTTAGAGACAGATTTGTAGTTCAAGTTAATAAAATATTATTTTTATATTGATAAGTAGAATAATATAATTTATAATGACTTAAAATTTTTTAAAAAAAATTAGACTCGGACTCTTGTTTTGGTTCAGGTGAGTGGAGGGAGCATTTTGAAAATATTGTTTTTTGGGGGGTCCTGATGAAAAGATAAGGAAGCTATTTCGGGGGGAGGGGGGGTGATGGATGATTTTTTTGTGGGTCAAGGGGTATTTCGAAAATATTATTTGTTTTGGGTTTTTTTGAAAAGATGATGAAGTGAAGCGATGCCGATGAGATGGGGGGTTGGGGACCCGCCACGTGGCGGGTTTTTATTGGGTGCCACAGGGACGACCCTGTGGCACCCCACAGGCGATCCCATCCCAGCGGTGAGGGCATCCGCCTATGCTCAACACAGAGGTGGGGGGGGGGGGGGGGTGTATTGTTTTGGGGTGTCGGGGAGATCGTCGAAAATATAGATACGACGAAGCATTTGTGGGTTATCGGTACGAGTGAAAAAAGTCTGCCCATTCATGTCCCTAAATGCCGCTAACGCTATCACCCGCCTAATGCTCGACTAAAGGAAGCCTTAAATGAAAACGTGTGCTAGTGATTAATATTCAAAGAAAAATCAGATAATATATAACTTATGTCAAAGTTATATTGGTGTGTAGTGTGGAAAAGAGAAGTAGATGAAAAGATAACTGAAATTAAATAAAAGTTAGTTCATAACATAATAGTATAACGCAGTGAAAAATTAAGGTAAAGATCCAACAAGCGTTGAGATTTTTAAATAAATTCACAATTCTCAAAAGAGAAATAAAACTAAAAATTATATTAATAAAAACTACAAACCCTATATTACAAGCCTTCCATTTTATACTAATTAAATATTACTGATAATAGTAAAAACATAAGTTTGTTGTAATTAAATCTATGGGATCTTAGGAGATTCTTGGAATTGATAGAGATCAAATCCAAATTGTTATGATAAAAATATTTCAAATATAAGAATTTATTGCAAAATGCTATTTTGATGGCCTAAAAATAGAATTCTTGAATATTTCCTCGATATTTAGCTCTGGTAAAAATTTCATCTGTTTCCGAGTTCGGGGCACCTTTGATTTCTAATAGCTAGTTTTTCTGTAATTACTTGGAAATCTCAAAAGTAGACCTTTTCAAATTCATCACTCTAGAAACGCGTTGGCTACCTATTCTGCATCATAGTAGTTATAAAATTGAGAGAAACAACAAAACTATAAAAGAAATTTAGCTTTCTCTAATGTGAAACTCAACCCAAACTAAACCAAATTGGATTCACAAACCATTCATACACCATAATCCACATTTGAAATATGATAGTGTGTACTCAAAGCAGAATTCCACTGACAATGGTGAATAGAATGGCTGAAGAGAAACTCAAGTGAATCAAGACCCCAGTATTAAGTCCTACAGAAACCTGTGCCAAGTGTCAAGTGTCAAGTGTCAAGTGCGCCAATAAAGCGTCATATTGCGCTCATCGCACACTTTATCATTTATAAAGCAAACAATACTTTACAATCATTATGCTTTATATAGGCACAAGACTTTTCTCTTTTTTCAATGTGGGACTAAAACCCAACACACAAACTTACAAACATAAGACTCAAACTTACAAGACACATAAAAATACATTTTGAAAAACCACTAACAAAACTTGAAATCAATTTATATACAATCCACTAAATGGGATTAAATTTGATATTACTACTGTTTATCAATCATCCAATCACCTTGTATCCAGTGGTGGAGCCAAGATTTAGTTAAATGGGGGCTCGAGCATAAATGACGAATGTGGAATTATTAATTTTTCCTTACTTCAGATAAAAAAATCAAATATAGATATATATTGTCCAAAAAGAGATGAATACAAAATATCACTCAATAATTTCAAATAAATGTTTCTACATCAGGACTCCTCGACGACTTTCACATTATGGAAATGTTGCATGATATTTATGGTATCAATGCAATAAAAAAATATCATTTTCGATATATGTTATCAAACAACTATTCAATCATTCATCTTTCTTCCGATTGCGCATCCTATTATTCACAATATACATAACAGAAAAGGATCTCTCAACTATAGCCGTAGGAATAAGCACCAATCTTTTTGCTCTCCTCCTGTGAATGAACAGCTGAGGATTTAGGGCATGGCCCCCTATTTTCTTTTTATAACAGATTCCTATATTGCCTCCACTAAAATATGTATAGTATTATTTTATCCCAAATTTTTTCATTTGCCTAGACACGGACATTATTACATTAGTACCTTGTGTTTTTATTTTCCAAAATGCAAGCAGGGGCTGTTATTCATGCCTTCAATCGAAACCCCTACCAATCAATGTTGATATACACAAAATAATAATAATAATAATAATTCTACACGTGATCTATTAAAATATTAAACATCCATAATTATCTCATTTAGCTTCTGAGTGATCACCTCATACCACATTCATACGAAAGAGGATTCAATCCTCTATAATTAGTTTCACCAAAAAACAAATCCTCTATAATTAGTCATTGTACAGCAATTTCAAATAATTCACTATGATTGATAACATAAAAAAATAGTGAATTAGAATTCCTAAAATTGAAAAACCTATATTTATCAATTAAGAGCCGTTGGCTTATGTATGGATTCATTCTCCGCAATTTTAAAAAAATTTATCATGTCGTGAAAAATTACAGACAATATCAAAATAACTAAAATCTTATCAATGTCCATTTTTCAGTGATGAAGAACACCAAAAATTAATAGTCGGACAAATCTGAGTGTATAGATTAGACCACGAACCATGTGTTAAATTCAAGGCATATGTTGCAATTCCACAACTTTAACAAAAAAACAGCTCCAAATGGGCAAGGTTCATATTAAATCAGGTTCATTAAATAAGAACTAGATTGGTTTTTTTTTTTTTGTGTAATTGGATCTTATTTGACTTTTAAAATAGGATGTCATATCTGTCCCCAGTGGTCATAGCACAACGGTTCATGGTATACCTGCGTTAAGGGTAGGTCTTGGATTCGAGTATTGGCACTGTATTACACCTCCTGTTTGTTAGACGAAATTCGAAATAATTTTATGTGGTTCGAAAGAATTTTCTGTGGGACCAGGGACAAACAGGCGAAGGTAGCTTACCAACTTGACCGTAAGGTCAGTCACGAAAAGCCCCTCCGTCATCAAAAAAAAAAAAAAAAACATAGGATGTCATATCAGTATGATTAAACTTAGCAATAGTTTTATCTCTAGATTCATCGAATGAAATGTGAATCCCACGTTTCCCATGATGAAAGTTTAAGTAATTAAGATCCAAACACACAAAAAAAAATAAACAGAGGATTCAAACTCCACTAAACAATATAATATATGATGCCTGGTATAAAATTAACTATTTTTAATCAAATCCATTGATGAACTTTTTTAAAATAATTTCATCCGCCCAAATAAATAAGAATTTAGAAATCCCAAATAGTACACTTGTAGTCTCCATGCATTGAATTTATAGATAAACATCCAACTTATAGCATATAAGTTATCTGTGAGGATTAAGAAACCAGACTAATTTTCTAAACCAGAGAACTTAAGCCTTCATTTTCATTCATTTAGTTTCAACCTGGTTGTATAACGATTTAAACTTGCACATTTCCATAAATGATAAATATCAGGCATAAATATTCTTTGAGATCAATATTGGCTTCCTTTTCTTTCCCATGAAAACTTAATTTGACATTTCATTATGACACTAGACTTACACGTGCACACACGCGCGCGCGCGTGTGTGCGTGTGTGTGTGTACACGCATAACATACATGATCGATGTGGATCAGTGGGTGCAATAAAAATGCCTTCAATTTGTTGATGTAAAATAATAAAACCTGATCACCTTAGCTGTTTGTAATGGAAAAGATTGAAAAATGAATGGAGAACTCCCTCAAATAATTTAAGCAACCTGAAAGCTAAGACTGTCTCCTCCTTTCCCTACTGGCAGCTTTTCTTTATACTCAAAAACTTAACCTAAACAAATTTTATATTTCTTCATCACAGCGAAACATTTGCTTTTGTAATTAAAAGGACGACGCTTCACACCGACAAACACATCTTCATTAATCTCTTAAAAATTTCATGTTAATTATACTGATATAAACATGATCAATGTGGGGGAGACAAGCATTTCTATTAATTCAACTTTGCTGATCATGTGTTTCACTGTGTAAAATAAATTCGATTTTAAGCTTGATTGGTGGTGCAAGTTAGTTATCATCTATATTTGGTTTGGGATGATTGCTTGGGACAATTAAACATGTTACAGATAAGAAGTCATATAGAATGAGATCTGATTGAGATATGCTCACACACATAATATACTTACATTTCTTTGTTCATGCACTTTATTTTCTTTGAGTACCGTCCAAAAGCGATAACATAATCTACACCTCATTAAAATATACACTACACATTGATATAACAATGCATACCATACAACTAATGTAGCATTCATTACTCTTCTAGGGGCATAGTGTTTGAATTTTTATTGAAACTCCAGATTGGTTCAACAAATAAGGCAAATAAATTCACTTATGATTGTGATGAGTTGTTACAATCAGCTGGAATTATATATATGGGAGCCGATTAGGTGCGGTTTACGGTCGGTGCGGTGCGCGATCACGGGCCGTCGATTACGGGTCCATCGCATCGGACGGTCGGGTGCGATTCACGTCGACCGTTGGATGCGATGGACCCGCGATCGGACGGCTCACGTCGTAAACCGCACCGACCGCATACCGCACGTAATCGCGACCATATATATATATATATATATATACGACCGCGATGAGGTGCGGCGGCCGCACCGTGCGGCAGCCGTCTGATCGCGGGTCCATCGCATCCAACGGTCGACGTGAATCGCACCCGACCGTCCGATGCGATGGACCCGTGATCGACGGCCCGTGGTCGACGCCGCACGGTGCGGCCGCCGCACCTAATCGGTCCTCTATATATATATATATATATATATATATATATATATATATATATATATATATATATATATATATATATATATATATACACGCTCGCGATTAGGTGCGGCGAACGGCAGGTGCGGCCGCGACGTGGGCCGTTCGATCGCGGGTTCATCGTATCCGACGGTCGATGTGAATCGCACCCGACCGTCCGATGCGATGGACCCGTGATCGAGGGCCCGTGATCGCTGCCGCACCCGCCGTTCGCCGCACCTAATCGGTTCCCTATATATATATATATAGAGAGAGAGAGAGAGAAGTTATTGGGTAAGGCGGAACGGCAGATGCGGATTCGTGCATAACCGTCCGATCTGGGTCCACACAAACCAACGGTGGAGATGAAATCCACTAAATAAAACTGAACCGGATGCACCCGGTGACAAAAAAAAAATCCCAATCCCATCCCTCTCTCTCCCCGAAAACACATCCCTCAAAACCCTCTCTGTCTCTGCAGATCAAAAAAACCATCAAAATATGAATCTTTGCTTATCCAGATCGAAATCCAAACTGGGTCCTTGATATCCTCTTGGATTTTTATCTGATTTTTTTTCAGATCTAATTTTTATTTTTCAATAGGTGTTTATCTTTTTTTTCCAGACCTAGGTTTAGAGTTTCCAGATTTGTTTCACTTCTAGGGTTTCATAGGGGTTTTTATTGTCCCACATTTGTTTCAAAGTCCTTTTTTTCCCATATTTGTTTCGAAACCATATGTTATAGAATTTATGTGAGATCACATATCCAATTTTTCAACGACATCAATGGATAATGAAAAAAAAAAATTTCCTGATTTGTTTGTTGTTTTGGTTGGGTTTTCTTCATATTTTTTCCACATCTTGCTTTTTTTTTAGATCTTGATCAAAACAAAACTTGGGCCACCACCCCTTGCCCTGCAAGGCTTTTTTTCTTTTTCATTTTATGTATGTACTGATCATCTTGGATTTTTATGTGATTTGTTCTCTCTATTTTTTTAGATTTGTTTTTCAATAGGTTTTTATCTATTTTGTATAATACCTAGGTTTAGAATTTTCAAACAAAAGTTAAAATCACATTTTGTAGAATCCATGTTGATCATATGCCATATTTTGATAAATTTTGATGGTATCATTTGATTTTCAGCTTATTGATTAAACCAGGTGGAGGTTTCCTTGACAGACTGATTTTAAAAATTGTTCGAGTCAATTAACACAATCAGACCCAAGTTGTGATGATGAAAAAATTGAGGACACAAGAAGTTGGATAAATCTTTTAACATGGGAGTGTATAGTTGTAATGGTTGAGGTGTAATGTTGTTGTAAAGTGATGTAGTATATTGTTTTTCCCCTTTTTTCTATTCACGAATATATGTTGTGTTGGTCTTTAAACAAGTATCTTTTTAATGACCGGAGTTCAAAGAGGTTGAAATGCTTCAGATTTTATTGTTAATGTTTATGGTTGAATGTGTATATTCAATCCAATATGCCAGTACTATCTATTTTATATATTCTTGTTTTATATTTACCAATAATTCTGGATTATCTGGTTTGTATGACGAATATTTGATGTTTGATGATGTAAATCCTCTTCATTCGTTGGATTTGATAACACATTGTTCAACAAAGAAAGTGAGTGTATGCTTGGAAATTAAAGATTCAAAATATGAAATGGTTGCTTTTTTGTGTCACTGACTCTTCGTTTTCGGAATCTTGTGTTACCAATTTGTCAGTTTAGATAATACATTGTTGATCAATGAAAGTATGCTTGGAAATTAGATTCAAAATATGATCATGATGGGTGCTAATTGATCCTAATCTCAGATCTATGACAATATTACATTTGAAATTTTTTGGATTTGTTCATTTCGTTGGTAGCATAATTGATCCTACCTATGGCTATGGTAAAACTCTCTCTATGGATATATCTGCCATTGTATTAATCAAATGGAATACATAGCTTTAAGAAAGAAGAAAGAAACAAAAAAATAAAAGAGAATAAAAACAAGTAGACCAGAAGTCTACTAGGAGCTTCCAAAAACCAAGATTAAGCCTCTATCATCAACTGCCCAGAAATGCATAAATGTCCAGAAAAAAAATCTCAAACAAATGGGAAAAAAAATGCATAATTGTCGCTGAAAGATTGGACACACCTTGTATATAAAAATCATAACTTGGAGCTTTCCTGAGAAATCAATTTGAGATGCTTCCATTGGAAGAAATCAAAGCACTAATAACAAAAAAAAACACGCACACACACACAATGAAAACCTGACCAACAGGGAAAGTCATTGAATACTTTATTTAAGAGTTCAAATTGAAAATGCATTTCAAATTTTACAACAATCAAAATCATCAAAATCATAAAATACTATAATGTTCTCAAAAGGAAGGCACAAACAGACATCTACAAAATCAATCATCTTTTACATCCATTACATTCATCAAGTTCTACCTTTGCTAAAGAAAAAAGTATTTTTGATCAACCATTACATCCATCAAGTTGAACTTCTGGATATCACCACATGTGCACCACTTCCAGAGCCTCATTCAAACCTCTTGTCTGAATACAAGAGTTTATAACCTATAACAAATGTTATAATAGATTCACAGACATCAAAATAAAACCTATAACAAGTGTTAAAAAGGCCGAATGTCTTTCTCCCATAACATATGGATCATTTTTCCACCAATCCACCTCGTCAACATCTTGAGAGGAGCTGTGGGTTGATCCATCAATACCATATCAACCTGCATCATAGAAAAAATGCATATGCTCGCATAAATACAAGAAAACTGAACATTTTATTAGAAAAATAAAAAATCTACATCCATGCTTCACTAGAACCATATATTTCTAAATCTGAGAATTTGTAGAAGTTTAGAAGTTTGTGTTTCATTATATGCGATAGATTCATTTGATTGTTTTGTGATAACATGAAATGATCCAATCACTATATATAAGTATAAAAAACAAAGAAAATGTAACATGAGACATGCTTTGTTCAAAATTGGTTACACCATCATCACCTTTTATTTGTTCAATATTTTCAACCGAATTAGCAAAAATATTGCACAAGCATCTATGTAAAATAATAGATCCTGAAATGTTCTTACATATGGTTTTTTTTTTTGTCATTGTTGGCTTATTCAGTC
Source organism: Acorus calamus (assembly GCA_030737845.1). Lineage (NCBI taxonomy): Eukaryota > Viridiplantae > Streptophyta > Magnoliopsida > Acorales > Acoraceae > Acorus > Acorus calamus. The sequence goes on from CM060858.1 coordinate 43,393,367, forward strand.
AATCTCAACATCCATTCTTATTGTATTTTTTCAAAATAAATGAATTTTTTTCATCTTAAAACAGAGTGAAGAGAATCATAAGTTAAAAAACCCAAGATTTGAAGAAAAAAATCTGGGATGGGGAAGAGGCACGGAGGGGTGGTAGCCGATCTGAGAGAGTTTGGTTTTGATCAAGATCTTAAAAAAAAAGCAAGATGTGGAAAAAATATGAAGAAAACCCAACCATAACAATAAACAAATAAGAAAAAAAATATTTTTCATTATCCATTGATGTTGTTGAAAAATTGGACATGTGATCTCACATAAATTCTATAACATATGGTTTCGAAACAAATATGGGAAAAAAAGGACTTTGAAACAAATGTGGGACAATAAAAACCCCTACGAAACCCTAGATCTGAAACAAATCTGGAAACTCTAAACCTAGATCTGGAAAAAAAAAGATAAACACCTATTGAAAAATAAAAACTAGATCTGAAAAAAAATTAAATAAAAATCCAAGAGGATCAAACAAAAAATGAAAAAATAAAAACCCAAACTTACAGGGTAGGAGGTGGGGTCGCATGGGGGTGGCCTGTGCAGCAGCTGATGGAGACAATCAAGGACCCAGTTTGAATTTCGATCTGGATAAGCAAAGATTCATATTTTGATGGTTTTTTTGATCTGCAGAGACAGAGAGGGTTTTGAGGGATGTGTTTTCGGGGAGAGAGAGGGATGGGATTGGGTTTTTTTTTTGTCACCGGGTGCATCCGGTTCAGTTTTATTTAGTGGATTTCATCTCCACCGTTGGTTTGTGTGGACCCAGATCGGACGGTTATGCACGAATCCGCATCTGCCATTCCGCCTTACCCAATAACCCATCTCTCTCTCTCTCTCTCTCTCTCTATATATATATATATATATATATATATATATGAGTCGTGATATTATGCGGTCGTGCGGTCGCGATTCACGGGCCGTCGATCACGGGTCCATCGCATCGGACGGTCGGGTGCGATTCACGTCGACCGTTGGATGCGATGGACCCGCGATCGGACGACGCACGTCGAATCCGCACGACCGCACCGACCGCATATTATCGGAAATCTATATATATATATATATATATATATATATATATATATATATATATATATAGTCGAGCGATTTGGTGTGGCGGCCGCACGGTACGGCAGCCGTCCGATCGCGGGTCCATCGCATCCAACGGTCGACGTGAATCGCACCCGACCATCCGATGCGATGGACCCGTGATCGACAGTCCGTGGTCAACGCCGCACCTAATCATCCCTCATATATATATATATATATATATATATATATATATATATATATATATATATATATATATATATATATATATATATATACGCGATTACGTGCGAACGGCGGGTGCGGCAGCGATCATGGACCGTCGATCACGGGTCCATCGCATCGAACGGTCGGGTACAATTCACGTCGACCGTTGGATGCGATGCACCCGCGATCGGACGGCCCACGTCACGGCCGCGTCTGCCGTTCACCGCACCTAATCGCGGGCGTATATATATATATATATATATAGAAGCGATTAGGTGCGGCGGCCGCACGGTGCGGCGTCGACCACGGGCCGTCGATCACGGGTCCATCGCATCGGACGGTCGGGTGCGATTCACGTCGACCGTTGGATGCGATGGACCCGCGATCGGACGGCTGCCGCACCGTGCGGCCGCCGCACCTCATCGCGGTCGTATATATATATATATATATATATATAGAGGACCGATTAGGTGCGGCGGCCGCACCGTGCGGCGTCGACCACGGGCCGTCGATCACGGGTCCATCGCATCGGACGGTCGGGTGCGATTCACGTCGACCGTTGGATGCGATGGACCCGCGATCAGACGGCTGCCGCACGGTGCGGCCGCCGCACCTCATCGCGGTCGTATATATATATATATATATATATATATATATAATAAAGTTCAAAATGGGTAAAAAAACAGACTAACCATTAGACCCAACTCTAGCCAAGCTGTGGTCCCATTGTTGATCCTAATGAATGTGGTCTTGGTTACACAATGCAGTGGCTCAACGTCACATTGTCTAGCTAACACAATACATGATATTTTTAATTTATTCTCTATTATGTCGGTATGCAATCTATTATAATATATATGAATTCATTCGAGCATCCACTTTTTTTTTATTAAAATATATGTTTTTTTTGGATAATGAATATATACTATAAAAAAATTAAAATATATTTCGACTACAAAATTAATTAAAAAAATAATCAAGTGTAACATTTTTCTAATACAATTGGTAAGAAACACACCAAGATCATAAAATTGAGATGAAATTTGTTTATCATTAAATAAGAATTTTTTTTCTTTTATAGTTCGAGATTAGCTGAGTAACTATTTAGATTTTTATTTGTGTAGTTATATAAAGAACATGTTGATCAGTGGGGTTGATCTAACTAAATAAATTTCTAAACAAACTCTTAAAATGAAGTCATCTCATTGTTTCTTTATAAACAAATAATTATATTTTTTCCTTATTTTTCAATTTGGGGTCCTACCTTATAAGGTCAGGATCAATCATGTTGCCCAATGTGTATTTTTCATGTTTGGATGACCGCTAGAGATAATGAGACTCGACCACATAAGAGATACAATAAACTGAAATTTTAAAAATAAAGTTAAAATAGCTACATATGAATAATAATAAAAATAATATAAAAAAAAGACAGACAAGGCCGACCAGTATAGACCCAACTCTAGCCAAGCTGTGGTCCTGGTGTTACTGAATGTAATCATAGATAGCTACACAATCCAATTTTAAATTGTCTTTAAAACATTAGGTCTTTCCATTGTCTTTATTGCTAGTCATCCAAAACACTTCAGCTTGCATGATTTAGAAAAATTGCCCCGAAGATATATATATATATATATATATATATATATATATATATATATATATATATATATATATATATATATATATATACGACCGCGATGAGGTGCGGCGGCCGCACCGTGCGGCAGCCGTCTGATCGCGGGTCCATCGCATCCAACGGTCGACGTGAATCGCACCCGACCGTCCGATGCGATGGATCCGTGATCGACGGCCCGTGGTCGACGCCGCACGGTGCGGCCGCCGCACCTAATCGGTCCTCTATATATATATATATATATATATATATATATATATATATATATATATATATATATATAGTCGAGTGATAGCGTGTGGTCGGTGCGGTCGTGCGGATTCGACGTGCGTCGTCCAATCGCGGGTCCATCGCATCCAACGGTCGACGTGAATCGCACCCGACCGTCCGATGCGATGGACCCGTGATCGGACGACGCACGTCGAATCCGCACCGACCGCACGTGTATATATATATATGTATATATATATATATGAGTGATTAGGTGCAGGTCGTGCGGTCGTGCGGCGTCGACCACGGGCCGTCGATCACGTGTATATATATATATATATAGGAGTGATTAGGTGCAGGTCGTGCGATCGTGCGGCGTCGACCACGGGCCGTCGATCACGGGTCCATCGCATCAGATGGTCGGGGGCGATTCATCTCGACCGTTGGATGCGATGGACCTGCGATCGGACGACTCACGTCGGATCCGCACGACCCGAACGACCCGCACACTATCACTCGCGTATATATATATATATATATATATATATATATATATATATATATATATATATATATATATATATATAGGGAAGTGATTAGGTGCGGTCGATGCGACCGTTATCACGGGCCGTCGATCACGGGTCCATCGCATCAAACGGTCGGGTGCGAATCACGTCGATCGTTGGATGCGATGGACCCGCGATCGGACAGCTCGCAATCGCGACCGCACCTCATCGGTCGCGTATATATATATATATATATATATATATATATATATATATATATATATATATATATATATATATATATAGAGAGAGAGAGAGAGAGAGAGAGAGAGAGAGGAATAATATTATGCGGTCGGTGCGGTTGTGCGGCGTCGACCACGGGCCGTCAATCGTGGGTCCATCGCGTCAGACAGTCGGGGGCGATTCACATCGACCGTTGGATGCGATGGACCCGCGATCGGACAACGCACGTCTGATCTGCATGACCATATATATATATATATATATATATATATATATATATGTCGATGATAATATGCGGTCGGTGCGGATCCGACGTGCGTCGTCCGATCGCGGGTCCATCGCATCCAACGGTCGATGTGAATCGCCCCCGACCGTCTGATGCGATGGACTCGTGATCGACGGCCCGTGGTCGACGCCGCACGACCGCACCTAATCACTCCTCATATATATATATATATATATATATATATATATATATATATATATATATATATATATATATATATATATATATATGCCGACGATTAGGTGCGGTGTGCGGTCGGTGCGGTGCGCGACGTGGGTCGTCCGATCGCGGGTCCATCGCATCCAACGGTCGACGTGAATCGCACCCGACCGTCCGATGCGATGGACCCGTGATCGACGGCCCGTGATCGCGCACCGCACCGACCGCACACCGCACGTAATCGGCTCCCTATATATATATATATATATATATAATATGTGGTCGGTGCGGTCGTGCGGATCCAACGTGCGTCGTCCGATCGCGGGTCCATCGCATCCAACGGTCGACGTGAATCGCACCCGACCGTCCGATGCGATGGACCCGTGATCGACGACCGCACGACCGTATAGTATCATGAGTATATATATATATATATATATATATATATATATATATATATATATATAGTCGCGATTACGTGCGGTTTGCGGTCGGTGCGATGCGTGATCACGGGCCGTCGATCATGGGTCCATCGCATCGGACGGTCGGGTGCGATTCACGTCGACCGTTGGATGCGATGGACCCGCGATCGGACGGCCCACGTCGCACACCGCACCGACCGCAAACCGCACATAATCGTTTCACTATATATATATATATATATATATATATATATATATATATATATATATATATATATATATATATAGTCGAGTGATTCAGTGCGGGAATGCGGGAAACGACGTCGATCGTTCGATCGCGGGTCCATCGCATCCAACGGTCGATGTGAATTGCATCCGACCGTCCGATGCGATGGACCCGTGATCGACGGCCCGTGATCGCTTCCCGCACGACCGCATTCCCGCACCGAATCACTTCCCTATATATATATAGTGAAACGATTAGGTGCGGCGAACGGCGGGTGCGGCCACGACACGGACCGTCCGATCACGGGTCCATCGCATCCGACGGTCGATGTGAATCGCATCCGACCGTCGGATGCGATGGACCCGTGATCGACGGCCCGTGATCGCTGTCACACCCGCCGTTCGCCGCATGTAATCGACCCTCTATATATATATATGCTACAAACATATAAGTTCAAAAGTCTTGACACTGAATTAACCCATATGTATTTATATGGGTTTGAAGATACACATGCGAAGGTATTTATGTGGGTTTGAGGGTATATGAGTCCCTTCCTTTATAAAATAAATAATATAAATGTTCATGGTCAGTTAAATCTTTATCCGAGTTGTTGTATAAAAATAAGCATGGTCAAAATTAAATTATTAGGGGTATTTATGTAAATATATAGGATTTTTTTAGAGGGCATTAATTTTAAAAAATTGAATAAAAATAGCAACTTCAATTTACCATATTGGAAATTGCATTGTTTTGGTTGGTAAATACATTTTATTTTATGAAAAATTCTAACATTTTATCGCAATGGATTTGATCATCACAATTATAGTGAATTATATTTCATGACCCAAATACTTTGTGGAGCAGGAATACAAGAATAATGACACCTACCATGGTCTTTTATAATTTTATATATTAGAAAATTCTAGTACATATTACATACAAACTATAAAAAATATATATATACTTTTTAAAATTTTAAATCAAGTTGAAGATTTGGCATGAATTATTGTTCATAGCATTTTCCTAAAAAAAACTAGTTCCTTCAAAAAATAATAGAATGATGTGTAGTCTTTTTATTACCATTCCACAATGAATTTGATTAACTAAACATATTGAATTTGATTCATTGGATTCTAACTTTCTAAGGAGATAATAAGAAATGAATGAACATTGATACACTCATATTATTTAAGCAGTCATTCTAGCCATCTTAATTGAATATATGAATCTTCAATAATGTGTGTATATTTTTTAAATTTTTGTGAAATCCATATTTTATTAGATAAAAATAAATATTTTTAACAAATTTTAAAACTGTACTCTAGAAATAACTACAAAAAATAATGATAAGAATGACTATCCTTAAAATTAATTACACCACCTTTCAAAAAACAAAATTACACCAAGATGGAGGAGTCAACAAGGTCCCCTCACAAAACCAGTGGTCCAATAAAACAGAGCCTCATACCATCAAATAAAAAACTCCATATATCAGATTACCCTTCCCCTCTACACCATAAAAGCACTCCCTACAAATACTAAAAATACTAAAAAAACCACCCAGATCAATTTACACTCATATGATGTGTGTGTGTTTTTGTGCTAACTTTTATTTCCTCAAACCAAAAAATAAAAGTTCATTACATTTGTGTCACACAGAAGAGCACATCCCATGTCACTAAACTAAATATAATATTTTTCTACCCTGAACACCTCTCATACACAAAAACCTGTTTGTGAAACAGCCAAGGTTGGCATGTATAGATTACTTGAAGGGTGGGAAGTCTCAAAGAGGAGAGGAAAGAACATGTCACCATCCTCTCTCTCTTTTTTAATCAATCAATGTTTTAATTTTAAATAAATCACAATGAATGAAGGGAATGAAATTAAAAAATAAAAATAAATATTTGATTACCCTCCACATTGAAGGGGACACTTTCCACTTCATGAGGGTGTTTATAGTTAGGCATCACATGGGGGTGGTTTAAAAAAAGTTTGAATTAAATTTATATAAGTCCTTCTGACACATCCAAATCAAGTTTTTTTTCTCCTTAAACAAATCACAATGGACCCATTTATATATATTAAAAAATAAAAATTAACCCCACCATAAGTAGCTGTAGAAGGAGAACGAGACAAAATCATAGAAGGTTTTATATGTGCTATAGGAAGGTTTTATATGTGCTATAGGAAGGTTTTATATGTGCTATAGGATAATTCAATGAGAGTTAATATGTACCATCCAATCAATGGACCATTTGACTCCACATCAGAAACACTGGACCACGGGTGGGATTCGTTTGGTATTAATCGTATTTCAGGGGTTTTTTTCCGTAAAATACAGTTACATAAAACCAACATAGTTAAGAAAGTGGTAGTCCCCTTAACAGGGTGGTCGAGACACACTCTACCCTAAGAGGAGGTCGAGAGTTCGAGTCCCAATTTATTAAAAAAAAAAACATAATTAAGAAGAATAATTACGATCAACAAGCGTACGTGGACCGCGTGATCTGTGGGGTATTTTACATGGTACAATGAACTTCATGATGTCCAACTTATCGTGTGGACCATCCAAAAATAAGCGATGGTGGGTCCAAGTCAAAGCTATGGCTAACGGTGGACCCTCCTGAGAGGGATAGCCATTGCACGGTCCATATTGATTTTCCGATTATTGATTAGCTGTGGTTGAGATAAGCAAAGGCATGTTAACCGTCATTTTTATTTGACCCGTCCCATAAAAAATATAAAAAAAAAATGTTGTTATACTCAGTTTTTTTTTTCAGTCTAAAACAAATTTTGTATACCACGTTAAAAATTCAATGAAACATATAACTTGTTAGATATTATATATATCTCATTAAATATTTTCTTACACTTATTAAAAATAGATTCATTCAATTCGAAATGGAGCGATATTCACTTTTTATCAAATTATATATATTTCATTAAATAATGTTTACTATTTTTTTAAAATAAAAACATGGAAGATTTGAATTTTAATCGATGAATGTGATTCAGTCTAACATTTTTTTAAAAAAAAATTTACTGGACCTTCGAAAAAGCCCATTTAATTTCATGAAATGACAAACTGGTCCCATACTCCCATGTAGTGATGGATAAATGACAAATCAGCCCCTGTTTGTTTCAGTCCGTACAGGCTATCGGTTTTTTCTACTTCCATGGCTTCATTCACTCTCGTAAACATGTCAGTCCATCAATGTTTGACATGGTCTAATCAGAAACCATGAATGCATTACATGTATAAATAGGAGCCAGACCACGTATAATGTAGTGGGTTAATTAAACCCATCACACTAATAAATAAAAAAAACTACCATCACCCTTTCAAATCATTATAGTTCAGCCTACAAGAGATCCTATTAGCCCGCTGGTTGTCTTTTTTGATACAGATTTTTTATTTAAAACACCCAAATTAACCATGTTACACTCAAAAATAATAGTAAAAGTTTATATATTGAAAATCTTCAGTTCTTTATTTTATGACTTATTTTTTCATTAATGTATATGGTTATATTTTCAAAAAAAATTATGTTTTTTTATAAAATAGATAATAATAGATTTTTAAAAAATTTAAAAAATTTATGTTTTTAAATGATTCATCTATAAAAATAAAAAAAAATAAAAAAATTGAAACCGCCACCATGTACGATCAATGTATAGACTGCATAATGATATGTTTCAACATCAATAATAGAAAGGGGCGGGTCCCGGCGTGAAACATTTTTGGTAAAATGGTTGGGTATTGAAATTGGAGTAGATGATGAGTATTGAAATCAGAATGTGTTGCATTTAGTCCCTTTGGCGGTCCTGTTCACAGCTCATGAATGTTTTGTTTTTTTTTAAAGTACATATTTAGCTAATTAAAAATTTTGTATAAAAATGAAATGCATACTCTTATAAATTAAATATACATATATTTTACTTATATATTTCGTAATATAAAGTATATCAAGATAGTGATGCATATACTGAATTAATCAATTTCACATATTGTGTTAGAATATAACGGTAAATTAAAATAGACTTCATTTATATGTTTTAAGGGATTTTCAATCTCTAAATTTGGGGGGTTAAAAAATCACAGTTTTCTGAGTGATTCTTTTGTTCATTTGATTTTTTTAATTGCAAATTTGAGTCTCTCATTTTGTTTTGAAAGTTAGGTTTTAAAATATCTTATTAAGATATATGCTTTAAGGGTATCCTTGTATATTTTTGTGATATATTAGTTTATTTATATTTAATTTTTAAAATTGTATGGTTTTATTTTATTTTTGTGATGGTAAATAATAAGATTTCTTATTTTTAGATTTTTAAATAAATTTTTAGATTTCTAAATACGCAAAAATAAAAAAATAAAATTAACTTTCTATCTAGTCCATTAGTTGAAGAACCGTTCATTACCCATCATTCTTAATTATTTTTAATTATCACACATTATATTATTTTATAGGGAAAAATTCATATAACCCCCAGTAAATTTACTGAAATCCATATAACCCTTGACTTTTCATAAAATTCATATAACCACTGAAAACACATAGTAAATCCAAATAACCCTTTAATAAAATTTATATTAGAGACGATGATTATTTTATAAATATTATGTTTGATTAACCCTAATAGAGAACACAATATACCAAAAAAATCCTACAATGTGTAAAAAATATAAAAAATTCTCTACAAATAATGATTATCCCTTCCGGATAAGGTTTTATAATATATCCATAGAGGGTAAAATTATCATTTTCATATGAATTTTCACATTTTTAATATAGTGTAGCAGTTTTTTTTAGTATATTATATTTTTAGCCAGTGTTAACCAAACAAGATATTCGTAAAATATTCATCATCTGTCAATGAAGATTTTATTCATGGGGTTATTTAGATTTATTAAGTGTTTTATGTGGTTATATGGATTTTAAGAAAAAGCAGGGGGTTATATGGATTTCGATCAGATTTCAGGGGGTTATATGGATTTTTCCCTATTTTATAACTATATTTTTTTTATTTACTCTAGTCTAGGCTAGTTTGAAGTTTTGGTAAATAAATTGTCATAATTTTAGGGGATAAAAAAATTATCAATTTTGTTCACATTTATAATTGTCAAAATTATGATAAAAAGTGGGGATGAATGTTATCCCAACATTTAGGTAGAACAAAATATCATAATTTTCATTTCAAAATTAAAACAATTGTCCGTAATTTATCCCGGTTATTTTGTATACCAAACGGGAATAAGCTATCCTTCTACTCACTTATCCTCTTGTTAAATCAGCTCTAAGGGTGCGTATGACTGTGCGATTGCAAAATTGATTCTGCAGAAATCTAGATAGTAAAATTGATTATGCAGGAAGCTCACTCCCCCTCCCTCCCACAGTTTTTGAAAATCGCAATTGTTGGACACTTTTTATCTAAAATCTATTTGCAAAAAAGTGTTAGTGTTTAATTGCACAGTTAAAGAAGTAATTTTTTGTAAACAAAAAAATTGTGTAATTGTGCTCAAACGCACCCTAAGTCTAATAAGTCAATTGGTCTCGACCCCCTTTATTTTAATTCCTACCTAAGCCTGTCAATTATCCGAAAAAAATTCCAAATCCAATACGAATCCATATCCGAAAAATCAAAATTATCCGATATTCGAAGATCCGGAGTGCGAATATGGATATCAGTTTATCCGATCCGAAAAATATTCATATCTGACATATACTATAAAAATATATATATTTATCTTATATATTATCCATATTGTTATCATGTATGATTAATCATAATGATAATATATTATAATACTATTAAATTTTCAATGTATGATATCTGAAAAAAATAATAAATCTTAGAATATCAATTTTAATTTTGATATTTCTTTAAAATATTATTTAATTATTCAAAATAATGTTAATATTCAAACATGTCAATTATCTGAAAAATATCCGTATCCGATCCGTATAAGGAATCAAAATTTGAAATTAAGATATAAATATTAGCATCTCGGATACTTATTCATACCTCCACCTTTGAATAATATCTATACAAAATACTTTATGTTGAGATTTCCCAAATTACATCGACGTAATAGAGATGAAAGTCTATAATGACAACTGCATCTAAAACTCACATTGCAAAATTAATAAAATTACTATATTTGAAAATTTAAAATAAATCAAATAAATCTTTAAAAAATAGCTAGAGTGATATGTTGATTTAAGATATTGAATTTAATTTTTATTCTAACCTTAATTTCCATGAACCAATAATAGTATTTAAAAAATAGCACATGTAATACACTTTTTGGAGGTATAGCAGCATTATTGTCATCCAACACATTAAATTCATTTCATAAATTATTCCAGTGATTCTCCTGGACAAATCTTGAGATAAAGCTGGATAATATCACAATGATTAATATACTATATATGAAGGTGCATATCGTGTAAGAAAATTTCAACCAAAATTAAATTACCTGACACTAAATTAGTATAAAAATAATATAAAAGAATAAATGGAAAAAATCACTAAATAAAAGCATCGTTACTAACTTTTCTGTTACTCAATTTCTTTATCCCAATCCAGTATTCTAATTGGATACTCAATTTCTTTATCCCAATCCAGTATACTTCCATATTGGGTGTGTTTGACAATTTTTTTATTTATAGGATTTTAGTTTTTTTAAAAGTTAAAAAGTTATTATAAAATGGGTTATCTTACGCGCATCATCATTATCATATTTAATCAAAAGATAGCATCTTAAAATCTATATTTCATAAATCAGTCATCATCAGTATATTCTAAAAGAGCGTGTATTAAACAACTAAAAGCTAATTTTTATTCTGTGTTTCCAAATACTCCAATAATTTTAATTTTGGTATCTCATAAAATTTAGCAGAACACATGTATTCATCTCCTAATTTAATAGGTATATGAATTATGATCTATATATTCAACTAATATTCAGATATAATTTGAGATATCCTATTCAAATTTGGATCCGTTGGCATCCTTTTACGGAGGCTTCCATCATAAATGACCAACCATTAATCGGTATATCATAAAAATTTAAAAATTGATATGTCTAACAGCTTTATTTACAAATTACAATTTTATTTATTTTATTTTTAAAATAAAAAAATAAAATTTACCGTAGACAAGACAAGCGACAGACAAAGGCATTAACGGTAAACAGTAAGGGTGTTTTCGTCAAAAATAAGAAAAATACGATGACGATGTTTTTGGGCAAATCTCCACCCCCACTTTTTTTACACAGCCCGTTTTTCGGGCTCCGTGTCACTGCGCAGTGACATTATTACAATACAGTCCTTCATAAACATAAAATCACATCATTATAGCTTGGCAGGGGCTCCCTGAGAGAATAGAACCCAAATGAAGAGACAGACAAAACCCTCCCTCCCCTAAAAAAAAAAAAAATCAATCTAGAGAGAGAAAGAAAGGAAGAGAGAGAAATATAGGGGTGAAGGAGGGGCACTTTATTTACTCTTTTTAATGTTCCACGCATCCATGGCAGAAACAAAGGGTACAGAGTACCATTGAAACAACCCGCGAGAGAGAGAGAAGCAGAGAGATTTTTTTAGATGGAAAAGGAGGAGAAGAGGAGAGGAGGAGAATCTGACCCACTTCAATTGGGTCTCTTGAATTGAAACCCAATGACTGAAATTTTGAGAGATCTCTCTCTCTAGATTTTGTGGGGTTGTTTTTGTCAAAAAAAAAGAAAAAAAAGGAGGGATTTTTAGTTTTTTTGGGGTGTTGATAAAGAGTCTGGTTGATCTGAGGTGGGTTTTTTTTGTTTCTTAGATGAGAGGGATGCCCTTCAGGTTGGACGGGAAGGGGGTGTTGGAAGCAGTTGTAGCAGCGGCGGCGGCGGCGAAGGCGGTGGAAGGGGAGGTCTTGTCGGCTGTTGCGGCGGAGAAGTGGAAGAAGGAGGGGAGCGGAGAGCCGACGTCTGTTCTGGATACGAGAAGGAGCCCCAGCCCGCCGACCTCCTCATCGACCCTGTCATCCTCCCTCGGCGGCGGAGGCGGCGGCGGAGACGCTTCCGGCGGAGTGGCTGCGGTCTCACAGAAATGGACCACCACGTCGCCGCCGCCGTCCGAGGTGGCGGATGGAGCGGGAGGCGGCGGCGGGAAGGACAACAACGAGTGGGGGCTGGAGCCGATCCCGGCCGGGCTTGGGATGGGTGGTGGCGGAGGCGTCTCCGCCGGCGAGGACTGCTGGGAGAGTCTCCTGTCGGCGTCGGGGGCGTCGTCGCCGGGTCATGACCCGGCCTACCTCCGCTACTTCCTTCAGGAGGTTGAAGCCCACCCGCAACAGCAGTATCTCCTCTCCCTCGGCGGATCCTCGGCCGTCCAAGAGTTCGATAGTAGCAGCGGAGGCGGCGGCGGAGGCGGAGGCGGCGGAGGTCTCGGGTTCAGTGGGCTCATCGACCAGGGCTTCGGGTTCGAGCCACCGCCCACTCCGTTATCAGGTTTTCCGATGATGGGCTCCACCGCCAAGTTCCCCAACAATCCGGTCTTCCCGCCTCTGCAGATTCATCAGGGGATGTTCCGCCAAGATGGGTTGGCTGCGCTGCCGGTGGAGGAGAAGCCGCCGCCACCGCAGCTTTTCATGAACCCACAACAAGTCCAATCATGCCAAAACCCAACTCTCTTCCACCCATTCCCTTACGCGCAGCAAGAGCAGCTCATGCTCCCTCCACCGCTGAAGCGCCTCCACGCGATGGACCCTTCTCCGCAGCCTCAGCTTTCTCAGGCCGGTGTCCTTCCTTACAGTACCAATCAGAGGCAGGCGATGAAACCAAAGGCGGCGATGGCAGGAGTTGAAGAGAATCAACAGCAACAGCAGCAGTGGCAGATAGTGGTCGACCAGCTCTACAAGGCGGCGGAGCTGGTGGAGACCGGGAATTCGTCAAGCGCGCGAGGGATATTGGCGCGGCTCAATCACCAGCTCTCTTCATCCCCCAACAATTCACTACTGGGCAAACCCCTCCTCCGGGCAGCGGTTCTCTTCAAGGACGCCCTCCTCCACCTCATCGACCACCCCTACCCCGCCAAAGGCGCGGCCTTTACCATCTCCCCATCGGCACCCGTGACTCCTTTGGACGTTGTCTTCAAGATCAGCGCATACAAGGCCTTCTCGGAGATCTCCCCCGTCGCCCAGTTCTCCATGTTCACCGCCAATCAGGCCATCCTCGACGAGCTCTCCGTCGCCCGCCCCATTCATGTCCTAGACTTTGATATCGGCATCGGCGGGCAGTGGGCTTCCTTCCTCCAGGAGCTCTCCCTCCGCCGCACCGACGCTGCCGTGTCGTTGAGGATCACTGCTTTCGCCTCGCCCTCCTCCACGCATCCTCTCGAGCTCGCGCTGACGAAGGAGAGCCTCGCCCACTTCGCCGGGGACCTCTGCATCCCGTTTGAATTCAATGTGGTCAACCTTGATTCATTCAATCCTGCAATGCCGGTGCCCATCGTGTCCCCTGATGAGGTCGTCGCCGTGAACCTCCCTGTTGGGCCGTTGGTGACTCCGGCGATTCTCCGTTTCGTGAAGCAATTGGGGCCAAGAATCGTCGTTTCGGTGGACCATGGGTCCGTTGGAGGGGGCAGTGGAGGGGGAGAGCTCGCGTTCTCGAACCGTTTCCTCCAAGCCCTCCAGTCGCACGCTGCACTCCTCGACTCCATCGATGCCGCGGGTGCGGACCCCGAGGCCGCGCGCAGGATAGAGACATTCCTCATCCGCCCATGGATCGAGGTGGCGGTCGCGACCGGCAGGCACAGGGGCGGCGGGGACAGGCCACAGCATCTGCCATGGCGGAACCTGTTCGCATCGGCCGGGTTTGCGCCCGCGGCGGTGAGCAACTTCACCGAGTCGCAGGCGGAGTGCCTCATAAAGCGGGTACAGGTGAGGGAGTTCCATGTGGAGAAGCGTAACGCGTCCGCGCTCGTCCTCTTCTGGCAGCGCGTGGAGCTCGTCTCGGTCTCCGCCTGGAGATGCTGAATTTGGAGATGAAAAGCATCTTTTTTTTTTTTGGGATTAACAGGCAAGTATTGCTTTTATTTTAATTTGTGCTACTTATCCTCCATAACTTGTAAGTTTATCTGTTGAATTCTCTGTGTTTTGTCGATCTGTGGGTGATGCACCAACTTTTGGGTGCTGTTATGTTGCATATGCTTCTGGTACAGTTTTTTTTGTTTAATCTTTAGTTCTTGTTTTTAGTGTTTTAAGTGTTCATTCAACAACCAGCTACAGCTTCTGGTTGAGTCAATGGTGGTGGTGGTGGTGGTGGTGGTGGTGGTGGTGGTGGTTGTACACTCTTTGACAAGAAGGAAAAAAACAATTGAAGTTAGAAGTTTAATATTTACTGAATTTATTCTCTGTTATGTTAAGTCATATGCCATATAATACCACTCATGTCTATATTGGCTTTTTAGTCTCTCCCTCTGTCCTCTTTTGCTTTAGTATTTCTCCTTTTGCAAATTTGCGTTGGAAAAAGACCAAATGCTTGAAAATTCACTTTAGTATTGATTTATTTAGGGTCAATTTGGTGACCTTATTTGTTGGAAACCCAATCCAAATATGTTAGATTCTGTGGGAAGGAGGAATGAAAGACATTTTGCTTAGGAATGTCTGTGAATGATGGCTTCAAAATGTCATTAGCTGGTTGTTCCAACAGAATGAGAATGCGAGGTTACTAAACTGGCTCTTAATGTCCTTGTATTTGTGATCTGGCCCATCCAATAGCAGGGAGTGGTACCTTTAGTGTGCCAAGCTTTTCTTTGTCCTTTGATTATGTTTTGCTCAACACTCTCTAGAGCACTGCAATGTGAATCGCCAAGTATGCCAAATTCTCTTTTTCTATTAACCATCCATCACATTGTTTTGGCAATACCATGTCCACACACTACAATCAATAATAGAGTGACCTGTCCGCCCGGGTACCATCATATGGTCCCTTCCGCATTGTTTTAGTTTTGACTTAGTCCCTTTGTTGCATTATTGATCAATGGTTTACTCTGTTTTGAAGATACACTGTTGTAGTAGCATCAATTAAATTTCTCTAAAAGAAGGTGATGTAGTGTGGGACACTGTATACTGAGTTTGTTGTCTGTTAACAACCCCCCATGGTCTTTGAACTTTTTCCTATCAATGGACACAACATTTTTGCTATGTCTCATGTATATCTCGATCTGGATGCCATTGTTAGCACCAATACATTATCAACTTTGGTGTTAGTAATAGTCCCTGACAAGTTCTGTTGGAGGGTGATGAACAAGTTCTTGTGTAGCATTGCCTAGACTTCTCTTTAGTGAAACATATACACATCCTGGATGTTATGTATCATGTGTGCTTAGATTGAACACTGTTGTTATCTAGATTGAACCTCTGATAGACTTGGGCATGTGAGTTTTCTGGAAACATAGGGACCACGAATGTTCTGTCGCTGCCGGTCATAATCCGCAGCAAAGCAGATGAGGCTCACTTCACTTTTTGAATGTCTTTGCCCCTTTATCCATAGCATTGTTAATGAGATTCAGTTCTTGTAATAACTGAATGCCTGTTTCAAGTAATGCATATGTCCCCTTTTATCTCTAGCAAGCAAAGGTTGAACAACTTGCATGTTTCATCATTCCTTTGCTAGGCCTCTCATGTTAGATGTCCTCATAGACGGGATTATGTCTCCGGTTTGGTGTAACCGCATCGGATGGCCATTATGAAGTCATATTGGGTGGATATCCAATTTATATGGTTAGTTAAGATTTGATATTAATTAATTCAATACTATTTCTTAGCATCTTGTAAATAAGATTTGTTTGCCACTATTTCTTAAGAGGTTACCAAAAAGGTTGTTGAGATTTATTTATAAAATAACCTCATAAAGAAAACTTCATATAGAAGGGCATTCCCTGGCAATGGATTCACAAAGAGATTTACCAAGATATCCAGGGAGAGTTTTGTGAGTATCTTGAAACTTATCTCACATGTATTTAGTATATTCTCAAATTTTGTCCTGGGTTAAACTAAACTACATAAATATTTATTTCTCACCTGGATTGTGTTCTTCTTTGATCACGTTTGTTGTGGGCTTCCACATTTGTACTCAACGAGTGGTATGAGAGCGATCTGAAACTCAATGGCCAACATTTGTTAAACCATCTCTTTATGCTTCTGTTCATTGAGTCTGGAAGACAAAACCACCCTGATCTCTTGCAACTAGGTGGGTGGTTCATAGTTAGCGGTCCATCTAACCCAATCAGTGCCACTGTTAGCCAGGCCCCCTCATCGTGGTGGGGGGGGGGGGGGGGGGGGGGGGGGGGGTCCACCACCTTTTCTGTCCCCAAATCGGTCCCCCCCTCGATATGCTGCGATGGAGGATCCATGGCTGATCCCCTCTCGCCGGCTCCCTAATCATCCCCAGTTAGGTTTTTTTTTAAAGTACTGCCACCTCTCTCTCCCACCAAGTCACATGCCCCATCTTTGGCTTCACATGCTTAAAATAAGTTTTCATTGCGGTTTTCATACTTTGTTTTGTCATGATGGAAAGTGAAGGAAAGTAAAGATTTTCATCACTCATAACATCCAAACAAGGATCATCTTTCCCTCTCAGTCTTAAGAATGGGAAGGTGTTTGGAAAATTTTTCTGCACAAACACCTTGAAAGTTGGTTAAAGGTTTTCATTTCACCCAAATTACTTTCTTTCATTTTCCCTTCATTAGTACATCATCTTAAACCTTTAATTAAGTGTTTATGGGGGAGATATTTAAGAATACTATTAAAAACCCATGTTGCAGGTGAGAATGGAAAGTCTCTTGAAATCTCCCAACTTTATTTTTTCAAAAAAAAATTGGGGCCCAAGCGTATATACAAATTAAAACCCTTATCTATCTTGGCTTTTTTTACTTTCCCCTCCCCTCAGTTTGTTCTTTACTGTCCGCCCCCGTTATCTCTTTTGTCTTTTATTAATAAAACATGGGTTTATTAGATAGTCCATATATAAATAACTAACTCCACATCTTTGATAAATAAACGCATGTAATTTTTGTTAATTTTTTTGTATGAATGTACATGTTTTAATACATTAAGTTATATCAGAAAAAAGAAAAAAAGAAAAATTAAGACAGCATGTTTTAATACATGTATCTATTCCAATTCATGATAAAATCAAAATAAACAATGTCCCCAGTGTTATTCAGGAAACATGTACAACCAAACCGTGGCCCCCCACCATGTCCTTTTGTTCACAATGAAGACTACTGGTTTTTCTTTTCCATTATTGATTCAATGTTTCACTTCCCCAAGCTTTTCAGTTCTGGGTTTTGGATTTGCTAGTAGATCTGCTACTTGTTTGGTAAATTATTGGGGCTCATAACCTACTATTAGGGACAAACGATTCGTTTATCCTTTTAAGGATTCATTGTTTGGAACAATGATAAAGTGCTCGGGCTAACAAGACAAAAGATCCTGGATTCAAGTTCGGAGAGCGGTCACATTGTGCAAAAGAGACCAAAGATTAGGACGACCTATCTTTGTCATGACTTTCTCTCTAATGGCAATGGTGAGTTTTTTTTTTTTTTTTTGGGCCACTTGATCAAGGCACAAAGAAAACATACAAAATCAACCCAAAGACGAACCAATGCTAGTCATTTCCAATGCTATGTTTTGAGTCCTTTTTAGCACATACAAAGGATATGGATCAAGTAATGATCAAAGACTTCTAAAAGACATCTTAAACAAGTGTCTCAGGATGGCTCTCCAGACGCCGAAAGCTGTTCCTGAAAGTTCAGTTTAATGTCGACAGCTATTAGGGATGTCCCACTCCATTTGACATCGCACGCGCCTAAACACGCTTAGCAAATCACATTTGTGATAAGAAAAGTGTTAGGAACAGTCATTTATGTAATCATTTTTGTAGTCTTAATATATTTTAATTTTTTTTAAATATATGCATTTGTTTAATAAAATACATATTGAAGTATACATGTTGATTTGATTGTATATCTTTTTACATTTTCTTTAATCGATTAAATGCCTGGTTAGACCCACGAGAACGACTGCAGGAATATGATCTGAGTACTTATGATAAATATGTACTGAAAAAAGGAAGTTATGATTGCTTTTTAAGGCTTATTTTGAATGGCTTTTGTTGCACAAAAAAAGTAGTGAATCCTAGTTCTTCTTGACATTGCATATAAATATGTGTTGATATCCATTGTGTAAGACACTAGGTTCTCTGTAATAGCCAAAGTAAACACGCCATATAGACAGTGAAAGATGCTTAAAGTTGTACATGCATGATATTTTGATAATGGACAGTGACGGCTCCAAGAATATTTATAGATGAGGTCATTTAAAAACTGACATTAATAAAAATAAATCATAAAAAAAGATATTAAGGATACATAGGCATGTGAAGGAAAAAATGACGTATTATTGATGAGTTTTATTTATCATTCATATACGATTATGCAATATGGAAGAATTTTAGTTAAAAATAAAATAAAAAAAAAAAAAATTAAATTGATGATTAGATACCTTAGGAAGAGAAAACTGACAATGTCATTAGAGATGATTGGAAGCTGCGATCATCGACAATGTGGGTGATCCACGCGTGCGAGGGTCTGCCGACTTTACATAAGAAAAATGATTCTAAAATTTTTTAATATATGTAAGGTGGGGGTCCGCCCCTGATAATGGGTACTATTACACACCATCCATTTTACACACCATGCAAATATATACACCTTGTCAAAAAAAATTTGCAAATATGTATTCATTGAATTCAAAATTAAACGACATATAATTTTTCATCAAATCACATATCTAAAAAAATTAAAACATGTGCGGACTATTTATGAAATTTGATAAATATTGATCAAATGAAAGATATTTTTCACAAATAATTTGATAATTTAGAAAAATATAAAAATTATATTAAGGGTCAAAATGATACAACTATATAAGTGATTTATATAAGAAAATTAGCTTATTAAGTTTTCAAAGATAAAAAGGAGATAAATTTTATAAACATAGTACGATACATTATGGTATATTTAGCCATAAAAATCTTAAATTTAAAAAAGAGGTATTATTCACAAACGATGTTTAAATAGAGTTTTTCTCTTAAAATAATTTTTAAAATTAAACTTTTTTTAAAAAATACTTTTGTTAGATTTCTATGAATAATTTTTATAATTAAAATGATTTTTAACTTAAGTTGAGACCATTGGAAAGATCCAATAATAAGTTTGGATCATGTATAATGTTTGTATAAATCAGTATCTTCATAGATTGCTCAAACTCGGTTCTACTTGGAACACCGGGCTCAAGGTCTTCTCATGCAGGTTTTCCTCCTTCCAATGTAGCTTGACATGAAGCATATGATTAATCTCCTCTATTTCTTTTTTTTTTTAAATATCAAATTCTCTATTTCTTATGATTGGTCAGCAATATCAATCCATTGCAGTGTCACACTCACTGTTGTCATTCACATTGTACTGTTGTCATTCACATTGTCTATACAACTTTTTTTTTCCAATCTGGGCAACTCTTCTGGGCTCATGATGGGACAGTTGTGAGGAGTACATTTAAAAATTAAAACTATTTTGTCAGTCATTGTTTCTTGTTTTTTACCCCAAATTTTTCAATGAGTATAGCTTTTGGGATTCTTTCAATGGTGAGTTCAACTTTTTCATGTTTTTTTGCTAGTGGCGGTTGTGGCTTAATATTTGGGCAAGTTCATTTACCATGTAATTTCAACATGCATTATTTCAATTTTTTTTTCTTCAAAAACTAATTGGTTTGAATTTTTTTATTTCATTAGAAATATGTCACACCTGTGTGGGTCATCCTCTTGAGTGGACAAATGCATTAAAATGTACTCCAAACAACAAATCAGAAGCTCAAGTAATCATTAATATAATTAAACTTTCATGAATCATTAGTCAAAAAAAATTAATTGAAAATTAGCTAGTTTACATCAGCATGTCAAGATAGGCTAAAGTTGATGAAATGAAATACAATGCCAAATAGGTTCTCTATGCAACAACTCATCTGAACCCGTGATTAATGAAAATTGTTTTTAATCTCTTGTAGTAACCATATAAAAATAAGCTGCTCAAGAAAGAAATATCACATGTAGGTTATACACCAAGAATCTTAATCTACAAGATCAGCTTTCCATCCGCATATTATCTACCTTACCTGATCTAAAGGTGTGATTTTTAAGACTATTATTTTTTAGAAATAAAATATTTTAGTATTGATATATGGATAAATATAAAAAAAGAAGGAAAAAAGAAGAAAGAGAAACTATTTGAAGATGTAATGTGGCATAGGCACAGAAAATTTTGATGTGGCAACATGATTCGAAAGATGTTATGTGCAGTTCATGTTTTTATTCTTTTAATTATATATTCAACTAATGAAATATATTATTTTAAAATATGAATACATGTTCTTATGAAATAAATTGAATTTATTTTTTAATGTTTTTAACAATAGAATTTTATACTATGTTCAATGATTTTATACACTAAAAAAAACAAAATATATTGAGTGTATCAACATTTATAAGATGTTATTTTGAAGCTCACTCTTAAATTTTTTTATTTTAGATGAATTGTAGACATATCTATTTAGAAAATAAGTCAAAATAGATAATATCAGAATTGAGGGTGAGAAGAAGTAGATAAAAAAAAAGATAAAGAACATGAAAAGATACATGAGCACCTCTCAAAAAAAAAACGGTAGATAAGATATTTAACCAGGTTCTAGATAAGCTCACTCTTAAATTACTCAAAAAAATGAGTAAAAATTTTCAAAAAGTGGATCCTTTCCCCCTTTATAGAAAAAAAATGTGAATGAATGGGAGTTTCATGAATGTAGAAAACCAGATCTAATTATTAAAAGGAAAAAAATCCCAAGTTCCACATTTTTCAAAGGATTCTCATTCAAGCATCTAATTCACGAAGAAAATCATCATTGCATACAAACATGCCTTTATTTTCCCCCCCTTGTAGCTATAGTTTGACAATAAATAAATAAAATATCAATAATGTAGTTAATGAGAGTTCACGTTTGATTTATGGTAATTAAGAATTAATTTTTTTAATAAATGGAATATACAATTGAACTTACCATTTAAATTGCTAACCTAACATCCAACGTTCAAAAACGAGGGATAGAAAAACATTAGCTTTCGATATCTTCTACAGATCCCAAAATGTTTTGAATTTTCAAAGATTTGAAAACATGCATTTTTAAATTTTTCTTAATTTTTCTTATTATGCTGGCCAAGTCTCATTTGAATCTGAAAAATTGCCACCACATCTAAATGGGTTTGAGCATTTAGTGATTTACTCTTTTCTGATGTTTGAAAGTTGACAAAACAATGCTTTTCAAAATATAAGGGTTTTAATGCCTGAAATTTTGAAATTTTGAGCCCGCATTTGGATCTCGGATCCAAAATGAGTCTAAGAAGGTGGGGGCGACCCAATTGTACCAACACCCAAAGGATCAGATAATAAAAGGCCATAAGAGTGCATGTTGGTGATTAAAGTATACAAAATGTTGTTAACAAAATCAAGCAATAAAAACCTTACAAAAGAAAACCCTGTCACGTGTTGTGGCTCAGATTAAAAGCTGTCTCCTGAGGTTCCAGAGCATACAAGTCATCTAAAAGAAAACTGTGCAACGTATTCAAGAATGTAGCGAAAAGAGAACAGATGCATCTATCATGCACTCATTTAGAGCTGGAGCAATCCAGGGGAGGGAGACAAGGAATTCTTCATCCCCCAACAATGACAAAAGGCAACAGAAGAATCTCTCCTAACATGCTTCAAACACAATACTTTCATTAGGAATAAAAAAAACCTCAGCTATCACTGATTCAATGAGGAAGACAAATTTCGATCTACTGAAATCGACAGCGCAGATGGGGAAAGGAAAGCAAGAAATGGAGAATCATTGGGTCACCTCAACAAGCTAAAGATGATTCTAAAGGTTTTGTTGAATGGGGTGAGATTTTTATGTGGATACTTTGGCCCTTGTTGAGAACATCTTAATGAGGCTCTAAAGGTGCATACTCTTTTTTTTTTTTTGTTAATCACACTTTCTGGTGTCCACCTTGAGAGAGTGTGTTCTTTAGGAAAGAAAATATGATCATAGACAACTTTTTATCATCATGAAAGAAAGAAAAGCAGATCAACATAACAAAAAAAAGAAGGGATGGTGACACTTTCAGAGCAAAGATTTTGTCATGGTGAAGCCTCCTGAAGGACTGGGAAACCTTTTTTGGTCCTCCCTTAATGGTCCCAAGCAGGTCTCTGGTCCCCCCCCCCCCCCCCCCCCATCTTTAGGAGATAACATCAATGTAAGCTCCTCTAACTATTTAAGAGTAAATAATGGTTTCTTAATTGAGCTTGACAATAATTACAACTTCAGAACACACAATAATGAATTGGGTCTTTTGGTATGATTATTTTAAAACAAAACCAGACTAAGGTAGTGTTTGGAAACAATTATACAAAAACCAAATCATGGCATGAAAAAGGTAATTGAGTTTTAATCTTGTTTTTACCTACAAGAATTGAGACATGCGAGAGAATGAAATCCTTTAATGTTGCTCAATCCCTAATAGGAGACTAATATGTCTCGCACATGAAAAATTGTAACATTAAAGGATTGAGCAACATTAATAGTTTTGATAGTTTTACCATGTGTCGGTTTCCTATTGATTGAGCAACCTGATTAGATCTCATCTACAAAAAAAAGGGGTTGGAAACCTAATTTTTAAACATAAAATCAACAGTTCAAAACACAGTCTAAAACAGCTAATGCGATTTTAAAAGGATAACAATGGCTCTGGTGATGCAACACACGTGTACAAGTAAAAAGCCTTTTGAATCATCCATCTTTACAAGATGCTTAGCCACCATGGGACTCCCTCTATCTCTCTTTCACTCTCAAGACTCTCAATTCATTGGGATTGCGTTAAACCAAAGCAGCCATTCTCTTCCACACACAACTTTCACTCAATCTAAAAAATATATATACCAAAACCCACCAAAAGGAAAGCAAAAAAAGAGTCCACTTGTCCTCTACAATCTCCAGTTATTATTTTTCTTTTCATCTCCTTCACCTTGAAGACTCCAAAAAACTCCCTCTTCAAGTGGTCCTCCTAATCTAGTTTTCTTGATCCAGGTCCAAGTGATGCACATTTGTTCTCTCTCTCTCTCTTTTTTATTACACCTTGCTTTGTATGACTAGCTAGTGGAGTTTTGGCTCCACAGTCCCCTAACATTGCATGGATGTCTTCAATCCTTCTCTACACCAATCTTATCAATCTTCCTTTTTCCAGTTTTGATGATTCTTTTTTTCCCTTCCCTATGATCCTCTCATCCCTATCTTGTCTTTAAGCTACTTTGTTTTATACAGGTCAACCCAACATCCACTCCTCATGTCTCTTTCAATATTGTTGTTTTAACTTTTGTTCTGTTTGTTCTTTCCTGTTATGGTTTTTTTCTCAGTTTCAAACAGTTGGGTTCATTTGATGTGTTTTGATTTTCCTGGGGTCAATGGTTTTCAATGTTCACCTATTAATTCATGATATAATTATATCATCATCATATTAAATCCAATGAAGACAAACCCACGTGAAGTCAGTTGTGCAAATCATGTGCTCGTGTCGGTTACGGTAGAAAGGAAGCAATAAGTCACCCAATGAAAAAGTTTGGTCA
The DNA here is from genome assembly GCA_030737845.1 of Acorus calamus. Lineage (NCBI taxonomy): Eukaryota > Viridiplantae > Streptophyta > Magnoliopsida > Acorales > Acoraceae > Acorus > Acorus calamus. Next base: position 43,418,111 of record CM060858.1, read on the forward strand.
CAATGCAGACATATATATCAATAAATCAATCTAGGTTATGAGAACACAACATGGACATGTATTATTATGAAAATTGAAGTATAAACCTAGATAAAAGTTACATTTTTTTCCTTGAGAAAATGAAATTTTTTTAATTTTTTATACACTTTACTAGTAAAGTATATAGTGCACTAGGGCTATGTAAATGTTTGTTAAAACCTATCAAATGCATATTATAGCTTTTGTTTAAAATAAATAGTTGTTGTACGTTTGTTTAAATTTATTTAAACTTATTTAAGTTAAAAATATTTTTAAAAAGTCATAATCTTTAAGATGAAAAATGAATGTTTTTAATATTATAGCTTATAAAATGCATTAATTTTTTTTTCTTTTGGACACTCTTGCCCTTGATCATTTTTACTAATAATATGTGTATATTTACTATTACACTAAAAATCACTAAACTACATTTCATCTTCTCAATTTTTTTACTATTACAAAAAATACATTATCAATTTTTTTTTAATTTCATTTGTCACTTAATTTGTTAAAATTCTAGAATGTAATATTTGAAAAATATGGTAGAGATTTTGAAATATTAATTATGTTAATTTAATTTTCTTTTAAATATTTTTAAAATTAATTTTATATGTAAAAATCAATTTATTTGATCAAACATAAATCAATTTTTTACTTCTACATCTAGGGGTATTTTTTACAATGTACAATAAAACTTACAACTTATTAAACAAACATCCACTACTACTTATTTACTATTTTTAAACAGTTACAAGTTACAACAAGCATATCTACAACTTATCAGAAAAGTTATAATCTATAATTTATAAGTTATAATATAAATTTGTAAATTTTAACTGCAACAAACATTATCAATGTACACTGCACTAGGACAATGTACACTCCACTATTGAGTGTATGGGCAATTGAGGGACCGTAGTGTATCATTGTCCAAATAAAAAGAGGTGAATTTACAAGACTAAAATGCTTGAGCTGAACATGAACAATATATATTTATACAAGGATGAAACTATAGTAAAAAAACATGTGTACCATGTAATATAGGAATGTGTATTACATAATCTCCAGTGAGGTATATATGTTGTTACACAAAACATATGATTTTCACTTCTCCTATAAGTGAATCCATACAATTCAATGGTGTACATATATACTTCATTTTCATGAAAGTATATACTTCATTATATGAAACAGACCTTAAAAATGGGTATCCCTAATATTTTCCTAATTATTTTACCTTAATCAACCAAAACCTCAGGTTGATAACATTATAGTGCCAACCATTGCTTTATAAAAGTACAAAATGCCTCCCACATTATTCATGCAGTTGTCACCTGTTTTTTTTTATGGAATCCCACACAGGTGTATTAATTTAGCTCAACACATGTAGAACACAAAGCTTTCCATAATCCAAAGCATATTAAACTATTCTCTTACAAATGCTTCTTATGGTCTTTATCAGAGAGCTAGGAATATCTAAGAAGTTTCAACAACAGCCTTTCTAGAGATAAAAGATCACTGTGATCCCCAGAACATTATAAAGCTTTCAAACATCTCAAAAGGCTGTGCTATCTCCCTCATTTTCAATTTTGATTCCACACCAACTGCACAGCTATACATGTCACACATGTTTAACCTTGTTTAATGGAAAGGCTACTTACCTGATGCTTACTCTGACATTTGGGCTGTCCACAGGATCACCAGAGGTTTTCCCATATATAAAGATTCCTGGCCATTTAAATCTCAAACATTTTATGGCTGAAAGAAAATAAATAATCTACAGAAAAATTCAAATGTCATACTTTCCAATACTTGAGTTTCTACTATTTGGAAAGAACAAATGAGTCCATCGGAACTTGGGAAACTTACTCCTCGAGTTCCAGACCTGCATATCATACAGTGTTCAATTGAACTAACTAAATATTAACTTACATTTATTAAAATGTAATTACCACCTGTGGTAGGTATCATGTTTTGAAACTCCCTTTACATTAGAAAAAGTAGATACTTACAGTCCTAGCCCTACCACTCACACAAACATGCAAAAGGCTTTCTTACTTTCTGCTAACACAGGATAAACACAGACCAACATTTTAATGAACTCAAATAAGTGGTTCTTTTTGTATGCATGTCATCAGCATAAATTATAGAAAGAGCCTTCATAATTTTCTACATGTAACTTTTATTGTTCCACCATAAAAGAATATAATCTGCCCTTTAGACTTAACAAAGTAGTCATAAATACTCCAGCTCTAATAGTAATTATAGCAACAATTTGTGATATCTACCTTAACAAAATCTTCTCCACTGACTTTAAATACTCATGCAAGCATCTATATGAGATCACCAGATTAATTTATTAAAGAGACGAATATATTGCTAAAAGTTTGATATCATGATTGTCCAATAATCTTAATGTCGTAAGGCATCCAATTAGCCTAAAAGGAAGAGGATAAAGATGCTCCATATCAAAACACGTGAATTATTGATGAAAGGAAATGTTTTGGGGAAGCATCTTCAAAGAACTTTAGAGGTCCTGATTAGATGGATCATTCAAATTCTATTATCACGACAGTTTGATTCCTCTATATTCTGATGTTAAACACAGGGCGAAACTTCGAGGAATTGAGACTCATAAAATTATTGGTTACAAATATGTAAGGCATGATGAACACCAAGAAAGCAAATGTGGCATGAGAAAATTCATCCTTTAGAAAATACATATGTAAAGAAAGAAAATTATTGATGCACACTCCCACTCATAGTTTGAAGTGCGGCCGCACGTAATGCTGATGTGCGCCCCCGGGCGCACATTCCCCCCAATATGCGGCGCACGTTCGAATTCAGTTCGAACGGTATTCGAATGGTCTCTTACCGTTTGAATTCAGTTCGAACGGACTTCGAACGGTAAAACTTACCTCTGAGTTTGGATTGTCGTTCGAACGGTAATTCGAATAGCAACATACCGTTCAAAAGCCGTTCGAACACAATTCGAACGGGGTTCGAACGGTTACCTTACCCTATGTGCGACCGCATATGCCATGTGCGGACCCCACCGCACATGCGGTCCGCACATGGTTTTGAACTATGCTCCCACTAACCAAATATTCATCCAATTCAGCCAAAACAAGTCATGTAAATTGCACAAGTTTCCTCTAAACTCCCACTGCCACCTGTCATCTTAGTACTTTAGTCACTAGATTCTCTCAGATTGATCCTAATGAACCAGCAATGTCGGCCAAAACTTTCCAATTTATGTAAAAAATAATTCCTACAAGCTTCTAGTGGGGCACCATAGCATGATATGGTGTAAAACCTACTCTTTGAACTATATCAGAACATTTGTGAGGTATTGCCCACTGAACAGTGGGTTATGCTAAAAATACAACAATGAATAAGGGCTATCAATTTCTTTTCATTACAGTTGAAAATGCCTATGGAATGAGTAGAGTAGAGTATACAACAGTATGGTACTAGTTAGATTTCTGATCGTTACAGTAAAAAATACAACAGTATGGTACTAGTTAGATTTCTGATCGTTGTCAGGAATGGTTCCATCATTAAACAGTTGATATTTCTTTTCATTGCAGTTGAAAATGCCTATGCAATGAGTAGAGTATACAGGAAAATTGACTTCCCTAAGAAATTTAATTCAATGTGATCTATTTGAGAAATTTCAGTCCTTGAAAATCCAAATTTCATGTAATACATATTGTGTATGTGTGTGTGAGTATCAAACTCATCATCTGCACATTTAATATTGAAGGAAACTTGTAGAATTAAATTTTTTTTGCAATAAACACTAGAGTTAAAGAGCAAAAATGTTTTTAAAGCACATAATGTCATGTCAATAGGCCTCTCAAAAGAGTCTGCATACTATGATCCAACTGTAAGCATCCATATTACAAGCCCAGTAAATGGGTTTCTTCGCTCATGTAAATCAACATCAGTATAGGACAAGATCAAGAACAATATTTAATCTCTACCATCTCCAGTTCGTGCCATGAAGCAGTAATTTTTTCACTTCTTTAACAATTTGCTCACGGCTGAATACAAAAACACTTGGTTCTTGTTCTAAAAAAGACTTAATTTTTCCATATTTCATTTTATCATTAATAGTACTGAATTTATTTTTTTATCAGACAAACATCTTCACTTAAGAGCTTCTACCTTGCTGTCTCTACATTAAGTATGAGCAAATAGAGAACACATTTTAATAATTCAGATATAGCATACAAGCATTCGAAAGGTAATATGTTAGAAAAGTATTTAAAAAAGCCAGCTTTTCCTTCCACATCTCCTCATGGTAAGCCAAATCCATCACACACAAAATTAAGTAGGCGGAGATTTTAATAGTATATAAATATACACACAGTTTGAAAGATCAATTAGTTTGACTGGGTAAATAAATAAAAACATCTTAACAAACACTTGTAACAAATTACATGGGATGATTCTTCTGTTTTGGCTGCTCAATGCACCTCATCAAATGAGAGGGAATAGAAGATATGAACCTGAAAATGTACAGGTCAGTTGGCAAGTATTAAAAAAAAAAGGTGCAATAACCTCTCTGGGAAACATTGTGCAGTTAAAATATGTGAAAACAATTCAGGTTACATTCTAATGGATGAGGAAATCCATGTGGGCAAGGGAATGTTAGATACAACTGTGTGCTAGTACCATGTAGTTTCAGTAAAAATAAATTATGTACTGTGCACATTTCATGACTATCAAAAAAAAAATCCTATCAGAATAGCACAATACATACATAAATGATAAATTAGTAAAAATGAGAAAATGAAAGTGCACATGCAACGTGTGTACAAACAATATTTCCCCCCGTGAGTGGCAGCATAGCATAATAATTTTCAATCAATAGTGTAGACAAAGTTCAGTCGTGATGCACAATATTTTCTTTCAACCTCAAACCAAATGTATCTGGTATATTGGTTTAGCTCAGCAGTTGCAGTCAATCATGCAAACTGAGTAGAATCCTCAATGCCTAGGCTCCTTAAGCCCCATGATTATGTCAAGTTGGATGTGTGTGATTTTGGGTCCAATCACAATGAAACAAAATAAGCAGGCATTCTTTCTTGCCAGTCTGACAGGACCTGTTTAGAACACCCAGAAAGGATAAGCTTCCCAGTTTCTTGATTTTGGTCATAAATTTAGATTATGGAGAATCTCTATATCAGGGAAAATATTTTCACATGATTTGATGGAGTCTTTCTGAAAGAGTACCTCTGAATCTGAAAACTTTTTAAAGAAGCGTCAATGATGAAAATGATTTGAACCTCACTTGTAGAGTTTAATGTGAATATGGAACAAAATCTAAGGCCATTGGCAACATCCATCTCTTTTAATCCTATGCCTATTACCTCCCAAATAGAAAATCATCAGAATTCAGAAACTATCTATGAACTAACAGGCACGTGGTTGAATATAGAAGTTGATGAAAAAATAATTAGTTTAAAAAACCATTTTTGTTATCAGCTATACAAAAAAGGAAGGTTTTTATGTTTTCTGTCTGCTAAAAGAATATAAGCATAAATTGATGAATCTAAACAAAATGTGAATAACCAAATCCACAACACGAAAAACTTCACCATCAATTGGGAAAAAAAAAGCGAAATCATTTAGGATGTGCTTCTTCAATAAACTTAGTTGATACATCAATAAGGACACAACCGAATTATCAGTCACAAGTTACCTCTCTCTCTCTTTACATCCAAATTCAGAATATCAAAAGTAAACACAAATTATCAGTCATTATGTTTCCCTACTTACATCCAGAGTAAGGAATTGAATTTTTCTTTGACATACTCTTGGGTTCTGCCACTCTGGACCGTGGACAAGGTGAATCAAGGATTGCCTAACATGGCCAAATTTCTCAGTTCTGGTGAATGTTGGTGGGATTTTTGAAAATTCAAAAGGGCCCAAGGCAGAGAGAGCCACTCTCTCATCTTCCCCTTTTGAGACCTACACCTTTAGTAGAATAATGAAGATAGCATAAGGTTGGATTGGTTTTTGGACTTAGTCTTCCGAAGGTAACCCATATACTTAGTCTTCCAAAGGCAACCCAAATATATATCACATCTCCAATATGTGGACAATATGTTCAGGGCAAAGGATCACATTGATTGCATCAAATTTGTGCTTAAATGCTTCGAATTGATTTTGGGGTTCCACATCAATTTATGTAAGGCATACTAGTTTGCATTGATTGCATCCGCTGGGGATTTTTTTTAAGGCAGCCATTCTACCATGATATATATTAATTATAACATGATAGAACATCATGAATGGGGGAGAGAATTGGGGGGGGGGGGGGGGGGGGGGGGAGAGGACAGAGGGTCCAGAACCAGGTAGAGCAGTAGAAGAGTTATCTACCACCAATGCCTAGTCATACACTGATACACAGACAAGTTGCTCTTCGATGAGCAGCTTCCCTCCCAGGAAGACCACCATGCTCACTCCTGCATGAAACACACCCCAGTCCTTCATGAAGCTCTCCACTGCAGCCTAAATATATTCAGAATACACTGTTGATCCCAGAATACCACTTAGTTCCAAGTCAACCAAATGGCCCAGACACCAGCAGGGATCAAGAACAGAGAAATCTTCACTTTTACGTCTACCTTCTCTGTGTTTTAGAGCTCTCCCTGCCTCCCACATTTGTTGTGAGAAGAAAGGGCAGTTGCCACACCCATGGAGTTCCAGATCTGCTTTGCAACCTGACTCTGGTAGAACAAGTGTTCTGTGGTCTTGGGTTCAACTTTGCAGAGAGGGCATAAAGTTGGTTCATCCAGGTGACAACGCGCTTTGTAGAATTTCATGAGTATCCTGTGTCGATACAACCACCACAAAAATGCTTGGATTTTCAAGGGGACTCTGATACCCCATTTTTTCCTGCTTTTAGCATTCATCTCGATGCACACTGCTCTCGATGCACACTGCTCGCTCCATCCACCAGTCATAGGATCATAGCACATTTTCAATGTGAAACCATCTGTAGGGTTGTAAAGCCAAACCACCAAGTCCGCAAGCTCCTCAACCAGCTGATGATGCTGCAGGCCCTCCATGAGAGAGAAAATATAGCCTAAAAAGATGATGCATACTTGAGTAAAATGGATATGGATACTTTTCATGGATGGGCAATCATTGTGGTGTCAGGTGTCCAAGCAAAGATACTTTGGGGGGGGGGGGGGGGGGGGGGGGAACAAATTCTCCCTACATTCAAAAAACACCCACAATACATTTGAAATACAGAAAGAGGTGATGTCCACGGTGACAAGGTTCTCTAGAGGGGCTCATTGTCAAATTGTAATTAGGTGTATACAAAATTTTAACTTTATAGATGAGAGGAAACAATTGCCTTGTACAAATCCTCATCTCATCACTTTTGAGATGCCCGCATGATAGATTCAGAATGGTCCACAATGTCTTGCGATTCTCCTATAGCTCTTTGTTTGTTCATCTACAATTCGTCATTCAATTATCAATGGGAGAAAATGAGGAACTCCTCCTCCTTAGGACACAAAGCAAAGAGGTGCTAGTAAACAATGAAAAAAAGGGATGACATCATAAGGGTATGCCTAAAGTGGAATAGATGGCATCAAAAGATGAAAAAAATTGATCCAAGATGCTTTCAAAGTGAATGTAACAATGTGTCTCATTTTTCAAAATGAGCAACTTCTACGATTGAATTTTAGCAAATAGTGTCCATCAATTTTAAGCCTCTTGCCCTCTTAAGCAACGGGAGTGAAAGAAATAATGGAACGCCTCTTCCTCGAATGTACCTTCACCAAGGGGGTTTAGAATAAACTCGAGAAGGCTTGGATTTCCCATAGAGGAGTATCAAGATTTTCACCAAATTCAAGGAGACTAGCAAAATCTTGCAAGGAGATGGGATAGAAGCTCAAATGCCAAAACCTAAATCCCTTTGTTGGTATGTTTGCCTTATTTGGAATGTGGTGATCTTCAAAGGGGAGAGATTGTACATTGAGAGTATGATAATGACCATGGTTTGCGCGTAGGGGAGTGATTGTATTATGGTAATCTAAGAAATTTATGTTATTTGGCCTCGGCCACAGATGTTCTCTTTTCATTGCTTATGTTTCTTTCCGTTCCATATGCTTGTTCTTGAAGGTAATCTTCTCATTACCTTCTAGAAGACTTCCAATCATAATGAAATTTGGGATACTCCCACCTTTAGTTCTTAAAAAAAGATACCACGAGGAAACATCATTGTTTGGGGGTTGGTGGGAGGAATGGTGATCAGAGAGTAGGAGTAGAGGCTCTCGGGAGGTTGTTGGGGAGGGGATCTCCCGTGGCTCATTGGTAGAAGCCTCTTCTCCTAGTGGGACATTGGCAAGATTTCCTTCTTTTTTTTATTCAGGGTTTTTTTTCATCAGTGTTTGTAACTTCCATTTGGGCATTCACCGCTTATTAATATAAGGGTGTTCGACCAATGCTTAAATTAAAAAACATTATCTTTTGGACATAAACATACACATCTTCATGTGAATTGAAGGACAGATAGTTATGAGCTAAACCTTTCATATACATTTACTGCTAACAATCTTAGGTTAATCATCACATCCACCCATCAATGCCATCACAATCAAAGACTTGTTATCAAAAAATTTAGAGTTGCAAACATGATTTCTCTTTCTAATGATTGCCCAACGCTATTGTAGTTTGTTTTTCAATCTTTCCAAATTAAAGAACTTTCCCTATTAATTCAAGCTGGCTTATAATCCACATCATCATCACCACCCTCATCATGATCTAAACCTTTTCCCATGGAGTAAGACTTATTAATCCATTTCACATAGATTTCAGTTGAAAGTCTATTGATTGCCAAAAGCTATTGTAAATCCATTTCACATATGAAAGGTTTAGAGTTTGTTGCCAATGGCCATTGTAGTTTGTTTTTCAACCTTTCCAAATCAAATAAATTTCCCTATTAATTCAAGCAGGCTTATAATCCACATCATCCTCAACACCCTGATCATGGGACCTATAAATCCATTTCACTTAGATTTCTCTTTCTAATATTACCAAAGGCTATTGTAGTTTGTTTTTCAATCTTTCCAAATTAAAGAACTTTCCCTGTTAATTCAAGCTGGCTTATAATCCACATCATCCTCACCACCCTCATCATGATCTAACCTTTTCCCATGGAGTAAGACTTATAAATCCATTTCACATAGATTTCACATAATATAATGCTTTGGGGTATCCCTTATCATCACAACAGAGCTATTACAACAAGCTGGATTCAGCTTCACAATATTTTGCCGACCATGTCCTTAATAAATCCATCTCAACAATCTTGAATCAGCTTCCAAATGATCATCTTGATGCTATTCTCCCCATGATGATTTGGAATCAGTTTGCACATCCTCCTAGCATATCATCATCAGCCACCATTCTTATTCTACTATTCCCATGGAAGCATAATTATCATCATCAGAGAAACCTTTGACCAATAGCTAAAGTCAGTTTTTAAAGTTCGGAGTTCAGATGTCTATCATATTATTTCTAGTGTAGGAATGATGTTCTCAGTCACCACCACCACCACAACAACAAATATTAACTTAAAGAGGTGATGGGTCAAGAATATAAATTATAGACCTTACAGTGATATTTATTTATTTATTTGCGTGGAAGGTGTCAGCTTACGAACCAAATTTTATTCACCTCACAGTAAATATGGCTTAGGAAAAAGAACATACGAACATGGATTTATAAAGTCTCATCTTTAGATTACAGTGAACTCTTAATCTCTAACCAATCATAGCAGCATCTGGCAGAAAAAAATCATCAAAACAAAACACTTATTGATCTAAATTTCTTTAACCATTGATCTAAACGTCTATAAACACTCTCTGGAAATCGATTATGACTGATCATATCATCAATGTACACAGAGATCTAATCAGAATTTCATAAGATGACACAATTTTCCCATATGAAGGACATTCACTGTAATCAAGCAGCTATGGAATAAAGTTTTTAACAATTCCAATGGCATAATCATGCTGACCACCAAGAGGAAGCAGACATCAATTTTAGAATTTCGCCAATGAACAAAATTCCACAAAATGCCAGAATCACAAAGAGGAACAAAAACACGATATGGCAACATGAAAGTTTGAAAAGTAAAAACATGTGTGTGTGTGTGTGTGTTTGTTTCAATAAAACAGGGTTATGGACTATCAGCTCACAATGAAAGACCTGTCCTGATCACTTACAGTTGAGATGAAACAACCAATGAAGTTGTAATTATCATACACTTCTAGACTAAAATATAAAATGAACTACATAAAAATATCTAACCTAAAAATGTCTTGCATTCATCACAGAAAGTACAAATTATAGCTGCTTTGATCAAATCAGATATCAGTCCTTCGATCATTCATGAAAAATAAAATACAAAAGAGGGCATCGAATTTTACCTGCACATGTACTAAATACAAGATTAAAAAAAATCGATCACCGAAAATCAGATCGTGATTGAAATAAAAAGACTAAGAAATTCAATACCAGAGCATGAGCAGAGATTGAAATATCAAAGGACGCAAGACGCACGGAGAGCGGACATCGGAGATCGTGAGAAGTTAAAAAAACGGGGCAGAGAGAGAGAGGGACAATGGAATTCGCCGATCTTTGGACGTGCTAAATCTTGATCGTCCAAGACACACTCGTGTAAAATCCGAACCATCCAAAACCATTTTTATGAGAAACGGAGTTCGAGACGGTAAAGGCTCTCCGATTTCTTTCCGGATTTATAGGTATAGTAAAATCTAACGGTCTAGTATTGGACACCTGTCCAAAAAATTTGATTAAGTTTTTAATCTAGCATATTTTAATTAATTAGACATGTCATCTTATTCATTTTAGATGAGGTTTAAAAGTACGAGTCATGTTTTTATGATCATATATTAGGTGATTAAATCATTTTCCAAAAATAGCCCAAGAAAATAATTTGCTTTGGATAAGTTACCTGTCTCTCAACCAATCAATGAACCATAAAAAAAAATTGAAACAAATGGAAAATTGAAATGGAATGGTTAATTTTTCATCATATGATACTGAAAATATCAAATTTCAGTGAATGATACTTGCCACGGTTCATAAATATGTATATCTGAATGCCAAAACCAATACGAAGCAATACTACATAAAAAAAAATGAGATATATTCTGAATTTTTTTTTTATTCCAACTTACCCCTCTCCTTTATTCGAGGTCTTCTAACCTCTTTTTTTTTTATGGATTGGGTATCACTTTTAAATTTATAAAATTTTGAAAACCGACTGCTTACCTTTTTCTAATAATAATAAAAAAAAAAACAAAACAAAACAAAAAAAAAAAAAAGAGAAAAGACTACTTTAGTAGGCCATATTTTACGCTTACTCAACTCGACACTTAAATTTCACTAAAAAATTGTATAAAAACTTTATTTAATATAGATATCTCCAACTATCACTTTGTATTCTACTCAAGTCTTTTAAAAAGTTGGAGTTAAAGGCAAAAAGAAAATAGCCATTAAAAATTTGAATTAAGGTTTAATTTGATATGGATAAATGTATAAAAAGATTTTTAAGTGACTTTTACTCAAATTTAAATTTAGGTGCACACTTGTGTATAAGATTAATGATGATCTTACATGAAGCCAAATATAGGGGTTAAAAAAGGCCAAGTTTATCAATGCCCAAACCTTATGATTCATTTCCTTGGTGGTTTTCAATGAAGAACATGGTGAATTCACCTGAACTGAAATTCAACATCCAGCCAGGAGTGCAAAAGATGAATGATGTTCAATTCAAGCCAGCAATTGTAGAGTTCTCTCATTTAGCCAAACCGTGTCTGCTGCTTTCCTCCTGTAACTCCAATAGTATCCACAAGCATGAAATCCAAAGCTTAAATAAGAAAAACATAAGTAATAAAGTTATATATCTAATAAAGATACCATGACAATAGCATGTAAGCTCCACACACTATATACTATATTAATAGCAAATGAAGTCAATGGCAGTTAAGAAGAATATCTGGCATAAGTTTCAGCCACTCCAACATCATGTTGTGGACCGAAGAGAGCATAAGGAACCAAATGTATGCCTCTCAAGGATGGTAAGAGAGTAAAATCACACTCTCATTTTAGAATGTATGCAGAACTTAATTACAGCCACCCCTCAATGCAAGCACAAGGTGAAGAACAGAACCCCCCTCAATGTTGTACTCCTTTGCAGTCTTGTCATCTGCAAGTTGCTTCCCAGCATATATAAGCCTGTGCAATAATGAGAATAAGAGTGTAGTCAATTATAATTTCAAATCATTTAGATTGCTCCATAAGATTTCCAAGTCAAGTCTTGTGGGAAGACATACAACATATTATTGATTGAAGAATCAAGATGACGGAAGCGAACAAGTATCCATGACACATTGATTAATGGTGGGGGAAACAGGGGGAATTTGCACAGCCAAGATGGATGAATTTGTTTTCTCAAAAAAAAAAGGGGGAATTTGACTTTCAAAATTGCAAACATTGTCTAAAAACTAACCATATAGCTTTAAAACCAGCAGACTTGTTATGATAACTGTTGGAAACTATTTACATCTATTTGAGAATTCAAAAAACTTATAATTGGTTCCTAATGGAATCTGGCGGTTCTTTTCAAGAAAATTGTTCGTGACGACACAAGATGCCTCAAGAACAGTAAGATCCTGTTCCAGAGAGCAGATGATAGGTTATTTCATTTAGAGCATTGCACGCAAGGGGGTTCCAAAAGATTATTACATAATATATCAGTATCATCTATTAAATATTAAAACAAATATTATCTAATGGAAAAAACAGGGGCCGACACAAACGGGATATCACATGAAATGATGTGATAGGTGTTGAAAAAGAGATTGTGATAGGTGTTGAAAATTAGAACAAACATTCGCCACTGAATAAATATTGGGGATCCGAATGGTATCTGTTAACTGTTTAGTCATACAACTCATACCATACATAGGTCATAATACATTGAAGCCAATGCATAATAATATCAATTTTAAAGAAGAATACCAAGTTGTGCTTTTTCAATACAAGGTCATTATAATCTAATATTATACTCATGTATAGCAAAAACCTCAGCATATAGTAACTAGCTAATAAAAAATTTATAATTCATCTGAAAGAAAGAGGAAGGGAGAGAAGATTCATATTCAATGCAGTAGAGAAAAATCAGTCAGATGGGATAGGTGCATCACAAAACTGCATCATAGAACTACACAAATAATTTAGAATTACTTCTTAAAAAAAAACCAGACTCAACCAACCACCAAAACATTTGGCAGGTTGCCATACAACATGTGTAACATAGTTGCTGTACAAAAGGGGGATTTTTAACTGTGAGAGAGGGATAAACCCATATTTGAGAATGTCAACAGAGAGACATTTATGGCAGTTCCCTAAATTAAAACATGATGACAACATGCAAAACCCTTGAGGCTGCCACAGAATGTTCATATGGGTCAGGTGAAATAGAGAATCTCACATGTATTTTATGCTGATCCCCCTAGATAGGCCATGCCAAGAAGTATAAAGAAGCAAAACATCAATGCTTAATGGTTTGCTTTACAAATTGCAAGCACCTTCTAAAAGTGACACACAGCTTTAAATTCAGCAAAATGGTTTTCATAAAACTATTTATATCAGCAGGTTGGCATACAACATATGTGACATGATGTACTAAAGGGGATTTTTTTTAACTAAAGGGAGGGATAAATCCATATTTCAGAATCTCAAAATAGATACATTTATGACAGTTTCCTGGATTAAAACATGATTACAACATGCAAAAACCTTGAGGCTGCCATAGAATATTCATATGGGCCGGGTGAAATGGAGAATCTCATATATGTATGTTATGATGATCCCCTTTGGATCGTCCATGCAAGAAGTAGAACAGTACAAAGAAACAGAACATCAATGCCTGATCAATTTGCTATACAGATTGCAAGCGCAAGCATTATCTCTTTGTGAAACATCACATGGCTAATCAGCAAATTATTTTCAATAAATTAAATGTCATTTGTAATCTAAATAGGAAGGACAGAAAATCATAGACTATAAAGATATCTCTAATGATTCTTCAAAGAAAATTGTTCACCAGATGGAAGGCAATGGAATATTTCATCTAGAGCAGAACATTCACATGGATTTCACAAAATAATTCAATATTAAATCAAGTACCATTTCCCAGGAAAAAAAGGGCTTACACAAACAGAAGAACAGATGAAGCGAACACACGCACACAACATAAATAAATAATCCACTGAAGGTATGAAGAAAATCTATTAAGGCATACCTTAAATTCATCAAAATTCATCAAGATGAAGTAAACTATGATCAACTTCAAGGAATATAAATATGCTGTATACATAAAGACTTCAGTTTACAGTTTTTACTGATGAAGATCAAATATATGTCTACTAGCTCCTTTACATAAATCAGGTGACTTGTCAATCCTCTATAAGCTTGCAATAAAACGGCTTAAATCATCACTACCAACAAAATGGGGACATTTTGCAGTCAAAACCTTGGGTAGCCTGATCACATTTATGATTTCATATGAAAGATAGAAAAGAAAAGGAAGACACTCATCAATGTGGGACCCAGAGAGCAACTACAGGTAATATATAGGTGCATCATAAATTATGACATAGGGGTATCATTGCAGGTAACTATGCAAAGCATGGGTGATATACATGAAAATACATCACAGATCCTATATGAATCATGATTATTTCAGTAAAGGAATGAAAGAAATCTACCTCTGCTGTACTGGAGGGATCCCTTCTTTTTCCTCAACCCGCTCCTTAATCCTATCAATGGTATCAGTAGGTTCAATGTCAATTTCAATTTCCTTTCCAGTCAGCGTCTTCACCTTGATCATCGTTCCTCCTCTAAGCCTCAATACCAGGTGAAGAGTGGACTCTTTCTGAATGTTGTAATCTGCAAGGGTTCTACCGTCTTCCAGTTGCTTCCCAGCAAAAATCAACCTCTGCTGATCTGGTGGGATGCCTTCCTTATCCTGGAAAAGCCCCCATTCACAAAATGCAATCAAATAAAAAAAGTAGAGTAAAAATAAAAGCACCAAGGCCATAGAATGTTGAGCATAAATATCCATAAATCAGTTCATACTCTGGTTCAAACCCAACATTTGGAGCCTTTGTGTCATTTTACTTGTACAGTGCCCCTATCAAGCCCTTAAGTAAGGCACAGTTACAATGTTTAAATGGGAAAATTGACAGTTTTTTTAATGTGTGTTTGCACACAATGGAGAATAAAGGAATGTGAGGGAAAGTAAAAAATTTCCCTTTGACCGCTCAATAAACATTGTTTGGGTCAAACATGAGAAAGGCAAAAAAAATCATTTTGTTTCCCTTATTTTATCTTATTAAAAAAATGGGGGAAATGTTACCTCTCCCAATAAGGAGTGAACATGAGGAAAATAATCCATCACATGCATAAACAACACAAAAATTGGTCAATGGGAAAATTATTTATTTACCATCATTTTCCCTTCAACTCACATTCATTCACTTTCTTTTATTTTGATCCAAAATCATGCACAAACACTTCCCTTACTGACAAGGAACCACAACATTAGTTGGAAAAAACCCCAATGCATGAAATTACCCACAAACCCGTGTATCAGTAGGGGGGGGGGGGGGGATTCGATCTTGAGACCTATGGGGAGAACCCATGGCTCTAGCCTAGCGAAAGAGACAACCCCATGTGAGATTTTAAAAAAAGAAAAATGTTGACAATCATTCCTCCAATTACTTTTGTGATCCCAATACGTACTGAATTCTTTTTAAAAAAAATTATATACTACATACATCTACAAAAAAAAATTAAGTGCATACTTGAAGGAATTGAATGCATACATTTTTTATTTTTCCTAATAGACCATATACTCGCCTAACCAAGTATATAGTCTATTAGAAAATTCATAAACTCGATTAGGACTGCAAGAATGACCGAGTGAATCAACGCTTTCAAAAATTGACAATTAAGTTTATAAATTTATCAAACAGCATTAACATCAGATATCCATTTTCACATAGTAAAACCTGGTTGGTACATACTAGAGGAGTCTGTATTCTCAAATTGACCACGAAATGAAACGGGACATCATAATCAAATGGCTTGTCATCTTTAATGTTCTTATTATATATCCTTGCATCAAACTGATAAAAACAGAGAAGCAAAGCAACCAACTTCAGCCCGAAATACCAAATTACAAGCAAACATGAGATGCTTAGACAATCAAACATACAGATCACCAAAATCAGGACTCATTCACGATAAAAAAAAAAAAAAAAAAGATCACCAAGACCAGCGTGAGCGCGTAATCAGATACACACAAATCAACAAAATCAAGTGCGAATCACCACGGCAGTCATAATCAGTTCAAAACCCTAGATCACCAAGCAGTACCGAAAGAGCACAAACAAAAGGCTTCGATGAATGGATCGGAAGAAGTTTCACCTGGATCTTGGTTTTGACGTTGTCGATCGTGTCGCTGCTTTCGACCTCGAGCGTGATCGTCTTCCCCGTTAGGGTTTTCACGAATATCTGCATTTTTTTTTTTGGGGTCTCTCGCTCTCTATTACTTCTTCGTACAGTTTCAAATGATGTATATATATAGTGTGATCGCCGGTGTTGCGATTACGATCGAAATCAAATAGAGACGACGCCTGCGGAGGCAAGAAGGCTGATTCGGTTGCCTTGGGAATAACAAAACCCCACCCTGTACGTGGGTCCCAACGAATCTCCTACTTTTTATTTGTTCAAAAATATTTAAATCATAGCGTATCATCCACGCGCAGCATATTCAGGCCCTAATTGATTGATGAGTTTTATACATGTACCCCTCCTAAATTCTGTTATTATATAAATACCCCTTTTGCATCCTCGATTGAATTCAAATATAAGAGGATGCAACTGAGGGACATTTCTAAAATAACAGAATTTAAAGAGGTATATATGTAAAAAAAACCCTGATTGGAATGATTGAATCCCACGTACAAATTTTTAACATTTCCTTTCCTATCAAAATTTTTTGTATCTCTTTACTTTTCTAATTTGTTGTATTTTAGTTATTAGATTAGATTATTAATTTTTAACTAATTGTTTGGACGTGTGTAAAAAATAAAATTGTTTCCAATGATTTAAAAAAAGGTAATATGCATCTGCTGAAGTTTCTAAAACAAACTAGCATAAACATTCTTTATATTTTAAAAATATGAACCCTCTATTGTATACTTTTCTTTAAAATAGAAAAACTAGGAACATGAAATATCATTTTATCATTTAAAATAATATTTTATATTTATCATCTATATATTTAAAGTAATTAAAAACATTCTTACATCTTAGCCATCTATATATCTTAATTAAAATAAATCATCATTACATTCGAACAACGATATTTTTTCATGTTATTATTTTCTTTATGTTACCATATGATTTTTTTTGTAGACGGTGTAAGCGCGTATTTTTAAAATATAAAAATGACTTTACAAATTTGAGAGGGTTAAAATATATTTTATCCTTTTTAAAACAATGAAAAATTCACAAAAAAAACGCATGGACGTAGATTTGGTATGCATGTGTATAAACATCTTTTGATGCATTTGATTTTTGAAATGCGTTTAACTTTTGAATCCAAATGGGCCTAATACTGATGGTATCATTTGGATGTGTGCTACATTCGTGTTCACAGTGTGGAGTGTGGAATTTGTTTAAACGCGTGCCACATATCCAAATACATTCTCGCGTTAATAAATCCATTTTTCACATTCTGCGTTTCTTTGTAAAATGAGATGAAATGAAAACGTTAAAAAAACAATGCTTTTCGAAACTCCATCCTCCAATGCAAATATTTTAACATGGAAATGACAATGTTGTCCCTCACTTTTTTCTAATATTTTTAAAAGCCTCAAATCAAAATTCTATCCCCCATTTAAGAGAGGCAGTCTAGTAATCTGGCTAAACAATGACGCGAACGCATGTGTGAATGTCTAACATGTTTTTTGTGTTTTGAACAGTACTGGGAACACATCACAATGCGTACTCATATCTCCAACGCCGCATATTCGGAATCCAATGGTACAAAACTCACATCCAAATACTACCTAAGATTTGGAGCATTTGAATAGTTATGAAATAAACTCATATAAATCTATCATAATAAAACTGCACCCTACATTTGTATATCTTGCTAATATTGACAATAATTGTTATGAGATGTCTTGCATTGTAGTATAAATAAATCAAATTTTTGCAAGGTATTTTTATACTTTTTTTCATTTTACTAGTTTTCTTTGAGAGAAAGGGACAGTGCTAAGAAGAGTAATCAAGTTTAAGAGATTTAGTAATCTAATTAATTGATATAGGAAATTATTTTATGCTCTCCTCAAATAGATATAAGCATATTCTGTTGAATCACATAAATCGACGTGTTCATTGGTGTGATTTTGTCTCTTTATTGTTCTACATGCATTTAAAACTAACATTAAAGACGTTGCTGCTTCAACAGTAATCCATATTGATGATCTGCTATACTAGTTCCCCCAGTACTGTCCACTTCTCATATTCAGTACTCCCACTTGGGAAATCCAGTACTCCCACTTGGGAAATCCAGTACTCCTACGTCAGCTTCCTGAGTTTAGCTTGCTCCCAACCCCATTGTAAACAAACCCCGCAATACCGAGAATATACTATTTATTAGTTGGATTTCCGGCACATTTCATATAAATAATGAATCATCTTGGGTTAGATAGGCATACATGTTGCTAAGGGTGGCCCCGAGGCCTGAAAGCCTTGCCCGGACCGTAAGGGGTAATATAATAAATGAGTCACATGTAATTTTATATAATTTTTATTTAAATTGTGGATGAATCATGCAAATTATTGACATTTATGTAGGTGCTACCTTAACTAGGTACATATAGTTATTTAATTTTTAAAATAATTAATTCATTTAATATTTTTATTTTTAAAACTATTCAATAAATGTAAATATTTTTTTTTTCAACATTATACTTTTAATTTTGTGTTATTTTAACATTAATATATAAATAAACAGCTTAAAATTAAAAAATCAAAAGAAATAAGATATTTAAAATTTGGGCCCGCAGAGTTATATATCCCTTGCCCATGGGCTCGAAGCCCGGCGGCCCAGAACATCTAAAGGTATCACAGATCTATTATTGCTTCAAACTTCCGTGGCTTAAGCGGCCATAGTCCTTGGCTCAAAGAAGCATTGGCCGTGAAAGAGATCCTCCACGTAGCTAGTTGGAATGCAGGCCATGAGGTCTCGTTCGTTAACCCATCATAACCTCAATCAATCTAAACCATCGGCTAAGCAGTGATAAGACCCCAAACGGGACAAATCGACGTCCACTTCTCCAAATCAGCATGCGCACCACCACAACCATAGAATCAAGAATCAGAGCTCTTATAGCATGTCAACGCAGTCCTAAAGGAGATACTTTCATGTCGGGCAACCGGCGGTGGGGATGGGCAGGGGACCTGGGCGACGGCGGAATTTCATTTAACCGCAAAATGCTTGGTCCCTTTTGTTTCACGGCTGACCACGTGGACCTGACGTTGCCGATGCCCACCGGTTGCACCACAATTTAATAAAAACCATGTTATTGAAATAGAACAAGATTTCTATTATAACCCATGTCTTCCATTTGAGCCAAATCCAAACAAAAATTCCTCAACTATTTTATGTGGGGAGGGGGTTATGATTCCAGTCAGTCTTGCTCACATTTACTGGTATGTGTTTCATTGAACGGTTATAAACGAGTCTTCAAATTTCTCACCATTTATATTTGCAAAAGAAAAAAAAAAGATTCTGTTTGAAGAAAAGCAGTATGACAAGGTATAAGAGAAGGTGGTCTTGATGATTTAAAGATTCCATGTAAAACATGGTGATATTATATGCTATAAAACATTCCAAGTTCATATAATACCACTGCAACAAACAACGTGAAAACAGAAAATAACTAATTTAACAGCAGTTCAATTGTTCAATTTTCAATAAACTGAAGTAAAAAAACAAACAAGATGAAAAAACTGGCATTACATGGTATTTTTCAACAGCGAGAACCACATGGATCTGCAGGGTCTTGGGACTATAGAATGTCAGACGTGTTTCCTGGAAGAATCAGCAATTTCACGCATGATTAGTTGCAAATTCTGAAACTCAGATTGTAACATCACAACTCAAATGCTAATACATGGTTTTATGATTTGATCCTGCCAATCACATAACATATCCAATAATTATGTTTAAATATGATGGTCATCCGAGTGAACATTCAAAGAAAAAAATGTTGGCATAAGATCCACATGCGTGGAACAATTTGGTCTGTCATGTGCCTCCAAGGAACCAAGGGAGGAAGATCTTCAGAATGAAAAGGTGCTATATGATGAAGATGTACTCAATGCACGTCAAATCACTTCTGGAGCATAACAGACACAGCAAATGCAACTTCTAAAGAACAGAATTAGAAAGCAAAGTTGAACATGGGTGGATTACTCTCCCATTCTATGAAATAAGGATATGGTGATCACGATGCGAATTGATGCATAATTCACAATAGCATTCATCTTGTAAAATTACATTGAGCAGAACAAAAATCACACACCATACCACATCAACTTCTACAACATCTCTGCATCATTCATGGATTCCCAAACAATCATAGATTTCATCTAGTATAGTATCTCATTCTCAAGCAAACTATTATCTCCATCATGAACTAGACATAAGATGATGGCGATCAACAAATAAAAATAAATAAATAAATAAGCCATAGAATTGCAACAACATGCCGACTTAAACAATCATAACTTTCTCAAACCATAAATGAGCCAGTTTCTCTTTTACTCCACCGATGCAAACTGATTTACGCCAAAGTGATACCCATTACCCCCAAGGCAGAGATCATATGCCTGTGCACTCATGCAGTGAGAGTTTACACCTTTCACTCCAAACAAACAAAAAGGATTTGCAAGCTGGACAACAGTTCATGAAGCAAAAACCCAATTAGCCAGAGATATACTCAATAGCCAGAGACACATCCTCACCAGAACCATTTTGATGTGAAGAAGCTGAAGCCATACTACAAATATTCCTCTGCCCAGTTGGGAGCCAATTGTCAATGTATTCCTTTCCTTCAGGAAATGCATTTGTCACTTCTGGTGTTCCCAAAGTCTTTATAATGCTTTCAGCCTCTCCTAGAACAAATGTCGCATCCCTTACTCTCTGTTCCCTCTCTTCCACTGAAAAGCATAAGCATTCCATGATTGTCACTCGAGGGAGGTTAGTGAGGCAGGCTCCCAATATACTAAAAATCGTCATTTGCAGCCACTCAAACAATTCCGTAGCCATCCAATCTCTCTCTTGATACGAAAGAACAGTCATACAGACTCTGTATAAGCAATTGGCAGCTAACACCTTCTCAGGCCATTCAAGGTGATTCATCATAAATCTATCCCCACTCGCAAAATCACAGACACATGTCTTGGCAATCTCTGCGAGTATTTCGATAATTTTATTTGTATTTCTCTCTTGATTGGCCATTCCATGGAGATCCACATCTAACCAGTGATTGTAAAGGTCCAGCTTCAACCAGACGATATCCGCAGCGTTTCTCATGTTCACTAATCCTCGATCATCCAATTGTTTTTCTATCAATCTCACATACTTGAGGCCTTCGCCCACTCCCTGCAGTAGGGACTTTATGAGTCGTCGGTTTGTTGTGGGAAGCGTTACAGCAATGCTAGCAAGGGTAACCAATGGCAATGCCCAGCAATTAGGAGGCTCCTCCGAGACGATACCCTGGATGTTGTGGCTTTTGAAGTTGAACACTCTCACTCCTTCGAATCCTTGTGAAGTGGTAAAGTAGTTTTCTAGGAATTGTATCAAGTGGGTTGGTTTCTTTTTCCCTCCACGTCCGATCCACCTGTCTGTGTTCTTGCGACCACTTCTTGTTATCAATGTCACAAGATCTTCCTCCCCTTCAAGATGCATTACAAATTTTCTAAAATCTTCATGGCCATTCGACAAACTAGGACTGCTTTTCAACCTGATCAGAAATTTCATCCCCTGGTTGAGCCGTGCCACAGGCCACACCGAACATATCCTAACGGATTTGCTAACTACCACCACAACCGTTTGTAGCCATATCAAGATTTGCAGCATCGCATTCTTTGATTCATGGACAATCCTCCTCAAGCACCTGCCACCGCAGACTTCGAAAGGCAAAGGTGTATCTCGCCATTCCATTAGCCTCTGCACCCAATACTCTTCCATTTTGAATTCATCTCTGCAGGTCCTCCCTCCTTTAGTTCTCCTGAATCTTATCGCGCCAAACCAACGATAAGCAGGAGCAATAGTACCCACTAAAACAGCGACACCCTGCGAAACCAAAACCCATTTGATCCCCCATCCATAATCAGACTCACTACCGCACGAATCAAGGCCCCTATCAAAGGTAGACCTGACAGCGACCTCCACCAAGATCAAAGTGCAGACCAGGCAGAACGCGCCCGACGCAGTGCAAGTCGCAGACCGACCCAACACGAATTGCGGGCTTGACGTGTGCGCCATCAACCAATACTTCTTCACACACACCTTCAACTCATCGACATTATAATTGACACACTCATTCAACTCCCCAATCGCCGAATCATACTTCTTCTCGAGCATTTCTTTCGTCGTGGGGACGACCAAAGCAGAGAAGCCAAGTATAACCAACAAAAGGAACATGAAACACAAGACTATAATATGCTCCGGCAAGAACAGATAGATCACACCCGTACCCATTTGGATGCCGACATTGACGATCACGGTGATGACGAGAATGGCCAAGGCGAGGACGTTGGAGAAGACGTTGGAGCCGCCCGTCGCACCTAAGGAAGGCATGAAATTGGCCATGGCGGTGCAGAAGGACGGTCCCGGTGAGCTTGGAGAGCTGGTTGAAGAGCTCGACGTCAGTCTGTCAATCGGGGAGCTTGGTGGAGATGGCGAGGACGGTAGGGAGGTGTCGGGCCCACTTGTGGGCAGGCTTCCGCCTGCTCAAAAGACCGGTGCATCGCGGTTGCGATAATGAGGGAAAACGCCGCGATTTAGAGGGCCGCGGGCTTGGTAGGCGGAGTCCTGTTTCACGGTGGTGGCGTTGCCCCATTTGGGAGGGGGGGCTGTTGCCGATGCCCACCAGTTGCACCGCAGTGAAAGTGTGGAAGTGGACAATTGAGGGTGGGAGAGAGTAAAAACTTTGGTGGTAATATAGTCAACAAAGACGACTCAAAAAAATAAAAAAACCAAGACGACCAAGACGTCCAAGAGGGTTTTTTTTATTTATTTTTTTTAAGAAATAGAACCCCTTCGAAGATTTCTATTATAACCCATGTCTTCCATTTGAGCCAAACATGGTCAAAACTTCCTCAAAAATCTCTCTCCTCCCCTCTCTTATTTTATGTGGGGAACTCACTCAATTAAGGGGGTTGTGATTCCAGTCAGTCTTGCTCACATTTTTTGTTTCTTTATGTGAACTAATAGGTATTTCCCTACATAGTGTTTCATTATTAATGAACAGTTATAAACGAGTCTTCAAATTTCTCACCATTTATATTTGCAAAATTTAAAAAAAAAGATTCTGTTAATATTTTTATTAATATATTGAAAACCCTGCAGTATCACAAGGTATAAGAATTAGAAGGTGGTCTTGATGATTTAAAGATTCCATGTAAAACATGGTGATATTAAAAAAAGAGGCTAAATTGTTATTCTATAATACATCGAATTCTTTCAAGTTCAACCTATTTTTTGGAGTCTTTGGATTTTGGGCCCTTTAATACCACTGCAACTTTCTTTTTCTCCCAAATTTCAAAGGTACTTATTTTCATTCAATCTGTCTTTGATTTTGGTTTCTTTTTTCATTTCACTTGTTCACAGTTCAAAATAACTTTTTCCTAATTGTTTTCATTGCAGTTTGTGCAGTTCAATTGTTCAATTTTCCTCGTGGTCAATAAATTATCATGAAGTATGTTAAAAAAAAACGTGTTTAAGATTTTATCCATTGAAAAAACTGTGCATTACATGGGGAAATAGACAAGATGGGTTTTCAACAGCGAGAACCACAATGGATCTGCAGGGTCTTGGGACTATAGAATGTCAGACATGTTAAAATCCTGGAAGAATCAGCAATTTCACACATGATTAGTTGGTGCAAATTCTGAAACTTTTCAGGTTGTAACATCACTGTCATCCCTACTCAAATGCTAATACATGTGTTTTGGATGATCTTGAACACTGCCAACTCACTATCAACATTATCCAATATTAATCTATTTTTATAATATGATGAGTCTAATCTACGGAGTGTAACATATCAATAGCAGAAAAATTGAATTGGTTCTATAAGAATCTCACAATGTCGTTGATGACACAATATTGGTCTGTCATGTGCCTCCAAGGAACTCATTAGATGAGAGGTAAGATCCTCAGAATACGAAAAAAAGGTGCTATATGATGGAAGATGTACTCAATGCACGTCAAATGCACTTCTGGAGCATAACAGACACAGCAAATGCAACTTCTACGGCAAGAAAATAAATAAATAAAAGGAATTAGAAAGCAAAGTTGAACATGGGTGGATTACTCTCCCATTCTATGAAATAAGGATATGGTGATCACAATGCGGATTGATGCATAATTCACAATAGCATTCATCTTGTAAAATTACAGTGAGCAGAACAAAAATCACACACCATACCACATCAACTTCTACAACATCTCTGCATCGTTCATGGATTGCCCAAACAATCATAGATTTCATCTAGTATAGTATCTCCTTCTCAAGCAAACTATTATTTCCATCATGAACTAGACATAAGATGATGGCGATCAACAAATAAAAATAAATAAATAAATAAGCCATAGAATTGCAACAACATGCCGACTTAAACAATCATAACTTTCTCAAACCATAAATGAGCGAGCTTCTCTTTTACTCCACCGATGCAAACTGATTTACGCCAAAGTGATACCCATTACCCCCAAGGCAGAGATCATATGCCTGTGCACTCATGCAGTGAGAGTTTACATGCAGTGAGATTTACTTTCACTCCAAACAAACAAAAAGGATTTGCAAGCTGGACAACAGTTCATGAAGCAAAAACCCAATTAGCCAGAGATATACTCAATAGCCCGAGACACATCCTCACCAAAACCATTTTGATGTGAAGAAGCTGAAGCCATACTACAAATATTCCTCTGCCCAGTTGGGAGCCAATTGTCAATGTATTCCTTTCCTTCAGGAAATGCATTTGTCACTTCTGGTGTTCCCAAAGTCTTTATAATGCTTTCAGCCTCTCCTAGAACAAATGTCGCATCCCTTACTCTCTGTTCCCCCTCTTCCACTGAAAAACATAAGCATTCCATGATTGTCACTCGAGGGAGGTTAGTGAGGCAGGCTCCCAATATACTAAAAATCGTCATTTGCAGCCACTCAAACAATTCCGTAGCCATCCAATCTCTCTCTTGATACGAAAGAACAGTCATACAGACTCTGTATAAGCAATTGGCAGCTAACACCTTCTCAGGCCATTCAAGGTGATTCATCATAAATCTATCCCCACTCGCAAAATCACAGACACATGTCTTGGAAATCTCTGCGAGTATTTCGATAATTTTATTTGTATTTCTCTCTTGATTGGCCATTCCATGGAGATCCACATCTAACCAGTGATTGTAAAGGTCCAGCTTCAACCAGACGATATCCGCAGCGTTTCTCATGTTCACTAATCCTCGATCATCCAATTGTTTTTCTATCAATCTCACATACTTGAGGCCTTCGCCCACTCCCCGCAGTAGGGACTTTATGAGTCGTCGGTTTGTTGTGGGAAGTGTTACAGCAATGCTAGCAAGGGTAACCAATGGCAATGCCCAGCAATTAGGAGGCTCCTCCGAGACGATACCCTGGATGTTGTGGCTTTTGAAGTTGAACACTCTCACTCCTTCGAATCCTTGTGAAGTGGTAAAGTAGTTTTCTAGGAATTGTATCAAGTGGGTTGGTTTCTTTTTCCCTCCACGTCCGATCCACCTGTCTGTGTTCTTGCGACCACTTCTTGTTATCAATGTCACAAGATCTTCCTCCCCTTCAAGATGCATTACAAATTTTCTAAAATCTTCATGACCATTCGACAAACTAGGACTGCTTTTCAACCTGATCAGAAATTTCATCCCCTGGTTGAGCCGTGCCACAGGCCACACCGAACATATCCTAACGGATTTGCTAACTACCACCACAACCGTTTGTAGCCATATCAAGATTTGCAGCATCGCATTCTTTGATTCATGGACAATCCTCCTCAAGCACCTGCCACCGCAGACTTCGAAAGGCAAAGGTGTATCTCGCCATTCCATTAGCCTCTGCACCCAATACTCTTCCATTTTGAATTCATCTCTGCAGGTCCTCCCTCCTTTAGTTCTCCTGAATCTTATCGCGCCAAACCAACGATAAGCAGGAGCAATAGTACCCACTAAAACAGCGACACCCTGCGAAACCAAAACCCATTTGATCCCCCATCCATAATCAGACTCACTACCGCACGAATCAAGGCCCCTATCAAAGGTAGACCTGACAGCGACCTCCACCAAGATCAAAGCGCATACCAGGCAGAACGCGCCCGACGCAGTGCAAGTCGCAGACCGACCCAACACGAATTGCGGGCTTGACGTGTGCGCCATCAACCAATACTTCTTCACACACACCTTCAACTCATCGACATTATAATTGACACACTCATTCAACTCCCCAATCACCGAATCATACTTCTTCTCGAGCATTTCTTTCGTCGTGGGGACGACCAAAGCAGAGAAGCCAAGTATAACCAACAAAAGGAACATGAAACACAAGACTATAATATGCTCCGGCAAGAACAGATAGATCACACCCGTACCCATTTGGATGCCGACATTGACGATCACGGTGATGACGAGAATGGCCAAGGCGAGGACGTTGGAGAAGACGTCGGAGCCGCCCGTCGCACCTAAGGAAGGCATGAAATTGCCGATGGCGGTGCAGAGGAGGACGGTCCCGGTGAGCTTGGAGAGCTGGTTGAAGCGACCCGGCATCGACGTGTTGAGGTCGACGGGGAGCTTGGTGGAGATGGCGAGGACGGTGAGGGAGGTGGCGTTGAGGGCGAACCACTTGCAGGGGAACCAGAGCTTCCGGCGGCGGATGCTCAAAAGAGCGTCGGTGCCCATCGCGGTTGCGATGATGAGGGAAAACGCCGCGATGTAGAGGGCGATCAAAGGCAGGGGCTTTGTGTAGGCGGAGTCGTCTAGGGTTCCGGTGGTGGCGTTGCAGCCCATTTGGGAGGGGGGGCTTTTGAGTTGGGGAGGATTGAGTGGTGCTTGAACCGCAGTGAAAGTGTGGAAGTGGACATAATTGGAGGGTGGGAGAGAGTGATTTAAGAATCTTTGGTGGTAATATAGTCAACAAAGACGACTCAAAAAAATAAAAAAACCAAGACGACCAAGACGTCCAAGAGGGTTTTTTTTATATTATTTTTTTAAAGGAAAAAATTGCATCCAACCCCTTCGAAAACGATCATATTATCGTTCCCATGAATGTTAAGAGCATTTAGCCATTTACACATGGTCAAAACTCATCTCTAAAAATCTCTCTCCTCCCCTCTATTACATTTTTATTTAACTCACTCATTAAGGGTCAGAAGTCAAATTCATTTCTTTTATTTTTTGTTTCTTTATGTGAACGTAATAGATATTTCCCTACATAGTTTTGTTAATTCATTATTAATGATTAATGATTATTTATTATAAATAATTTTTATATGTTTTTCATATTTTAAGAAAATTTAAATATACTTTTAATTAAATTTAATTCATTGTTAATATTTTTATTAATATATTGATATAACCCTGCATATTTATCATGGTTAAGCAATTAGCAAATCTTTTGTGAAAATGATAAAACCCTCTCACTTTTGTGAAAAATCCAAAAAGATTATTAAAAAAGAGGCTAAATTGTTATTCTCACATAATACATCGAAATTCTTTCGTCTTCAACCTATTTTTTGGAGTCTTTGGATTTTGGGCCCTTTAATACCCCTCTAATCTTTCTTCTTCTCCCATGAATTTCTATGAAGGTACTTATTTTCATTCAATCTGTCTTTGATTTTGGTTTCTTTTTTCATTTCACTTGTTCACGTTCAAACACTATCAACCTTTTTCCTAATTGTTTTCATTGAGTTTGTGCATTCTGAATTGTAGATTTGATTCCTCGTGCATCAAATCAATATTATCATGTTGATAAGGATTATAATATTAAAATACGTGTTTAAGTATTTTATTCATTGTAAATATAATAATATATAATAGGTTGACTTTATTTAAGTGATTTACACGAGGGGTAATTGGGACAAGATGGGTTTTATACTTAAATTCCAAATCAGTCTCATATCTCATCAGGTTGGGACGAGTCAGATTCGGATTTAAAATCTATGGAACCAAATCCATCTCAATAAGATTAGGTTGGTGCATGCTTTTCATTTATCACATCCCACTGTCATCCCTACTCAGATGGTAATACTTCTTATCATGAAAAAAAAACGGATGTGACCCATTTAAGATGGATGTAAGAACATCTAAAAAAAAAGATTCATTTTTTGAAGAGGTTGCACTCCAACTGTTCCCCTCTATTTTTTTTACTATCATTAATATTATTTTTAATTTTATAGTAAAATTCATTATTAAATGTTATTAATATTAATACATTTTTATTAAAAAATATATATCATTGAAAAAGTCTCATTGAGGAGTCTAATATTAAATTCTACGGAGTTATTTTAAATTAATAATTTTTTAATAAAATAAATAACATATCTTGAATAATCAAACATACGCAGATCTTGAAAAATCAAATATATCTTGAATTAGTTCTAAAATAATTTAATATTAGTCTTATTTTGAATGTCTTGATGACACATTTCCAACGATATTATTTTTGTTAAAAACGGATTAGCGAATCTAAATATACACAACATTGAACTAAATAGTATATAAAACAAAAAATGACATAAAATAAATTCTAAATTTGTTTGGATGAAATTTTAGTTATTTTAAAAGGTGAAATAGTGATTCAGAGGTAGTCTTTAAATTTGGAGGTCAAAATCTAAATCTCCATATTTGAAGGTCTATTTATAGCATGATTAAACATCTTCAATGCAAACCTCAAGATATTTGGAGTATGGTTGGAGATGCTCAACTGTGTTATTATTTCAGTCTGCTGAAAATATTCAAAACGGGTGTAACCCATTTAAAGATAGATGTAAATATGTCATCATTTCAGTCTGTTGGAAATGTTCATTTAAGATGGATGTAATTATGTAAATAATACTAGTGATTTACGTTTGGGCAAAGTTTGCGTATAAAAAACCGAAGGCACATTTATGCATTTTAGTTGTGAATTTTTGTTTTAAATTACGTGAAAATAATATTTTAAAAAAAACAAACCAGCTTTCATAATATGAATTATTGAACTGCACATCCAAATCTAAAATCTATTTATAAATGTAATCATTCTGTCCTACTTCAGAAGTGATGAGAGAAAAAAAATATATAATAGGATGATGATGATGAAAAAAATTATTCAGATTTTGTAATTGGATCAGGATTCAATTAATTAAGCTTGGATTTGTTGGGTCGTGGATTTTTAGTATCTAATGGGAGAGTAAAACCATACATTTTTTTTAGGTGATCCAGTGAAACCCGTACTTAACAATTCGCTAACGAAACTGATATCCAGTCATGACCAGATAAACCCAACATTGTCAATCACAACATATACATATAGTGTTGTTAAACACAGTTTTTATTCTAGTCCTATGTCCAGTTCTATATATATCGATAAAAAATTTCTAAAACATATATTCACTTTAGTGAGATATATATTTTGATAATTTTCTTTCACATTTTCTATATAAGTAATCATGTAATTCATTGAAGTATATACTTTATTTTTTTATAAAAACATGTACCTCGTTAGATGAAGTATACTATTTTTTTAAAATTTGGTATGTCAGAGCTATATGGTGAAAAATCTGAAAAGGTGCTATATGGTGAAGAATCTGAAGATGCTCTCCAGACAAATGCAACTTCTATAGCATCAATTGATAAATAAATAAATAAATAAATAAATAAAAGGAATTAGAAAGCAAAGTTGAACATGGGCGGATTGCTCTCCCATTCTATGAAATGATTAAATGCACATATGATGATCATGATGCACATTGAATTGAAGCATAGCTCACAATAGCATTCATCTTGTAAATTTACAATGAGCAGAAGAAAGATCACGCACCATACACATCAACTTCCACAACTCTGCATCATTCATGGATTGCCCAAACAATCATTTATAGATTTCATCTAATATAGTATCAGTTCTCCTTCTCAAGCAAACTACTATTTCCATCATGAACAAGACATAAGATGATGGCGATCAACAAATAAAGAGAAATAAATAAATAAGCCATAAAATTGCAACAACATGCCGACTTAACAATCATAACTTTCTCAAACCATAAATGAGCCAGCTTCTCTTTTATTCCACCGATGCAAACTTCTTTATGCCAAAGTAATACCCTCAAGGCACATAGCATATGCCTGTGCACTCATGCAGTGAGAGTTTCACTCATGCAGTGAGATTTACACATTTCACTCCAAACAAACAAAAAGGATTTGAAAGCTTGAGACCAGTTCATGAAGCAAAAACCCAATTAGCCAGAGATACACTCAATATCCAGAAACACATCCTCACTAGAACCATTTTGATGTGAAGAAGCTGAAGCCATACTACAAATATTCCTCTGCCATTTTGGGAGCCAATTGTCAATGTATTCCTTTCCTTCAGGATATGCATTTGTCACTTCTTGTGTTTCCAAAGTCTTTAGAATGCTTTCAGCCTCTCCAAGAACAAATGTCGCATCCCTTACTCGTTGTTCCCTCTCTTCCACTGAAGAGCATAAGCATTCCATATTTATCACTCGAGGGAGGTTAGTGAGGCAGGTCCCAATATATCAGAAATCGTCATTTGCAGCCATTGAAACAATTTATTCTTGTTCCAGTCTCTGTCTTGATACGAAAGAACAATCATACAGACTCTGTACAGGCAATTGGCAGCTAAGACCTTCTCAGGCCATTCAAGGTGATTCATCATAAATCTATCCCCACTCGCAAAATCACAGACACATGTCTTGGCAATCTCTGCGAGTATTTCGATAATTTTATTTGTATTTCTCTCTTGATTGGCCATTCCATGGAGATCCACATCTAACCAGTGATTGTAAAGGTCCAGCTTCAACCAGATGATATCCGCAGCGTTTCTCATGTTCACTAATCCTCGATCATCCAATTGTTTTTCTATCAATCTCACATACTTGAGGCCTTCACCCACTCCCCGCAGTAGGGACTTTATGAGTCATCGGTTTGTTGTGGGAAGCGTTACAGCAATGCTAGCAAGGGTAACCAATGGCAATGCCCAGCAATTAGGAGACTCCTGGGAGACGATACCCTGGATGTTGTGGCTTTTGAAGTTGAACTCTCTAACTCGTCCGAATCCTTGTGAAGTGGTAAAGTGCTCTTCTAGGATTGTATGAAGTGGGCTTTCTTTTTCCCTCCACGATGGATCCACCTGTCTGTGTCCTTGCGACCACTTCTTGTTATCAACGTCACAAGATCTTCCTCCCCTTCAAGATGCATTACAAATTTACTAAAATCTTCCTGGCCATTCGACAAACTAGGACTGCTTTTCGACCTGATCAGAAATCTCATCCCGCGGTTGAGCCATGCCACAGGCCCCACCGAACATATCCTAATGGATTTGCTAACTACCACCACAACCGTTTGTAGCCATATCAAGATTTGCAGCATCGCATTCTTCGATCCATGGACAATCCTCCTCAAGCACCTGCCACCGCAGACTTCGAAATGCAAAGGTGTCTCTCTCCATTCCATTAGCCTGTGCACCCAATACTCTTCCATTTTGAATTCATTTCTGCAGGTCCTCCCTCCTTTAGTTCTCCTGAATCTTATCGCGCCAAACCACCGATAAGCAGGCGCAATAGTACCCACTAAAACAGCAACACCCTGTGAAACCAAAACCCATTTGATCCCCCATCCGTAATCAGACTCACTACCGCACGAATCAAGACCCCTATCAAAGATAGACCTGACAGCGACCTCCACCAAGATCAAAGCGCATACCAGGCAGAACGCGCCCGATGCAGTGCAAGTCGCAGACCGACCCAACACGAATTGCGGGCTTGACGTGTGCGCCATCAACCAATACTTCTTCACACGCACCTTCAACTCATCGACATTATAATTGACACACTCATTCAACTCCCCAATCGCCGAATCATACTTCTTCTCGAGCATTTCTTTCGTCGTGGGGACGACAAAAGCAGAGCAGCCAAGTATAACCAACAAAAGGAACATGAAACACAAGACTATAATATGTTCCGGCAAGAACAGATAGATCACACCCGTACCCATTTGGATGCCGACATTGACGATCACGGTGACGACGAGAATGGCCAAGGCGAGGACGTTGGAGAAGACGTCGGAGCTGCCCGTCGCACCTAAGGAAGGCATGAAATTGCCGATGGCGGTGCAGAGGAGGACGGTCCCGGTGAGCTTGGAGAGCTGGTTGAAGCGACCGGGCATCGACGTGTTGAGGTCGACGGGGAGCTTGGTGGAGATGGCGAGGACGGTGAGGGAGGTGGCGTTGAGGGCGAACCACTTGCAGGGGAACCAGAGCTTCCGGCGGCGGATGCCCAAAAGGGCGTCGACTCCCATCTCGGTTGCGATGAAGAGGGACGCCAAGGCGATGTAGAGGCCGATAAAAGGGAGGGGCTTTGTGTAGGCGGAGTCGTCTAGGGTTCCGGTGGTGGCGTTGCAGCCCATTTGGGAGGGGGGTTTTTGAGTTGGGAAGGATTGAGTGGTGCTTGAACCGCAGTGAAAGTGTGGAAGTGAACACCATTGGAGGGTGGAGAGAGAGTGATTGAAGAGACTTTGTTGGTGGTAATTATTAGTCAACTTAACCGAACGTGGACGGAGAAAACACAAGTAAGTGTGGCGTCGTCGCGTCGACGAAAGAAGACGAAGAAGACGACGAAAAAAAAAACAAAACAAAGAAAAACGAAGACGACGAAGAGGGGTCCAAAGTTGTCCGTCGGCAAAAAATAAATAAATGAAGGGTGAAGGATTAAATATTTTGAGTCTATGTAAACATCCGTAAATCTATATAAGCTTTTGTAAATGTGAAGTCGGACATACATGTCCTTTAAACTGTTATACTGTTATGATAAGTAAATTTAGTCCATGTATTAATATTTTATTCAATTTGACAAAATATTCTCATAATATTCAATCGGTGTGAAACTAAACACTCAAATAAATCATTGAAAAAATAGAAAAAATATATATATCATTTTAAATGACCATCTTGTCTCTAATCAAACTCATTTTCACTTTTTTTTTCTTTTGTGAATTTTGACGTTATTGTTGCATACTACTCCATTATTATTATTTTTTTCTTCTATTTTAAACAATTATAATTGTGAAGATTTTATTTATGTATTGTATTTAATATACTTTATATATTACTTAGATTTTTTATATTACATTTTGATGATGTGATTATATAAGTTAAAAAACTCGTGTTAATCACCATGTTGTGTATTTTGAGGGTATATCATACCTATGGTTAATTTTAACTATGATAAGTTACAAATGATTTAATAATATGAATGTATTAGACATTTTTTGTATTTCTATGAATATAATTGTCCTGTTCCAAGCTTACAATGACTTATATGAGTTTATAGATATTTATAGGGACTCAAACGTCTTTAACCCATAAATAAACTATCAAGAGAGAGTGTTTGAGAAATTCGTATTTCACTGCTGCACAAGTAACTCGCATCTAATCTGAATCTAAAATATTATTACATTATAATTTTTTATGTTATTATATTATTTAAATTAGTATGAGTTTTATACATACCGAAAAAGTATGAGTATTTTTTTTAATTTATTTTAAACCATATAATATTTTGGGGTTAATGGCCTAATGGGTATTACTTTGGCACATGCATGTGATATATGCCTTGGGGGTAATGGCCTGATGGGTATTACTTTGGCGTAAAGCGGTTTGTTTCGGTGGATAAAAGAGAAGTTGATGCAATCGACATACCCCATTCCTTGAAATGTGGTCACCCTTTCATTATCATCAAATTAAATTAATTATAATAATCGCCCCCATAAAAATATATATATATATATACACATGAATCGTGATCCATCTTTTTTTCTACATGATCAATCTATTTTTATCTTATGATTACAAGGTATATCCATATAACTCCATGTGACTGTCCTATATTTATATATCCTCCTGACTTCATATAACCCACTCCAAGCATAATAAAAATCTAAATATATTGACTAAACAATTTTTTGTTTTTATTGTATTTTTTATTATTATCATTAGAAAAATGTAAAATGATTTTTTTGTTGTTTGTTTTAGTTTATTTGGGTCCAAAAGGGTTCGGTGCCCATTGCGGTTGCGGTGAGGAGGGAGGACGCGGCGATGTAGAGGGCGATCAAAGGCAGGGGCTTTGTGTGGGCGGGTTTGTCTAGGGTTCCAGTGGTGGCGTTGCAGCCCTTCTGGGAAGTGAATGTTTGAGTTGGGGAGGAGTGACAGGTGCTTGAACCTCAGTGAAAGTGTGAAAGTGAGTGAACATGATTGGAGGGGGTGAGAGGGTGATTGGAGAGACTTTGGTGGTAATTTTTAGTCAATTCAACATGCAAAGAAAAAAAAAGTGGACGGAGAAAAAAGAGAAGAGAGTTAACGAAGAAGACGAAGCGAGGTCTGTTAGAATGGCGAAAAAAATTATGTAAAAAAAATCTTATTTTCCCACATTTTGCTACATGCACAAGTAATACGTGTCACCCCAACCCCACCACTAATAAACTAATAATAACAAATAATAATATTGGTACCGTGCGCACATGATTTATTTAAAAAAAAAAATTAAACTTCGACTATTGCAGTATACACGTATCCTAAATATATATATATAGTTTTATTTTAAATTGAACTAACTTAATTTTAGTGAAGTAAAAATTTAATAAAGTATATATTTCACTTAAAGAGATATATATATATCGTTTAATGACTAATGAGATGTAAGACTGTATTTGAGGTTGTAAAAAGACGAGCGAAAGAAAAAAAAAGAGAAAATGAAAGAGTTGGAATGGGACAGATAAAACTTACCCCACCCATATTCATCTCGTTAAACAATAAATATATCATGTATAACATTCAAATTAAATCGTGGTAAGTAAAAATAAATGTAGTATATAAAACTAGCTCTATCAGGAAAATTTTTCTTTTTTATAATTAATGAAATACTTATGGGGATATCAAATATTATCGTATAACATAATAATTGAATGTGATAATTATTTTCTTAATCAAGAAAAAAAATAAGTGTTTGAAAGTTTAAGATTCTTAAACCTGATTTCATTTAAGTGGAATGTGATGGAGGTTTTTAAGTACCTATAGAGATGGATATAGGACAAAACAATCAAACATGTCATTTTTTAGACGTATTTGAGATGAGATTTTATTACTGGCTTGAATTTGAGATTGACTACCTGCACCAACTCGGGTGTTGTCATCTCTAATTTTTCTCATATTTTATACAGTGGATAATTAAACTCGATCTCTCTAATTTCTTTTGATTCCTTTTTCGGAAGAAACCAAAACCAAATTTTCATATTTAATGAAAATATTGAAGAAGTGGGTTGGATAATATATTTGTTTTACATTTTCTATGGAAATAGAGTATGGAAGGGAATTTAAAAATTTGGTTGGAGATGCAACATTTTTCATATTTTGGTCACATTATATTATAAAAATGCAAATCAAGTATGCAAAACATGCTAAGAAAGATCCCCCACCCCCCAAATCAAGTACTCAGACACTAACAAAAAGTGTGATTTGATGCACTATTTGTTCATTATTTTCAAATTGCATAATTGATAAAATTAACTTTTAGTGGTGTAAGGATGATTTTGATCGATATGTAAGATTTTATAACAAACAACTCATACGCCCAAATCAAGTACTCAGACACTAACAAAAAGTGTGATTTGATGCACTATTTGTTCATTATTTTCAAATTGCATAATTGATAAAATTAACTTTTAGTGGTGTAAGGATGATTTTGATCGATATGTAAGATTTTATAACAAACAACTCATACGCCGATGGTCGAGTGGTACCTGTACATCCGTTCCGTTCCGTTGAAAAATTTCAGATCAAATCTCGATGTTAGCACTTCTTATCATGGAAAAAAACAGATATCTATGACCTAATTTGATAAATAGATAAATATTTACCATCTAATTTATAAGAATAAAATAACCATTATTTCTATTGATATTTACATTCTATAATGCATTTTATTATTATTTTTTTGTGTTTTTATCCTCAACTTTACATTTGCATCACATGATGTAAATTATGAGATAACTTTTAAAAAATTAAAAAATATCAAGTATATCATTTCTATTAAATAGCCATTAATATTATTAGTTTTGGTTTGATGAAGTTTTTTATTTTTGTTTTATTAAAAATCGACAGTCATAAATGTTGTCTATGTTTTACAAAATGAGGTTAAAAATGAGGATAAAGTCTATTCCATATTTTACATATAACAAAATATCTTCACTTTTTCTCTCAAAATACGGACAATTGTCCATGCTTTATCATTTTTTTCTTATGTCATATAGGATAAAATATGATTTAACCAAATTATTTCTTTATCCCAATCCCTTATCCTATTGTCAAATCAGACCTTAAGATGGATGTATATGTGTCATTATTTTATGGTTCGTTTGGAAATACGTTTGAAAAACAAGATTTCGAATAAAGTGACTTAAATAGACTTGATTAATGAAAAACACATTTTCTACGCTTTTTAAAAAACAAGTTTTTAGTTAAGTAATTTTTTAATTAAACCTGCTTTTTAAGATTTCCATTGTAGCAACATTTTTACATGTTTTACAAAAATATGACACTAACTAGTTAGTTAACATATTCATTGGAGATGCTCTAAATGACCTCCTATCTTTATTAACTCTTAATGTAGGAAATATTTAGATAGTGTGGTTGAATATGCTTTTACTGTGAGAGTATTTATTTATGCCTGTATTTGCTGCGTCAGATACGCTATGATTTAAATATGTTTTCAGAACAATAAAAACTTGAGATTTAGTGGGCCCACTTACTGGGTGGATATTCATTTTTAGATGCAGCTAGCCCCACCACAATTTTTTCTGATCTCACATCTCCAATAGACATGTTAACTAGAGATGCTCTAAATGACCTCCTATCTTTATTGATTCTTAAATGTAGAAAATATTTAGGTAGTGTGGTTGAAAATGCTTTTACTAGGTGGGTATTTATTTAAGCATGTATTTGCAGCGTCAAATACACTATAATTTAAATATGCTTTCAGAACAATAAAAGCCTGAGATTCAGTGGGGCCTACTTACTGGGTGGGTATTTATTTTTTAGTGCAGCTAGCCCCACCATAATTTTTTCTAATCCCACATCTCCAATGGACATGTAACCTCTAAATGACCTCCTATCTTTATTGACTCTTAAATGTAGAAAATATTTAGATAGTGTGGTTGAAGTTATTTTACTGGGTGGGTATTTATTTAGGCCTGTATTTGTTGCGTCAGATATGGTACGCTATGATTTAAATATGTTTTCAAAACAATAAAAGCCTGAGATTCAGTGAGGCCCACTTACTCGGTGGGTATTTATTTGTGGGTAGCCCCAGCACAATTTTTTTTGATCCCACATCTTCAATGGACATGTTAACATGTCAATTTGAGATGCTCTAAATGATCTCCTATCTTTATTGACTCTTAAATGTATGAAATATTTAGATAGTGTGGTTGAAGATGCTTTTATTGGGTGGATATTTATTTAGGCATGTATTTATTGCGTCAGATACGCTATGATTTAAATATGTTTACACAACAATAAAAGTCTGAGATTCAGTGGGGCCCACTTAGTGGGTGGGTATTTATTTTTTTGGTGTAGCTAGCTCCACCATAATTTTGTTTCGATTCTACATCTACAATGGACATCTCCAATGGACATGCAACATGTCCATTGGAGATATTCTAAATGACCTCTTATCTTTATTTACTCTTAAATATAAGAAATATTTAGATAGTGCGGTTGAAGATGCTTTTATTGTGTGGGTCTTTATTTAAGCTTTTATTTGTTGCGTTTGATACACTATGATTTAAATATGTTTTCAGAACAATAAAAGTCTGAATTTCAGTGGGGCCCATTTACTGGGTGGGTATTTATTTTTGGGTGCAGGTAGACCCACCACAATTTTTTCTGATCCCACATCTCCAATTAGAGAAGATTTAAATGACCTTCTACCTTTACTGACTTTTAAATGTAGAAAATATTTAGGTAGTGTGGTTGAAGATGCTTTTACTAGGTGGGTATTTATTTAAGCATGTATGTGCTGCGTCAGATAAGCTATGATTTAACTATGTTTTCATAACAATAAAAGCCTGAGATTCAGTGGGGCCCGCTTACTAGGTGGGTATTTATTTGTGGGTAGCCCCACCATAATTTTTTCTGATCCCACATTTTCAATGGACTTGTTAACTAGTTAACAATCCAATTAGAGATGCTCTAAATGATCTCCTATATTTATTGACTCTTAAATGTAGGAAATATTTAGGTAGTGTGGTTGAAGATACTTTTATTGGGTGAGTATTTATTGCCTGTATTTATTGTGTCAGATATGCTATGATATAAATATGTTTTTAGAACATTAAAAACCTGAGATTCAGTGGGGCCCACTTACTGGGTGGGTATTTATTTTTTGGTGTAGCTAGCCCCACCACAATTTTTTCTGATCCCACGTCTCCAATGGACATATAACATGTCTATTGTAGATGCTATAAATGACCTCCTATTTTTATTGACTCTTAAATATATGAAATATTTTGGTAGTGTGATTAAAGATGCTTTTATTGGGTGGGTATTTATTTAAGCTTGTATATGTTGCGTTAGATACGTTATGATTTAAGGGTTTTGTTAATGAGTGCACTCATGACACTGGTTAATCCACATTAATTGTTCATTTTTTAGGCAACTTAAGAAATTAATTATGATATGGTTAAAAAAATGAAAGAATTTTTAAAATACCAACAACACCCCTAATAAATTCACCACATTTTTTTCTTCTTCCCTCTCATACCCTATTTTTTCCCTCCAATATTTTTTTTTCTTCTTCCCTCCCATACCCGATTTACTCATAAATAATAAATAATATATTAAAAATTGAATTTATACACAAAAAAAATATTGTTCAACTGTTCAGTATACATACTTTTTTTTACATAAATAGGACATTTTTCTTGAAATTAACTTATTTATGCTTATCACATTTTTTATTTTTAAACATTGTGTAAGAGAGGGAAAAATTGGGTGTGGGAGAGAAGAAGAAAAAAATGTGGTGAATTTATTAGGGGTGTTGTTGGTATTTTAAAAAATCTTTCATTTTTTTAACCATATTATAATTAATTTGTTAAGTTGCCTAAAAAGTGAACAATTAAAGTGGATTAACCAGTGCCCTAAGGGCACTCGTTAACAAAACCTATGATTTAAATATGTTTTTAAAACAATAAAAGCCTGAGATTTAGTGGGGCCCACTTAGTGGGTGGGTATTTATTTTTAAGTGCATCTTGCCCCACCACAATTTTTTCTGATCCCACATCTCCAATGGACATGTTAACTTAACATGTCCATTAGAAATGCTATAAATGACATTCTATCTTTACTATGATTTAAATATGTTTTCAGAACAATAAAAGCCTGAGATTCATTGGGGCCCACTTACTGGGTGGATATTTATTTTTGGGTGCAGCTAGCCCCACCACAATTTTTTCTAATCCCGACATGTTAAATTAACATTTCCATTAGAGATGCTTTGAATGACCTTCTATCTTTACTGACTTTTAAATATAGGAAATATTTAGGTTGTGTAGTTGAAGATGCATTTACTGGGTGAATATTTATTTAGGCCTGTATTTGCTGCGTTAGATACGCTATGATTTAAATATGTTTTCAGAACAATAAAAGCCTGAGATTAAATGGGGCACGCTTACTGAGTGGGTATTTATTTGTAGGTAGCCCCACCACAATTTTATCTGATCCTACATCTTCAACGGACATTTTAACTAGTTAGTTAACTAGTCAATTAGAGATGCTCTAAATGATCTCCTATTTTTATTGACTCTTAAATGTATGAAATATTTAGGTAGTGTGGTTGAAGATGTTTTTATTGGGTGGGTGTTTATGCTTATATTTATTGCGTTGGATACGCTATGATTTAAATATGTTTTCAGAACAATAAAAGCCTGAGATTCAGTGGGGTCCACTTACTGGGTGGGTATTTATTTTTTGGTGTATCTTGCCCCACCACAATTTTTTCTGATCCCACATCTCCAATGGACATATAACTTGTCCATTGGAGATGTTCTAAATGACCTCTTATCTTTATTGACTTTTGAATGTATGAAATATTTAGATAGTGTGGTTGAAGATGCTTTTATTGGGTGGGTAATTTTTAAGCTTGTATTTGTTGCGTTGGATACTCTATGATTTAAATATGTTTTCAGAGCCATAAAAACCTAAGATTCAATGGGGCCCACTTACTCGGTGGGTATTTATTTTTCGGTGCAGCTAGCCTCACCACAATTTTTTCTAATCCCACATCTCCAATGGACATGTTAACTTAACACGTGATATACTCTAAATAACCTTTTGTATTTATTGACTCTTAAATGTAAGAAATATTTAGGTAGTATGGTTGAAGATGCTTTTACTGGGTTGGTATTTATTTGGGTCTGCATTTGTTGTGTCAGATACGCTATGATTTAAATATGTTTTCTGAACAATAAAAGCCTGAGATTCAATGGGGCTCGCTTGCTGGGTGGATATTTATTTTTGGGTGCAACTAGCCCACCACAATTTTTTTTGATCTCACATCTTCAATGGACATGTTAAGTTAATATGTCCATTAGAGATGATCTAAATGACCTTCTATCTTTACTGACTCTTAAATGTTGGAAATATTTAGGTAGTGCGGTTGAAGATGCTTTTATTGGGTGGATATTTATTTAGGCCAGTATTTGTTGTGTCAAATACGCTTTGATTTAAATATGTTTTCAGAACAATATAAGCC
The DNA here is from genome assembly GCA_030737845.1 of Acorus calamus. Classification (NCBI taxonomy): domain Eukaryota; kingdom Viridiplantae; phylum Streptophyta; class Magnoliopsida; order Acorales; family Acoraceae; genus Acorus; species Acorus calamus. Next base: position 43,459,610 of record CM060858.1, read on the forward strand.
TGAGATTCAGTGGGGCCCGCTTACTGGGTGAGTATTTATTTTTGGGTACAGCTAGCCCCACCACAATTTTTTCTGATCCCACATTTCCAATGGACATGTTAAGTTAACATGTCCTTTAAAGATGTTGTAAATGATTTTCTATCTTTATTGACTCTTAAATATTGGAAATATTTATGTAGTGTGTGTGGTTGAAGATGTTTTTTGTGGGTGGGTATTATTTAGGCTTGTATTCGCTCCGTCAGGTACGCTATGATTTAAATATGTTTTCAGAACAATAAAATCTTGAGATCCATTGGGGCCCACTTACTGGGTGGGTATTTATTTTTGGGAAAAATCCATATAACCCCCTATAATTTGGCCTAAACCCATATAATCCCCTGCAATTTTCATAAATCCATATAACCCCCTGTAATCACACCTCTATATCCATAAAACCCCCTTCGTCAGCTTTCCGTCCGTCTAGTTAACGGGGCAGGGGGTTATATGGATTTAGGCCAGATTACAGGGGGTTATATGGATTTTTCCCCTTTTTCTACATGTGATTTAATTTTTTTCTCACATTATTATGTATAGCCATATCTATTTATTATCTCTACCCAAACAATTTTTTTTTGTTTATTCTCCTCTCGTCCATTTAAAATGGATATCCATATCCATTTTAAATTTTCTTGTTTATTCTCTCTACACGTGATTTTTTTTAAAAAAATTCATACATTATTATGTTTAACCATATCCATTTATTCTCTCTACACAAACAAAAAAAAATTAAAAGTAATTGTTAAACAGCTCAATTTTTAAACCACATGTAGAGAAAATAAAATGGTTATGCATAATAATGTGATAATTTTTTTTTTAAAATAACATATAAAGAAATAATAAACAAAAAAAATTAAAATGGATATGAATATGGTTATACATATCCATATCCATTTTAAATGGATAGAGGAGAATAAACAAAAAAAAATGGGAGGAGAATAAACAAAAAAAAATTATTTGGGTAGAGAGAATAAATGGATATGGTTATACATAATAATATGAGAAAAAAAATTTAAAATACATGTAGAGAAAAAAAATTAGGAAAAATCCATATAACCCCCTGTCCCGTTAGCTAGATAGACGGAAGACTGACGGAGGGGGTTTTATGGATATAGAGGTGTGATTACAGGAGGTTATGTTGATTTATGAAAATTGCACAGGGTTATATGGATTTAGATCATATTACAGGGGGTTATATGGATTTTCCCTTTATTTTTTATTGGTGCAGGTACCCCCCCTAATTTTTTCTGATCCCACATCCCAGTTAAATCCACCACCCAAATTCATGAAGTGTCATAATCCCCCAACCCCATATACTATATATACAAGCACAATTCATTCCTAATGTCACCACCCCTTGTTTTCCTCAAATAGTCAAATTTCTCTGGTTACTTATGTTCTTTCCTTTCTCTCTTCTTCCCCAGGCCCAAACCCCTCTTCACAGCAATAGTACAAACTGAGTTTTTGTTTTTGGGATCAGCCACAATGGAGGTGGTGTTAGACGCACCAACCAAATCAGGATTTTTAGATTTTACGAAAGAAGGGAAAGAGAGAGAGACCAAAAAAATGTAGATATTCGTGAAAACCCTAACGGGGGAGACGATCACGCTCATGGTCGAAAGCACCGACACGATCGACAACGTCAAAACCAAGATCCAGGTGAAACTTTCGGCACTGCTTGGTGATCTAGGGTTTGTAAGATTTTGTGTGTGTTATTTTGTTTGATCTGTTTATGACTGCCATGGTGATTTTACACTTGTTTTTGTTGATTTGTGTGTATTTGATTACGCGCTCTCGCTGGTCTGGTGATCTGAATGTGTTTGATCGTGAATGAATCCTGATTTTGGTGGTCTTTATGTGTTTGATTATCTAATCATCTCATATTTGTTGGTGATTTGGTTTTTCTGGCTGAAGTTGGTTGCTTTGCTTTGCTTATGTGGAAATGGATATCTGATCGATGTTCACGTTGTTGCATAAAGTATAATCTTAATGATCAATTTTTTAAAAGCATTACTGAAATAAAAATTGTTCGCATACATTATTTGGTTGCAGTAATTGTACTTCTTCATAGAGAGTCAATTAGTCAGAAGAAAGAGCATAATCAAATAGTCTGTTTGCCTTTCAAAATGGAAAAATTGAAGCTCACTGATTTTACATGTTTTGGTGGCCTAGTAATGCTTTGTTGATAATTTTTATGTATGTTGTATACTTGTATGTTTATATGTATTCTTTCTTGGGTGTGCCTGTTTTAACTCTTTCTTCTATAAGAAGTAAATGGCCTGAACCTTCATTTTTCCACTGAAGAAATTTAGTTTTGCTCTTAAACTGAAGGGTCATCTAATAATATATCATCACCTACCAACTTGCAGTTTTGGAATTGAAAGTTAAATATTATTTCTTTATTAATATATATCAACACCTTAAATTGTATTTTTCTAAAAGGGAGGATTTAACTGAGATGTCTTGATAAAATCGAGCATTGATAGCCTTTTCTAGGGAATTAAACGGCAGTGTGATTAAGCATTGTGATTAAGCGGTGTTTTAATCTGATTATTTTATTTTTTTTCGTTTGTTTCTATCTTGGTGCATATATTTAGTTTTTTTAACTATTAATTTATATGTATTATTTTTTATTATTGAAAGTGATTTTTTAATCCTCCCTTAACGTCCCCCAGCCGATTAGTCCCTAAAAGACTATTGACCACCCAATTAGCGTTAAGCGCTTTGAAGAACATTGGTTAACGTAACATAGGTGTACGACTAAAATCAGACTTCATCGTGATAATAATGTTAAATTCCCGTCCTCATTTCGTTGATTCCTTATTAGTTTCTGTTGATCAAATTTTTTGATTTATTGTTTTTTTCTCATTGGGTCATCTTGAAGAGCATTAAATACAATTTATAGTTAGCTAAGACTTGTGATTCAAATTATCTAATTATTTCATGTGTTCCTGCTAGTATATATAAGGTGGCTGAATCTGGATTTGATAAAAACCATCAAATCCACATGACTCGACACTTGACATATTTAATAAATAAACAATGCAAAAAGCTGGTCCACAAGTTTTAAATTTAAAATGTGTATAAAAAGCATTCAGAAAACACAAAAAAATTGCACAGTGTACATGGGTTTGTACTTGACAGAGACATAACCATTGATAAATAAATCATATATTTCAAATTAAAGTACAAGAAAGCATTCACTGAAAAAAAAATTGATCGAGAGAGAGAGAGAGAGGGGGGGGGGGGGGGGGGAGGAGGAGTTGCTGTTGTTTGAGTGATCTCAACCTTCAACGGGTGTTGTGTGGAGGAGAAGAAGATATTGAAAAACTAGGTTAGTTTTTTTTTCTTAATATTAAGTTTTATTTTCTAATTACTGCTTGTGGGCCGGGCGAGAGTTATGTGGGGAAAATGGGGCTTACGCCGGTCCCAATGCACCCCTTTGTTAGGTGGACAGACATCTAGGCCTGAACAGAGCACCTACTTGTCTAGGCGCCCAAACAACTATGTTTTGAAGGATTTGTTGAAATTAAAAGTAAAGGCTCCAAAGTTTCCAATGGTACCTCAAATTAGGGGGTGTAACTCCGACGGGTTACGTCAAATTAGAGGCTTATCTAAACTCAACCCGCAAAATAAAATACTCAATCTGAACCAGAATCCGACCGCAACTCGAACCCAACCTCACCTTTAATCCATGGGTTCGGGTGGAGACCGGTTTCAGGTTGGGCTCGGATTGTACTCGGGTTTTGCATTTAAAAGTTTTAAAAAAACTTTATTTAACATTTTTTTTCAATGCTCAAGTAACAGATGAGTATCAAAACATACCAAAAACAAAATAAAAATTCGTCCAATGTTCTTTGTCTGAAAAAAACCATCAAATCAAAACCCCATAAGATACTGTCTAAGAAACATCAAGGATCTAGCATCAAATAAGTCGAAACCGGATTCCAAGCAATCCAAATCAAGCAAATTCATTAACACCCACATTCCCCAAAATATAACATTCGGAGTACTAAAAATGAAAGAAGATAGAAACTAGAAATTATTGATCACGCGATGGCACGATCGGACGGCAAGGAGGGAAAGGGAATACAATATAGAGCCGGTGACGAGAGGGATGGTGGTGGACAACTTCTTGTTGGTGCTACACTGCCATTATTTCTCAAAGAAATGTGACGGCGAGATATGAGAATGGGAAAGAAAAGAAATCATTTAGGGTTTAAAGAGATGGATGGTTAGGATGATCCCACACGACATATCTAATGGTTATTATTGAGTTTGGTCCATGTGTGTTATTATCATGTTATGACACAACACACCTTTGTAGTATTTTGTCGGGTCCATTTTTTTTATCGGGTTCGGGTTGAGCCTGCCAAACCCGACACCCCAACCCGAACCCAACCCGAATTGGGTTCGTGTTTGTACAGGTTATTGGGTCGGGTTGAACCTCACAGTCACAAAACTCAATCTGAACCCACTCACAAGTTGAGTCAGATTGGGTCGGGTTTAATCCGCCCAAGTTGCACTCCTACCTCAAATTGAAACTCAGGCCAGCTGGTATGCTAAATCATTTTAAATTTATCAATTTGAATTGATAATGCTGTAATTTCACCCAACTTGTTACAAATATATATATTCACGTGTATGAGAATCGGCTATATTTTCTTTCACTAATTTCCAAAACATAAAATGTTTGTTGAAGTTCTAAATGTTGGAATGGCTGCATTCATATAGTTAGAGAACAAAATAGCTGACCGTTTTGTAGGTCAAGAATTTTGTAGTATGAGTTATATGGTTTTCCAAAAAAGTGTGGAAATGTGTAATTTCTTCACTAAGTGACGACAACTATCTCATCTGAATCATCTCAAGAAGAATTCATGGAGCAATCAACTAAAAAATTAATGGAGTAAAAGTTGTCTGAAATCTGAGTCATCTTGAGAATTCACTTTGTAAAACCAATGCAGATACTAGTTGTTGATAAAATTTCTTCTATACATGATAATCAATATGATATGTAATCTTTTTTCCTTCTAGAATTTGCCGAAATTTTTTTCTCTCCCAAAAGTGACACTCCATTGAACATTTCTATGTCTCTCTGTTCAATAAAATTTTGGAAACATGTCATAGATATCACTTGAGGTAAGCTGGCTAGGCATGTACACAATGTCAGAAATTGTCACCTTCAAGCAGAGAAACATACCATTTGTTGTTGGGCTGGGTTTTTCCCTTTCTTGGTACTGAAGAAAACTTCTATTGCGCTACTATCTTATTTAAAGATCACTCAAGTGTCTTGGAACCATTTCAAACCATTCTTGAAACTTCTTCACAATGCGTTCTCTGAATTTTGCAAGCTTTGAAATGAAGCCTTGAGTATCATTTTGATTATATCCGCTAATGCACAAAGGTTTATATGAAACTATTTTTTGTGTAACTCCAGATTCGTCCACACAAATTCAGCAGCTCGACACATGTCCTCGTGAGCTCTAATGGGGGGTTTAAAATTTTCAATCAGTCTGATATATGAAAGGCTTTCTTTCATCATTTTTAGCAAAAAACGTCACCATGATCTGTAGTTAATGCAACTGCAATGCTAGTAAGAACGACTAGGATAAGTGACAAAAGAATTTGGAGGCTCATTAGGAATAACACAAATGTGAAAAATTATAATTTCTCAAAATCTACTTCACATGGTAGAATAGCAAATCATAAAACTTGTCAAGTGCACAAGTTATTTTTTTCATCGCGATCGATAAAGTCGTTGCATTTCTCTTCACTCCCACTCATGAGAACATCTAGAAAATTCTTTCTCGTGGAAGGTGTACTGTTATAAATCTGGAGAGAGATTTGCGACTGTTATATTACCCCTTTCAGGAGAAGAGGATCTTCTAAATGTTCTTATGAATATGATTGAAAAGGAATGCGACAATTTTGTCTATCGTGGTTAAAAAAAACAGCTTATGCGCTTGATAAATTTTATGATTTGTTATTTTACCATGGTAAGTGGATGACTAGGATTATGTTTTTTCACGTGTTATTACTAATGAACCTTTAAATTTTTGGTCTCTGATGCTAGTCACTCTTACTAGCATTACAATTGCATTGCCCACACATCAAAGCGACATTGTTTTTTGTTAAAAGTGGTGAAATAAGACCTTTCATATATCAGATTGATTGAGAGTTTTTTCACACCCATTAGAGGTCATAAGAACATGTGTGGAGCTGTTGAATTTGTGTGGACGAATCTAGAGTTAAACAAGAAATGATTTCATAAAAATATTTGTGTATTAACTGATAATAATTAAAATGATGCTCAAGGCATCATTTTTAAGAAGTTCCAAACTTGCAAAAATTGAAGAACACATTGTTAAGAAGTTTCAAGAAGGATTTGAAATAATTCCAAGTCACCTTGAGTGGCCTTCAAATGGGATAGCAGTATGGTATTAGTGTTTTTTAGTACTGTGAAAGAGAAAATCTCAGTCCAACAAGAAATGAGATGTTTCTCCGCTTGAAGGTGACAACTTACCTGAAGCGATATCAATGACATGTTTCCGAAATTTTATTGAACAATGAAACAGAGAAATGTTCAATGTAACATCACTTTTGAGATAGAGAAAAAATTCTTCAAATTCTCAAAGAAAACAAGATCATATATCAGATTGACTATCGTGTACAGAAGAATATATCGATAGCTGGTTTCTGCATTGGTCAGTGATTTATTAAGATGATTCATATAACCTTACTCCTAAGAGACAACTATTAAACAACACTACCTTAATGAGTATGCATTATGGAACTGATAAAAGTAGCATAAGTTGTATAGTAGAAACAGAAGTAGCAGTAATAGAAGCATTAGTAGATCATAGAGCTTACTGTTTTTTTTATTTGGTGGGTAAAGACGGGTTCGACCCGTGACCTCCCTTTGGAAGGGGTGCATCTCGACCACTACGCCAACGAGGGTCTGCTGCGTTTTTGATGCAGCGTGAGGGGTCACGCTCTTCTGCTGACTCGATCGACCTCCAGGGATGCGAGATCTGCAGAAGAGCGTGACCCCTCACGCTGCATCAGTTGGTATCAGAGCCAAGTTGCGACTACTACCGCGAACCGCCGCTACCGTCGAGCGCCGCCGCCGTCGAGAGCCACTGCCTCCGAGCCCCGTCGCCGCAGAATAGTCGTCGTCGTTGCTGCTACCCAGCATAGCCACCGCTTCTGTCGAGAGTCATCGCGTGCCGCCGTCGTTGTCGTTGCCGAGCCACTGCCACTGGTGAATCCATATCCCATTTATCTATCCATCCCCTATATTTTATAAAAAAAAAAAAAAAAACTCCACCCCATACAACCCCAGACCCCACCGGAACCTTTCTCCCCTTAATTTCAAAAAAAAAATTACATTTAGCCCCTCATACCCAAGTTTTCCTTCCAAAACACCCATCCCCACAAATATTTCTTTTCATTCCAATAAAAAAAAACAAAAAACAAAAAAATTTCATGGCTACCAGAGATCGAAAGAACACAAACGTCATCAGCTTCGATCGATTGAGTGTCCTTGAAGTTACACCATCAAAATTCAATAGATCACGTCATCAATTGCTCGGGCTTCATCACCAAATTGTTCAACTAAACTCGAGGACGAGTTTTTCTGAAGAGGGGGAGAATGATGCAGCACGATCATGGACCATTAAGGACCACCATATGGAGGATTATGGATGATTTGTATTTTTAGTATTTTAGTTTTATTTGTTAGGATTTATTTTTATTTGTTTTAGTTATTATATTTATATTTGAATTTCAAATCATTATTTAAATTCAAATTTAAATTTTAGTTAGGATTAGATAAAGATTTGTTAGATTTGTTTGTTAGTTTATAGATTTAGATAATTAGTTGAGATCCTAGTTTGTTAGGATTCTCTTCTATAAATAAGCATGTAAACCAATTGACAATGCAGAGTTTTATAAATATTTGAAGTTTAGTTATTTTATCTCTTGTATTTTGTTAGGAGTACTAACAATTGCAAAGACCTCCCAATTCTCTATTATTTCATCCGAAGTAGTAGATTATTGAAGCCCAACCCCCTGGCATTCTTTTGAAGAATCAACAGCGACGTTGGAGCCTACCGATTTCGTTCTTTTGAACGAATCCGTAGAAGAGCGTGGTTACACGCTGCATCAGTTTTCTATACTGGAAGGAAAGAAACAGTATCTTCGTCCTTGTCAGGGTCAGATATGATGTTGTAACAGTATAGATGGTCTTCTGCGACCATCAGTTTATCATCACATAGGGCCTGTTTGGGTAGAGGGTTAGGGAAGGAATAGGTGGGAATAGGCAGGGAATAGGGAAAAAAAGGTGTTTGTGTGAGGGGAATAAGGTGGTATTTGGATGTTGGAATAACAAATAATAAAGGGGTATAGTAATCCTTCATTTTCCATGGAATTAGCCTATTCCAACAACAATCATAAGTGGGTCCCACTGTTTTTTTTCATCATTCATTTCAAATCACTTGTCAACACCTCTTATACATCAATGGGACCCACATGTCAAATCAACTTTTTACACTTTATTCACATTTTATTCTTCATCAACCAAACACATTCACTTTATTATTACGTTTTCCAATGAGAATAATTTAAAACACAACCAAACAGAAAATCACTTATTCTACTGATAAAGTCAACAATTCCTAGAATAGGTATAAACCCCAGAATAACTTATGTCTCTATCCAAACGGGCCCTATAGTGTTCACTGATCTGACCACCATCATAGCTGGTGATGACAGAATATGTCCACTTATTCCCACCCCACACCCCATAGCTGGTGAAGACAGAGTATATACTAGTCGGCTCTCCCTCAAAGATGAAGTAGATGAGCATTTGCAGTTTTTTCGACTCGCTCTAGTCCACTGCTTGATTCTTATCCCTGCTGCAGCCAGAACAGCCAAACGAGAACATGAAGAGAAGGCCGCACATGATTAAGCCTCAACAGATGTGGAGCTACATTCATCTTTGGGCACTATTTCTTCTATTCTCTTGCTTCTCCTGCCATTTTATAGACCTGAACCCCCCGTTTGTGTAACGGAATAAAGGAGTATAGGGGCGGTATAAGGGTGGTATATGAATGGATAAGAAAAATAGTTGTTTGTTTGAAGGTATAACTTGGTATTACTAAGCCAGTTTAAACAAGTATAAGAGAGTATAACAATTCTAAGCAACCTCTAGGATAAGCTATACTCACCTTATCTATTCCCATGGGTCCACATGTCAAATCAACTTTTTACACCTTATCACATCAAATCACCTATCAACACCTCTTATACATCAAATGTCAAATCAACTTTTTTACACTTTATTTATATTTTATTCTTTATCAAACAAACAACTCAACCTTTATTCTTACGTTTTCCAATGAGAATAAAAAAAATACAACCAAACAGAAAATCTTTTATTCTTGTAGATTTGTTATCTATACCGGCATAGTTATCTATCCAGAATAACTCAATTCCGCTATCCAAACGGGGGGTTAAAGAGTTTAAAATACCAGACAAATGAATTGAGTGTCACAAAGGTGACTCAATATTTGACAGAAGTGCTATTGGTTTATGATGGGAGTGGCGAATGCTAAATTTCTATTTATGTGAGAGGTGGAGATATAACATGCTCACTGAACAGTTAAATTCTTAACCAGGAAGCACAATTAATGAAAAAAACAAGAAAAAATATATATTTAAGATGAGTGCATAGATTAACTTCTCCAATGGAACAATGCTTGAATAATCAAAATTTAAACATGGAATCAGTGAAACCCAAGGCCATCTGGTTAGGGCAAATTATGTTTTATTTGAGGGATTGATCGGCCAGCGGATGGTACCTGGGAGAAGGTTTAGGGGGGAGGGAGGGTGATTGATCAAGACTCTTAAACTTTCACCCTCTTTTTTATTTTTATTTTATTTTCTATCCTTTTTTAGGGCGTGTACTCCTTTTCATTTAGAATTGATCAAACATAATATTCATTATCTGTAAATGTAAATTTTATTCCTAGGATTATTTGAATTTACTATTTGTTTTTTGTTATATGGATTTAAAAAAAATTAGGGGTTTATATGAGCTTCAACTAATATACAGAGGTTTATATGAATTTTTCTTAAAAATAATAATTTTGAAAGCTCCAAACTTTGCATCTCGCCATTGGTGGAAGGTTAAGTGAGTGGGAGGTTGAGTCACTATTATTTTGATTAGTTAGTATATTGAAACAATAATAATCAACTAAATAGTATTATTGCAAAAGAAGTTGTACTTAAGGTATAAAAATCGAGAAATTACTTTTTAACTTCTTCGTTGTAATTTTTTTTTAAAACTTTCTCGGTGGATCCCACTTGCATAGGTTACCTTCCACGTGCTCTGCCTTCCCACCGACAGCATGTACCCATTAATGACGATCTGACGGTCATTCATTGTTCCCACTCGCCATCAGTTAAGCAATTATTATTTATATATGCGAGCATACAGAGATCCGACGGTCACCAATTAAGCGATTTCGATAAGTACCGACGTACCGTTGATGTAATTATTATTATTATTATTATATATACACGTGGTTCTTCACACACACACTAAAAAAACATGGCTTCCTCGGTTCCTCTCTGTACTTCCTCTTCGCAACCCTCCAAACCCTATTCCTAATTTCCTCATCGGAACCGCCACCGCCATTAAAGAAGACCTACATCATCCTCGTCGTCGAGCGATCCAAGCCGTCGATCTTCCTCTCCTCCACATCTACGACACCGTCTTCCACGGCTTCTCGGCATCACTGACGCCACCAGAGGTCTCCTCTCTCCTCCACCGCCTTCGAAGACCAATGCCGTCGCCTCAACACCACCCGCTCCTCCCAGTTCCTCGGGCTTCGCAACCAGCAGGGCCTCTGGTTCTCTGATTTCAACCTCGACCCGATACCCTCCAAGTGGAAGTCCGTCTGCGAGTTTGGGGGCTTCAACTCCTATCTTGAGGTGGGTATGCTTGCCCCCATCAATTCCTTTTTATGGCATCTTTGGGTTATCAGATGATTTTAGGTTGTGTTTTTAGTAGTTTTTTCAATTCTGGAGTGTATCATGTGACAGAAAATGCTCAGTGCATCTGAATGTCTGAATGTCATGTCATTAGTGGCCATACCCTTTATGTTAGAATGGATTAGATTGTGAGTAGATTTTCATAATTTTTTTTAACTCATCTTCTGTTTGCATCTGTACAGGACTCATGGATGTGGGATTAAGGTGAACATAGGGGTTAATATTGTTTATTATATTTATTCCTCGTATATCTGATCTATCTCTTCTTTTATTTTGTTCATATTTTTTGATCAATTTTTTTTAATGGTTTTTCATTCTTTTTAGCAAGTGGAGGGATTTTCAAGTGGATGAAGAAGAAAGATTCTTCCGGTTTCCCAGTGTCACCAAAAGCAGTGCTCATTTGCTGTAAATCTCTTTCTCTTTTTTTTTAAATAGTTTGGTTGGGTCATAAATAAGATGTGTTATTTGGTGTGATTTTTTCCTATTTGTTTTTTTTTTTTTAAATAGTTGTTGGACTATGAGCGATTTTAGTCTTTTTGGAAAAATATTTTTTTTAATTTGTTCCAATATCCCAGTTCTACATTTTTTTTAATTTTTTTTTTCTCTATGAAGAGAGTAAAGTCATGGAAAAATCTTATCGATATTGCAATCGTGAAATATGAGGTGTAGTTCTATTGTAGCCAGTCGTCTACTTTCTTATGTGACCCTTATGATTTGTAGATATTGCTTGAGTAGAAGAGAATCTGTAGTTAAATTTCTACCATGTTTGCTAAAGTTTTAAATGTTGGAATGACTGCAGTCACTTAGTTAAAGAGCAAAATAGCCAACCATTATGTAGGTCAAAATTTTTATAGCATGAGTTACTTGGTTTTCCAAAAAAGTGTGCAAATGTGTAATTTCTTCACTTAATAACTAAAATTATCTGATTTGAATTAGATGCAGAAGACTTTATAGAGCAATTAAAGAATAAATAGAGTAAAAGTTATTAGAATCATCTTGAGAATTCATTGTGTAAAACTTCTGTCAAATTCTTTTTGTATGGGATAATCAATCTTTATATGGTCTTCTAAAATTTGCATAATTTTTTCTCCTAAAAGTGATGCTGCATTAGACATTTCTCTGTGTTTTTGTTCAATAGAATTTCGAAAACATGTCATGCATACCACTTGAGTTAAGTTGGTTAAGCATGCATACATATCAGAAATGGTCACATTCAAGTGAAGAAACAACTCATTTGTTGTTGGACCAGGATTTTCCCTATCACAGTACTTAAGAAGACTCGTACTACGTTACTATCTAATTTAAAGGTCACTCAAGGTGACTTGGAATCATCTCAAACCTTTTTTGAAACTTTTAACAATGTGTTCTCTAATTTTTACAAGCTTAGAAATGATGCATTGAATATTATTTTGATTACTATCCTCTAATGCACAATGATTTGTATGAAACTATTTTTTGTGTAACTTCAGATTCATCCACACAAATTCAGACAATCACCTTCATTTTTAGGCAATGCAACTGCAATCCTAGTAAGAGTGACTAATACAATGACAAATAATTTTGAGGCTCATTAAGAATAACACAAATAGAAAATCATAATTCCTTAGAATCCACTTATCATTTTAGAATAATAAATCATAAAAATCTGTGAAGTGCATAAGTTGGTTTTTTCTACCCCAATCAATAAAGTTTGTCTCAATTGTTTCACTCTAACTCATAAGAACATTTAGAAGATTCTCCTTTTAGAAGTGTAATATAAACCGTTGCAAATTAAACTCTCCAGAGACCAAAATAGATCAATTGTAGCCTCTTAGACTTCTGCCATTGTGCAGCCAATGCAAAGGCCACCAAAATTAAGTTTTGTGTAGCAATAAAAATGTTTAATATCAAAATTTTCATGAGCAGGCAAGTTCCAACACAATTGTATATTTCGATTATTATGATTGTTGATTGTTATATATGTATGTGCGTATTTATTGATGACTAAGATGCTAAGGTTCACATGCTACACTGAGGCTTCTATATGATATATAAGTACAACCTAGTCATTGTGGTATGCCACTATCTTCTTGAATATCTTGGTGAAAAATATGTGGGCATGAATTATAACTCTTCAAAAGTTAGTCTAATTCACCCTCAATGTGATTGACATTAACATATGCAACTTTTTTGCTATTTGTTTTCTTGTAATTTTTAAACTCTTCAAAAGACAAGCTAACTCACCCTCAATGTGATTGACATTAACACATGCAACTTTTTTGCTATTTGTTTTCTTGTAATTTTTACTAGTGTTTGCTTTTTGTAATTGATGTAAGACCCAACAAGTGCAAGGAGGAGGGGGGGGGGGGGGGGGCGGCTAAGGAGTAAGTATTGAGCTATGTATCAACTTAGAAGTTTTTTTTGAAGTAAAGTTGTTAAAATCACTCAAGCCATTGAGAAAAAAATCTCAAGTTGAAAGTCATCTAAGTCCTTGAGGGTCCTATAGAGTGGTCCATGGTCTAGCCTTTTTGGTGGGTGATTCTTTTAAACCTTTGTATGAAATATTATAAATCTTTAGTGATGGATTGGATGCATTGAGAATCATTTATGCATCATCAATATGTGATATAAACATACATAAGTTGGTTATTAGATATCAAATTCGCTTATGCATACATTGAGGTGTCTTTATATTTTATTTGTTTAATTGTTTGATGGGAATTATATGTGCTTGTATGTTTTATAGAGTGATGTTTTATTACCAGGTATGTAGATCATTTCTTATTGCTACTTGTTAATACACAACATTTCTTTTGTCAGAACATGCTGATACAATTGCTTGTTATCACAAAGAGTAATTTTTTTTGTTAGGCATGAAACATGGTCTGAGGAAAGGGGTCAAGAAAATTAACAAATTAACACGCAGGGTGATTCCAAGCTTATTTGTTTGCAGGTATGTGGTCTTTTTCGATGCATGCAATTATCTCATATGCGTTCATTTGGAACCTATATTCTTTTTAACTTTTATCTTTCGGTAAAAGGGACTTGTCAAAATAGAAAGGGAGACCAAAATGATAATCATGATGTAATTTTAGCTTTAGATAGAGTGCATTAAGCTTATTCTCTTCTTCTTTTGTTTTTGTTCCTCTATTATGTTGCCTAATTATATCTTCGTCATGAAATTGTAGGTCTAAATATGAAATTTGAGCATGTTTAGATCTTTAAAAAAACTATTCATTATCTCATTGTTTATGTTCTTTTTGTTCTTACTATCCCTTTTAACTTTTGGTTCCTACATAACCAAAGTAGTAGTTGTGTTTCTTCAAACCAACTTTCAACTTTGAGTTCCTTCAAACAAAAAAAACTCAGAAAAGTAATAGTACTTGTGTTCCATGACTGTGTAGTAACTCAAAATCCTTATACACTAACCCTAGTTTTGAAAAAAATTTATATGATAGTGATGGTGGGAAAAAGCTTTGATAGAATAAAAGTGTCCAGTTCTTACCAGATTGGGCAAGGCATTAAATCAGTAGAAAATGTTAACCTACTTTTGTAAAACCTAAAACTAGTTCCATGCTTTAGATCTTCTGAAAACACATCTTCTACTAATGTCAGACCAAGAAAATGTATTGTTAATGTTTGATGGGCTACATGTTCTTATTGCTTAGTCATGATTATATAATATGTCATCGTTTATTCCTTTCATATTCATTTCTCATGGGATACTATTATAGTTTTTATATAATATATACACCTTAGAGTTTGATTTATACATATTTTTTTAGTGTGTAGGATGTTAAGTATTTTGTTTCAGAGTATATAAGAACACCACTTGGTGAACCTGTGTGAGAGAGAACAAAAAAACCAAAATCAAGTTATGGTTGAATAACTTTTACAAGAAAGTCACATCATTGTCAGAACGTCTTCCACAGTTAGTCGAATGTCTCTATCACATTTTTAGGTGCACAAAGGAAGAACATCTGTTGTAATGAAAAAATCTTATTGTTGGAACTTATTTTTATATTAATGGTTATTTTAATATATATTTATAAATTTGTAATATAAATGATCTTCAAATTTGTGTTCGTATAAGTTGAATGAGAATAAATATTGAAATGGATGCTGAATCTATTTGAATGTTCTATTTATAATAAATTTACATATTCCAGTAAAAAAAATGGTAAAAAAAAATGATTATTACTGTAGTTACTAAACCGTCACTGAACTGTATGTGGTGTGTCATAACCCCATCAATAGTGATGAATATGGTGCGTTGCTTATTATGAAAAAGCGATGGACCATAACAATCTTTGAATCATAATCAGTGACACTGTAGCTGTCGTCGAAATGGTCAACAGCGACGGCTGAACTTCGTCCCAAGACTTTTGGCGACACCCCCAACTATGACGCCTTGTGACGGCTGAAGTCTGTCGCTAATAGCCTATGGTGACGGATTTAGTCTGTCGCTGAAAATCAAATTTCTTGTTGTGTATCCATGCTTGTCATTCCATTAAAGATAGTGAGCCAAAAATCAAAATAGGGAAAGAGAACATAAGGAACAAGAAGAAGGTGAGTACCAAGAACAGCGTCAGAGGATTTTAGTTCAGTATATTTTTAGTCAAATCTACATAGTGACATGCTCACTAAACAGTTAAAATCTTAACCAGGAAGCACAATTAATGAAAAAAACAATAAAAAAAATATATTTGAGATTAGTATATATATTAACTTCTCCAATGGAACAATGCTTGAATAATAAAAATTTAAACATGCAATCAGGGCCATCTGGTTAGGATGAATTATGCCTTGTTTGGGGGATCGATTGTCCAGCGGATGGTACCTGGGAGAATGCAAAAGGATTCATATTGGCTTGGGGGTGCTTTTGCGCCGCCGGGGCTTTGATGGTCAGGGTGCAACGCTGCTCGCTTATGCATCCAAGGATGGGTGATCGATCTAGTCTCTTAAACTCTCACCTTACTTTTGGCGTTTTTTTTATTTTTATTTTATTTCTATCCTTTTTCAGGGCGTGTACTATTCATTTTCAGAAGAAAAAAAAGGCAATCAAAGGGAAGAAAATTCAATATAACATGTTACAAGCGTCTTTGTATGCAGCCCCATGTAAAATCTTATTTCACTGGCAAGGTGTGTATTATATATTAGATGAAATATGAGGTTCAACTTTCTTCCTTAACCTCTGGCTTTATGAGGTTCACAGAAGGTCTTGAGCTCTCAATTTTTAGGGTCCTTTGAGGAAGGATCTTTGCCTTTTTCTTCTGGTCCATTTCCCTGCAAGAATTCACGCGAGAGATAATCAGGAAGACTATTAAAGTCTCCTTTAATGTATTCTATGTCAAAATCATAGATTCCTAGTAATGCTTGCCATCTGGCAAAAATCTGTTTTGATGCAAGATTTTTAACATCTTTTTCAAGAACATATTTTGCAGAGCTGCAATCTATTCTTAAGAGGAATTTTTGGTTTAAAATGTCCCCTTGAAATTTTGTTATGCAGTTAACTATAGCTAGGATTTCCTTTTTTATAGTGGAATATTTTCTTTGAGCTTCATTCCATGTTCCCGAAGTAAACCTTACTAATTGTTCTTTTTTAGGGTTCGTTTGAAGCAAAGTAGTAATACCTTTAATATCAGAGACCCTACTTTTAGGGGATAAGGTGTTCATAACCTTGAAATATACCCTATAACTCAGGTTTAAATTTAAAGTGCCATTAGTAAGGTCGAAACCATTAGTTTGGATCCTCAGGACAAGAGTATCCAAAATGTTAGGATTAGCTAAGGACACAGAGAAATTAGGAAAGGCATTAAAAAATACTGGTCCATTACTTAGGCTGGATTCAACTATCCCTAGAACAGAATCAGCAAATTTTAGATGCCTATTGTCTTGAAGACATGCTAAAACTGCAACATTCAAGTTTTCTCGAACTAGGGCATTTATAGAAACCTGTACTAATCCTATATGAAGATAGTGATATTGTGGTTTTGTCCTAATCCTGTCTATCTCTTTCTGGGATATAAGGTGGAAGTTCTCATGCCCATTAGTTAAAGGAAGGGTTTTTTCAATAGTCTTGATATAATAGTCTGTTTTAAGACTAAAAGTGTTACAAACATAAATCTCATTGAACGGGACTTTAGGGATGTTCCAATTACCAACAGCTTGTTCAACATTCTCATAATTTATATTTTGCATATTTTTAATGGACATAGTCTTTATGGCAGGGGGATTTCTAGAGGTGGAGGCTCCATCAGTTGAAGTGGAGGCTTCATGTACCCATGACATAAGGGATCGGAAAAGATTGGCCATGAGGAAGTGCAGGGAAACCAGTCAACGACGTATTACGTCCCTAACTCTATTGTTCTTAAGATGAGAGTGTGGACAACGCGACTAAATAGTTTCAAAAACACTGTTCACCGGCCGGTACTGTTTAGCACTGTTCATGCAAGAAAATCCCCTTAAAAGACAATGCAACGTGGCTCTGATACCAAATACCTACAGGATCAAAACTTTTTTTTTTTTTTTTTTTTTTTTTTTTTATGAATTTGAGAACTAATATACGAGCATGATATGGATACTAGAAAGATTTATTTATTGAACATGCATGAGATACAGAACACTACTATTCATTACATAGACTTAGAAAGAAAGAAACTTACAATACTGGGGTCGAGAAGGATATCTCCCTCTTCTGCCCTATTTCTTCTATCTTACAAAAACACACTTAGTTCTTACAAAGCACTCTTGGGTTTTGGTGGATTTTTTGGTAGAGGGGTTTTGTAGACCTGGGTTTTTTGCCGATGCCCTCCTTCGTCTTTCTTGCTTCCTTTATATAGGCAGAGTCTGCGGACTTCAAAGGGTTTGGAATCCGTGGTCATTCGATTTTGAGTGACTTCTTGTCTTCTTCTGGTGTCACTTGTCTGCTTTAAGTCTTTTCTTCTTTTCCCATCTTTGTCGGGTGCTCCCGTGACTAGCTTTTTGTAGCGTAATATTGAACCCGTGATTTACTAGGGTCTTCTGGATCCTTCTTCCTTTTATGATTATTATTATTATTATATGTATTTTTTTTTTTTACACAGATCCTTCAGCTGGATCATACTCATCTTCAGGAAAATCTGAGGGTATGTTTTCAAGCCCTTGAGAGTCATTGTCCGTTTGAGAATCACCATCTTCTGGCCTTTGAGAGTCATCCTCCATCCTTTGAGCCCCTTGAGTCATTCCCAGAGATTTTATATCCTAAAAATTGAACTGTGGTTTGGAAGAGTTTTATCTTCTTGGCTGATACCACCAGACCATTTTGTTTTACAATTCTAAGGAAGATATTAAGATGCTTCCAATGCTTATCTATGTTCTCAGAAAATATCAGCACATCATCGATATAAACAATGGAAAAGGATCCATAAGGATTAAATATTTCATTCATTATGTTTTGAAATTCCGAGGGTGCATTCTTTAACCCAAACGGTAAAACATTCCACTCATAATGCCCAAACGGTACTGTAAAGGCGGTCTTGTATCTATCTTCTTCTTTAATCTGGATTTGCCAGAATCCTGATTTAAGGTCAAACTTGGAAAAAATCTTGGAATTATAGACTCTTTTGATCAGATCTTGCTTATTGGGGATAGGATACCTGATCCACTGGAGTACCTTATTTAATGGCTTATAATTTATGACAAGCCTTGGTACTCCCCTTTCTAATTCTGCAGCTTTTTCTACATAGAAAGCCGCACAGCTCCAAGGTGAAGAGCTCTTCCTAATAAGATTTTTGATAAGTAATTGAGATATTTCCTCCTTGCAAATTTCTAGGAGTCTATTATTCATTTGGATGGGCCTGGCTTTTGTGGGGATTTTCTCTTCATTAAAGTCTTTGATGTATGGTAGGCTCACCATGTGTTTTTTCCTATGCCAGAAGGCAGAGGGCAGATCTGAGCAGGCCTCATTTTCAATAGTCTTTTGAAAATCAGAGACCTTCTTTTGGAAAATAGGACTACCGATTTGTTCAGATGTCTTTTGAATCCTGATCTCTTCAGAGAGTTCATTAATAAACTTTTCTTTATATTCCAGGGCCTGCCTGAGCTGGTTGAGAAAAGATAGCTTTGGTGTAGTACAAAATTTGTATAAGATATTTTTTCCATTTTGAGTTGCATGAATACCCTCAGTATCGACCGAAAAGGGTTTTATCATATTTATAAAGGGGGTTCCAAGGATAACACCCTGACGAAGATCTTTCACCAAAAGGAACGATGTTTTTAAACATGATCCTTTATTACAAACATGCACTTCGGGTATTTATACAGCCGTAAAAACTGATCCCAATGGGAGACCTGAGCCCGATATTGTCACCACACTAGTTCTCACTATATTTAAACATTTTATTGGCAGCCATAGTGACACTGCTGACAGAATTAGAGAACAACTTATAAACCTTAGGTGTCCAACCTTATCTGATTTTAGGTGGTATAAGGACACGTTTTTATCACAAATTTATAGAATAGATAACTCAAACAATGACTTTTGGAAAGAGAAATTTGTCTCTGGGCTACCCAAGCTCTTCGCCGAAAGAGTCAGAAACAACCTCCGTCAAGAATTTGGGGGACATATCCCTTACTCCGTTATAACATTCGGAGAACTCATACGAAAAATAAACTTGATAGGTCTGGCCCTTTGCAATGATCTAAAGATAAAGAATCAGCTCAAGAATCAACATTTGACTTCCAAAAGGGAACTTGGAGACTTCTGTTACCAATTCGGGTATCAGAAGGAAGACATTAAGAATCCTTCCAAGTCTCGAAAAAGGAATACTAAGCATTCTTATAATAAAAAACCTCTTGAGAGACAATATTATAAAACAAATAGAGCCCCTGCTCAAAAAACTAGAAAGCGGTTCTCCAAAAGGAAACCCAACACCTCTAATCCTCCTACCTGCTTTAAATGCAAGCAGAAAGGCCATTATGCCAATAAATGCTTTAGTAGCAAACCAAAAATTAAAAAAGAATCCATTCATAACTTAGAAGAACAGAATTCTGATTCTGAAAGTTGTAGCTGTAACTGTTGTGACCCTGAATCCTATGATTCATCGTCAGATACAGATGGCTTGATGGTCCTTTCGGTCCAGGAACAATTTATTTTAGATACTATTGACTCCATTGAGAATCCTGTCGAAAAGAAACGACAGTTAGAAAGATATATTAGCCTGATAAAAACTCCTGTCAGTCAAGCCCAAGATGATAACAAAGAAAAATACTCCTATAAGGAGATAATTCAAAGATTAGAATCTGAAAAACCCAAAAAAGTGACTATAGGGGAATTAAGAAAAGAACAAATTGATATGAAAAAAGAAATCAAGGACCTTAGAGACAGGGTTACATACCTTGAAGCCATCCCTAGATTGGGAAAACCCGCCGAGAATTCTGATAATGAAGAATCTGTCAGGGATCAACCTGAAGAGGAAGAAGAATTTATTAGCTCTCTCGAAAAATATACAAAACAAAAATGGAATGTTGAAGTCCTCCTGAAAATTAAAACATTTTCTCTAAAATATAAGGCCCTTATTGACACCGGGGCTGATATGATTAGTCCAAAACTGTGTCTTAAAACATTCTTGGTTTATCCATTTTGTCTGCCAGGCCAAAATTCCAAATTGGTTTTACTCCTGGTGGCAAGTATTTGGTGCTAATTGGAAAAACATACCAGGAGACATCCAAGCTCATATGGAGCAGGAAGAATTAAACCCACAAAATAGCATTGATTTATTGAAATATCACAACCAGACGGGGATACCATGGATCCTCCAATGGGATTTCCAGGTAGAAAAAAGGTTTCCTCCTCACCTCAAGAGAGATATATATACTAAGTGGTGGGCTAAATATGACCCACGAAAAATTTTATCTGGTTATAAATTACCAATTTATGGAAAACCACGGGAAGATAGTTATGAGACTATCAAAACAAATCTTATTGGAGAATACACTAAAAGATTCCCAAATTTAAGTCAAGAATGCATTGAGTTAAAGGCATATGAGCACATGTTTAAAATGTTCAGAGCAGAAAAGGCGGCTCTGCCAGCACCAATGGCCACCAGCTCTCAAAGCCCGGGAGGGACTCAAGGGGCTCAAAGGATGGAGGATGATTGATCTCAATATCAGAATGATCAGGAAGGCTTTCAGATATGCTGCCATCCTCAATGTCTTCTTGGGAATTTTCTTCACAAGAGGACTCATCATTGAGGTTATTGATGGATAATTTTTCCAGTCTCTCAGATAATTTAATCAACAATTCTTCAGAGTGTCTTTCTTTGAACTTTATCCCTTTTTCAAGATTTTGTTGAGGAATGAATATTGGTTTTTCAGTTTTTTTTACTATATTTTTGGACGAGGTGGTCGAGGCCTGGAGGCTTTGCAGACCATTGGCTTGAATATTGTCAAGGCTACAATTTTCGGCGAGAGCTTTTTCTATTCCTCTGCTTTAGTATCCCTCCATATCCAATGTCAGAGGCATCAGTTTCTATAATCTTTGGTGCATTGGGGCTTGCTATATTCAAGCATGGCAACTGTTTTACCTTTTCTTTAATCCTTTGGACGGCATGGGTATGTTCTATGGTCCAAGGTGTAGGGTTTTTCTTTAGTCTGTTGGACAACAGTTTCCTGTCCAGAGCTATATTTTTATAAAAGTCTGATAATTAGATGAAATATGGAACTTTTTTTTTATGTATGTGCATTTATACATGCATCCAGTTCTTGGATCCCCAGCAAATTGTATTATTTTTTTTTATGTAAATGATTCAAGAATGAGATGCTATTCATATTTGAATTCCACCTAAAATTTCAAAGCTTTTTTTCAACGCATCAGCTAACTTTTGTACTGGATTTCCATAGCAGAAGCAAATGATTGATGTTTTGTCCATGTAGATTTTTCAAATCCTATCGAGCCCTGGGCAATACAATGGTTGAAGGAACTGACCAGGGGTGCCATACCTTCTTTTTACTGCCTCTTCAACATCTATTCCCCTGTTGGCTCTATTGGAGATCAACACCCTTTTTTTTTGGAGATATTTTCTACTCTTTTTTGTGAAGAGGTGTGAATTTGTAAAATTTTTATAGCAATACAAAATCTTGATTATTTTAAAAAAATGAGAGACTAATTTCATGTGCCAGTTCTTTTAGGAAGATCACCCTTTCACTCGAAGTTGAATCACACATAGATCGCCCTTCAAAAAACTGAATTGTCACTCTAAGTTGAATCACGCACATAAAAAACTCATTTAACTGAGAACTGAATAAACTTTAGTAAGGTGTTAGGAATTACTAATCAAACTATTTTCAGGAATTTACCGAGTTTATACTGAACGCATAGAAAACAAAATTTCTTTAAACAAAAGGCCCATAATTTTATTCTAACACATAATATTACTTCTTGATTTAGGGATGTGTTGGATGCTTCATTTTTCCCTCTTTAACATGCGATCACTATAATCACCATCTAATTATGGTACATTGAATCGATCAGTTATGAAATGGTTCATAAAAAAATCATAGAGAATTGGGAGATCACATGGAAAAAAATGAGGGATCCTAATTCATGAAAGATACGTGATTCATGGCAGTAGTTTTTTAAGAAAAATGTTACATTTAGTTCTTTTTACATTCTCAAATGTAATCCGACTATGTTTGCATTTTTTTTAATTAATATATGTTGTCTAGTAATTTCATAAATGATGAAATGTATACTCTAACAAATTGAATGATATTATTTATAGAAAAAAAATGAGATTGTATTTGAGACTATAAAAAAGATTGAGTGTAACAAAGCTCTTTTGTTAGTAGATGCTCACATCTTATTATTTAACTACATAATACATGCATAAATCATTACATACATGAATAAAATTAAGTATATACGTGACCAAATTCTTATATAATGTTAAATCTCAGCAAATATAAATTGGAATGTCTTGATTGATATCAACTATCTTATTTCATATTTTATTAAAAAAAACTATTTTATTTCATATGTAAGCACAAGCATACTGTGTCTTCGGTTATGTTTGGAAACACATATTGAAAAGTAGTTTTTGGAATAAAGCTGTTTTTTAAGATGATTTTAGACCTTGATTTTTTTGGGATTCTTTTTTTTTAATTTAGGAATCAATATCTGAAAGAAGTTTAATGTTTGGTAAAGAAAGTTGCTTTTCAATTCAAAAAATCGATTCTGACAAAAAATCACAGTTTTTGAGCTTTTTAAAACACGGATTTCGAGAGAAAAATTAAAAGGAATTCAGTTTTTTATTCCCCCGGAATCCACTCCGTTTGGCTGCACGATTTTGGGATTTTAGCTTTTCAAAAAGCGGAATCGCCCCAAATTGTGCAACCAAACGGACCCTTCATCTCTTTCATATAAATCCAAACGTTTAATCGAGAAATTTTGCATTTGCCACTCCCCATCAGAAACTACAGAAAGACTTAGGTGTTGTTTGGCAGTAGCGGAAAGCGGATTTTAAGTGCTGATTGTTAAGTGCAGAAAGAGGAAGGATGATAATCTTTAAGAGTTTAGGAAAAAAAGCGTTTGGTTCAATGAAAAATATTAAGCAGTATTTTAAATAAATGTGTTTAGTTAATCAATTGACATATGTGCTTATTGGAAGAGTATTTTGGTCCATTTTATAAGTGCTGAATGTTATTTTGGTGTTTGATTGAATATTTGAAAAAATGTTTATTTTTCCCACATTAAAAAATATTTTTTGTCCCACCCTCTCCTAAATTTACAAAAACACCCTCCACAAATTCCCCAAAACCCCACCACTCACCCCACCAAAACCCAACCCCAAAAAAGGTAAAACTGTAAATCCCCAATCATATGTTCTTGTTCTCCTTCTTCTTCTTCCGTTCTTATCTTTGATTCTCATCAAAATCAATGAAGAAACAAATACCCTCTGAAACCCTAATCAGCCCTCTTGAAACCCTCCCCACATCGACCCTCTGGAAGATCCTCGACCACCTCCCTCTCTCCGACCTCAAATCTCTCCCTGATCTCCAAAACCCTCTTCTCCGTCGAGTACTTCCACCGCCGAACCCTTCGTCCCCTCTGCCCCGACCTCCTCCCCGTCACCCTCTGCCGCTACCCCTCCACCTCTCGTCTCCCATCTCGACCTCTCCCTCTGCCCTCGCGTCACCGACGCCTCCCTCCCCTCCTTCCCTGTCTCCCCCTCCCTTGCTGTTATCGTCCTCTCCCCCCAATCGGTTGGGATTGACAGATTTTTGGTTGGGCGATTGGCGATGGTGGTGGAGAATCATAGCTTGGGTTTCTGCTGTTCGGGAAGGGTTTTGAGAGTTTGGAGTGGGTCATCGATCAAAATGGGTGAGGAGAGAGAGGGTTCTGGAAAGGGGGTTTAAAAGAGATCGTAAATTTTGGTTTTGGGCAGGGGCAAATGGGTCTTTTCGCTGGGGTGTTAAATGGGCGAAATGCGGATTGCTAAAAAAAAAAGTAACCTCATGGTCGCTGAAATTTATGTGGGTTAAATTGCTTAAAGGGGATATTTTAACTGCTTAATTTAGGTGTGAACCAAACATTGATATAACAAAATAGTGCTTCTTTTCCGTATTCAGCATAATAACTGCTGAAATCTGGGTGAACCAAACACCCCCTTAACTCCGTTTGAAAACACATATTGAAAAATAGAATTTGGAATAAAACTGCTTTTTAAGATGATTTTGAACCTTAACTTTTTTGAGATGTTTTTTTTTTTAATTTAGGAATCAATATTTGAAAGAGGTTTAATGTTTGGTAAAGAAAATTGCTTTTCAATTCAAAAAATCGATTCCGATAAAAAATCACAGTTTCTGGGCTTTTTAAAACACAGATTTCGAGAGAAAAATTAAAAGGAATCCAGTTTTTTATTCCGCCGGAATCCAACCCATTTGGTTGCACAATTTTGGGATTTTAGCTTTTCAAAAAAATAAAATCATCCTAAATCGTGCATCCAAACGGACCCTTAATAATAAATATTAACGACCACTTCCATGACACCCAATTTGTATGTTAAACTCTTTTCCATCTAAAAAACAGACGGTATAAACAAAATGATACAAATTAAAAAAAATGGTTGTTTTGATTATTTTATTTAAATAATTAGTTTAAATAATTATTTTAGGGTTATACATGCAATTAGCCATAAATTTTATACGTGCAATATTTAAAAATAAGTTTGTTAAGATTTGTTAGATTTAAAAATATTATCTCATCTCAACAAATTCAAGTATATCCTCATTAGAGTTGTAAAAAGAGTTCAGTTTTTTTTTATCATTATTTCTCTTTACTTTAAAGAAGTTGGAATGTCTATGATTGATATCAACTATTTTACGTCTCCATCTCTTTCATATAAATGCAAAACTTTAATCAAGAAATTTTGCATTTGTCACTCCCCATCAGAAACTATAGAAAGACTTATTTAAATATTAACGACCACTTCTTTGACACCCAATTTTATTTTAAACTCTTTTTTATCTAAAAGAAATTAGTAGAAACAAAACAATGGTTGTTTTGATTATTTTATTTAATAATTAGTTTAAATAATTATTTTAGGGTTTTACATGTAACTATAAATTTTATCTTTGGATTTAAAAATAAATTTGTTAAGATTTGTTAGATTTAAAAATATTATCTCATCTCAACAAATTCAAGTATGATCTCATTAGAGTTCAGTTTATATTTATTATTATTTCCCTTTACTTTAAAAGAAGTCGGACTTTTTTAACTTTTTATGATTTTTGTTGAAGAATAATAGTTCTTCTATTTATCATAATCCTCTCTTTTGTAGATTCTTCTAATGAGGATAAACTGGTCAGTGGTCACTTTCTACATTGTTTCTGTCTTATTTGGAATCTTATTCGTCTTCTTGGGCTGCTGCATCGTCTATAGTTGTTGCTGGGACCTATGGCGGCGGAATAATAACCGAGCAGTTGTTGAGCGCGAAGCATCGTTGAGAAGGCTGCAGAGGCTCATCTCTTTTGTGTTCGAGGGAGAGGCGACCAGTGTTTCTCCATTGTGTGTGGTGTGCTTGGAGGACTTCAAGCTTGGAGAGAAATGCATGCGCTTGGAGGGATGTTCTCATATTTTCCATTGCCATGTATCCACAAATGGTTTCAGAAGTCCAAAACATGTCCGATCTGTCGTCGTCAAGTTGGTGGTGAAGAGAATGAGAGGGAGGTGGAGATCACAATGGACAACTTGAATAATGTTTGAATTGACATCAGAGCTTGAGTAATGTTTGTGTTGGCATGGACCTCCAATTCATTGCTAGGAAAGTAAAGGTTTTGCAGTTTCTACGTTGATTTTTTTTTTTTTTTTTTTTTTTTTGGGTCGAAGATTTGTGTCCTATGGGTTTAATCCTCTCAACCTCTTCTATGGAGAAAGGGTGCTAGCTGACTTAATGGATGCTTGGTTCATATAGGCGAGTTATATGTATTTTTCCCTTGTTACTTTTTAGTTGTTTGGAAATACCATGTTAGGATGTATAAAATGTTTTCTAGATGATAATTGTGGTGGAAATTATTTTTTTTATTAAAAAATAAAATAGTTGAAAAAGGTTGAACATATCATTTTTGCATCATTTTGGTGGGCCGGCCTAATAATCTTCTCAGTCTTCCGACACGACACTGCTGATGGGTCCTGTGACACAAACAAATCATGTAGTCATTCTTGTAGACACCATGTAAACTTTGATGCAATACATGCTCTGTATCTCAGTATGGCATATGATGGAGTATGCATTCAAATATATGATTTGTAAAATTACGTACTACGTTAGTAAAGTGACGGAGGAATAATTAAGGCTCTGATTGGATCGAGATCCAAAGCGGGATATCTAAAAATCTTGGCTTTGGAACCAATGTTTGAAAAGCAATGTTTCGCCAGCCTTTTTCAAATACTAAAGAAAAACGTGTAAAACATATCGGAATCAAACACCCAAATCCCTTTTTTGCCAACGGTGGAATCTGCCTAAACACATATCCAGATGAGATTCCGCACCGTCATTGGCTATTAGCATCCAGCAAACAGATAAGGGACATTTAGGCTCCGTTTGGGGAGAGAGACTGGGCGGAGTTTGCGCTGGCTGGCACGGGTGGACGTAGACACCAAAGTAAATAGAAAATGGAGCGATGGTGTTGAACGCACGAGTTAGCGGTGCATATGTATTTTTTCCCCACTTGTCCGATGTGGTGAAACACTGCTTCCCCAACGCGATGGTAACAGTGCTCACTTGGGCTAACACGGTGATGCGGACTGCACACCCAAACGGACACTCAGCTAACACAGGATTAGCTCTAGCATATTTGGTTACATATATAAATGGGTGTAATGGGTATCAGCTCAGGAGGGTGACAGATTTGTGGAGGCCCAGGAGAAAGAGTGAAATACAAAAAAGATGTACAATGTATTCATAAAGAATTACTGATGCATTTCTCCTTCCATGATCTGAAACGAAAAAAAATACAAATAAACATATGTAAATATATATAATCTTGAAAAAAATAAACAGAGAGACCTTGACCCTTCCCATCCAATGGAAGATCTGGTCGCCCCATAATCTGTATATATACAAAGGATGCTACACTCACCACCCCTCCCTCCAAACCAATGAGTTGGCTTGAATTTTTGTTTGTTAACACAGAGTTTCTATGTGATTGTCACACAGAGGATCTGAAAACTGAATTTTATGATCATCCTCACCATATAAAACCAGTGAGTGATCAAACCTCCTCTGCCACTGCCACATCCGTCGACGAACTTCTCGACCCCCTCTGCCCCCTCATCTTCGCCGCCACCTCTGCCACCACGAGCCGCGTGAGCAGCAGCCCTGCCACCAAAGCCGACCCCATAAGCATCGTGAACACCCCGTTCCACCCCTTCGTCGATATGTACCCGGTCAGGAGCGGCCCGAGCGCGGCCCCAACGGAGCCCGTCCCATCTATGATAGCCGTAACCGTTGCCAGCGCGCGCGAGTTCCCCCCAAGCGAGACGTGCGTGCCAAGGTCTGCAGACACCGCGGTGGTTATCAGCGCGTATGGACCATTCACAAACACGCCTGCGACGACCATGAGCGCCGCGTTCACGTACAACGACATGCTCCCGTAGATGCGGTAGAAGAAGAGCGCGGGGATGGCGCAGTACATGAAGCTCGCGGCCGTTATGGCCCGCGCGTTCAGCCGGTCCGATATGTGGCCCGCAAGGATCCCGCCTACCACTCCCCCCACGTCAAAGAGCGTAGAGAGGTTGCCCGCAGTGGAGTCCGAGAGGTATTCGCCTTCAATTGCTGCAAGAAACATAATCACATTCAGATAAGTCATATTAATATAACTACAACTAATTGGCTGGGGTCGCTCGCATTCAGGTGGGTGAGAATGTCATGCATATCATAGAGTAGGATATAGTTCATTAGCTCGAGCTTAGGTTGACATCTTACCAACCCGAAGTTTTTGTTTAGTTTGTATTTTGTTTTTTTTTTTTCTACCTCTTCATCCGTTGTACACAAATTCGGACATGATCTGTTTTGAGATTATGATTGAAATAGATATGCTCAAAAATTCTAAAAAAATACTAATGTTTCAAAGTAATATGCACATTCACATGTGTGGTAGAGGTCCAAACTGCATGTGTAGCTGCATATGTTGTATATGCGGTCACACATGCCAATCATAAACCCCAGACACCATACTCAAATCTATGGCTACAACAATTCAAGAACAACAAAGTCCTTCATTAGAGAAGATCCAATACCTGTATGGCTGATGTAGAATGGCAGCCAGTATAGGAAAGTATAGGCCACCAGCTTCGAAAAGAAAGGCAGAGCGCGTAAGGCACGACGCCTGGTATCTTCAACGCCTCCATGAACCCCACCGCCTTCTCCTTCTCCTTCGCCTCCACCGTTCTTCCCAAAAGCGGCTCTTCGATCCCCTTCACGTTCTGCTCCTTCGACTCCTCCTCCTCTCTCATTGCCAATGCCCACCAGTTCAGGACTCACTGGCAAGAAAAGAAACACGACCACCCCGAATGCCACAATAAGAAGCCCGGGCACGACGAACGACCAGCCCCAACCGTAATTCAACATGGCCGAAGCGATGAGAGAGCCCAATATGTTCCCGACCGAAGTATGCGCGTTCCAAATTCCCATGATCAGGCCTCTCTTCCCCTTCCCAAACCATTTTCCGACGACCGCAACAACCGAAGGCCAGCCTGTGGATTGGAACAAGCCCGCAAGCATCTGCGCACCCAAGTAGTAGTAAAAGCTGTGTATGTTCGACCAATAGCCCAAGCCAAACAGGGCAGTGAAGATCCCCGTCCCGACCATCCCCGCCGTCAAGAACTTCCTGAGGTCTAACCGATCGCCTAAATGTCCGGCGAAGTACATGCCCAATGAGTACACCGCGAGGAACGCCACGTCGATCTGGCCCAACATTGACGTGCCATCGGACCCATCGAACGGAGCCCAGCCACTACTAAGTGTTTGATTTTGGGCTTGTCTCAGGAAATTTGGCCTTGGCCAGGGCAAGAGACCAAGGCTTAAGGACGAATGGGGGTCGAGCGTGCTCTTGACGATGCTCGTGGTCTTGCGCGCGGCGTGGTAGCTCGCGTAGGCGAAGAACGTTATGAGTAAGACTATGGCTTGGTAGGCTCTGAAGGTGAGAGTGGTTTTCGTCGCGCGTTCGATGAGGCGGAGACCGTACGGTCTGGTGTTCGTTTCGGTAGTGGATTCAGTCAGTGAACCCATCAGAAGCTATATAATTGGACTATGAGAAAGGATTTGTGATCTGCAAGAACAGAAATCAAAATCACATGTTATTGGTAATGCAATTGCATATTAGAATGGACAATTCTATTCAAATTTAATGTAAACTAACAAATTGTAAAGATTATAGTACACGAGGAATAGAAATTTATATAGTTTTATTAAAATACATGTGAGCACATGAGCCTCGCATTGAGTTTCACTCTCTAAGCTACCCCAGTTGATAATTTTTTTCTTCTTATAATCACATACAAATACATAATATCCCAACAACCCCACCAACAATCTTTTAACAATTGTTACAATAAATTTTTGTTTTATAACATACTAAGATCTTAATCAATCCACACCCCAATATGATTTGATCGTTAAACGTCTATATAATTTTCAGGATGATTGAAAAAGCATGAACAAACACCCAATAGACATCAAAAGGGGATAAACATATATTTTGTGTGCATCAATCAAGTAATTGTGTCATAAATTAATCAAGGTCTGTTATATTCAATTTTTTTTCAAAATACTAGATAAACCCAAACCCCGTAAACCCACACAAATCAAATGATATCCATATAAACATAAAAAAAGCATCGATTTCAACTTAAGAGACGTTGATAACAACAAATGAAACCAATCACATTAAAATCAATTCAGATAAGGCAAGTTCGTTCTCACCAGAAACAATTGAAGAAGACGAGACCGAGTGGCTCTAAAGAAAATGAATGACTCTCTGTACTTTTATATCCGTAGAGATAGATAGAACGGATAACACGTGTCGATGAATCGCGTCGAGAACCGTCGCGGCCCCAAAACAATTTCGGTTTGCTCTGCTCCTCTTATTTCTTTCTCTTGTTTTTCAGCTTTTCAATGAAAGCGGACGAAGCGATGCCGATTCCTTAAAAGGCCGCGCCACTACCCAAAATACCCCTCTCTGAAAATGGCTTTATTCACTCGTTGGATCTATTATGAAGTTGCCGTGAAAGTTCTTTCTCATACTAATATGTCCTTTCAGCCTCGTCCGCGGTCATCGTCCTTTCTTTTTTTAAAGGAAAATGTTAAATACAACTTTTTTTAAACCTTAATTTCAGTCTAATAAAACATATATTTTTATATAAAAATATATATATATTGAATTACATTAGTATATTTATAAAAAAATATATAAAAAAATCATCGAAACATATATTTCGTTAATGTAAGTATATGTTATGATAATATTGTATCGTCACATGTTATATTAATTTATCTTTTAAATATTTATAAAAATAATTTTATAAGTAAAACTATTTTATTTTATAATTTAGAAATTGAATTTAAATTCTATATTTGAAAATGGTATTTTTGACAATTATATAACACAAAGTTGCTTCACATCTTTTTTTTAACAAATATTCACTACTGCTTATTCTCTATTTTTTAACAGCTACAACAAACAAGTCTATTGTTTATAAAAAAGATAAAAGCTATAAACTATAATTTATCATTTTAAATTAAAGCTGCAACAAATATTGCCTAAGTCACATCACAAAGAATATTATTAGGGGCAGTTCTGTGAACAGTCTTATCACACGTGTTTTAATTTTTTATATTAATATAATTTATATATATTTTAATGAATTTGTATATCACTCAATTTTAAATGAAATGAAATAAATTTTACAATATTAAAATTGCTACAGAGATACATGAGGGACTGACTATTCGCGCGGATAGTGTGTATTAGTGCTTATCGTAAAATGTAAAATATACGTAAAAGCATGGGCAATAGATGGAGCAAATTATTTTGAGCGCTGCAGATTGCGTACAAAGAAAAACAAGAGGCTGACACAGCGGTATATTCTGATGGAATGTGCTCTTTGATCCGCAGCATATTCTCCGAATCAACTGGGCGGCCGATATTATTTTATTTCTTTATTGACATTATCCAGATTCAGGATTCAAAAAATCAAAGGATCAAAAGGGGATCCAAAACGAATCTTCAATGATGCTTCCAAGCCATTCCAAATTTGGTGTCAGATACATCCCATAGTATATGATCATATACATAGCTGCAAGTATTTCGTGAGAGAGGTTTTGACTCTCTTGATCATTAATTGCTTAATAATTAATTTAGGGTTTATATGTATAAATTTGAATGGAGAGTGAAAGAAAGTGATAGAATTTAGATAAAAGAAAAAGTGATGGAAAGTAAAAAAAATTCTTGTGACCAAGTGTTTGTGCATGTTCTGGAGGGGAAAATTCACGTCTTATCAAAGGGTGACACGCATCGAAGGTTAAACAGTGTGAACCATTGTGCTCGGTAACCGATAACCTAATTTAACAAGAGTGGAACAGACGAATATCGACTAGGCATTCCTGAGTAAGTGAGGCACGGCTAGACTAGTCCCCCTGCGAGGTGACTTAGGTCTAGTCGGACAGTCTTACACTTCATGGGCGAATGTCAAATTACCCCCCGAGCAGGACCCCGAGTTCCGACTAGACAATGACCGTGAGCAAAACCTCTTAAATGGTCAAATATCTACCAAGTCAGTAACTATCAGGTTATCAATTAAGGCCCATTATCCATAAAACATGGGTGATTAAGGGCACGATTAACTACAATAAAGCGATTATAACAAAACACTCCCATTAATAACCATTTAAGAGGAAGATTGTTACAACGGCTATTGGACTATTGAACCCTATAAAAAAAGGAAAAGATATATCAAATGAAGGTATGAGTTTTATTTGCAAACAAACCATATTAAGAGTGAGATTATCTTTTTGAGTTCTCTTACTAACTTAAGCATCAGAGTCTTCTTGAGTTATCTTACTATCTTTTTTAGTTCTCTTACTAACTTAAGCATCAGAGTCTTCTTGAGTGACACCATACTGGTGTCCCCCCTTACTTCTTTGTGAGTGTAGTAACCATATTTGATTGGGTTTTCCAGCAAGGAGGCTCTATATATTCACTTTCTTTCAAATTCTCACCTCCAGGGAAGAAAAAAAAATTATATGTTTTTTAACAAGATAAAATAGACGAGGGAAAGTTAAAGAAAAACATTTTTCCATTGTTTGGCACAACCAATAGATTTTTGGATGATCAAAGAAATTTTTTTTTTACTTTCAATCGCTTTCCCTTTGCACAAACACACCCCTAAATATCCTTAACTTAGTTCTATTAAAAAAACACCCATGGTCAGACATGTTCCAAAAAAATTGTCTGGGTATTTAAGTATGTTCAGATTTTATTATTTATTTAAACTCTTTCTTCTTAAGATTAAAAGAGATAGAGTGTTGTTACACCTATTTTTTTCAGTCTCAATTTCAGTTCTATATGTATCGATAGAAAATTAACAAAGTAGATACTCACATAAATGAAGTATATGCACCGATAATTTTTTTTAATATTTGTTATAAATGCATCCATGCAATTCATTGGAGTATATGCTTCATTTTAAAAATAATTAACTCATTAGATGAGACATACTATTAGATGAGGTATATTATTTTAAAAAATTCAAAACATGTGTAAACTGTAATTGGAGCTGAAAATATAATTGTACATAACATTATCCTTTATTTTATATAGGGTCTTATTTGAGAGAAATGGGTGTTGACTGTTGAAGAGAGAGAAGTCAAGAGATTTTATAATCCAATTACTTGATTGAGTGAATTGTTTCAAGCTGTACTTGGTGGATGTAGGCAAATTTGCTTGTTCGCTTGTGTGGCTTTGTTTATACTATTGTTCTACAGGCATTCAGATCTAATTCAATGAACATCATTAGGTAAACAACCTCAAGTAATTAATACCCAAATCAAATGTTTTATAAATTTGAAGAATATTGTAAATTATAATGAATGAATTCTTTCACTTTCTTATATTTTTTAAAATGTCTCCCCACTATAAACATAAGTTTAATAAAAATGGAAAATTGTTATTTGAGAATGGTCTTTACATTTTTATTTTTTTTTGTATATTTGAGTTATGTTAAAAATGAAAAGCCAATATTAGTCAAATATATTTAGCCTTCCACAGTTTAGAAAATTTTATAGTATTCCTAAATTTATAAAATGTTTTTGAAAATTTATCACTTAAACATTATACAAAAGAATCCCATCTAAACTGTTCATAAGATGGAATAGCAAAAAAAAAGTCTACAAAAAATAATTTTCAGTACATATTTTATTTTTATAAAAATAAATATTTCATTATATTATCCCCTTTTTTCATGCGGTTGAACAAGTCTAAATCCCTCTATGATAAAAACACAGAGAAAATTTATGATAGTCAATAAGAGATTGTCACTAGACAGTGCATCTCATTTTTTTTAATACTCTATTTTTTAATACATTGTTATTGTCTACGTAACAGTTTTTAATTGGCTGTCACTAGCTTTCTCTATATGGTTGACACAGGAGTTCCGAATCCTTGACGTGTTGGTGTTTTTTTATTTTTTTTATTTATAAAAAAAAAAAGTTTTATATGTTTAAAATATTAGCGAGACGTCAACAGGGGTATGCGTGGAAACACGTGAGCGCAGTTTGGCAGACCCACGCGCGATCATATATAAAAAATGTGGGGACGGCCGGCTTTAGTGGACTCAAAGTGATCGCCGGCTCGCATCATGAACCTAAGATAGACCCCACAGTGACAAAGAGGAGTCATATTTGGGTTCTCCAATCAGCATAGTCTATTCCAAAATCGACTCACCCACACAGTTTTTATAAAAAAAAAAATTATATTATATAGTGATATATAGTGGTGATGTTGATTTATATATTTGTTTTTGACGTATTGATGTGGTTGAGACAAAAGTGTACCTATAAAAACTGCTTATTTTGCAACTGAAACTTGTGGATGGCTGGGTCCATCCCGAAGTGGTTGGCTTCAAATTATACGCAAATTGCAAGTGACGTTGCACAGGACACTAGGGTCCACAAATCCTGTGCACTGAATCTGAATGAATAAATAAATATATACTAGTGAGATGTACGCGCTTCGCGCGTAATTATATTTTATGTAATTGATTGAACTATAATAGTTATGTCAATTGTATCAAGTAAAGATAGATAAAATTTATTCATCTTTATTTATTAAAAAATATAATTATACTCTATTTCATGCCTGAATAAAGTATCAGTAATGAGTGTGTTTATAACTTTAATCCAGTTTTTACATGGAACCTAATTCATATTGTTTGTCCCCGGATCTATGCTAAATCTTCTATAAGAAAACCAAAATTTTTTTCTCGTGAAATATGTGATTCAAATATGGTTCACTATTCAGAGAAAAATATTTGTTTTTTACAATTGAAAAACAATATAATAAAAAACTTGTAACTGCATAATTTTATGGTTCATTATTTATTTGTAGTCTATTATATTATAATATACAAATAATCAATGTAAAATGTTTTTATGACATGACGTTCTTTTTTTAACATTAAAATTAAAACATATACATGATATTCACTTAATGTTTGGTACAATCCTAAATACAACCCCAAATGCATTTATCATGTATATGTTTTATTTTGAATTTAATATACTCAATTTTAAAATTGTAAGAAGAAGACAATTTATTTAGAAAATATAATAATTTTTTATAAAATGAACTGTATAATGTAGATACTATTGAAGGAAGATAGAGTTCAATTACCTATTTTTATTTGATGGTCCATTGTTGAGAAGATGATAGATTTAGATATGCACAATAACAAAAGTGAGGAAGGGATATATAATTTATTTGAACATTTACTAAAAATGAGTAAATTAAATTCGAAACGGTGTAATGCTTACTATTTAAAAAAATTAAAATACGTGATAACTGCATTTGAGATTGTATTTTAAGACTGTACTCAATATTAAGTAAGGATCAACTCAAAGTTATATTAAACATTAAATTTTTTTTTATATATTCTCGTTGATGGACATTAATTTTTGAAAAATTTTAGACTCAAACATTTTTACATATCAAAACTAAGACAAAAAAAAAAACCACCAAATATTTGAATATCTTAATAGTCTAAAAAATCATCAAATGAAATCTAAAGTCTAGTGAGTGAGAGAGCTGTTTGTAAATCTTAAAATTTGAATAACAATGATTAATAACTTGGGTTCTATTATGTATATTTTATATTTTTAAAATAAAAAATATATTATTGTATTTCAACATATATTTATTTTTCATATAACAGTTTACTTTACAACTCGAAATACACCCTTATATATATCCTTAGTCATTAATAATCATCTTACGATGCATATACCTCCATATGTAAAATATATACATTGTTAATTTTTTGGATGTATGCGCAGTCGTCCGTCATTGAATTATATAAGCTATTTTATATTATAATTGAAAGATAAACAATATTTCGAACTTGAAGTTCTTTAAATAAAATTATAATTTTTTAATGTGTATGATAAATTTTAAATTGTACAATCCACTTTGATGTAGTGCTGACACTTCTATAATTTTTATATATTTATTCTCAAATAAAGATGTTTGACACTTGTGTAAAGTTTTTATTACTGTTTAAAATAATACATTTTTTAAGTCAAACCACAATGCAACTGGGCTTCTATTGTGTCTATTTTATATTTTGAAATAAAAATATATTATTGTATTTCAGTATATACTTATTTTTTTATATAATACTTCTTTTTACAACTCGAAAACCTTCATATACATTTTTAGTAATTTAAAAATCATATTATAATGTATATACCTCCGTATGTGAGATATATATGCCTTGTTAATTTTTTTCATATTTACTAAAATTGAATATATTAAATTCAAAATTGTGCAATGTGTACTATTAAAAAAAATTTAAAAAAAATGCATTTAGGGTTGTATTTAGGACTGTACCAAACATTATGTGAATATCTACTCAAAGTTGTATTAAAAATAAAACCAAAAAACATTTATTCATTATCTTTTAAGAACAGTAATTTTTGAAAGTTTTATACTCAACTATTTTTAACAACTACCACTCATTAAAAAAAATAGATTACCGAACCTTCTAAAAATAATCTAATCAATAAAAAAAACACTGCCCAGAAAAGACAAAATTAGCCGTTTTTTATAAGGGACCTGATTATAAACATGAGGGACTTTTCCATAACACATGTAGGGGTCGTTTTATTAAACTTAGAGAATTTGGCAGGGTTCCAGTTATAAATATGAAAGATGTTAGGGCCGATCTGCAGAAAGCCCTGGAAAAGACAAAAACAGCCGTTTTTATTAGGGACCTGGTTATAAATATGGGAGACTTGTTTATAATACATAGGGGCTGTTTTATAAAATTTAGAAAACTGGGGGTTATATGTAAAACGCCCCATTGTTTCGCAGGAATTGTTGGCCTTAACGTGTACGGGTCTGTTTGTAAAAACTATTGCACATGGGGGCAATATGCAAAATGTTCGGTTAAATGTTTCTCCCCCAAACACTTCGGCGCTAACGTGGACTGCTGGGCGACGAGGTGCCTGCTTAATGCGCTTTATAATAGAGTATAGATACATGTGGCTAACAGAATAGTCGTCCTGTGTGATGTGAAAAAGATTAATAGAAAAAGGTGAGATGAGTGTGCACTCTTTGAGATGGGATTCAGGCAGATGTGATTAGTTTTTTTACTGGAGACTGATCACAATGGGATCTAGTCTTTTCTTTTAAATAAAGGCAGGCTTGAATTAGATGTTTTTCTTTTGATCAAATATTTTAAGACTTTTATTTTGCTTAATTAAATGCAGACTCTAGACGTGGTGGTGATCTATGAGTTTGGATTTTTTTTTTTTTGTGGATCTTGATTGAATTTGATTGTTTGAAACGTATGATTGTTTGAAACGTGTGGTCTACATTTCATTTAATAAATTTAAATTTGAGACGATTATTAAATCTCATTGATCTTTTGTTATCCGATTTTAACTATGCTAATGTAAGCATCCCCACATTAAAAGTCGAGCAAGATCCAAGTGTTGCAAAGCAAGTAGGAAATTCACTGGGATCTATGTATTTGGGATTAAATGAATTTTTTAATTACTTTCATCTTGATAATAATGGATTTTTCATTTTTTATGATTTTTCATATTTTATGGTAAGGGTGCTGCTACCTAGGCCCGAGAAATTAAGTCCCATTTGTGAGCCCCAATAGGTGGCACTCTCCTATTGGTTTACTATTTGATTTTTTCTAACTACCAAAATGACAATGACAAGACTACCATTCTTATAATTTTAAAAATAAATTATAACTAACTAATATTCAAATTAAATCTCATAACTGAATCTCACAAAAGGTGACACCATTAAATCTTCTCTCTGACCTAACATATTTCTAAAAACTTTAAATTTTAGAGTTTTGATTTGGGTGAAACCATATGAACGAAAAATGACAGATTTCTTCCCATAAAAATAGAATTGGAATTCAAATTTAAATACATGTGTATCTATATTTGAATTAACAAATACCTTAAAAAAAATGGGCTGGAATTCAAATTCAGATACAGATGTATCTGGATTTGAATGAATAAATATCTTCAAAGAATGGGCTAGGATTCAAATTCAGATACAGGTGTATCTGGATTTGAATTAATAGATACCTTCAAAAAATGGGCTGGGATTCAAATTCAAATACAGGTGTATCTAGATTTGAATTAACAAATACCTTCAAAAAATGGGTTGAAATTCAAATCCAGATACATCTGTATTTGGATTTGAATTAACAAATATCTTCAATATGCATAATTATACACATAAATAACAATATAAACGATTATACAAATCATATCTAAACACAAAAGTCCCAATTTAATACCGACAATTCCTTTGCGAGCTTCTGATAGAGGCTTCCATGGCTGCTCTCTGCCTTTCCCTCTCCGAGTCCCCTTCCCTTCTCTGAGTCAACTTGCTCTCTGCCCAATAATCATTATTGTTGTTCTCTTATGTAAATCGATTGGACGGTGAAAATGAAAAGAATGCCCAATCGATCAATAATGGATTCCACGGACAGCACCTGCACAAATGGGTCCATCAAACATAGACAGAGATTTTTCATGTACTTGTCTATCCCTCCAAATTTTTGAAAACGATGGAATTGATATTGAGATTCAATACTGATAGACCCAATGGGTTGTTTACCAAAAAAAAATATTGATTGCCCTGACTAAGAGGGGGTAGATTAGTAAAGTATGATAAAGGTCATTTAAATAAATATGTGCTAAAATTTGATCTCCATGATAATATCTGGTAGGTCATCTTCACGAGAATATTATGAGGTCCAATATGGTAAACAATGGCTTTAATTTGAATTTAATTGCTTTTAAAAAAAAGAAAGAACAAACCAAATCGTAACCACCTCGTAAATTAAGGGATTGATTATGATATAAAAAACACAAATTATATGAAAGGGGTAAATTGGAGATTTCAATCTTGCCACCTCATGGAACTTGAGATGGGGTCTATCAATTGGGGTCAAAAAATCATTATTGTTTATGGTAATAATGCATTCAATTAATATATTAAGATACTATTTTGCTTTATAATTAATTATTATGCATTTGTTAATATATATATTTCAATTTCAATTTCTCAATCAGTAACCTTTTATATTTAATTATGTGTTATCATTACATCAATATCTAAATGTCAACTATTTGGAAAAATATGGATATGGAGATCAGGGCATCTTGTCCGTGAGAGTTATATATACATTGTCACCTAAATTTCAGCATCATCAGAGAGTTGTTGGAAGCGGCTGTTGAAAAAGCATGACTCGTGCAGCTTTTGCTGGGAAAAGAAGCAAACACAATATAAGAATTGACATCAGATTGTAATTTCATGGAAGAGGCAGATTTCTTGGTACATGTTGAGGAAATTCAGGGTTTGTATTGAAATGGTGATTAGCATTAAAAGCAACAAACTTTGACAATCAATCTGAATTGGGAAGCTACGTGCATTAAATTCATATTTTCCAATGATGGATATGTTTATAGTGAATTTTTTATGCACCTACAAGGCTACATCAACAAATCTTTATATACATGGTTTGGAAGAGATCTTAGCCATGTTTGTCACAGTTATAGTTTATAGATTATACATTTAAACTTTTTTAATAAATCGTAGATATTTTTGTTGTAACTATTAAAAAACAGAAAATAAATAATAGTAGATGTTTGTTAGGATAAATTGTAAAACAAAAATTGCTATGTAATTATAATAAATACTCTCATAAGCTATAGAAGTAAAAAAAATTGATTTGTTTGATAAAATAATTACAAATATTTACAAAATAATTGACATGACATAGATAAAAGCTCAAATTCAGTACAATATTTTTAATTTAAAATATTACAGTTGAGAATTGTAATAAATGGAGTGACAGTTTTTCAAGACTATTGAAAATAATGGAGGTTCACATCACGTTCATTAGATGATGATGATGGTCCAAAGGAAGATTTGCCACAACCCTTGTCATCCTCCATTAACATTAAATAATAATTAAAAAAACTAATGAAACCTTGGAGGGAGGAGAATAAAGGACATTTGTTCAATGCATATACCTTCCAAACATGTATAGATATATAAATGGGGCTGAAAATAAGAGTTGATTGTAAGTTGTAACATCACCCATGACGTATACAAATTAAACTTCAATGTTTTTTAGAAGATATATTTTTATTATGAATTATCATATGTATTAGCAGTATAAATTTCTTAATCCTAATTAATCCATAAAGGATTTATTGAGTCCAAGATTCATCTATCATAAAGTTTGGATAAATGTTTGAAATCTAGCTACTTGAGTTCCTAACACCCTGAATTACAAGGTATTTGGCAGGACCACAACAACCAATTAATTAAAGGCAGCGACTATAGTTTTTAGGGTTGAATTGAAGTGTGCATCCATGACCGAACTTCGATTAGTCTGGTCAGTATTGAGTTGCATATCTTATGAATTGAACTACACACCCTATAAATCGAACTGCACAGTCAATCGAACTATACAGACGATTCACTTCATTCGATTAAAAAACTTATTATTTTTTAAAAATATGTATTGATATATCTAAATATATATTTTATTTTTATAATAATATATATTTTATTAAATCAGTATATATTTCTTAAAAAAATCAAAACAGACTGTAGATAAAATTGCAACCAGTCTGGATACACCATTTTTTTTTATCAACTTTGTCACTTTCATGGTGACCAAAATAATGTGATTTGACTGCTACTTCGTGGCAATATTGGCAAGTGACAGATTCTACAGTAGGCGCGTGCGCATGTGTGCGTCAGGAGGGATGTCATTTCTTGGTCACTCTTATGGCTTTAGAAGATGAAATATATCATGAAAATCAATCTTCCTTCAGTATTTCCTTGTTTTGAAAATTTTGAAAGTATGTATTCACTTAATCATATATATATATATATATATATATATATATATAAATGATATCGTGCGGGTCGTGCGGTCGTGTGCGAACGACCACGGGCCGTCGATCACGGGTCCATCGCATCAGACGGTCGGGGGCGATTCATCTCGACCGTTGGATGCGATGGACCCGCGATCGGACGACGCACGTCGAATCCGCACGACCGCATGACCCGCATATTATCATCGACGTATATTATATATATATATAT
The DNA here is from genome assembly GCA_030737845.1 of Acorus calamus. Classification (NCBI taxonomy): domain Eukaryota; kingdom Viridiplantae; phylum Streptophyta; class Magnoliopsida; order Acorales; family Acoraceae; genus Acorus; species Acorus calamus. Next base: position 43,501,094 of record CM060858.1, read on the forward strand.
ATATATATATATATATATATATATATATAGGTCGATGATAATATGCGGGACGTGCGGTCGTGCGGGAACGACGTCGTTCGTCCGATCGCGGGTCCATCGCATCCAACGGTCGAGATGAATCGCCCCCGACCGTCCGATGCGATGGACCCGCGATGGACCCGTGATCGACGGCCCGTGGTCGTTCGCGCACGACCGCACGTCCCGCACCGTATCATTTCCCTATATATATATATATATATATATATATATATATATATATATGTATATATATATATAGGGCCGATTAGGTGCGGCGAACGGCAGGTGCGGCGTCGATCGTGGGCCGTCGATCACGGGTCCATCGCATCGAACGGTCGGGTGCGATTCACGTCGACCGTTGGATTCGATGGACCCGCGATCGAACGGCCCACGTCGCGGCCGCACCTGCCGTTCGCCGCATCTAATCGCCCCCGTATATATATATATATATATATATATATATATATATATATATATATATATATATATATATATATATATATATATTAAAATAAAGGGATTTTTAATTCTCCATGAACTATCGAATTTAGCGATCGATCCCTCACTTTTTCATATTTTGGTTTTAGTCCCTACATTTAAATGATGATTTAGAAATAAGTCCCTGGGAGAGACTTATTCCTAAATTATTAAGTTTATTTTTTAGTCCTTGGGAGGGAAATATTCCTAAATTATTATTTAAATGTAGGGACTAAAATCAAAATATGAAGAAGTGAGAGATCGATCGCTAAATTCGATAGTTTACGGAGACTTAAAACTAAAAATCCATAAAATGAATTAAATGCATTTTTCAGTTATTTTTTAATCAAATATATTATATACTTACAACGTCAGGTCCGTCATGAGTCTATCAATAATATTTGTCACACCCATGAAATGATAAAAATAGAAATCTAATTTTTGATGTTGCTATGAACTCGTTCACGTGAATATGCAAGAAACCATCTAAATCAAAATTATCAAGTTGATCTTAAATGTCAAACAAATGTTACTGTGACTACTTTGTTGTGTAGGGAGTAAAACTATAATCTCTTATTCTCTTATTTATGTTTGAAATTAAAAATGTTTCCCAACATATCCATTGGTGTTGTTATATCTTAGGCCAGTTTAGAATTATCAAACAGATTCTGCTTTCACGAAAATCAACTTTAGTTTTTTCTTTCCACACTGGGAGTATGGTGTATCAATTAAAATTTTTAAAAGACTGTTTGAGAATAGTTTTTTCCCTAATCCATTATGATTTTGTGCAAAAACTTATTCAAAATTCGAAAATGTCATAGAAAGTCATTCCTAATCCTATGGTTAAAGTCATTCCTATGGTCATTTTTGTTGGTCATTCCTATTTAAAGGTAAATATCTGACTAATGTAATATTAACCAACACGCGCGAGTGCTTGAATATACCTTTTTTGTATTCAAATCAAATATATTAAGAGAAAGTGTATATTATATTAAGCTCGCAGAATTGACCATAGAATAATAACACCCTTTACAATTATTTCTATGAAATGATTCATTTAATATCTCATTGTCATTTGTAACCCTATTTGTAGTCTGGTTTTTTATTTTTCCTAATATATATTTACTTAAACAATGCAATACATTCTTTCATAAAATTTGATGGGGAAACTAATTAGGGGTCTCTGGGGGTACCACTGTAATAACAATGGGTTCCTTGACTTTTTTTACTTTTCTTTAAGTCCTTCCATCCATCCATCTATTTTGTTTAGGTCCTTCCATCCTTCCTCAGTTAGCTCTACCCTTTTTTCTTCCCTTTTTAACCTCAGTCTCATCTCTTCTTTGTTTCCCTTCTCTCCCAACGTAACAGAAAGTATAACAGTGTACATGAGAAGTATAACAGTGTACAAGAGGAGCGTAACAATAAATTTTTGAGCTACATTTTCTATTTAAATCACTACCATGGATTGAAATCATTTGTTGTATAAATGACCACCATGGATTTAAATCATTTGTTGTTTAAATCACTATCACAGATTTACAAAATTACCACAGAGTAATATTTACATATTCTGTTTATAATTTTCACATTCTTTTTAAAAACCCGGTATCCGAGCATCACTCTCTTTCGCTATTCGAATAACTTTTGCTACATACTCCCCTCGGAACCTTGGTATGTCATGTTGCCCTTATTCCATGCTCATTTCCTTTATAAGGTGCTAGCCGTATTTGATGACAAACATATCATAGTCAACCCTAAAAACACCATAAATTAATTAATATTGTATCATTTACATTAAGACATTATTAATGACAATATAAGAATAATTTTTATCTATTGGATTGTTGTGGGCATTGGTCATCCCTTGTAAGTGGCCAGTCAAGAACGTCGTGCATGGAATGATGCATACTAAAATACGTTTTCAACCACTAGACTTGCACATTAGAGAGAAAATATCTCATATATCAGTGTTTACAAATCCCCTAGACCAATAAAAAGTCTTGAATGATATCAATATATTACATAATCAGAAAAATGATTTATCAGTGTACATATATATTTCAGTGTATTAATGACAATATAAATCATATTTTTAAGATGTTAATGGTGTACAAATGAAGCATATCAATGGTTAAAATTGGGAATCCAAGAGATCACTACTCCAACTGTGAACTTGTGCCTAAAAGCATAAGTAACTCTTTAAACACATAATTCAAAATAAACAATGCCAAAAACCAAATATACATCCTAAAAGTCTAAAAGCCTATAAACAATCCTAAAAGCTCAAGTCTCTATATCATATTAGGATTTTGCATATTAAATATAAAATTTACTAACTAATCTTTATAAGTGGAGCATAACAGAAAAAATATAACAGTGTACAGGAGGAGCACAACAGTGTATAAGAGAAGCATAACAATGAATTTTTAAATTCTTTTGTAATGTGAATGAATTTTGGAGTTCTTTTGACATGTAGATATCCCTGTAACTACAAAAAGTAGAAGCAAAACTAGCAAATTTACAGTTTTGGATACTAAGATGACCAATGTTAAGCTAATTTCTATATCATATTAAGAGAATAACAGTGTACAGGGGTAACATAACAGTATACAAAAGAGACATAAGAGTGTACTAGAGGAGCATAACAGTGTACATTGAGTTCTGTTTGTAGATATGACTGCTCTCTATCTTCTAAAATATACACAGATTTATAGTGATTCGAACAATGTACTATCTCTAATAGAACTTTCTTAAAGAAGAAATGGCAGTTATGTATGCTATTTTCTAACAATAAACTCAATCAATTTTTAATACTTTGATTATATATTCAATATGTTATAAAGGATATGTGGGTCTTATTAATCTGTGTTGATGCAGTCCATGATTATATAGTTATTCTGTTTAATTGCATAAATTTAAATCTTTTGAGTTGACTATGTACTCTTTCAAGCAAATATTGGATACCCTTTTTTTGTCTTGTACATATGTGAATTATGAAGCTGGAGCATGTTATGAAGCTAGTGACCATTTACTTGTGTGCTTACAAGAGTACATCCATCTCGATGACAGTTACACTATATCACAAGCATATTCTTCCTAACTCACAAACACAACATTATATATATACACCATGCACAGCCTTGCTTTCATGCTTTTCATGTTGCTTCCCTCCAGACATTTTCCCTTGACCCTATCAGATTGGGTTTCATATCAATTTCCCTAACCAACAACAGTGCACACATTGGCTCCCTCCACCTTTCATATTTAATTAAATCAGATAAGGGAAGCTATATAACTTACTCGTATACTCAACATCACCAAAGTAAAATAACAACAAAATTTTGTTACTATAATCTGCATAAACTGTTAATATATATGGGTCATGTCTGAGTGTGTGTTTGAACTTCATGTTTTCTCTTGATATTTCAAGTATTTTCTTCGCTTACGTTATTCTTTTAAAACATTAACAACACCTAAAGATAGGCAGACATCCAAATAATATGTATATAGCAGGAGTTCAGCATATAACCTCAAAATTAGCAAGTCATGTAAATCTCATGCTCCATAAACACTCTCTTCAACCTATAATCGAACTCTTATCACTAATTTAACAATTCTCTCAAATTTCTTAAAATCAAAGCCATATGAAGCAAAACCTAACATATAATTCCTCAATCGGACAATCAAATCTAACAACTTCAAAAGATGAAATATCAATAGAGATAGACAGAGAGAGGAGGGAGATCTGCCTTGGATGGGATGCACGTTGAGGCAGGTGCCGCTGAGGGCACCGCCGCCATGTTTTTCGATACACATGGTCTTGAGTCCTAGCCGCGCCGCCTTGAAAGCCGTCATGTATCCTCCCGGGCCGTTGCCGATGACGAGCACGTCGTTCTCCGACGATTTGGAGGAGGCGAGGGTTTTCGCAGTCCGGATTTGGGAAGAGGGGTAGAGTGGATGGGTTTTTTTTTTTAGGAAACTGTTTTAATTAGAAGGGTATAAAAGACATTTTAAACGGTTGTTAAGAAGTCAGTTAGGGACCCAAAAATAATAGAATTTGAGTTTAGGAACTTTTTGTAAAGGTAAAACAATTCAGGGACTAATGATTAATAGATAAGGTATTTTCAGAGACTTCTAATTAATTTCTTCAAATTTGATGTATATACTCATACAAATTGTATGTATAATATACTCATACAAATTGTATGTATATATTATTATTTTTTTATAATAGAAAATATGTTGAGATGGAGCGTATACACTGTATTGCTGTATATATAAGCGCTTGCCAAACTAGTGGCTGGTTGGTCTAAAAAGCCTAATGAATGGGCCTACGATCCTCAAGAACCGTGTAAGTTGGATAGCCCAATCTTACCATTGACACGGTCCAACTCAGAGTGGACTTGGAGCCCACGTGTCCCGTCCACAATTGGGAATGATAAGTTGGAGCACTCTATATTTTTTTTATTTTTTTTAAATATTTTTATTAAAATACATGTTATTATATAAAATAAAAATATAAAACATATATATACTGAAATACAATAATATTTTTTAAAATATTCTTTTTTTATTCCATACTCTCAACGGCTAATTAAGCTCTCATGAAGCCTTACACCATTTTTTTTTTTTAAATCTCTCTTTCTCCCTCTCACACACACACAGTATATATATCAGTATATATATGATTATATAGAATGAAATATTAATTTAGATACAACATTATATTTTTTATTTTAAAAAAAATTAATGTTAAATAACTTATACAATATGATAGCACAATATTATCATAACCTATGACACTATAGATGTGAATATAAAATCGACTGGCATAACCACATCGACTTATGTCAAGAATGATAGTTTGACCCACGTGCTAATTTTTTTAAAATGTTTTTAACCAAATACATATATTTATCAAAAAAATATTAATAATCTTTGTCCGAATAAGTTATTTATCAATTCAAATAAAGGGTATAAATTAAAATATTCATACAAATTACATATAATTTGGTCAGTATTATTATATACAATCTCATATGAAGTCTCAATCTTATATATTTACAACAAGAAATGCCAAACGAAACTAGTTTTTGCTTATTATATATAAATGATCACATGTGACGTGAAATAAAAACAGCCGTACAAGGAATAGTTATTCCTGTTCTACTGTATTCCCATTCTTGTTTAACCAAGCCAAACGATCATGAACACCCCCCCCCCCCCAAATTAAAACATAAAGAAACCCTAATTCGATCGATCGATCGATCGAAGAAGAGACTGATCGATCCGATCGATAGGCAGAGATGGGAGGTCACGGTGGATTGAACATCCTCCCCCAGAAGAAGTGGAACGTCTACAACTTCGACAACCGCGAGAAGGTCCGCCGCGACGAGGAGGCCGCCGCGCGCGAGGAGCAGGAGAAGCGCGATCAGTCCCGCAGACGCGACGCCGAGTTCCGCCTCGATCGCCTCCGCAACGCCCGGGGCCTCTCCTCCTCCAACCCCAACCGTCCGTCCTCGTCCAGCCACATCAACCTCTTCAACACCGCCGCGAACGGCGACGACGCCGAAGGAGCGGAAGCGGAAGAGAAGCCGGTTCAGAAGAAGAGGAAGAGAGACGATGAGAGGGAGGCTTCTAAGGCTCCGATGACGGCGGAGGACGAGAAGTATAGGTTGGGTTACGGGGTAGCCGGGGCCGGGGTCAGGAAGCCTTGGTATCTGCTCAGGCCGGCCGTGTCTGGTGGAGATGCGATCGAAGGTGGGGATTTGAAGAAGGTCCGGGACCGGTCGGTGGAGAAGGGGACGAAGAAGAAGAAGACGGTGGAGGAGTTGAGGGAGGAGAGGTTGATGAGGGAGAAGAGAGAGAAGGAGAGATAGTTTTGAATGTTGTGAAGAATGAATCGAAGAAGAGCGGCGGGTTGTCGAGGTAATGGTGTTATTTCTATCTAGAATTGTTTGTATGTTTTTATGGTTCAGATTTATTTGTAGATTGAAGAAAACTTGAAATTGAGTATGTTATATTATATAAATGCAGGCCTGTGCGGTGGTCTTGAATTATGCAGAGAGAGCCCTTGTGTGATGGTTCTATAAGCTGCAGGAGGAGGTTTTTTCTGCATGATATTTTTTTTTTTTGTTCATCTTCATCTTCATGTATGTTGTTTTTTCCATAAGTAGGTGAATTGTGTGTGTGTGTGTGTGTATTTATTTATGTTATGCTTTTATTTGCCTGAATATCTCAGAAACTAATTTTATGTCCAGAAAGGTTCATCCTTATGGATGTGTGTCATATAGTGTCTTATGTTAGGGTCTACAAAGACATCAATGATATAGTTGGGGGTAAAGATGGTGTTGGGCACATCTTGATCTTGAGGTGCATAAAAGACAATTGTTGTGTTCATTGTTGGCATAAAATAAAATTCTTAGCTAACTATTCAATCAGAGAAGTCTGTCCATCTCCGGGCTGTAATCTATCATGCACAATGTCCGCTTTCATATCCCCTTTGAATTGTACTGTTCACTGTTTGATGAAAAACATCATGTTGTCCCACATACTTTTAAAGTATGGGTGTGCCCCCTTGAAGCCTTCTGTTTAGCCAAATAGCCGATCGTCCCACTAGGACAAGAAGTTGGGAAACCTTTGCCTATACTCTGGGATCATCTTTTTTCTTCAGGTCTTATACTTTTACCTAAGCTCCACAAATATTTTAAATTCCTAGGCATTGTAACAAAGCCCGCCACAGCCTCTAATTGACTCCATAGCCTTATAGCCATGGGACAGCAACAAAAGAAGTGTTCCACGGTGTCTTCAGCTGTACACGTGAGGCATGTGGTGTTTCAATCTGTGATCCATTCAGCTCTGTAGGATTTGGTGAGAGCCAAGAAGCTTCCCCAATAATGTCAACCACATGAAAGCTTTAATTTTGAGAGGATCTTGATTCCCCAGAATTTTTTTTTAATGTTATGCTGAGGTTAAAATATGACTGCTGCTGATCATCCTCTCAAGTAGGAGCATTGATTGACCATGGGAGCAATTTATGTCCATTGGAACATGTCTAGAAAAAAAATTTGAGGAAAGAATTCATCTTTGATAGATTGTGCAAGGTGCTTGATGGTAATTTAGACACTCCAATTGAGAGATCATATTCAGTAAGTATGGTTAGTTATGGAACATTGAAGGTGTCGATTCATTGAACTTTATTATGTTAGGAATATTTATTTCATCATATGCAATCATTAGATGATTCGCCTATAAAAAACATTAGGTGATTGACGAACCAAGAAAAACTAAGGTTCCATGAGGAGGAATGATGCTGATCGTGCGTCTGAAGGGCTCTGGAAATGGGTAATGAAAGTATGAAACTCCTGCACAGGCCCTTGATTTTGATAAAAAAAAAAAAAAAGGATGGGAAGGTTAAGCCAAATAGAAGATGTGGAAGAGTAATGAAAGAAGAGGAGAAGAGAGAACAATTCCCACCTTAAGGCGTGCTGTGGAGCAAAGGGAAAAGAAATAAAAGTGAAGGAAAATATTTTCTGTTTGACCTGTCTAAATTAGATCATTTGTTTTTTTGGTAAATACTTCTGTCACTTTCTGATACCTTTCACACAAATAAGAGGAGCCATAATTTTTTTGTTAGCTCTCGATTGGGTATTATAATGGGAAAATAGGACAAGGAAACATTTTCTGTAACAGGAAAAAAAATATGCACTGGATAAAAAGCTTGAATACTGACTGATTGCCTTCCAAGGAAGTTGAGGGTGTTGAACCTTCTTGTGATAATAATTGAAACATGAATTCAAATCCTAAGGTTTGGGGTCTGTGCTTGTATGGTTGAAATCTGGAAACACACTGCATTTATGTTCATTTTTTAAAATCATTTAGGCTCTGCTTTGTGTTTGGGCTTGCTTAATTTGGTATAATTGTTTATTTCTGCAGGAATGGTTGGGCACGAAGAAAAACAAGTTTTACTGGTGTTTGTATCATATATCAGTTTATCATGTAATATGCTTTGGTGGTCTCACTGTCCACAACAATCCACCAGCTGCTTAATTCATATATGAAATAAAACAAATAGAAGAAATGGTTCTTGATTAGTTATTTCTGCTGTTTTTTCCCTTTCTCATGGCTCATGTTTTATATTTTAAAAAAAAAAAGTCGGTTCATCAACATTTTCTTGGCTTCTTGTTGAGACAATTTTTTGTGACTAGTTCAAAGCAAATCCATTGCATGGAATAAATTTTATTTCGGAATTGCTACGTTTTGTTGCTTTGGGATATCCTGATGCATGAAAAAAATTATCTGATGGAACTATGATTATCCTCAGTAGTCCTATTGTAGCCAACCTCATAACCGATTGAGATGCATCTCCACCATGACCTATAGTCCATGTGACATCACCATTTCCAATGCAAAAAACTCAAATTTTTTTAACCCTGTTCAGAGTTGGCACACTTTGTTTTGGAACTTGGAAGTATATACTTTGACTAAATGAGTGGTGAACATTTTTTATAAAAAAATAATAATATATACTCGTACATCCGTACATATTTTCATATTGAAATATATGATAAAGTGAAGTATATTGGGGGGGGGGGGGGTGTATTTCAAAAGTAAATCCCAGTGGGAACAGCCGAAGTCATCTTTGATTCGATATATTTTTTGATGTGATATCATATTTTACTTTTTTTAATATTTGATCAAACCCGATTTTAAATTACATTTAAACAAAATCAATAGAGAATTCAATACATAGGTAGATAATTCATGTATGCCGTTGAATGATTGACATGCTTATATGTTTTTCCCAAATCTGGATAGGGCATGGACGCAAATTTCTTCATTCACTAAAAGCACCTGTTAGCCCCCATTTGGATACAGAATAAGATTTATTCTTGGGTATTTATTTATCTGAGTATAAGTGAGTATAAATAAGGATAAAGTGATTTTGTGTTTGGTTGTGTTTTGAATTATTCTCGTTGGGAATCGTAAGAATAAATGTTTTGTTGTTTGAGTAAAATGTGAATAAAGTATGGATAAGAATTTATAAAAGGTAAAAAAGTAATGATAGTTGATTTGACATGTGATTTATAAGAGGTGGTGACAGTTGATTTGACAATGGGCCCACTTATTCTTTGAGTGGAATAACCTAAGATAACTTTTATTCTAGGGGTTGATTGGAATTCATATACCACTTTATACCAGTTTATTCTAGCACACTTTATCCGGGGTTATCTGGGCTTTCCAAACGGGGCTCAAATTTTATCCGGGGTTATCCGGAGTTATCCGGCATCCAAACGGGGGCTTATAGTTCGCGAAACTTTTGTATTTTCTGTCCAACGTTCCTTCAGAAGGCAAAATAAAATTGAAGCAACAATTTTAAACAGGTTACATCAAAAGATGAAAATAAAGAGTTAAAAATATAAGATCCATCACACACATGGTGAGTTGCTGCTGCTAAACAATTTCATACTCTGTCAGGTCGATAGTCTGATAAATATGTTTACCTCTCGATCATTCAAACACTGCACTGCCAAAGATTAAGGTGTTTGGTTGCACTGATAATAAGTGTTTATTTAGATTAAAGCTTAAAAACCTCTTTAATTGTGTTTGGTAGTGTTCAAATAAGCTCTGCTGTGAAATTTAAGACATTTTTGTCCTAAAATTTTCAGTTGGTGAGAGTGCACTTAATAATCGGATTACGCGTCCAGTTTTTTTGACCCGTATGCGAAAAGACGAGATTGCCCACGCATTGTTTTGTTATTTACGTAGGGTATATAAACCAAACACCCACACATTAGTCTTCTCTCTCCTCCTCCTTTCAACGCCGAAAACACAAAGCAAACCCTATTTTTGGACTGCAGAAGAACAACCGAACCAGTTGGATCTGTGATCCTTCATCCACGCCGAGCAACATCCTCATGTTTTCATAGATCTCCCTCAACAGTCGATGTCGAGCGACAAATCACTCTGATCTCCCTCCAGCACCTCCTCTGCAAGAAACCCTCACCCACCGTCGCCGACGCCGTCAACCACCCCCCCCCCCCCCCCACAAGGAGGTGTTTAAGGGCTTCACCAATCTCCGCCGCCTCCGAATCGAGCTCTTCTGGTGGCGCGCCCGATTCGGCTCCACCCTCGACCACTGCGTCATTTTCGCCGCCTCCTCTGTCTAGCCCCCGTCAATCCGCCAACCCGGATCGCCCGAGGATCCATCGCGACGGCAAGTCCTTCTACATGGACGGGTCGTTGAAGCTCCGTGTGGTGTGATTGTGATTCCTGTTTATGGGTGCATATAGAGCTGTTTTTGTGATTTATGGTGGGGGAATAATTGTATGACAACAAAATTTTGTATCTTTTGAATGTACAATATTATTTTTGCTGTCCTTTTTCTTGAACTTATGCATTTTGTTGGTGTTTACAGTCCAGTTGAATAGTCGTAGCAATCATATGAGATAGATGGAAGTATATGATTATCAGATAGCCAATAGTTCAAATACAAACCCCTTCCTCATGCTCATTTTTATTTATTTTTTGTTCTTCAAAGGTAAGTAGTGATTGATGTATTTTTAACATGTTAAAAAATAATAATCTTTAATATCTCCAAAGCACCATGTTTTCTCCATTTCAACCAAACATTAAAATAACATTCAACACTTATAAAATGAATCAAAATACACTTCCAATAAGCACATATGTTAAGTGGTCAATCAAACACACTTAACTAAATAATTGCTTACTGTTTTTCGCTGAATCAAACGTTTTTTTTCATGAACTCTTAAAGATTATCAGCTAACCTCTTTCTGCACTTATTAATCAGTACTTAAAATCAGCTTTCCGCCATTGCCAAACACCCCCTAAAGTTAACTTCACAAGAACACTTTTGCCTTTCTACTTGCTTTTTTTGTTTAACCTGGGTGACGAACAGATGATGTAATGGGTAAATATTGAATGGTGTCACTTTCTGAGAAGATATCCAATGAGGATTCCGAGCAAAGCGATGACCGCCACAAACATGATCGAGAAACCACCATGCTGATCTCTAGTTGCTCGCCTCAATAATTCCTGCATGAGCATTTCCCAATTAGAAAAGAGTGTGACATCCAAAATACAAGTTGGATTGGGAAAATTTTAGTAAAAAATGAAATGCATGTTAGAGGCCCACCTTTCCATGACAGGAACTTATTATGATTATTATTATATTCAGCGAGAAGTCTCTCAGGAGCACATTGTACAAGGAAACAAAAATAAAACAGGAAAGAAAATGCTCCCTACTCTATAGTGTACAGTCAACACCCATACAGACACCAAAACTACACAAAGGGTCTATATTTTATATCCTAAGCTCCAATTAAGCTAAATCTATAAGAATAACAACACATCCCTCCACCAATTTGAAATCCCAATTCTCCATTTTCTTGGAACATTACACTATTTCTCAATTTAAATCCCCTAGCACACAGTAAAAGGTAGATCGAATTTTAATTTCGTTCTGAGCTCCAAATCACATTGCATCCAGCAATCATGAAGTTTCTCTCTATAGCCCCAAGTTGTGTCATATTATACCTAAATATACAATTTATAACGTCCCCACTAATATCCTCTCTGTCTCTATTGATAATAAATCATATCTCCATTTCCCAGAGAATTAAGATAAGCTGCTCCCTCTGTGCTCTTCTATTGCCTATCCACAGTGCTCACATTCATATCTGACCACACTTAATTTATCACCAATGAAGCAAAATTGACAATCAAAACCTCCAATTCTTGCCAAAAATCATATTTTCCCCAATCAATGAAAGGCCCATAAACCCTAGTGAAAACACATTGGAAGTTGTCAGTAACATATCTGAACATCAATCAATTGCTGAAGTTTCCTTCCCAGTACTCCAGTTCCTCTAATATTGATTGACACAATGCAGGAAAACCAACCTTTTCAAAAAAAAAAAAAAAAAGCAGGAAAATCAAAAAGCAAGTGTATATGTTGAAACCATTTAGCTCATCTTCTTACCTTCCACTCATCATTTATACCACCTCCACCCAAAATCTCCCCTTGGAATTTTCCCCTTTTCCTTTTTTCCCTTCTACAGGAACCAGTGATAAACTGACTAATTCACAAATCAACCATCCCTCACCATCTTGATGCTCTGGTATCTGACCCCCTCACTAGTGCCCCCATCAAAACTTTTACTTCCATCAAGCACCTTACATTGATAGTCATTTAACCCAACTCCCTTAGCATCCCAAAATCCTTGAGAATTAGCTTGAAGTCCTATTGATTCCAATAATGTAATGGAATCCTCATCATTGAAAACCAAGTTAGCTGAGATTCCACGATTGAGCTAGTAATCTTCACCGGGCACCATGAACCAAGTTTTAACTGTATCATTTCCCATCTAGATAAACTTTTTAAAAGAGCCTCTTTCAAATGCCTTTTCAAGGGGATCCCAACGAGGAAATAACCATCTACCAGTGTTCTTATCCTCCAGTTTTGAAAGCCCACCCCCCACCAAACATCCATCTTCTTGAATTTCCGCATCCCCATATGTGGTGAAAAAAGCCCCCAATATCCTTTGGACTGAAATATCATCCACGAGAACACACAAAAAATGTATCCTACACCCCCTGTAGAACCTACAGACAACTTGCTACAATGTGGGCTACTCGCCCTATGTCCACAGCCCAAGCGCCTACAAACAACTTGCTACATAGGGCTACTTGCCCTATGTCCACAGCACATACCTTCCTCTTAATCCCAATGAGGCCACAAAACAATTGAACATACGTACAAAATTCTTGGAAGAGGAGAGGATTGTTTGTGTAAGTAGTTAAGACTTTATGGCATCAAATACTGCAGGGGCAACAAAGATTGCCACAAATCACAATTCTATCGCATTACTGACCTTGCAGATAAGGAACAGAGATGTATGAGAAGAAGTTGTCAACTTTTGTGTTCTAAATGACAAGAGAATCTTGTTCCCCATCAGATAAGATTGCCAACCACTTTATGGCACAAGAGTGTGAGACCAGCAGGAAATATTGTTCCCTTTATGGTGTTGTCACTGAACCGAAAACAATAATATGTGATAGCCTATCAGCCACTCTTCATCCCAAAAAAATGCCTATTGGCCCCCATCAGTCAGCTATTTACACGCCTAAACATCATAGTAGGAATTTATTTTCAGGAAAATTACAAGATATGGACATTTCAAAAGATAAAACAAGAGCCAGAGAACAAATCAGTATAACTACAAGTCTACAAACCATAGAGGATATTAATTCTCTATGGTTTAGTCAAACATTAAATCACACAAAAAGACATATATCTTCATTTATGCAGACCAAAGGGTAATATGTATAGTGACATATATACATATAGGTCGAATAATCAGATATGCAAAGAAGAATAAGAATAAAAAATTATGTTTTATGAATAACAAATAATACACACACACACCCATAAAATCTTTTTTTAAGAAAACACCATATAAATTCTTTTTTTCTTCATGAACAAGACTACAATATTTTATATTCTTCGATGTGAGGGCGTCATGTGTCGTCATATAAGAAGAAGAACTGAAGAAGGGGTATTGGTCAAGATAACAAAGCACAAACAAAGAGTAGTCACTGAATGATAATAAAAAGTGGAATAATCAGATATGCAAAGAAGAATAAGAATAAAAAATTATGTTTTATGAATAAGAAATAATACACACACACACCCATAAAATCTTTTTTTAAGAAAACACCATATAAATTCTTTTTTTTATGAACAAGAGTACATAGTTTTATATGTGTGTGCATATATATAATATTGGTCGAGATAACAAAGCACAAAGAGTAGTCACTGAATGATAATAAAAAGTGGCATTGCCCATTTAATCTGTTTCTAATAATAAAAAAGACATTCAAGCATATATAGCAGACCATGTATCTTTCTATTTATGCAGAAGTAAAAAATATAGAAATGGTAATATTGGTCTATAGCAATGCATCAGCAACAGAGACATCCTCACCAGTTCTTGCTTAAGCTTATTATTCTGTTGGAAAGCAGAATTCTTTTCCTCTGTAAGCCGAGTAATTAGAGTTGTCACCTAGAAGAAAGAAAATTTTCAGTAATAGAGAATCAGTACAATAAACCTAAGAGTGAGAAATGTAATCTCATTTCTGCACTGAAAAATGAAAGCATGAAATTTGGAGAAGAAAGTACGAAATGGTTAACATGCTAATGGAATGACATGGGAAACTATAAGAGACAGTGTAACCATGAATCTCCCACAATTTATTTATTTTGTATATATGCATACATTCAGAAAGAAAAATCAAACATTGTTCCCAAATATGCTCCAAAGAAAATGGATCTTTGAGATGTATGAGGGTACTTCTACAATGACGAGTGTTTCTGATCTCGTGACTGTATAGTCCATAAAAATTTAAAAAAAATTGTTTTCGAGAAAAAGTCCATAAAATTATTAACCACATGAAACACTACATTTTATAAGTACACCAATGATTTATTTAAATCATGAACCAAAAATTCCATGCTGATCAGCAAAAAATGAAGAGAAGATCACATCCCAAAAGAGAAAAATCATCTGAAGCCCTCATAAGCAACCAGCAACCGCAGAAGTTTGTATGACAATTAAATAAATGATACCAGCAGGCCACTGATAATTAAGAACTTCTGAAAATGGGCAAAACAAAGATAAGACAGAAAATGAAAGAATTTTTATAGCAAATAATCAATACACTGTCTCACTGATAACCTGATATAAACGGGGAATAAATTAAATTCTATCAACAATTAGGCATAGTTGTTAACCATGTCATCACTTGGGTAGAAAGAGATGACTGCTTTCTGTGTTGTTCTTGGCATGAGTGCGATGAAGTGGGGCTAACAGTTCAGCGCATAAAACACAACTAGATTTCTAAAAGTTTCACAGCATCTAATGAATTTATTTAAGATAATTAAATAGAAGCAGAGCATTGGTAATTCCTGGCATATAATAATCTTCACAGTACTATAAACACATAACAAAGGAAAATGTTAGGGACAATCATTCCGGCAATCACTTTTGTAGTCCCCAACATGATTAGAATTTTTTTTTGAAATTATATATTTGTCTAATGAAACGCGAAAAAAAAATGAAGTATATATTCGAGTGAATTGAATGCATACTTTTTTGCATTTTCCTAATATAGCATATACTATCCTCTGTTAAGGGAAATGAAGGACTGCAAGAATGACAATGTGTATCAGCACCCCATAACAAATCATGCCCCTTCATTCGGAGTTTGTAATTCAATATTCAGTAATGAAATCGGGTAGCGAATATCTACCTCTAGTTTCAAAAAAAACATCGTCCCATTGTAGTTATCCTCTATTGATGCACTTGATAGTCATACCAGGAGATTCACTTAAGAAGCCAAGAATGGAAATTTCAAAAAAGCTCAAACCAACTCTAATTATTTCACAGTTTCAGTATGACTATGGAATAAACTGAGTTACAAATGTGGAAAAAAAGCAAAGGTTAAAGATAATGTATACTGGATGCATAACCATACTTTTATATAACTCAAAGAACCATGAAAGACTAGTCTGTGCAACAAAGAACAGTCAACAAACTATAAAAAAATGCACACTGAAATAAAAGAAAGTTTATCTGTTATTAAGTTTAGAGAAATAAGTCAAACAGAATAACACAATCTGGAATCATGATGAAACCACATTGATGTTGCAGCAACTTCATAAGCTTAAATTTCATAACGGATCAAAATTTCAGGCATATATCATGATTCACTATATCTAGAAAGATGATTGCATTTTCAGTTGCATTTTCAGTTTGTTCAATATAGTTTCTAGAAAGACTCACCTGTGCAGGCCTCTCCTGAGATTCATTACGAACCCACATAGCCTACAATAATCGTGTAGCAACCCTCGTCATCAGAAATAACAGATGCCAGATAAAGCTTATTCATCCAAATCAGGTCAAATTACTCACCGTATTGAATTCTGAGGCGCTCAAGTTCCCATTATTGTCAGACACTGAAGGCCTGGGAGAATTACCCTCCTCAGACCCCTCCCGGACTGGAGAGGGAGGCTTGGGAGGTGAAACATAGGTGACCTTCAACTTGCACTCCTCAACTACATTCCCCGATTCCTTGGTGAACTATATAAAAAATAAAAAAATATTTAAATCACAAATCAACAGTTACACATAAAGGGCAAGAGAAATCACCATTTCGGGCGTGATGTCCTTCTGTGTTGCACCAGGACTCGCAATGACGCTTTGGAGAAGGAATTTATCTTTGCATTGCAGGTCCAATGGAGCTTCTCTCTGTGCTTGCATTGTAACTGATCACATACCAAAAAAAAATTAGACTGAAATATCCAAAATTTTATTTACAAACAAAAAAGAGAGGAACTTCATTAAATAGATATATATACTACCGCTGACATCGCAGTTCGAGCGAGGCGAGACGACGCCGGTGTTAGGTCGGACGCAGTACTTCTTCGGATTCGTAGTTTTAACCTAACTTACACAAATCAAATCAATTCACAACAAACAAAAAAGATCCCCTGATCGATATGTTTCATTATCGTTGTTACCTTAAAAGCAACATAGCTATCAGTCTTGTTCGACAAATGAAGGGAACAAGAGATCTGTTTCTTCAATTCGACTTCCCACAACAAAAGAAATTGAAACAGAACAAAACAACGAATCAAAACCCTAGAAATAGAAAGATTGGGAACAAAATCAAAAGGGGAGGGGAGAGAGAAAACTCACATGGAAATTTGAGCTCTTGAGGCTCGATTCCGAGAAGCTCTCCGGTGCTCATTTCGAATTCGATCGATTGAGAGAGATTTTTTGGCGGATTTAACAAGAAATTATGAAAGTCAGCGAGAGAGAGAGAGAGGGAAGGAGAGAGAGTGACCTGGAAAATCGAATCTCAGTCTTATTAATCAGGTTTTTTTTTTTTTATTTGTTCAATGTGTGAGAGAGTGAGCAAATCAACAACACATAACGCCATTAATGAACATTTAATTTTTTAATAATTGGGGGGGGGGCACTTTATTCGGATTTATTGGTGCGCTTTGAAGTCTGAGTGAAGAATGACTTTTGTGCCCTTATTCTTTGTGGGTGAGTGGGAGTGATAAGGGGGTTTAACCAGTAATTTAGGAAAGACAAAAGGGTAGAGATGTCCCGTTCGTACAGTTTTAGTTTTGGTATTCGCCTCCGAAAGTGGTGCATCGCGACCGTCCAGTTGTGGACGGTAAAAAAAAAAACGTGGAAAATTTTGTATTGGTGGGATTTAAATTTGTAAAAACATTTGATAACCAAAGTTATAATTAATTTATAAACACAAGTTGTTAATTAAATATTAATATAAAAAATCCGCTTTTCAAAAGTGATAAAATGACATGGAATATTCTAAAATCTTGAATCACCTGTATTCTAAAAACCTAATAATTTGATAGTTTAAAATATTTCTAAATGCTAATTAATGATCAAATTTAAATGGATCATATACAATTTTTTTCATGTTTTGTTTACCTTTGGATATTAATAAAATCCATTTAAGCTAACAAAAATGGATTATAATATGATAATATTAAAAGAAACTATGACAATTTAAAAAATTGGATGGACATTATGTATGGGTGTATCTTGTTAAATTTTATGTTAGTTCTTATATTTATTTTCAATATATATATTTAGCAATGATACGGTGCGGATTGGAGCGCACTGTGCATAATCACATATCGACCGTCCGATCACGCAAATCTCGTGATCGATGGTCCTATTTTTATTGAATTTTTACCGATAAAAGTTACATGAAAAGGGGACCGTTTGCACGATCAAACAGTCCATATGCAATCCATACAAATCGCACGAACCGCATATATATATATATATATATATATATATATATATATATATATATATATATATATATATATATATATATATAGTCGAGTGATTCATGCGGGAATGCGGGAAGCGACGTCGGTCGTTCGATCGCGGGTCCATCGCATCCAACGGTCGATGTGAATCGCACCCGACCGTCCGATGCGATGGACCCGTGATCGACGGCCCGTGATCGCTTCCCGCATTCCCGCACCGCATGTTTATATATATATATATATATATATATATATATAAACATGCATATGAAAAATAACATTTGTAATATGTACTTATCCCAAATAAATGGAGAAAATGACTCGTCCCATTTATTTCAAATGCATAAGCTACATAATAAAGTGTTTAAAGGAACATTTTTAGGTGGACTAGATTTTAGTTTCAGCAGTTGACAATGATTTTCTTTTAAAATAAATAAATATACGTTTGTCTATTGAACCACATACGGGGAGTGGATGTCGATTGGTGAATTATAATTGATGATGGGACCACCGTCTCTTCGTTTATTGGCCGTATAAGTGATAGATCTCCAAATTTTGGACGGTAGGGGATGCACTTAATAACTAGGTTCTCGTTGAGTGGGGTCCACGTTTGGTGACAGGTTTGACCTGGAATTAGTTGTAACAAAGATGCTTCACGGCACTCTTTACGTTGTGGCTATAATTAGTTACGTGACCCTTTTTTTTTATTTCATTTCGGGTGAAAAGTATATTGTACCTAACTCTTTTTTTTCGTATCATAAGAAAAAATACATTATAAAAATCTTATATATGTTCAACTGTGTATATACTTGAAATATGTAATTTTTACTCTTTCTGTATGTAAACGTGTGAATTTATTTAATCATATATTTTATTTTTTATAAAATTTTATGTGTTTGTTATACAAAACAGGGGCGGCTCCACCTTTGTTGAGATGGGGTCAATTGACCCCATTAAATTTAAAAAAAAAACAAACTATTAGGCGGTGGAGTCATTCAGAGGCCCATTTATACCATTAAACCCCATCAATTTTTAAAAAAAAAATGAAAAATGATATATCCAATCTCAATTGCAGTACACACTGAGATTTTTTTAATCATATACTCTTCAATTGAAGTGCATACAGTTATATAAAATAAAGTATATAATGAGATACATTAGTGTATTTTTTTCGCACTGAGAAAATAAAAAA
The DNA here is from genome assembly GCA_030737845.1 of Acorus calamus. NCBI lineage: Eukaryota > Viridiplantae > Streptophyta > Magnoliopsida > Acorales > Acoraceae > Acorus > Acorus calamus. The sequence continues at coordinate 43,520,680 of CM060858.1, forward strand.
AAAATTACGTCATATACTGTGATAGAATTCTATACACTATGATAGCGCAGTATATACTACGTTATCATAGTATATGTAGCTGCAAAACGGACTGAATGTATCAGCGCTCAATAAACCAACTTTTAAGTGGTGGGGTCATTGAGGAGGCCTATTTATATAATCATATCTAAGGCACATGGATCCATTAAAAAATCATATAATAAAATTTATTTTTTAATAACACCATTTATGAAAATTCGTGGAGCCGCCACTGTATATAAATATACGTTTTTGTAAACAAAACTCAAAAGATATATATATTATACATGAAAGTAAGATTGATCCCGACATTTTTCTACAAGAAATCACTAAATCAATAAAACAATAGCATGAAAAGATAAACTATTTTATGGAGTTTCTGTTTGTGTGTTATCGTGTATACCGTGTAAAACAATAACAATAGTTTACAACAATAGTTTCATTCATGTGTTCGAATCCTAGCATTTTATTTATCAAACAATAATAATATTATTATTAATAACAACAACAACAGCATGGCCCGTTCGTTGCTCGTTTATTGTTGTTTATGATCAATCATCTATCCTTTGCGAACAACAATTAGTGTTAAAAGCTTAAAACTTGAAACCGAGTGTTAGAATACTAAAAATAAAAAAGGGAAAATGTTACACTCAATTCCGTTTTCAATCACAGTATCGTTTTCATTTTGAATTTTTTAAAAAATAATGTATACCTCATATAATTAGTTATATAATTTTATAGAAATATATATATATAACCAATGAATATGGATTAATATATAAAATGTAAATTTTTTTAGTGACATGTATCTTGTTAATATAATGGTTAAATACAATGCTAGTTATTGTATTCCTAATTTCTCTCTTTTTTTCTTATTTAATATTCCTAAACTTTTTCGTTTTTTGTTTTGATATTTTTCTTTTTAAATGTTACACCTTTTGTGTATATACATAGAGAGAGTTTTTTTACTCCTCTGATATAATAAGAATTTTTTCATCTAACAAATGTGAACGCGGGGAGAAACAACAAAATGAGATTGTTAAAATGAACAAAAATGTGAACACAGGGAGAAACATACAAGGAGATAAGCAACGAAATGAGATTTTTTTTTTAAGATATTTGATTTTAATTGGAAAACTTTTTTTTTATTTGTCTTATATCTTTATGTTTTGATTTTAATTTAATTGGATCTCATGTTTAATTTTACAACATTCTTCATGAAACTCATGTTAAAATATTTTATCTTCTTTTTCTAAAGAAGTGAAAATTGCCATCAATAAATTTGGCATACGAAATTTAATTAAAGAGTATACATCCACTATCCAACATGAAATGATGTCTATCAATGTGAATAATATTTTTAGAATGATTTATATTTATTTTTAGAAGATATTTTCATTGTCGTGATGGTCAGTTCTATATATGTTTGTATTATTTTCTTAATTTAGTTATTTTTTATAATCATCGGTGTTGAAATGTGATCCTCCATTGAAAAAAATAAAAATATTCATTAGAGAGTCTGTGCAATTTTTTTAGAATTCAGAGTGAATTTAAAGTCGTTACACTCAATGTTATAACTCTTTGTCCATCTATTTGTTTATAATTACATATATTTATAGATTGAAATTTCTTAACTCTTGTTTTTTCTTCTTGCAAAGATTTTTTGGATGTTGATTTTATAGAAATAAAGAGATTGGTAGATTGACTTTTTTTTTGGGTGTGTGGATTTGGAGATTGAATTTCTTATCTCTTGTTTTCCCTTCTTGCAAAGATTTTTTTTATGTTGATTTCATAGAAAGGAAGAGATTGGAAGATTTTGTTCTTTATTTTGGGTTTGTGTATTGGGTCTCAGCTGGACTTGTTATTTGTTATTACTTCTTCATGTACTTAAAAATGATGTTATGAAGGTGTTACAATTATGTGCATTATATGTTACTAATTGCTTTGGATTATATATTTTTCTCTGTTTATAATCTTACTCTTGATTAGTAACATGCGTATTATTGTATTCATGTTTTTTTTTGCTGATGTACATGTGACCTACACATCATATATGATGAATTTTCTTATGCAACGCACATGTACATCAGCTAGTTCTAACAAAAATATTCCCATCTATTTTCTTTTACAAACAAAAAAAAAGTCTTTCGACTTATTCATCTATGTTAAACATCTTTCTTCTCTCTTTTTTTCACCCAAATTGCGATGGTATTCCATTCCTACAAAATATATAGGTCATTTACACGGGATACTAAATATACACAGGTCATTTACATGGGATGGGATGGGAAGCTTTCTTCATACTCCACCGATTTTTATTTTTTTTAAATGTAGATATTACTATCACGATTTTATTTTTTATTTTAAGTATAAATTTGATTGTAACTTTTTTTACTCCATCTAATGTTGATTGTTTTGCCTTGTTTGAAACTATTAATTAAAATATTATTGATAAAGCCTCATTAATGTGACTAAATTAATTTTCTAAATAAAAAAGGGGATGTAGCTCAGATGGTAGAGCGCTCGCTTAGCATGCGAGAGGTACGGGGATCGATACCCCGCATCTCCAATTATCATTCATTTATTTTTGTCGGGCTAGATTAGGTTTGTTCTTATAGTCAATTAATACACCTTCATTAAATTGAGTTTCGGATCTTAATGAGAGTCGGGTTTCTCCTAATCCAACCTCAACAAAGTAATACAATGTTACACTATACTAGTAACATCCCATCTTGGATTTTCTAACTTAAAATTCAAACCTGCTTTACATCATTTTGGATTTGCATTCCATTAAAGACATGCAAAATTAGGTTGGTTCTTATAGTAGATTAATACATCTTCATTAAATTGAGTTAAATTTCTCCAACAAAATTGGGGATGTAGCTCAGATGGTAGAGTGCTCGCTTAGCATGCGAGAGGTACGGGGATTGATGCCCCGCATCTCCATTTTATCATTCAATTCATTTATTTTTGTCATCATTTTAGATTTGGATCTCATTAAAGACAAGTCTCATTAGATTGGTTCTTATAGTAGATGAATTCAGCTACATTAAATGGAGTTAAACTTCTCCCACAAAACAGGGGATGTAGCTCAGATGGTAGAGCGCTCGCTTAGCATGCGAGAGGTACGGGGATCGATACCCCGCATCTCCATTTTATCATTCATTTATTTTTGTCAATCTTTAAGAGTGTAAAGACAGGCTAGAATTTGTTTGTTCTTATAGTCAATTAATACATCTTCATTAAATCGAGTTAATTTTTTGTGAGGATGTCAACGGGTCTTATCGGAGTCGGGTTTCTCCTAATCCAACCTCAACCAAGTAATACAATGTTACTCTATACTAGCTTCATCCCATCTTGGATTTTACAACTTAAAATTCAAACTTGCTTCACATCATTTTGGATTTGCATCACATTAAAGACATGCCTCATTAGGTTGGTTCTTATAGTAGATGAATTCAGCTGTATTAAATCGAGTTAAATTTCTGTCACAAAACAGGGGATGTAGCTCAGATGGTAGAGCGCTCGCTTCGCATGCGAGAGGTACGGGGATCGATACCCCGCATCTCCATTTTATCATGCATTTGTTTTTGTCAATCTTTAAGAGTGTAAAGACAGGCTAGAATATGTTTGTTCTTATAGTCAATTAATACATTTTCATTAAATCGAGTTAATTTTTTATGAGGATGTCAACGAGTCTTATCGGAGTCGGGTTTCTCCTAATCCAACCTCAACCAAGTAATACAATGTTACTCTATACTAGTTTCATCCCATCTTGGATTTTACAACTTAAAGTTCAAACTTGCTTCACGTCATTTTGGATTTGCATCCCATTAAAGACAGGCCTCATTAGGTTTGTTCTTATAGTAGATTAATACAGCTTCATTGAATGGAGTTAAATTTCTCCAACAAAACAGGGGATGTAGCTCAGATGGTAGAGCGCTCGCTTAGCATGGGAGAGGTATACCCCGCATCTCCACTTCATCTTTAGTTTTTGTCTTTCAACATGTTGTTTTTGGCATGTGAAAATAATGACCCTGCTTTCTGCTTAAGACTAGCCCTGATAATTGAATTTTTTGAATGGGTCCTAGATAAATTTTTAAGCGGGAGATTGATTTAATCTTGGACATTATCAATATTACTAAATAGATGCACAATATTATATAATAATTTAAATCTAAACATTATACAATATCATATGCACTTAATAAAACAAAAAAAATTTAAATTGAAATGTCTATTGAAGAAATTTAAGGAAAAGAGAAATTTTAAGGAATATCAAATACACCGAAAAAGTTTGTTGAGAGGGATTAATTAAAGTAACACATCTTATCGTATATTTTATTGAAGCTTAGTGAATAGATGGTTCTTAGGGCCCTAGACAATTGCCTTGGTGGCTTTGCCCCAAGGCTGGCTCTATAATTCTGCTTTGCATTTCAGCTTCGTGTAAACAAACAGTCTATTCAATGAATGCTTTCTCTGGTTTTGCTGCCCATTTTATAAAGGGATGAAAACGGATGAGATTGAAATTGGGTTTCACATAATTCAATCCCAACCCAACCCTATAATGTTCGACTCCATACCCGTTCCACCCACCTTGGGTTTTACAACTTAAATTCCATGCTCGCTTTGCATCATTCGAGGTAAGGGCGCGGATATCCGCACCCCAGGTTACTAGAAACCCACTCTGTTTTTTAACAAAAAAAAAAATACTGTAGCAGTAAATGTAAACCCACCCCGAGGTCGCCAGACCCTATGGCGATGGTGGTGAATGATGGTCGCCAGAGGTTCTGGCAAGTGTACCAATCCAGGTCGCCAGACCCTCTGGCGACGGTGGTGAAGCGTGGTCACCCGAAGGCGCGGCGAACCAAAATAAGAGAGAATAAATTCACATTTTTACAAGTTTCAAACCAAATAGACAAATTTCACATTTAAACTCATATAACAGACAGTCATAACAGCATTTAAAATACATTAAAATACGATGTTAACATTTATAACACCAAAATATGATGTTAGGATTCCATAACGAATTATTCGTATTACTACACTACAAAATACATGTTCAAATTATTTTTATGTTATTTTTATTTTATTTTTAAATGAGTAATTTTTTTTATTACATAGGTTATTTATTTTTATATTTGAAAAAATCAATATAGTCACATGAATGGTTGTGGAATTTGAACATGTATTTTATTGTGTAGTCATGTGAATGGTTGATTATGGAATGTGAATGTCATATTTTTATGGGTTTTAAATGCTGTTATGACTGTCTGTTATATGTGTTTAAATGTGAAATTTGTCTATTTGGTTTGAAACTTGTAAAAATGTAAATTTATTCTCTCTTATTTTGGTTCGTCAGGCCTTCGGGCGACCACGCTTCACCACCGTCGCCAGAGGGTCTGGTGACCTGGATTGGTACACTCGCCAGAACCTCTGGCGACCATCATTCACCACCGTCGCCAGAGGGTCTAGCGACCTCGGGGTAGGTTTACATTTAATGCTACAGTAATTTTTTTTAAAAAAAAAAAACAGGGTGGGTTTCTAGTAACCCGGGGTGCGGATATCGGCGCCCTTCGAGGTAATCCACACCCGCTCCATTAAAGACGAGTCAGATTAGATCGATCCTTATAGTGAATCAACAACACCTTCTTTAAATCGAGTTAATTTTATCCAACAAAACATGGGATGCAGCATGCAAGTCAGATGGCTGAGCACTCGCTTAGCATGCGAGAGGTATTGAGGATCGATGTATCTTTTGGTAGGTATAACTAGGACCCCTCTTTCTACTTTGCATCTCAGCTTTATGTAACCAGAGTTTATTCATAGAGTGCTCTTCTCGCATTCCACAGTCCGTTTTACATTTTATTTTTCTAAAGTTTCAAGTTTTAATTAAATTATGGATGTATCCACCTTTATGTGTAATCCCCATCAATCTAATGTTACAAATGGTGTTTCTCTTCATATCTTTTTTTATAATGTGATATAGGTGGAGAATAAATATTCAATAACGCAGTTGGTTAAATGTGATATAGGTGGAGAATAAATATTCAATAACGCAGTTGGTTATAAAAAATGTTTTGACTTTTTGTCATTCATGTCCGATATATATTTATTCAATAAAATATATACATTCACAAAAAATATATTACATATTCCAATAAATCAAATCCTAAGTTTTTTATAATAAAGTATACGGATAAACATATATAAAATGTTAGATGATTTCACATAATACATTACCAGTGTCATTTGGTTATTCAGCCACAAAACAAATGGTCGCCCTTAGTTTTGTTTGTCACAATTTCACTTGGTGTTGTATAAGCAAGAATAAATATACCAACTGCCCAGATATGAGGGCATTTAACCCCACCTGTGTTCACCAGTCACCCCTCCCCTAAAAAAAAATTTCAAGATGGGGTGATTGTCTGAAATAAAAGAAAGTAAAAAAGAGAGAATAAAATGAGTGAGACAGAAAAATGAGAGGGAGAGAGAGCGCGGGTAGGGCAACCGAGGACAATGGCGGTGGTCGTCAGGCGTTGAGGAGGGGGTCGCCCACTACCGCCCTCCTCAGCCCATCATCCTCTCTCCCTAACACCCCCCACCCCCCTAACCCCACCATAATTTTTGATGAAGTGGGATTCCTTCCAACTTGACTGGTGGAAGTACTACCCACCCAATATAACACTGAAGGTTCTATGCACTGATTTTATGACAAAAACTTGGACCTTTTATTAACCCAACACATCTTAAATTCATCCTATCATTTTTGGGTGGGTTTGAAAGTACAAGTTGTCATGTTTTTATTGGCTTCGAGATCAAATGTTTGGCCATATCTTGGGTTAACAAATCATTTCTAACATAAATATAAAACAAACCTGTTTTTTCCAGGATTTAATCTATTTCTGTTTTATCCATGTTCTTCTGATGGATACAAGCAGGGGGCAGAGTAAGATTGCCAATAAACTCTCATTGAGGACCAGAAAAAGAGCAGTACTGCACAAACTTTGTGAATCTTACATAAACCTAAATGTGTTGTGAAAAACAAAACCTTCAATATCTCTCTGCAGAGACAATTAGGCCTAAATACACAGATACCAGGAATTCAGTTAAATTTTTACTGCCAAATGTTACAGTGTTCAATGTTATGCATATATCTGATGTACACTTTATTCATATGATACCAGCAAGAACTCACCTGCTCTCTCAATCTGATTTCCTTTAACATAAAATGTACTACAAATTACCAGACCTTGAAATATTGGCATCATATTAGGAGGAAATCCAAACAAGTCATTTAGAGGAAATCCAAACAAGTCATTTAATCCATTGATAAAATTTACCTGAAATCGTGGTTTGCCAAAACTACAAAATGGTTCGGGATGTATCAGTCTTTGTGTTTCGGAAAAATAAACATGGTTTTACACCAAGGTGGATGCAGATGGGGATTAACTCACATAGTAATTACTATATTCACCATAAGCAGATGAACAATGGTGAATATGCAGACAACACATGAATCCTTGGGAGTGATGATATCCTTTCAAATATGCTGTATAGATTCATCTTGAACTTCAAAAATATCAAACTTTGTGACAGTCCAACAAGTAGGGAAGGAAACCCTCTGTAAACCATATCAGCTTAGAAATGATGATCAGTGCAGTGCAAAAGAGAGCTGAGCCTTAATACTAAAAACGACAATAAAGCCGACCTTTATGGGCACTCTAAGTTATCTGAGTCTCTTGGGCATTTCATTGACTTGCTCATTTTCATGATCTGGGAAACATGAATACAGATGATATAGAATATATAAAAATATATGAAAACCTTTTTGACAAAACTTGGAAACATATTTGAGGAACTCTTTTCTTTAAATATACAAGGAAAGAGTAGATCGACAAAAGAAAAAAGTGGAAAGAGAGTCTAAGAAAGAAACAAAAACTTGTATCACAAGTCATTTTAGAGTGAAATTAACATCCACAATTTCAGTCTTGACATATGCACGTCACATGTTACCTTCTAATGACAAGTAGGCGTCCCTTCCTTTGGCAGCACCGACCATTAATGCAAACATTTGGATCTGTGAACTTAACTGAGACAAGAAATGCTAAACCCAACAAATGGCACTCTAAATCAATGTCAGAGATGTGTATAAGCATGTCATAGTTGCAAAGTCAAATAACCTAACAAAAGTTGAGGATAAATACCTACCTCGATTTTCCTCTTAAAACAATGACTGAGTGTTGACATGATTTCAACAGAACTGTTAAAGTAACACAAAACATTTCATCCATCATGGCATTCAGATTCAGGTTTTGGTGCAAGAGGTGCATCTCAAAAAAAGAACAGAAAAAAGGCTACCTCTCAGGTTCAAAAGGCTTGGCCATTAATGTACATGCTATATTATGCATTAGTATGGCCGAACTGGACTTCTGGATGATCTCTTGTAACCCTGCCTGATAGGAGAACGAGATCTAGTCCTCTCTCTTGTCCTGTCCGCGTTCCCATTCCGATCTCTGAACCTGCTGTCTCTTCCCCAATCCCTCCCATTCCTATGATGGTTGTGGTTCCAATCTCCTCGACCACCATCCCTGCTCCCTCTACCATTCCAATCCCTACTAGACCTTCCCCTTTCCCGGTCCCAGTGCCTATCATGCTCTCGGTTTCGATCTTGTTCAGCCCTCTCATTTTCCTTCTCTCTCTGCTTCCTCCGCTCTTCTGCTTCTTTCTCTCTAGCCAGCCTTTCCTGTTCTCTTGCACTCTCTTTTGCCGCCTGCAATGCACAATAGAACGAATATTAGAGGCATGAATGTATGCAAATCCAAAATGGTGAACAGATTAGATCAGATACCTTATATTCACTGATGAAGTCCCGCACCATACCATAGCCAATATGCTGTTTTCCGGTTACATGAGACTGTGTCCTCTCAGCAGCATCATTTGCTACTAAGAAAGAGCCACAGATCTCACACAATGCCATTTTCTTCTCTTGTGTAAGCATCACCACCTTATCGTTGGAGGACTGTTGGGTCAAAGCTGTCTTTTCAGCATTTAACATATCAACCTGAAAGGGAAAAACAAAAAAGCAGAACAGGAACGTTAGATTAAATTTAAGGCTCTGGGTTCCAAATAACAATTAAAAGTGGGACCTGTCGCACCTTTCTCATAAGTGCCTCAGCCTCGTCCACCTTGCCAGCTTCACCAGCGTTTCCACTTGCTCAAGCAGTTTTTTAATTTTCTCCTCCAGCACTAATAATTGTTCAGACTTCTCTGTAGGTATTGGTGGAGGTGGTGTGACTTCAACCTCTTGAGCTAGCCGTTCTCGACCACGCTTCACTTTCCTATCTAGGTCCATCACCTGCCATTACAACAGTTTAAAAACCTAAATAAAGCACAATGACAGATACAATAAAACCATACTGATTATTTGAAAGAGAAACCCACCAGCTTCTCACAGAATTGTACAAGTTCTGCTTCAAACCTGGGTACATAAGCATCATGTCTGGGGGACTTCTCAAAACTGTAAAGAAGAACAGGAACAATTTTCATTAAGAGCAAGGACTTGATTAATTAGGTAACAATTGGCAGCTCCCAATATAAGCCTATGTCAATATAATATAAACACAGGCATCACCTTTGCAACTAAAAGAAAAAAGTTGCAACCTAGTAATTCAACGCAATAACCGAGCTATCAGAAACACTGAACCTTGTTGTAATCTAGAGTAACTCAAACATCAAATTTTTTTCACCCATGTGTATAGTAGTTGAATGTTTCCATTAGTAAATCAGATATTTCTCTAAAAAAGAGTGAATCAGATATTAAGGAATTGAAATGTCAAACTGAAGGAAAATAAAAATAGCACGACAAATATCAGCATAATAATTTATGATAAGGATGAGCTTTTTGAACAACCTACACAGCAGAATCAGATGGGCAAAGCAGTAGAAGACCCTACCCCTCTATATACAATAATAAAATAAATGTATGGAGCGCCATATTCCAATAAGTTTTACAAGTGACAGACAGTGGCATCTGATACACATTTTACTTAAAAGATTCATTTGCTCACAGGCATAGAAGAATAAATGCATATGTATAACAGAGTTCAAACATCTAAAATTATATGACCATCTCTGGATGCTTGGTTTAACCAAGGGAGCTGCACGGAAAAGGGATAAACCTCCTTGTTTTCATGAGAATGATAAGAGGAGTGGAAAAGATATAATACAAAAGTAGACATATTTATTAACAAAACGGCCTGGAATGAAAGCACTAATTAAAGACGCTTGTAACTCTAAAACTTGAGCCTTTGCCCCCCAAAGCGGCAATTAATGAATAAAAAAATCACTTAGACCCTGTTTGGATTTGAGTTTAGGTAGATTCTGTATTTGAAAAGCTCAAATTTTCAAAATCAAATCCAAACACATTTTCAACATTTAGCTTTTCAAACCACTATCTTTCTTTTTTAGGCCAACAAATTTTGAGGTTGAAAATCTAATAAAATAAAGTTTTCAAAAAACTAAGTTTGAAACACAATATTCTAAAAATTTTAGTGTTTCAGCCTTACATTCAAACGCAGCCATAGAGTGGCTATCATTAAACTAATGCTAAATTTCAACAAGATTATCCATATTCAAAATGAACACAACACCGAGGCCAGACCTTAGCGTGCACTTGCAAAAGAATACAATACCTATATTCAGTCAGCATAGACAAGACCGTAAGAGGCGAGCAGATGCATGACACTAAGTACTCAACTATTCATGCCATACTACAGAAGTATGAGTTGATGACCCAACCTAGAAGTTAAAAGATGGAGATAAGGCGATTCCAAAAAGACCAAAAATACAAGCTCACCAAACATCCCTTGTGAACAAAGGCTCACGACATCATAAAACAAATCACTTCTTTCATTCTGATTTTCCATCCTCTTTGGGGGGGGGGGGGGGGGGATTTCAAAGAAGTATCTTGACTAAGAACCTCTGGCTAACACTACCCCTCCCAATAATCAAAATCTTCATCCATGGTGATCGGTGAATTTTTGACAGAAGAACTCTGTCTTTTCATCCAAAACTTATACAGCCTAATCCATGCACAAAAAAACATTTAACAATAAGCCTGATCCATAAAAAAACCAACAACAAAAACAACTTTAAGTTCAACAAGAAAGGATAATATTCACTCATAGCATAAAAATTTAGTACTAATGCCAGAGTAAGAGATAAAGATAATGTCTAGAGCAGTTATATCTTATAACATAGAACTACCTAAAAGATAATACAAAAATAAATTGCAAATGCAACTAATGATACATTGAGACTCCACATCAAGCCCTAATAAATTGTGGAAAACCCATATAGATGGACATGTTGTACTCTGCCAAGACATATACACAACCAATGATGAAATTTTTTGTTTTATGAAAAAAGCAGATTGTGATTTCACAGATATTACATTGTACTCTGACCAAACATTTAAATGAGCAATGGTGTTTCCAATGCACCCTCGCCATCATGAAACAAATAGCCAAATTTCAGCCATATTCTCAAAGATTTAATTCAAAGAAAGACCTTGCACAATAAGCCAGTGCAAATCAATAACTCTGCAAGGTATGGCCAACATCATTGGTCAGCTACCTAGAATCCAGGAGAGATAACTATAGCTAGATTCTAATTTGTAAATTTTATAAGATAATTTTTAATTCCTCTGGAAGGTCATGATCATGTTCCCGAAATAGGAGATCAACCTAACCAGTTTGTGTATTGTAATTAATAAATATTGAATCTTTTATTATTCCCCAAAACATTCTATTCATGAATAGCAACCATGTGTGTTTCATTATACAAAGGATTAATAGAGATCATTTTCTCAACTAATAACCTTTTCAATACAATAAAATAAAATAAGACTGTAAATTTCCATGATTTACAACAAAATAAAGCATAGCAACCAGAATACAAGGACCAATAGAATTCACAAATCCCACGATTTCCCTCACAATTATGACTTCTTTCTTTCTTAATAATGATCCATTATTGAAGTATGGGACCTCAAGATGATCCTTTCCAAAACTGATCTTGTTATCACCATCAATTCAAGCCAAACATTTTATAAATGCAGTAGTACTTGCATTTACATATTAAGTTTCACATCCAACTCTGATATTAATTGCACAAAAAATTACGAAAGAATCATGAGAGCTCACTTTGATGACCAGAGTTAATGTATTCATTGCAAAAAAATTCAACATGCTAAACACACTTCAATACTTTTAGGTAGATGGTATGAGAACTTTTAACCTTCTTTTGTGCCTCTCAATGCATACCTATTACCTTGACAAATGGCCTCATGGTTTAAAATCTAACATGAGGTAACAACAAAACAATGTCATTTAAGGGAAAACCATATCCACTACCAATGTAAGAATTCATCAAGAAATATTAGTTCAGATGCCTCAAAAGAAGATGCCTAATATTCATTCAAAATCGAATAAAAATTGTCTCATTAGCATAGCATACTATTCCAGTAAGTCACATAAGCATCCCACCTACACCCTACAATACACACAGAAAGTAACCGATTTCAAAAAACTCTTTGACAGTATATAACTATCAAATAGAGAGCAGTTATGAGCCGTAAACCAAGTCAAACAAACAAATCAAGGCATCATCATTTATTTCATGCAATTTAATAGAAGTATAGAACATTACAATTAAGTTATGCAACATGCTGAGCGTTCAATAAAGAGTGTTCAATGGTTAGAAATTTAAATCAAGGGAGGATTTCTATACTTACAATTCTTCCATGTCCTTTTTTTGTCTAATATATTAAATGAACAGCATACATCAAATAATAATTCATTCACATTACACATCCACTAAATCGGGTTATGCTTATATTATAAACCTAACCAATACACCAAAAGCACCTAGGTGCTCGTGGCACGAGAGCTAAGCACTTAGCCACCTGGGTCCCATACCGCAAGCCAAACCACCTACATGTCATTCCCTAGGCCAACCCAACTGGCACACAACAAATTCGAAACAGGGTAATGCATGCCATTAAAAAGAATCTAGGAAACCCAATTACTTTCCATCTTCCAATAAGGCTATCAGGGGAGAAAAATTACACCCAAGCACAGTTGCACCCAAACCCCCACATCACTTTAAATTTTCCAAAACCAAAATTCTCAAGTAAAATAATCCATCAATCTCTTGAATAACATGCCATGGGAACGATGAAAACTAATTATGGAAAATGTCAAATTTCTAGTACACATGGCCAAAAAAGAAACTCAATTGATTCATCCAGATAAATCACAGGCTAAACTAAGTTTACAATACCATTTAACGCTCCATATATCCAGTTAACAGAATCAAATACGATGGTTATTTCTTTTGGATCTATCAACGACAGGAAGAAAAACCCAACATTAACATCTGATCACAGATCATAAAAATGTTTAAAGAACAAAAGAGCACCTCTCCTTCAGCTTCAGATCGTGAATCTTGGGGCAAGGACCTATCAAAAACGACACAAACATCAAATTATCAGTACCGCAACCGTAAAAATTCACAAAAAAAAACCCACAAATACATAAATCAATGAAAAAACCAAGAAAAAAAAGGAAGAACCAGACCAAGATCGCTGCGTGTGTTGACGAAGAGATCGTGAGGGCAGAATCTAATCATGAAGGGCCCACAGACTTCCTTGTCGTCCCACCTTATCTCCTTGTACCCCTTCTTCTCCTCCTCCGTCAGATTCCGAGCTACGGTTCATAAAAATCCAATTTTTCATCAACAGAGAAGAAAAAAACCACACCAAAACCTAGAATCACAAACCGGGAATCACAAATCGATTAGGGGATAACAAAAATGAGGCACCTGCGCCCATGAGTTCGTCAAGCAGAGCTCTCTGGGCATCCATCGCTCGGAGGAATACCAAACCCTAAAAAACAAAATAAAAATAAAAAAGCAAACCCTAACCCCCTATCTTCTCTCTTTCGGTTCTCGCTGTTTGGAATTTTGGAATTTTAGATTTTGAGGGGTCGAAAGCGAAAGCTTCGGGGAGCTAAAAGTCCACCGTTGATGTCGGTGTGGGTTCATCAGAAGCCGTTAATTTTATGGTGGATCATGAGCACGGTAAGGACCGTTTGATTGTTGGTTGTTCTGTTGAAAATAAAGTCCATTGAATCGACGTCTAGAGTTGGTTCTGCGATGGGATAAGTATTGGAATAAGAAGATATATGTGTGGACAAGTGAAAGATGAATAAGTTATACAGTTTCTCTATTAAAAGAAAATTGGGGTAAAGCGTCAACTTTAAAATGGAAAATGAGGTTTTTTTCACTCAAAAGGTAGAATAACATCTATTTTCATTTTTAGCCCTGATTTTCATAAAAATGATTAACAATAAAATTGATGAATTCTTGTATATCATAAAATGACATGCATCGTATTGGTGTTCCAATTCAAGATCATTATCATGTTCTCCGAGACTATATGGAGTGACTAGGAGCCGACAGATCACCTCCACTATTGTGAAGATTTTTAAGCTCCGCTCAACTAATAAAATGATTAGCATAATGTTAAACACAACTCCAAAATGCAATTATGACATATTTTAAATTTTTTAATAATGTTTTTCTAATAAGGTATATAAACAGGGGCGGACATATGATTTTGTATTTTTTTTAATTATTTGATGATATAAATTATAATATTTATATTTTATATTATATAAATTATATTTTATACATAAAATATATTCCTAACAAATTAGATATCAATCTAATAAATTAATAACAAATCAAATAGTATCATAACAAGGTGATCTCAATTTAATAAAACAAATCGAGCTTCGGCCCGTTTGGAAGCATGTTTGAACAACTTTTGAGTTTGTAAGAAACTGTTTTTTTCAAACTTATTTTCAAACCAAAAAAATGGGGTCAAAAGTTGCAAACATATTTTTGTGACATAGTACCTAAAACCTGAGTTTTTCAGAAACTGTTGATAGATAGCTTCTTACAAAATCATATTTAAACTCAGCTTTTGCTCAAAATCAGTTTTACAATCGTGCAACCAAACGCAGCATCAATCTTATTATAAATTTTAACAATTCTAAATTTTTAAATTCAAATATTATCCTAAGAATTAATTTAATGTCAATTAAACAATAAAGAAACATTTATATCCATAAAACAACTCTTCTTATTTTTTTGGCAACTCTTCATATTTTTATGATGACATATTTGGTTATTTAAATTATAAAACTTGTTAATATACCGTGTAAGATGAGTTTATTTCTCATTTTTATTCTTACAAAATTAAAATAATCAACTTTAATTATATTTCATATTTTTTTCTTTTCTTCACATGTATGTCTTTGAATATCACATTATTTGGTATATAAATAATTACATCAAATATAAGAACAAAAAACTTTCATATAAATATTTAATATAGTTATCAAATATAAGAACAAAAAAACTTTCATATAAATATTTAATATAGGTTATGTAACCCACTCTAAAATGTTGTGTTGGATCCGCCCTGTATATAAATGATGAAAAGTATATATCGTTTTATTTCAAATTGAATAAATATATTTTAGTAAATGTTAAAAAATTAATGAATAACTCATTTAAAAAGATATATCTCATTTTGAATAATTAAAGAGATATATGAGATTGTATTTAAAGACAAATCCGTCCCAATAAAACTTTTCGTAATCTGCATTAACAAAAAAAAAAAAAAATTGTTTCTCTGTTTCCTTCTATGGGCCGATCAATGATCCCTTTAATGATGTCGTTCCAAGGGCGTCAAAGCATCCAATTGTGTGTAAGATAACAATAAGCTTGTTTGGAAATACTATCAACAGACTTTTATTTTACAGAATGTCAAAAACCACAAAACAGGTTTTTTAATGCCCCTAATTTTGAATATTTAATCAGAAAGTCTGATTTATTTTTAAGTTAGAAACGTTACTTCAAAACAATTTTTAAAAAATATAAAAAAGATGTGTTTAAGAATGAATATTAGAAAAACAGTTGTGTTCTCACGCAATATAAACTAGTATTCAACTTTCTGTCTTTTTCACTGCAAATCAAACATGTAATCCAGAGTTTTATAATATATTTAGATAGATAAAATCATTATTTACAAAGATTTTTTTATATTTTTAACATATTATAATATGGAAAAATGATAAAAAAAATCTCTTAAAAGCTAAAAAATACCAAACTCACCTGCTTTTTAAAATTATATCTAAAAAAACGATCTCATAGATACATATAGAATTCTGCGGAAAGCCGTATTCAATGAAAATTGTATGTACGACTTGGAGGGAGCTCTTTCATATCTTTTGAGATCCACCTTACAATATGGGGTCAAAAAGTCAAAATAAGTGATTCGTTTTTAGTCCTTATAAAAATGATTTTCATTTTATAATTTTAGAAACATAAAAGACTAAGCTATCCTTATGTAATTAGATATTTAATATTCTTCCAACCCTTGTTAGATTATTTCACACAAAAAATTAGCTGATTTTAGTATTTCTAATTTTAGAAGACTTTTTTAGTCATTTTTTTTAACATCTTCTGTTTTAGTTAGGGCCAATTCAATCGAATATCACTTTATATTCTTTATCTGTCCATTAAAGCTAAAAATTCTGGCATAAGATTTGGACCTTCAGATCATAATCCAACGGTTCTGAGTCCAGATGCAAGAAAACTGCGTAAACAGACGAGGACGCCATTCTCTGTTCATCGTCACCATCATCAAAAGAAAAGAAAAAAAACCCGTTTTTGACGCAAAAAAATCACCGCAAATGGTGGCGAATTCGGCGTCTTCTTGTGTGTTCTGTCAGATCGCCCGTTCTTCTACCTCTACTACTCTCATTTACAATGTCCCCATCTCTCTCTAAACACGTATGTCTCTCGTATTGATTGCTTTCTAAACCTAATTCACTGATGCGATCGATTTCTCAACCATTACTGTTTCCAGGACGAGAGGGTGGTGGCTTTTCAAGACATAAACCCCTCCGCATTCAGGTCCTTTTAAATTTCCGATCTCCCTTGTGTATTTTTTGACAGGATTTCTTATACACACAATCCATCAAGTCTCGATTTTGATGGACCTGTAGGCATTATCTGGTTGTCCCCGTGGAGCACATACCAACCGTCAAAGATTTGAAAAGGAGAACAGAAGGCCATCTTTTGGGTATGATAATATTCTGGATTGTGTTTGAAATGTTGATTTTTTTTTGGGTGATTTTAGAATCTCTTTGTGGGTTTTTGTTTTGTAGTGAGTCATATGTTGAATGTGGGGCAAACTCTTTTACAGAGAGATGCGCCTGGACCCAGGGTACATAGGTACTCTTTTTTTTTTAATGTTTCACGCTTTATATTTATGTGATTTGATTGCACAAATTTTATTCTAGTATATTATACTGAATTATTGACTTATTGTATCTGAGTGAATTATAGGGGTTTAAGCTATATTCATAATTCAATCACCAAAAATGTGAGAAATTCTTGCATTCTATATTTATAGTACAACAATTTAAGTCTCCTTAACAGAGTTTCTGCTCACCTGGTGATGGTTCTTTGACATTTTATGTCATACATCTTTTAGGCATGTGCTGAAGGAGAAGAATTTCAATTAGAAATGCCTACCAATACATGAGGTCATTGTCATTATGGGTTTCGTTTTATGATTTTAGGCATCTACCTGAAACCATTTCAGTGTTAGTCTTCAATTTGAATCACATTTTCCCTTGTTAATACCTTTTCTGCTTGATTATTGTGAGTACATAGAGAATTAGAGATCGATTAATAATTTATTGTTTGTTGAAGAATGATATTGTAAATTTAGCTACATAGTTATATGAATATATATGTGTAGCTGTGATAGTTGAAATGCAATTCAGATTGTTAGTTAGAAGGACTCTTAGAATGGTGAAGCGCCTTTTTGTTCCATATATAGGTTTAACCCTGCTTTAACCAACACTTATGGATGGGGCGTGTTCCTCTGTTATGCACTGAATTCCTTGATTTCAATTGTTGGTGTAAAGTTTATTTCATCCATTCATTAGGTTTGGTTTCCATCAGCCTCCAATGAATAGTGTTAATCATCTCCATCTTCATTGTTTGGCACTTCCTTTCATACCAAGGTATTGATTTTCATTTTATACTATGCCTTCCATTCCTTTGATGCTCTTTTCAGCCTGGGGTTTGACTTGAAAAATGCTGCATTGAGCTATTGTTAACAGATGGAAGCGCTTAAAGTATTTGTCTCTTGGATCGCTTGGAGGGTTCATAGAGGCTGATAAGTTATTGGATAAAATAAAGCCTTCAACATGATGAACCCATACATTGAGGTCAGCTGTTCCTCATCTCACCTAACTTTGAGAAACATGATGAGTTACTTCATTTGTCTAACAATCATGAAAAACCATGTAAAGTTGCTCTTTGATTATCTTCTTCATTGTTTTCTGGTAATGCATGTTGGGTGTTTAATAAACTTCAAATTTATTATATTTTTTGGAGCATCTAGCATGAAGTGTGCTCAAACCTAATTGCCTTGAGAAACCAGTATCTTATTCCTTTGTAATGAAAGTAATTCAAAAACATGAGATCAGTTTTGTGCTCACTAGAACATGTTGGGTACTCCTGCATTAATCATTACCGTGTAGGACCTTATGATACATGAAGTCTAATTAGATGAGTTCATGACTTCATGTGAAAAAAAAAAGAAGTTTTAATTTTACTCAGTGCTCCAAACTTTCTTATATTCCATAATTCTTGTGAGGATCTGATTGAATTGGATATTCTTATTTTAAAGGGGACTTTCTAATCTCAAAATTCTTTGCATCTTACATATTCATGTTTTAAAAGTCTATAAACCATAGTTATTACAATAGTTAACAAGCCTTATTGAGAAATTTTGACTGTAAGTCATAAAGGGAGAGTGAAATGGTTTTATTTTCAGATAGAGACTGGTTCATGCCTAAATGATCATCTAACCAGAATAGCTAATGTCAGACTGATGTTCTAATAGCACCTTGAAGGATTTTGTGGACTATCAACTACAATAGAATTGAGGTTTATGTGGGATGAAGTTAGCCTCCACCTTTTAGCTCGGTTTAAGTCCTATAGTTCTTTTGACAAGGATTTTATATATGCACTCTGGGCGTGTGCATGGACATAAATGCATCAAATTGTGTGCCTCTGGTGTACGTAAGGTATATGGTACACATCTCTCAATTCCCAACTGTTTTTAATCCAAGTGACATCTGTGGTACAAAGGGATTGCTTGTAAGATGAAAACAATTTTGAAGAACAATTCTAATTAGATAATTGGTTCAGAAGGGTAAATTTTTTCCTTCCAAGGCCGTTGACATGTGTTTCAAGGGCAGAGTAGTAGTGGAAGAGGATATATTAGAACAGAGGCAGGAAGCTTGCAAGATGTGCAACTCATTAAAGATAGATGAGATCCAAAGGATAGCTCCATCAAACTTTTTTATTCAGCCGTCCTTGGCCACATGGACGGGGAAACTGAGCTGGGACTGCCAGAAAACTCAAAATATCTGGAGAGCCAAGTCTCCCCAGAAGATCCAAGCTTTTATGTGGTTGGTTTATTTGAATGATCCTCATCAAAGAAAGTCAAGAAAAATAGGCACAAGATGGGAACAAGTTATTTTACTATGCAACAAAGACATTGAGGAGGATTCTTATGTAATTTGAAGATGTGGGAATCCCCTCACGAACAAAAAGAATTAATGTGTAAAGGGAAAATCTATCCGTCTTGGATCAAATGGTTGACGAGAAACAAAAAATTATTTTTTTCTAGGATAGCCTAAGAGCGTCAGGGAACATGATGTTGGAGTTGGTTCATTCATTCTAAACAGGAACAGGGGATTTTTAACGAATTATAATTCCTTTCTTTGTAGATTTATTTCATTTGAAAATATATTTTTTGCTGTTATTTTTTAACATTTGCTACATTTACAAGGTGGATGTCCCTTCATTTCTTTCAAAAAAATATAGAAGTGATTTTTTTTTATCATGGAACTCTTGGTCGAGTCTTAGCCTTTGCATCTGCACTTTTAGTAAAAATCTTTTACTACATAAACTTATAATAGTGGATACATTCAGATCAAACTAACTGTTAGAATTAGGTAAACCACAATATTGGCACAAAACATCTACTGAAAATGAATTGCTAAAGGTAAGAATTGTGATAGGAAGGGAAGGACAAATGAAGCAAAGTTCAGAATATTAAAAGACATGTCTCTTTTTTTGCCTTATACTATATTTATAAATGACCAGGAAAGAAAATCTCATCTCTTTCTCAGTTGATCTCTTTTCCCAATCATATAGGTTTTTATGAGATTTGAGAGATGTTTCAAAGCATGCTTCAACTTTCAATAGCCAATCTCTTTAGGTTGTAATCAATCTCTCCCTCTCTCTCTCTGAATTATTTGAGTCATAACAATCATTTTTTTAAGGTGATATCACCTTTCAATAAGGTGACTTTCAGAGCTTACGTGACATAATGTTAACCATGTCATCACTTGGGTAGAAAGCAATGACTGCTTTCTGTGTTGTTCTTGGCATGAGTGCGATGAAGTGGGGCTATCAATTCAGGGGCATAAAACACGACTAGGTTTCTATGAAAAGTTTCACAGCATTTTAATGTATTTATTTAGGATAATTAAATAGGCACAGAGCACTGGTGATTCCTGGCATATAATAATCTTCACAGTACTATAAAACACATAACAAAGGAAAATGTTATGGACAATCATTCCGGCAATCACTTTTGCAGTCCCCAACATGATTAGATTTTTTTTTGAAGGTATATATTTCTCTAATGAAATACATGCTTTAAAAAAGAAATGAAGTATATATTCGTGTGAATTGCATGCATACTTTTTTTCATTTTCCTAATCTAGCATATACTATCCTAGGTTAAGGGAAGTGAGGACTGCAGGAATGACACTGTGTATCAGCACTCCATAACAAATCATGCTCTAACATCGTCCCATTGTAGTTATCCACTATTGATGCACTTGATAGTCATAACAGGAGATTCAAGAAGCCAAGAATGAAAATTTCAAGAAAGCTCAAACTAACTCTAAAGTATTTCAGTTTCAGTATGACCATGGAATAAATTGTGTTACAATGTGGAAAAAAAACAAAGGCAAAGATAATGTATACTGGATGCATCACTGTACTTTTATATAACTCAAAGAACCATGAATGACAAGTAAATTGCTCTAAGAGCAATCTCCCTTTAGCATCTCATGTTCACAACAAGTAGCTTGATGAATATAATATCTGGTGCAATAAACTCATTTAGCATACGCTAATTGTTGTAAGCAGGATATCATGATGAACAGATTAATGATCAAGTTGGCTAATATGCATGCAAAGTGTGATGTTTAGGTAGCTTTTTAAAGATAAATAAATAAATAGTGAACGTCATAAAAGTATCCCATTTCCAGGCTAAGGTTGTCTAAATGCATGGAGCCCATAAAAA
Source organism: Acorus calamus (assembly GCA_030737845.1). Lineage (NCBI taxonomy): Eukaryota > Viridiplantae > Streptophyta > Magnoliopsida > Acorales > Acoraceae > Acorus > Acorus calamus. The sequence goes on from CM060858.1 coordinate 43,542,242, forward strand.
AGGGATGTGTGAAGATCTGCAGCTATTAGAGCATAAATGTCTGCAAAACTAGCAGTTTTGGAACACATTAAGCCACATGAAAAAAAGCATTCACATGCATGTCTGATTCAGTCAACAAGTGCATGGCCAAAAATTTTGATATTCATTAATCCACATGCAGCGGCAATATTGTTCTTGAATGCCATCTTCATCCCATCTTCTCATTCTCTTTTCTTTAGACATTCCACAGTTCAAGTTTTTGCACTTGTACTCTCGTAAAGGCAGTCTGTGATTCTTCCACATTGTACTCATGATTGACCACAACCTCTTCCGAATATGTTCTATGCATTCTGTCATTATTGTTTTTTGAAGCAATTCAAACCCCTGCTCACTTGTTGTCTCAAAGCTCAGGTAAATCATCCCCAATGCATACACAGCCACTATGGAACCCATATTTATTGCCTTTTTCAGTTGATGGATGCCGGCATCGGTACTCTTATGTTGGAAATAGTCGGTCAGTGAATATAAAATTTCATCATAAGTATTAGCAAAACATTTAAATAAAACAAAACATGGATGAGAGTTTTTTTTAAAAAAATGTTAGCTCATTACCATTACTTTTATATACACCGCGCATGGATTTTTAGCATCTAAACAATCTTTCAAAAATCTGGAGTATTCGATTTGTGCTTTCCAATCATGAGCTGACAAGGTGGCACGCTGCTTTACCAAAATGTCCTCCGCTGCTAACTTGAAACTCTTGCATCTGTACAAGCAAACTTAAGTCTCTGATAGCCTTCGATAGATACAATGGCATACCAAGGACGACGACGAAGAAGCACTTACGTGGATTTCACAATGGCAAGGTGAATGTGAGGCTCCTCAGAAGAATTAGCTAGATTGGCAATGATCTCTACCACAAGGTCGTCTGGAAATCTATCAAACATGCATTCCTCATTTTTCTGCCCTTCCCTTTGTCTCTTCTTCATTGAACTCATTCATTCATTTTTTCTTTCTTTCTTTCTTTCTGACTTAAATAATGATAGAGGTTGTTGAGAGAGAGAGATGAGGAGGTTAGAGAGATCTGTTAGAGAAACAGATATATGGGGTCATTGATGGTCTCTGTTGTGATCCTCAAATAAAATATACAGTTGATATTTTGCATTCTAAAAATAGTCCGTTTGTAAAATTAACTTGACACAGGAAATATATTGGATGGAAATCCTATCTATGATTGATTGGTTGACACTAACCTCTCTATAACTGTTTAGTGGGGGATTGTTGGGATATAATAAATATTATGGGATATAAGCCAAAGTCCATTCTGGTTTGTTGAAGGGTGCATTATCTTTGGATGGTTTAATTTTGTTGGATGAATTGATTTTATTTGATATATTTTGATGCCTATCTCCTAAAAGGCTATAAATGGTTTTTTTTTTTTTTTTTTTTTTTTTTTTTTTTTTTTTTTTATATATAAGGCTCTTGTTCAAAAGAACAGAGCAGAAGGTGTTAACATCCAAACAAAACATAACATTAACACCACTAGCTATAACCAGTCAACTAGCGACTGTCGAAGTGATTCCATGCATGTGGAAAGAAATCGGCGAATGAAAGGGTCCCTAGCGGCGACCGAGCAGCGCATATCCTGTGATACCCGAGCATGTTTGGCTAGTGCATCAACCACCTGAAGATACTGCCGAGGTGTAATTTTGAAAGTTACATTAATAGCGATCTGATCCTGTTGCTGCCATCGAGTGACTAAATCTCGCAAATGTAAAGGACCAGGGCCTGGATCTGTTAATAAAATAATTGCATTAGTAGAGTCTGTACAGACAATAACATCCTGATATCCCAATCGAGCAGCAGTTTGAATGCCATCTAAAATGGCTCTACACTCCGCCTCCAACGGCTATAAATGATGATGATGTGGTTTTATATGCCAAAAATTTCCTCCAAACCCAGAAGGTGTCAGATATTCCCTATCTGCTTCACTGCTATGTAATTCATGCACTTTTCCCATGTGAATGTGCTTTTCACAAATTGAAGAATCAAAACACTCTCCGATTATGTGTACTTCCACCAAATCAAAATACAGTGCTTAAAAATAGGATTGTGAATAGAAGTACGTACAAGATTTATGTGATTCAACGATTAAAAAGTATAAAAGACTAAAAAAACAAAAGGCCCGAGGGATTCCATGTAATATCATCACTGTATAAAAACACATCTACTTCCTTTTGGGCTGTCACACATCTAGCCTTTTTTTAGTGTATAATTCACATTCTTATGTGTCGCCCAACAAGAGTGACGCGTGCTCTTAAACATTGGCGGTGGCCGTTCTGTCTCTATAAATCCTATCCGGAGCCCCTTCTTCATAACTTTTCATATTTATCCAAGAAACAAAAAAAGAAAGAACAGGAAGTGATGATTCCATTCATTCACCATCAACTCCAACCATTTTACCTCCCCCTTCTCCATCCACTTAGACCCATCAAAGACAAAAACCCTGCATCCATAAGACTCCCAAAGCTGATGATATCATTATCAGCAACAAAAACCAACCATGCCTTCTCTTCCTCGTCTCAACATCTCTTATTAACTAGACCACCACCACCCATCGAATTCCACCTTCGGTTGCGCCCACACCGCCCTCGCCACGCGCGTCGCCTTCGCTTCCATCTCCACCTCGTTCGGCGGCGGGTCCTCCTATTGCCTCGTCTGCATCTAATCCGACCGGCTCCTCTTCCCCAGCCACCTCAAAAGAGAGGCGGTAGAAGAGAAATTCGGTTATACCCATCAATCGCGCGACGCCGACGATACGGGGAGCCTCTGCTACTGCTCTGTCGGCCTCGGCGCGATCTCCACCGGGAGCGCCCGAGTCGACCCTACCCTGCATGAATGCGAGGGCGAAAGCGCAAGCGCGCGCTGGGTGATTGAGTGGTCACGCACGCGCGCGACACTCGCTGAATGCCTGATGCACTGACTATGTTGCTTTCTTCAGGAGATTATGTTTTGTTCTCACTTCATGTATTGTCTCATTCATTCAATGGTGTCTCTTGAAGAAAAGAAAAACAAAAACAAAAAGAGATGGTCCTTCACAACGCAGCGACGGATTTAGTACTTTTTGCACTTGCGCGTGTAATAAAAAATAACATGTAAATATTTTTTATTGAATTTTATTTTGAATTGTGGTTTAATTTTGAATGGCGGTTAAAAAAAAATTTTTAACTTTTCGTATCTGTTTTTTTTTTCGAAGAAAACTCTCATGTTATGTGATTCTACATTATTATTATTATTTTTTTTCAGCCCAAATTTCATGGATAAAATATTAGCTAAACATATACTCATAAATGTACGGTTTTTTTATTTTATAGATGCATCAATATAATTCATTTATTATTTTTTTTATAAAAACATATATTTTATTAAATGAAGTATAATATTTTTAAAAAATTTAAAACACGTGTAGATTAAAATTAAAACTAGAAATAGGATTATACGTAACATTATCTTTTAAAATAGACATTCTTGCAGACCTTATAAACTTCCACCGCCCTAGAGATTCAACCTACCAGTTTTACAGTTTCGCGGAGAGTTATAGAAAATCTTTAAAATTGTTATCTATGTATTTTCTTTTATTAAAGTTTTGTTATATTCTCAAAGTGCTTTGCTTGGACCTTTAACAAACTCAATTGTTCTGAATGGGGTAAATAACAATTAAAAAAAAAATTTGAGCGCCTCAAAACTCTAGTTTTTCTTCTATATTCTCTAACAATTGAGTTTGGATAGCGGAATTGAGTTACTTTGGATAGATAACTATGCCAGTATAGATAACAAATCTACAAGAATAAAAGATTTTCTGTTTGGTTGTATTTTTTTTATTCTCATTGGAAAACGTAAGAATAAAGGTTGAGTTGTTTGTTTGATAAAGAATAAAATATAAATAAAGTGTAAAAAAATTGATTTGACATGTGGACCCATTGATGTATAAGAGATGTGGCCCATTGATGTATAAGAGGTGTTGATAGGTGATTTAATGGGATGATGTGTAAAAAGTTGATTTGACATGTGGGCCCATGGGAATAGATAAGGTGAGTATAGCTTATCTTAGGGGTTGCTTAGAATTGTTATACTCTCTTATACTCGTTTAAACTGGCTTAGTAATACCAAGTTATACCCTTCAAACAAACAATTATTTTTCCTATCTATTCTTATACCACCCTTATACTCCCTTATTCCGTTACACAAACGGGGGTAAGAGCATCTCCAATCCTATACTCAAACCTTTACTCAAATTTAAATTTGAGTAAAAATCACTCAAAACTTCTTCCAACCATTTACCTATACTCATACCAAATCAAGTTTTTACCCAAACTTTTACCCAAATCAAGGGAGACTCAAATCTTTACCCAAATTTTTAACCTCTTTTTTTTTCTTTTATCTCCACATTTTTTTTCAAATGTGACATTTTGTTTTTCTTCAACTTTATCTTTAGTTGAATTATATTAGATGTCTTCCCACCCCCCCCTCCAAAATTTTCACCATCTCTTAAAACAAAACAAAAAATATTTTTACTTTTTTTAAAAAAAAATTGGATGATAATAATTTTTAATTTTAAATATCTTGAAGGGCAGAAAAATTAAATAGTAAAAATGTTTGATGAAAGGACTTTGAAAATGTTTATAGGAAATAATTAGGAGAAGAAGTGATTTTTTAAAAAGATTTGAGTAAAACGCAAAGTGATGATTGGAGACACATCATATCAAATCAAGTTTTTACTCAAATTTTAAGTGAACTTTGGGTATAGGTTTGAGTAAAGGCTGGAGATGGCCTAAGGCCTATTTAAATAGAGATATATATTATTTTAATATTTATATTTATTTTAAAAATAGATAATTTTATCAATGAAATAAGTGATTTTTTGTTTTATTGTGTTTTTTGTTATTCTTATTGAGAAACTTAATAAATGTGAGTTGTTTGGTTGATGAAGAATAAAATGTAAATAAAGTGTATAAAATTGATTTAATATGTAAGTCTCATCAATGTATAAGAAGTTATATAAATTTTGATGTGGTGACATGTGATTTACCAAGTGAGTCGTCCTATATCAGTGGAGTAATAACACAAGTCCAATAGGGATTTGAATGCAAATATCAGTTTATTATTAATAATCACTTATTTTATCTACTCAAACATTTTTTTTAATTTATTCTCCTCTATTCCCACTAATTCCTTCAATGTTCCTCTTACGGGTTTTAGGCTGCCTTGTGATCCTCATTCCTGATAAAGCCCAAGCTTTAGCCTTTTTTTTGTGTGTTTCAAATGGTCATTTGAGACGTAAAGCCCAAGCTTAGACTGTGTCTCACTGTCAGTACCCCCATCTTATTATAATTTAATTGGTACTATTTAACATGAATGCGTGTGACCATGACAAATTCTTATGTCTTTGCTGTTTCTATTCAGTTTATCTACTTCAGATATTAATAAGCAATATCTGTCTTTTCTTTTTAAATTAAAAACAAGTCATATCAATTGATACTATTGTTAAACGAGACACATGTCTCAATGGATGTTGTAACATACACTCATTTTTTTAAAATTACTAACACAGCATATATAATCATATAATCATGTAATGTAATATATATTTTTTAATTTATATATAGTGTTATAAAAAAATTAATATATATGTATATTCAATATGTTCCTAAAATATCTAATACAATATATTCTTTTATTTTTTTCATAAAAAATGTATAAATTTTTCATGTTTAAAAGATGAAGCATATAATACACAGCAAGTATTTTTTTTTTACATTCAAAAAATGGAACACATATAGCTTTAAAAAAAATTAAAATAGGTGGAGAAATTCATCTCCATCACACCCAGCTGTCCTAATGATTTTTCCATCATATTTCGTCTCCGGATTATTCTAATATTATGTTTTTGTCTTCATTATCATTTCGGGCGAGCAGTCCATTCTGGAGCGAACCATGGGGCCCACCTATCGCTACGTCATCCATGGATATACGTGGCCTACTTTTGGAGTGACAAGTGTATTAAAGATGGTGGCTTCCAGCTGGACAGCCATGCAGAGATATATCTCTTCCCATCCCTCTCACACTTTCTAAAGTCCTCCCCTGCATTTCGTGAACTTACTTAACAACGAAAAGACAACAAAAAGCGAAATGTCATTATCACCCTTTGTCATATAGGGGGGGGGGGGGGGGGGGGGGGGGAAATTATTATTATTATTATTATTTTTTGATATCGGAGGGACTCCCCGTGGCTGACCTTACGATTGAACTGGGAAAACTACCTCTGTCTGTTTGCCCCGATCCTACAGAAAATTCTTTCGAATAATCGTCAACAAACAGGTGGGTAAGTCAGCGTCAAGACTCGAACCCAAAACCTCCCCTTTAACCAGACAAGTCCTGAACCGTTGTGCTATGACCACTGAGGACACAAATTATTTTTAATTATTCAAAGAGGTCAATAATCCGGAACATATGGAATTGATAAAAGAGATATTCAAAAATATAAGAGGATCAAGTTATGTCTAATAGGCGTCGGACAATTTGATTGTCCATTGCATTCCTGATCGTCCGATCTTGATAGATAAATTAATTGAATCACAAAAAAGAAGGTTTAGAATTTAATTGCATTTTAAATTTAGTTTTGAAATCTTATCAAATATCTCAATCACAACAAAATAAGAAGATTGAACGGTCAAGAACGCGTTGGACAATCAAATTATCCAACACCTGTGGGACTTAACCCGATTCCAAACATAAGATCTAAAATACGAGTCTCACCATGAAAACAGCGGCGTGCTGCATGTCACGTGCATTGTGATAATTAACTCGGTGAGTGCATTTCATATGAGAATCACAAAATTGTTCACCTTGAGAAAGATTTAAAAAAAAATAAAAATTGAATATTTAAGTCACTCATGTAGATGCTTTTAAAATGTTAGTTTCAAGTGAAAAATAAAATTCAAACTCTTTCTCAAACACCATCTTGCATTCAGCTTCCAATCGCTAATCATTTGTTGGTCAGCCTTAACATCATAAATCCAAATTAAGGTCTACATAAAAGGAAAATTTCAGAGAAATGGTAGTTATCAACCTCAATTTAATTTAAAAGATCTAGATAAATGTTAGTACATAAAAAGTTACTTTCAATGTGCGTTCTAACGTGGACAATACAAAATGGCCGAACCAGCTAGTGAAGTGGAAGACCAAAGGAACTGGGGGAACTTACATAGGAAAGGATGTCAAAAAATGTATGGAAAAGAATGCCCGAAGGTTAATAGGACATGATGGTTCTGCCAATCAAGATTAACAAATGATTTTGGAGTTTTGGTAACAAAATATTATTTGGTGAACTGTCATAACTCATAACATAATAGACCATATTCAAAGGATGCATGAACAATTATCTAAGCAAAGATCACTACTAAATCTTCATTGATCTCACATTGACTTTGACTGTAATATTTTAATTTTACATGTGTTGCGGTGGCATGTCTAGGTAAGTTTGATTGTCACTCTACACGCTTTTGTTTGGATACATAAATACTATACATGATAAAGAAGGAACAGGGAAAAATAAAAAAAAAAATTTGGTTGCTAACAAATAATAGATGAGTATACATATGGTAGAGTATACATGAATATGCTGATTTTCGAGACTTGCACAGTAAGAAATTGTCTTTTTTGTCTCTAAGTAGGCTCACGGGTTTAAAACGAGTTTTTGTGTAAAAAAATTGTGTTTACATGTACTAAACGCTTCACATTCACCCAATTCATAGGATTTTTGAGACTATTAGACCTTTTAATTACCCACCATCCCTTTATCGAAATCATTTTTTTTATTTTTATAAATTCTTGTCAAGACCAAGTCTTTTCTTGATAGGATAAAAGATTAACCAAAAAAAATATATACAAATAAAAACAATATTGTCCACATATGTTTCACTTATTATTCATAATTTAATCTAGGGTTTTTTATTTTTATCTTCCCACAAACCATTGTATTTAGCGATCGCTCCCTCACTTTTTTGTATTTGGATTTTACACTCCATATTTAAATGATAATTCATTTTTATTCCCTGAGAGAGACCTATCTGTAAATTATTTAATTTTCTTTTTAGTCTCTAATAAGGAGTAAAAAAGAATTATCCTTTAAATATGAAAAATAAAATCAAAATACGAAGTAAGAAAGCGATCGCTAAATATAATGATTTGTGGGGACGTAAAAATAAAAAACCATTTAATCTATGTTCAACTAAACCAGATAACAATTATTTTATTATTACATTTTTTTTACAAAATAATTAAAAAAAATCAAAACAGTAACCCCCGTTTGGATAAACGGGGGGTAAATGATTTAATTCATTCTTTATTTATACCGCCGGATAGGACTAACATGAATTATGTTGTCTCTTCAAAATGATATCCTTATTTTTAAAATAAATTAAATTAAACAAAAAGTTCACTTAATCATTGTTCATCATCATCAACTCCAATTAAACCTCCCCCAACCCCACCCACACCCAGAACCTCCTCTTCCCCTGTATTCACCCCCTACTTTATAAAACCTCCCCACCTTTAAAACCCTCCCACATCCATCTCTTCCAACACCCCAAACCTCATGAAAAACAACACCCAACCTTCAATGTCTTCCCTTCCTCATCTCCTCATCACCATCACCCTCTTCATCATCATCTCCTCCACCCAATCCACTCTCATCCTCCCCCTCCACCACTCCCTCTCCACCACCTCCTCCACCACCCCCCACCACCACCTCCAAACCACCTCCCATCGCCAACACATACGCCACAACCGCCACAACCACCACCTCTCCCTCCCCCTCTCCCCTGGCAGCGACTACACCCTCTCCTTTTCCATCGGCCACCGCCCCATCACCCTCTACATGGACACCGGCAGCGACCTCGTCTGGTTCCCCTGTTCCCCTTTCGAATGCATCCTCTGCGACGACGAACAGACCACCTCAACCTCCCTCCCTCCCCCCATCTCCGCCACCTCCTCCGCCGTCCCCTGCGGTTCCCCACTCTGCTCCGCCGTCCACTCCTCCCTCCCCTCCTCCGACCTCTGCGCCGCCGCCTCCTGCCCCTTAGAGACCATCGAGACTTCCGTCTGCCCCAACCCCTGCCCCCCCTTCTACTACGCCTACGGTGACGGCAGCCTCATCGCCCACCTCCGCCACGACCACCTCTCCATGGAATCCCTCAAAGTCGCCAACTTTACATTCGGCTGCGCCAACTCCGCCCTCGCCGAACCCATCGGCGTCGCGGGCTTCGGCCGCGGCCCTCTCTCCCTCCCCGCGCAGCTCTCCTTCCTCTCCCCCTCTCTCGGCCGCCGCTTCTCCTACTGCCTCGTCTCCCACTCCTTCGACTCCGACCGCCTCCGCCTCCCGAGCCCACTCATCCTCGGCCGCGACGACGACGACCACCGGAGGTTCACCTACACGCCGATGCTCGACGACCCAAAGCACCCATACTTCTATTCGGTCGGTCTCGACGCCATCTCCATCGGCAGCGCGAGAATCGACGCACTCCCGAGCATGAGAGCCGTCGACGCCGCGCGGGGGGTCGGCGGGACGGTCGTGGACTCGGGGACCACGTACACGATGCTCCCGCGCGCGCTTTACGAGAGGGTCGCGCGCGAGCTGGATGAGCGCGTCAGAAGGAGGTACGCGCGCGCGAGGGAGGCTGAGGCGGAGACAGGGCTCGGGCCGTGCTATCACCTTGGGGAGGAGGGGGTGAAGGTTCCGAGGATGGTTTTGCACTTCGCGGGAAACGCGAGCGTGGTTTTGCCGAGGAGGAATTACTTCTTTGGGTTCGAGAGGGGGGAGAAGGGGAGGGTTGGGTGTCTGATGGTGATGGGCGTCGGAGGGGATGAAGGGGAGGGGGGACCCGCGGCGACGTTGGGGAACTATCAGCAGCAGGGGTTCGAGGTGGTTTACGATTTGGAGAGGCGGCGCGTCGGGTTCGCGCGGAGGCCGTGCGCGGCTTTGTGGGAGTCGCTCGCGCGCAGTCCGTAGCGCGCGCGCGCGTGCGTGCGGGGGGCTCTGTTTTGGTTTTGTTTATCTCGTTCGAAAGGCGCACGTGAGAGGGGTGGGTTTGACTTCGGAAGGGTCACGTGTGGCTTTGACTGGCGACGACTGTTTATATGTTTTTTGTTTTTTTTTTAATACAGTTGGGTTTAAAAGTGGGATTAGGGAATAAAAAAAGAGAGATGTTTTGAGAGTTCAAATGTGAAATATTTCTGTATAAATTTTTTTAGTTTTTTTTAGTGAAGATATGTGATATGAACAGTAATATATGATTTGGTGTTTGTGAGTGGGGATGAGCTGTCAACAGGTCCTCTCTGGTTTTATTATCCATTCAAGTAGAATTTGAATATCGTTTGGTCCACAAAATTCAAGTCTAATTAAGTATCCATTTATGTGGGTCTGGTTTCTTACATTTCCCAAATCAATGCAGCTGTTGAATGATGGATTAATTAATATAAAAAAAATTGAATGATGTACAGACTTTGTAAATGTGCTTATATGAAGCTAAAATATAATCTCATACATAATAGATAATAGCATATATAAATGATATAGATAAATCATAATTAAACGATTTTGATATATATATTTATAAACACATAATATGTAATATACCATAAGAAACAAAAAATTGGGCTTTATAATTTAAATTATAAAATATAATAGATATCATTATTTATATTTTATACATACATTATATCTCGTATTTTGGTATGTGCATGAAGTTAATAAAGTGATAAAAATTTAATTAACATAATGTTGTTAGTGTAAGTGATTGGCCAACCTTGCAGGGGCGAGTGTGGTATGGTTCGAGGGTGACACGGCAGCTGTAGAGTTGGATATCGACCTGAGAGCGGTGATACAGGTGGCCTCTCGTCCACTTGATTATTGACACTTCTTATTTGCTTGTATTTATTTGTTATGTCATTTATGTTTTTTAATTTTCTCGTTCTTGCTCAGTCACTACTATTATACTTTACTTAATAACAATAATGCATGTTTACATAAATAAAAAAACATTAATTTGAAGTTATTTATTATAAAAATTGAAATGAATAATTATCTTACGAAAACATGATATTGATCAAATAATGGATGATATAAAAAGTGGACATTTGCTTCAGTGGACTGATGCATCCCGCTTACCACCCAATTCTTGGACGCATTGCATTTATTCTCTATTAATATATATTTATATAATTGTATATAATATTTTTTTAAAACCCATGAAAGGACTGCTGGGATTCTTCATGATTTGGACGCCAATTAAGAGGAAACGATGACATCAACGCGTCAAAACGCGTCTGGCAATCAAAGCCGTCAAAGGGCGTGACTCCAAAAGTATTTAAAACATGGTACATTGCGTTCGGACCCCTAACTAGGGGTGCAACTCGGGCGGGTTGGGTCGGGTTCGGGTCGGGTTGGACATTAACCCGCACTGCAGAGAGTCCAACCCGAACCCGAGCCCGAACCCGACCTCAACCCGAAGTGTTCAACCCGAACCCGAACCCGATCTCAACCCGCGGGTTCGGGTCGGGTTCGGGTTGAATTCGGGTTCGGTCGGGTTTGGGTCGGGTTCGGGTTGAATTCGGGCTCAAGTCGGGTTCGGCCGGGTTTGGGTCGGGTTCGGGTCGGGTTCGGGTCGGGTCGGGTCGGGTTTAACACATAAAATATCATACAAAATATTTAAAAAACAACAAAACAAACTCTAATTAATTATTAATTAAACCTTATATACAAATAATTAAAAGTGAATATCTATAATAATTAACCCAAACACAACAAACATAGTGATACTCTAATTTGTGTAATTATTTATTATGTTTTAGGAATTTAGGGTTTTGGATATAGATATGTTGTTATGGCAGCATAACATTTGTTAACCTGGGGGGTCGGGTTCGGGTTGAACCCGCGGGTTGAACCCCCCAACCCGAACCCAACCCGAATTGGGTTCGGGTTGGTTCGGGTTCGGGTCGGGTTGAACCCGACGCCAAAAAACACCAACCCGAACCCGCCCACGAGTCGGGTTGGGTCGGGTTGGGTCGGGTTCAACCCGCCCAAGTTGCACCCCTACCCCTAACGTTCTTAAACACGCAGATACTCCCTCTGTATTTTAAAAAACATGCAATTACACCCCCAAACCTTAGATTTTCCATTAAAACTGTATAAAAGTACAATTTTACACCTTTTTTTTTTATTGTTTTCATTTTAATTAATTTTTGTTTCATTTCATTCTAACAAAAATACATCCAAACATATTTGAATAGTTAATTACTATATAAGTCAAGATTAATTAATTGATTTTTTGTAAACATTTATAAAGTTAAAGTTAAAAGTAATCTTCAATTATTTTTGCCCCCATATTAACATAAAAGTGTAAGTGCATGTTTTTGAATTTTAAAGGGGGTTTATGTTGGTTTTCAAAATTTCAAGGGATCCAGGTGTATTTTATCCTTTAAAATAATAACAATAAAAGAGGGTGCCAGGCTGGCTTGGTGTCGCTGTCCATTGTGCACGTACGCACGTCGCCCCATGCGTTGGTGCCGCCGCACGCTTTTGTTTGTCTTGTTGGGGCCTCTTTCGTACCATCCATATTCATCTGAGCCGTCCAATCTTGATCACTTGTATATTTCTTATCCAATCTGAGCTGTCCACTCACTGAATCCGATGAAAGAGTTTTACAGTGCCCGGGATATGGGCATTGTTTTATGGGCCCTGATGAATTTAACCAAATTTTGTGGGAAAAGGATACACAAAGCCCATGTTTGGTTCAAGAATTAAATTATTCTGATGTTTATGATTATTCTAGTATAAATAAGGATAAAATGATTTTGTGTTTGGTTGTGTTTTGAATTATTCTCGTTGAAAAACGTAAGAATAAAATTTTTGTTGTTTAGATAAAATGTGAATAAAGTATGGATAAGGATTTATAAAATGTAAAAAAGTAATGATAGTTGATTTGACAAGTGATTTATAAGAGGTGATGACAGTTGATTTGACAGTGGGCCCACTTATTCTTTGGGTGGAATAACCTAGAATAACTTTAATTCCAGAGGTTGGTTGGAATCTGTATACCAATTTATACTAGTTTATTCTGGCATACCTATACCATGTTATACCACTCATCCAAACATTTTTTTTTACTTTATTCTTCCCTATACCACTTTATACCCCTCTATTCCCCAACCAAACATGGGAAGTCCCTCAATTGTAATTTATTCTATTTTTTTTTTAAATTATAAACTTACATTTTTAAGTATATAATGTTATATGAAATAAATTATATATTAAAATATATTAGTGTATTTTTTTTTAATGAACAATATTAAAAAAAAAAATTGGGTCATATATAATTATATGACTCATATACTATGATAGTGCATTATATATTACGTTATCATAGCGAATGAGACTGCAAAACAGGCTACAAAAAGGATTGCGTGTATCAACGCTCAATTTTGTGATGAAATAAACTATAAAATAAAACTGTCATCCTATTGATTTTTTTTATTATAAGGGAGTTAAGAATTTTCAATTATAAAATTAATTAAAATTTTATGACTTGATCAATATTTTTCTTTTTGGGTTATCACCAAGGGTAACTGGGAGTCTGGGACTAGTTGAGTCGAGTTAGAGTTCAACCCAAATTTAAAACGGGAGTTGGAGGTCAATACAATATATTATTAGTACCCGTATGGATCAATGTTTGGATAGATTCTACTTTTTAAAAGCTTAAATTTTTAAAATGTGAATCCAAACACATTTTCAGCGTCGAGTTTTTCAAACCATTATCTTTTTTTTAAACTAAAAAATCTAATAATTAAAAAACCAATGAAACAACATTTTTAAAAAGTTAACTTTGAAATGCTAGACTCTAAGAAATAAGAATCTCAGTGTTTCAATCACATATCCAAACACATCCTAAATCTTAAATTTGGTTTGGTTCGAATTTGGGTTGGATTTAGAATTAAAATGAGTTTTGATTTAGCTCATGTTAAGTTTCAAAGTGCATGATATCTCATGTGTAAAATGATAATAAACTAAAAATGACATGATAATGGAAAGAGAATGATAAAATGAACGATAGATTTAGAATAGAATAAATTAGATAACTCAAACTTTACCTCAAATACTAAGTATTTCAAAATTGACACGCATAATTAACCCGAATAGAATCATATTTCATTTACAAAATGAAAAAATATTATAAAAAATCTAATTCAAGGATTTACTTAATCATTTATAATTAAAAATTCTGGTAACAATAAAAGACTTTAAATTAAATGATCTTATCTAATTTTTAAATTCTCGTCTTCAACACCTGTAATAACGACGCTTTGCATCCTCTTCCCCACATACTCTTAAACCCTAAACCCTAATGCAAGCTAATTCGAAATTAATATTTAAATCCTCTATTTTTTAAAATTTGAATATAGCTACAGAAATTTATAGTGACTACAGAAGGGGTAGAAAATAAAATTGAGTGTACATAAATGTTTTAAATTTTTGCTAGTATTGACTAATGCTCTCCATTAGGTGACTGTGGTTTTACTTTCCATACATAAAGTTCAGATTAGGGCTGGTAAACGAGTCGAGCAGCTCGGGCTCGGCTCGGCTCGGTTAAAGCTCGTTCAGGCTCGTTCGATTAGATAAACGAGTCGAACTTGAATAATTTTTAAAACTCGGTTTGTAAACGGGCCTGAGCCGAGCCGAGCCCGAGCCTGGACGAGTTCGTTTACTTAATAGAAAAAATAGAAACAAGCCGAGCCTGAGCCCGAGGTTATGTTATTTTCACATGTATAAGGTGTTGTGATTTGTTAAATGTGACTTTTCAAATATTAAACAATATTTTTTTTAGTTAAACGAGCCCGAGCCGAGCCTTGATTCGAGCTTCGGCTTGACTTGTTTAACAAACGAGCTGAGCTTTAACCGAGCTTTTCACGAGTCCAACGAGCCGAACTTGAACATGAAATGAAACTCGATCCTGAGCCGAGTCTGCTGCTAAATGAGCCGAGCTTGAACAGGTCAAAGCTCGACTCGTTCGACTCGTTTACCACCCTTAGTTCAGATTGACCAACCACAAACACAAAAGATATATAGACCCATGTGCAAATGTTAACCAGGTGCACTGTAAGAGCAAGGCTATGCTTTGAACACTGGATTTAGAAGTTTGCCTTTTGGGAAACACCAGAATATCATGTCCCCCGTTTTGGGAACCACAAGCTAAGTCATATAGTTTTTGTTTGTAGATCATCAAATACTGTTATTGGATCTTCCATTATTTACAATATTGGGATATATTCTTCATTTATTCCACGTTCTTGATGATGATTGATCACTAACAAATAGCTTCAATCCTTTGATCTCCAATGAAAAGGAGGCAGATCATGTCAAAAATTTATCTGATGATCATGTTAACACGGTTTCTTGTGAAATAAAATTTAATGTTTAAAGTAATGGACATGCGATTCAAAAGGAATGATCAGGAGGAGATTCTGGGACGCAAAGAGGAAGGATTGCCTAAACGATTTCAGTAGTCGTCCCAATAAAGTGGGTTGGCTCGGATTCTCGCCCTTCGTTTGAACATACTTTTAACCCATTTGATAACACTGTTTTGGATTGAATCTGCCTTTTTAATTAAGTTGAAAGCTCAAATGTGTTATCAAACGCGTCTTAAAAAGTAGATTTATTAATTAAAAATTTACTTTAAATTTTTAGTGCAAAATGACTACTTTTTAAAAAATGCATAAGCGTTTTCCAGTAATCAAAGTATATTTAAATCATTTTATTTAAAATCTTATTTTTTAAACGTATTTCTAAACGCTACTTAGTAATTTTTTCTCACTCAGATTGTCCCTACGATTTCAATATCGTTCAAATGAATGCGAAAAATCCATAGATCAGAAATTCTGGAGATTAAAAAAAATAATTTTATTTATTCCTCTTTTTTTAATGAAATATATTTGTAATATGTACAAGACTTCAAGATCCTTAATACTAATTCATAATGATGTTAGCTAGAAAATATTGCCTAACCACATATACTATTTCAATTATAGGAGAAACATTGTTAATTCAGTTTGGATAATCCAAAAATTATAATGTAAAAGAGTTTTGTTATGATTGGTCCTCCCTAAGTGGGGGCTCTTGAACACAGTCAAGGCTGACCTTGAGAAGGTGCGAAGTTGTTCAGCTTCCTTACTTTCGATCTTAATAGCTGTTTTATAAATTGTTCAGTTTCCACAATGAATGAATTGGTAAACATAATTAGTATGAATGATTTAAAACATTTTGAATGTTCACAGTTAAAGTCATAGATCACTACACTGTAAACGTTCGACGGGTCTTCTGTCACCATAAATCACTCAAGTCGACTGGCATGTTGTCGTCCTCCAGTACATATGTTCGACAGTAGGACTGTCGAACTCCATACATAACATAGGTTGCCTAATAGTTTGTTTGACGGGCCTCCCGTCGCCCATGACCCCCCAGGTCGACTGACCAGTTGTCGTCCGCCAGTACACTATTCGACTTTAGAGTTGTCGAATGACTTTCAGAACACATACATCAATTATCTCACCTTAGTGATTTCAGATGATGGGGAAGTCATTTCTAAATGTTTCGGTTGGTGGGGAGGGGAAATGAGAATAGTGGATTATAAAACGAAACATATTAATTTTGTTAACTTTTTATGGTTGGGGGATCAACATCTAGGTTGGTGGGCCTATACCTGCCCGGTATTGAAAAGGACCAGTTGGTGGCGGAGCGAACACGTGTCCTCCAGCCACACTCTCTCACTCACTCTCTATTAAGCCTGTCAACGGACCGGATATGGTCATATCCGTATCCGTATCCGAAATTTTTTTTTATATCCGTATCCGTATCCGACGGATATTTAAAAAGCATATCCGTATCCGTATCCGACGGATTCGGATAATTATCCGAAATATCCGAAATAAATAAATAAATAATTAAATATAACAAATTTTTATTTAAAGTTTAAAAATTGACTTAAAATTAAAAATTTACAAACACAAGTCCTAACTTTACAACTATTAGAAAGAATAAATAAATAATTAAACATAACAAATTTTCATTTAAAGTTAAAAAATTAACTTAAAATTAAAAATTCACAAACACAAGTCCTAATTTTACAACTATTAGAAGGAATGTGAGCCACTTGATCAAAATCCAATGGTAGATATTAAATACTAATATTAATATTTTTTTAATGCCATCGGATACGGATATTTTTCGGATCGGATAGGGGTATATCCGTATCCGATCCGAAAATTTTCGGATACGGATACGGATTTTTCGGATATCGGATATTTTCTGCATTTTCGGATACGGATTCGGATCGGATGCGGATATTTTTTCGGATAATTGACAGGCTTACTCTCTATTATGGCTCCGAATGAATGAACACAATTGTTTTCGTTTTTTTATCGGTGGGACCAAAATTTTCAAACATAAGGACGTCAAATCGGTTGGAGGAACCGAAAAGGCTCATCATACATTGGATGTTCCCGATTCAATTAAACCCACCGAATGGACGAATGGCCCCGCCCAATTTACCTTACCCATTGTAAATGAGACAATAAATGAAACGGAGTATTTCAACGCTCTTTTGGGGAGTTACTATTCGAGAGTTAAAAATATATTTTTTTATTTTTAAATTTTCCATATAAAAATAGTAAATGTTATGGAAAATCTTTTTTAAAACTCTAATTCTAATCTTCATATATTTTAATTTTTTAAAATAATATACATTATCTAATAAAAATATATGTTTTTATAATATATATATATATATTTCAATGAATTGTATGGATCTATTTATGAAAAATGTAAGAATTTTCTAACAAGATATATATCTCGTTAATGTGGGTGTATGATATTAATAAGATATGCATAACTAGAATTTGAGTTAGAAAAAAGACTACGTGTAACAAAACTCATAAAATATAATGTTACACGTGGTCTCATTTGCAACTATACTTACAATCTCATATACCTCCAACAATGCATAAATCCCGTTGAATGAAATATATGAATTTCATTTCTTTAAATAAATCTATACAATTTATTATAATAAATACTTAATGATTTTGAAAATTTATGTTACGTGACAAAATATATATCACGTCAGTGTCCCTCATATTTTCTAAAAAGATAACTATTATACGAGGGAACCACAAAAATAAAAATGGATGTAAGACCTCAATTATTCAAAGGGTAAACACAACACAACAAACACGAAACATTTAACAACCTGGTTAGAACTGCACTTAAAAGAGTGCATAGAGTGCATCCCTGGGCCACATATAGAACAGCAATTTATGTCCCACTCGAGTTTTTACCATTGACTTTGTTTCATCTCTGGAAAAATATTACAATCATCCTTAACATATTTTTACTTTTTCATACATTTTTGTTACTCAATAAATCTAGCATAGGCAAAACATATAATGTTTTTACTTCCAGATCTTGAGAAATGATTATCTGAAACACAAAATACAAATAAAATAAAGCAAGAACAAGAAGACTATAGACATGGGAAAATTTATATAAATTTGTTGCTTCCCACATAATCAAGTATACAATCATACACTGGATTCACTAATGTAAGAAAGACTGTAAGTGGGCATAACATGAAGAAGATGAACTCACGGAGCACATATTTAGACAGGAACAGCAGCTGGGGTGGATGGGGGGACTCTGTTTTCAACAGGAATCTCCACGAACTCCGCAAGAATAGCCCTGAACTCCTCACCAGACATAGTTTCCTTCTCGAGGAGGACCTCGACGATCTTATCAATAGCTTCCCGGTTGTTCCTGATGTGGCTCAAAGCGATCTCGTATGCTCTGTCCGACAGCTGCTTCACGGCGGCATCAATGTCTTCGGCGAGTCTCTCTGACATGGAGTTCCTTGCCATCATTCTCATGATCACGTCTCCATTTTGGGCTGATGCTTCCATGAGCGACCACGGTCCGATCTCCGACATCCCAAATGTAGTCACCATCTGAAGAATATAAAGTGAAATCAGTAGTTTCATTGGAAAACCTGACAAGTCAAACTTGTAAATGAAGTCCCAAAAGAACATGAATTCGAACATGGGACAATGATATGACATGACACAGGCATGGCAAAGAGACAATGAATAAATAAATAGATAAATAAATAAATAATGTATGTTATATTATGATTATTTTAAAAATGGAGCACACTCCCATAAACTATAAATGGCATAACTACGATAGTGTGTTAACTATCTACTCCATTAAAATTTTTAGATCATTTGATTTTATGTGAGCATAAATTTGTGAATAGTTGATAAGAAAAACACTTAGTTGTTGCATAAATGTCATGGGTCTACGCTGTGTCCATCATGCGTCCAATGCATGTTTGAAAATACAAAAACTTATTTTGAATGTTGGACATGTATGGGATGTGGGGGAAGGTGTCCAATCGTGTTGTTTTGTGTGTTCGATACGTGTTAGACACGGACACGGCATATTATAAAAGTTTCCATGCTTCCTAGAGCAGGTCCCATCTAGGTCACTTCCAAGGGGCACACCTTCTAATTAATGTAGAGAAAAACATGTATGAAATTTCTTTGAAGTACCTGTTTGGCTAAACCAGTAATCTGTTGGAGATCACCAGCTGCACCAGTAGTCACTTCTGGCTCCCCAAAGATCACCTCCTCAGCAGCTCTGCCACCAAGGCCACCGACAATTCTAGCAAACAATTGCTGCTTAGATATCAATGTTGGATCATCCGCAGGAATGAACCATGTCAGGCCACGGGCTTGGCCACGTGGCACTAGTGTGACCTTCTGGACCGCGTCATGTCCTGGAGTCAAAGTTCTACAAGAAAGAAAGGCCTAGAATTACTTGCAAGCATTGACCAAAATATAAGATTACACAAGCAGTTGCAGGGAGAATCAAGCAGTTGTTTAACAATAGCACACATAAAATGAATACCACTGTCCTGGTTAGTGATACTAATGTAAAAACCCTACCATCACATCAGTTTTAGCCATTTAGGCAAACAAAATAAGCAATAAATGAAAAGTGCTTGTATTAACCAGGTTCACCAAGCAGTATAAGAAGGGAAGAACAAAATTACAAAGGTAGTGGAATGAATGATATGGGTGATATTGCATAGACAAACCTTATGCCAGGAAAAAAAGGTTTGTTATAGTGAATCTCAGCATCAACAGATCATGGATAGACTTAATGCAATATAAACCATAAGGACTCTTTGTGATCATGAACAAAAACAGGTCAGTTTTTCTTGATCATGACTGAATGGATGCGATAAGAAAGAATGACATGGAAGCTGTTCACCGTAGGTGTACAGCTTGGTCTCATCTTTATGTTTCTCTTCTCTGTTTTTTTCTATAGTAGAGGTGAAAAGCAGCAACTTTCGACATCCCAAGAAACAGACACCGGGTCATCCATGTAGTTGAACATGGAATTTGAAGGATAAGAATAGTGAGAGGCTGTTTAATGTTTAAATTATTATCATGTGCATGTTTAGAATCACTAATTAAATAAAATATATTGCTCCGTAGTCCTTACCCACAGATAGCATGTCCAACTTCATGGTATGCCACCAGACTTTTGCTTTTACCATCTGTCATAACTGTTCCTTCCATTCCAGCTACAATTCTGTCAATTGAATCATCTATTTCCTTCGGAGAAATTGCTGTCTTCCCACGACGGCCAGCCAATATTGCAGCCTCATTTAATAGGTTTGCGAGGTCTGCTCCACTAAATCCAGGTGTTCTCATGGCTACAACATCAAGAGACACATCACCATCGAACTTTTTATTGCTACCATGGACTTTCAGAATCTCTGTCCTTCCACGTACATCAGGAACATCAACAGACACCTGCCCAATCATACAAGTAACTGATGATCATCAAAACAGAAATGTGAAATCCTACAACATAATCTATTGTCGTATGGAGGATGACCCTGACGCATAACAATTTTATGCTTATGAAACAAATGGAAATTAGACAAGAAAAAGACGCAAGTGAAAAAAATATGGGAATTTTCCAAAAGTGCAGGTGATATTACCTGTCTGTCAAAGCGTCCAGGCCTTAGTAGAGCAGAGTCAAGAATGTCTGCACGGTTAGTGGCTGCTATTACAATAATACCAGTGTTGCCTTCAAAACCATCCATCTCAGTCAAAAGTTGATTAAGAGTCTGTTCCCTTTCATCATTTCCTCCTCCTATTCCTGTTCCTCTCTGTCTACCAACAGCATCAATTTCATCAACAAACACAATGCATGGAGCATTCTCCTTGGCCTTCTTGAAAAGATCACGGACTCGAGAAGCACCGACACCAACAAACATCTCTACAAACTCGGACCCTGAAATTGAGAAAAATGGGACACCTGCCTCCCCTGCAATCGCCTTGGCAAGCAATGTCTTCCCAGTTCCTGGAGGTCCAATAAGAAGAACACCCTTAGGTATCCGTGCACCAACTGCAGTGAACCTTTCCGGTTTCTTCAAGAACTCCACCACCTCCATGAAATCCTGCTTTGCTTCATCTACACCAGCAACATCATCAAATGTAACACCGGTGTTGGGCTCCATCTGAAATTTTGCCTTGGATTGGCCGAAAGCGAGGGGAGAGCCAGGCCCACCAGGCCCACCCATTCCTCCGGATGAACGCCTTGACAGAAAAAACAAACCTCCAATAAGGAGAAGAGGGAAAGCTAAGTTTCCAATTAAGTTGAACAATAGGTTTCCCGAGTCTTCTTGGGGACTGTGTGCAGCAAAATCAATATTCTTCTCTCTAAATTTCTGAAGGAGCTCCTGGCTGAGTCCTGGAAGTTGCACACGTACACGCTGCAACCTGTTACCCAACTCGGGAGAAATAGCCTCTACAATTGCTATGGTACCATTTTCATATAGATCCACCTTCGTCACCCTGTCCTTGTCCAAATACTCCAAAAACCTCGAGTATGACATTCTTGAAGAAGATACACTTTCATCATCTGCATAAGCATTCTTGGCACCCACTAAAGCGGGCAAACCAAGCCCAACATTTCCAAGAAACAACTTGAGAAATCCTCTTCTGCCTTCATGCACCTTCTGCTCCAAAGATGCTTTCACAGAGATGGGTCGAGACAATATGGCCAAAGAAGGAAGGCCTGATGAAGATGCAACATGCCTACCATAAATTTCTTTCTTCAGATTTTGCTTACTGCTGCAGGTGCTTAACCCATTTGCAGTAAGGCATACTGACGATGATGCCATCTACCCGAAATTGAGCTGTAGAGCAGGGTGGCAACACTGCACATTGCACAGAAGAAGTAAATTTTGATGTAATTAACTGTCATAACTTATCATTATCCAAGTAGAGAATCAATCTTCCATGTGTTTACAAATGGTCCAAAAAAAAAACTGAATAAATGATTTTGAATGGCACAAGTCTTGAAACTATTTATACAGGGGGCTTGGACCCATAATAGCCCAGTGGTTGACAAGCAAATTTGCAACCACGAGGTCATGGGTTTGAGTCCCATTGTTTACCTAAAAAACACTATTGAAACAGAGAGAAACTACGTTGAAATTTATCTTTTCCAGAACCAACTAACAATTAATGGTGCTACATGAGTTCTGCAACTCTTATATGAAAATTTGTAGGCTTACACACTCAATTTTACCCATTATAGTGTCTAATGTAAAATTCATGGGACTATCACAAAAGGAGAAACAAAATATTATAAAAATGTATAAAAGCAACAAAAATAATATAAAGATCCATATTCAAATTCACAATTGGGGACTCTGCCATACTGGAACTTTCCAAGTTTGTAAATTTTCCATGTAAAACCTATCGAAGGTGTTCTTCCACACTATAGACACGCAAACCAGCAGTAGTACTCATTTGAGGCTATTTGAAATTTCTTGTTCGTGTATTAATGAACCTAAAGTGATCAATATACATCAAAGAAACATGTCAAAAACAATCTCATATTCAACTGTAGTTTTTCTTCTTTTTTATCCATTTCTTTTTGTAAGATGAAAACTTGCCGAGTAGTTGAACATATCATAGTTCATTCTAATGGAAATGGTGTTTCAATCCTGTGTATGTGTGTTAGTGTGTCTATTTAAATTTCAAAATGGATCATATAAATCTAGTCCAATAATGTATTTCAAAAAAATCCTAGTATATCAATGACAATTATAATGGCCCATCAAAGTCAGAAGATGTTAAAAAATAATACATATACAATAACCGTATTACACACATCACGGTTAAGTACTATTCTCAAACGTATATGAGATAAAACAGAATTAACTGACAATAAAAAACATGTAAAAGATGAAATATGTAAAAGTAACATGGAGAAAAATCAGTGGGTTTGAACCCATAGCTTGATTGACAAGATTGTTATCAACCAAGAGGTCTTTGGTTTGAGAGCAGCTTACCCATACAAAAAAAAGGAGAAATTCAGTGAAAGTTATGAAGTGATTAGTAAGTAACTAAGAAAAAATGAAGGCAAACTATGATGTGGATGTTGTGTCGCAAATCGCCATAACAAAAGCTTTATAGATATCTCATTTCTCCTCTCACGGTTTCAGCCCAGGCTTCCCACATTACATATTCGATCATCCTCTATCCCACCCAAGACAAGATCTATAATCAGTTGTAAAAGTCTCCAAGTTGAAGCTGCTATACAAAAGACAAACTGACCTCACAGAGCTTATGACTAATTGCAAACCGATATGATGTAGAAATCTCCCAACAAGAATAACCCATGTTGATCAAATTGCAAGTGCAATCCACTTCCCAATTGACTTATCAACGATATGGATATGGCCCAACTTATGACATCCTCTTTTCTCCCATCTTTTGAACTGCTGATTATTTAAATTCATCAGTTCGATATCTTGTGAAGGTAAGCACAAGAAATCCACAACTTATTTGGGAATGCACAAATGAATAAATCATTCCAGACACCTGAGACTATGTTTGGATGTGTGGTTGAAACACTGAGATTATTAAAATCTAGCGTTTCAAACCAATTTCAAAAAACCGTAGTTTTGACAGCTTTTCAATCGCTGGGTTTTGTTTGGCCAGGTAAGAGGGTGGATTTGAAAAGCCAAACACTAAAATGTGTTTGAATCAGTGTTTGGGATTCTTCCAATTTTCAAACAGAGTCTAAATCAATCAACAGGTGGATTTGGTCCGGTCATCAAAATATTATACTCTTTTCAGTTCATCGCACGACCCTTCTCTCTACAAAGAGAGAGAATTCATAAAAGTGTAAGACGAATCCTTCTAGTTATAGTTCACACATGTATAGAAGAACAACAGCTGCATCGACAGAGCTCACAGGGCATATATTTTCAAGGAGAGCAAGAAAAATCAACACTTCCTAGGGTTTGTAAACAGAGATGGAAATCCTGAAAACAATACAATCCCCAACACAATTCAACCAAACCTCGCAATTAAACAAGTGAACAAGACATACCTCGCTGTGCGAATTTCAGCAACAGAAGCTTATGTGTTTCTGCAGCGGTTTCAGTGATTTGTTGTTCCCTTTTAAAGGGGGTGTGATTGGAGTGGAGAGAGAGTAAATGAGAAAGGAAGGTTGGCCGAGCAATTGTTGACGACCACCAGCTTGAACCCTCTTCGACGTTCCGGGAGACGTGGCCTTCTGAAATAACACGACGATGATAAACCTGCGCGAGTGGTGGATGATAAATCTCATCGGACGGTCTGGATTTTCGTGGGGTAGGAGCGAGCGGTTGGGATGCCCTTTGTGGATGGAGATATTTTTATGTTTTTGTTTTGAAAAATGATGGGGAAAATTATATGTCTATTGCGCAGTCACTCAAAGAAGGTAATGTTATATGAAATAATGCATATAAATACAATTGTATATTTTTTTTGTTTTAAAAAAATGAAAATTTTTTTTGCTTTATTGAATCTCCATGCACTGTGATAATGTAGTATATGAGATTGTTAATTGGGTTACAAAACAAAATGAGTATATCAACACTCAAATGATACATTCAGTCCCATGTGTGACACAATCTAACAACTCCCAATTATTTTTTATTTTTTAAAAATGGATTATTAACCCATCCTGTTCATATGGGAGAATAGGGGAGGAAAAGAGAATAATAAGACAAATAAATTGTTTGTAAGGAATTAAGAGGGTGTAGCTATGCCAAAATATACGAGAATGAGTAGGTATTGATATTCTATGTTTTTTTATAAAATTGGGTTATTCCATTCAATCTATTTTACTGACATAAAAGAGATCTACGTGTTAAATCAGATGTCATCACCTCTATTACATCAGAGGACCTACATGTCGAATCAATTTTTCACTTTTTATTCATTTTGTATCAATTATTCATTTTGTATCAACAATTTATTCATTATCAACCAAACAATAAAAAAACTTATTATTATATTTTTCAATAAAAATAATTAAAAACATAACAAAACAAAAAAATGACTTGTTCTTTATCTATACTAAAATAATTATTTATCTCATAATGACTTATGTTGCCACTTAAGATAGATAATATTAAATCCTGTATCGATCCATCACATAAAATTTCAAAATGGGAAAGGTAGGGTTCCATTTTCAAGAAAAATGAGATAGAGAACGGGTGGAGGGGGGGGGGGGACTCAGGCAGCAACGGGGGAGGGAGCGAACAAGAGAGAGAGAGACTGGGGGTGGGTGGGTAGAGAATGGTGATCGGCCGCTTCTCACTTTCTGTCTCCTTGTCTCTCTCGTTCGCTTCCTTGCCCTTACTCCCACTATGGATGTCCTCCCCTCATCATCCTCTTCTACTACTTCCTTCCTTGTTGTTGTCTCCTCTTTTGCCTTCTTCCCCCACATCTGTCGTTTTTCTATCATTTTTAAAATATTTTTTACCATTAACTTAACAATTTTTTAAAAATTTTGAATAAATTTTTGGTTAAATTATATACACAAAATATATATCTATATATACGCGTATTACATATATCTCTTAATGTGGAGTGTCGTGTTAGTTTTTAAACATTCTATTAGATCCCATTTGACATTTTTTTAAAAATAATATACATCTTTATTCTTTAATGATATATATATTATTTTATTTTAAATAATAATATATAAACCTAAATAAATTATGTAAATTACATGCGGTTTTTTTAAATAAAGTGTATATATGTGTTTGTATATCTTATTCATGTATAAATGTATGCCCAAAAATGGGAAAACAATTAGGGGTCCCTGTGGTCATCTGTATTACTATATGTTATTTTTAGGTCTTTAAAATTTTTCAAGTTTTCTTAGGTCCATAAGGTGGTGAAAAATTATCTTTAGTTCCCTCTAGCTAGATGTTGTTTAAAAATTAAAAAATTACCCCCCGCCCAATTATTTTAGTATATTGTTAATCCATTACATTGTCGAGTATTCCCAGTATATTAGTACACTGTTAATACTCCCCAATACATTATTAATATTTGCATAAAATGCCATTCACCTAATAATTTCAGTACATTGTAAACACTCTCAGTACATTGTTAAATATCTATAGTACATTGTTAATACTTTTCAGTATATTATTATTTTTCACAAAACTGAGCGAGAGCATTTTTGGTATTTTTAAACAACATTCGACTGAAGGAACTTAAAGATAAATTTTTACCGTCTCATAGATCTAAAAAAACTTAAAAATTTACAAGAATCTAAAAATAATAAAAGAGTGATAAAAGGAACACCTAATTAATTTCTCTAAAGAAAAAATATTAGGCTTTACAAAATAATAAAAAGAAAAAATAAATTAAGCTTCGCAAAGAAGAATGTGTGTAACACTTGTGTTTAATAACATCAATGGAATCCACCAGGTCATAGCACAAATTGCACAATGGTCATGGCTTATATGGGAGTTTAACCCAAATCGACAAAGATACTTGATAAAAAAAAAAAAAAAAAAACCCTCAACCAAAATAATAAAATCCGAAATCTTCAAAACCCTAAACCCCCGTTGCGAGGTTATTCACCAAAAGCCACACCGTACACAACAACCATAGGCGAGCCACCCATAGTGACGCACACCGTAGGCGATCGTTAGGAAGGAAGAAGGCATCGGAGTGAGGGAGGCGACACAGGAGACAGAGAGAGGTGCATCTAACGCAGACGACCAAGGCTTTCGACATCTCACCTTCTGCAACTTCTACCCCCCTTTTTGTCTTCTTCCGTAAATTTTAGGGTTTTGCGGACTATCAGTAGGTAGGTCTTCTGATAAACCACCGCCGCATCATCCCCCATTCTCTGCGCAACTTCTACAATTCCCTCCACCGACGAAAACCCTAAGTTGCCGACCGAGTTCCATTCATGGCGTCTGTAGAGCACGAGCAGGCTAACAAGGCCCATAGATCCCACAAATCGGGGGCTTCTGCCAAGAAGAAGGGGAAATCCAAAAAGATCGACAGCAAAGACTTGACCGAAGAACAGAAGAGGCAGCAGAACCCTAAGGTGTGTTATCGGAGAGCCTGATGGATCGATTTCCATTCACTTTGTTTGAATCTGTTGATTTTTTGCAGGTGAAGAATCGCTGATTGTTTGTGTTTTGTTTTGGTAGGCATTCGCCTTTCACTCGTCGGTAAAGGCCAAGCGTTTACAGTCCCGTGCCGTAGAGAAAGAACAGCGCAAGCTCCATGTGCCGACAGTGGACAGAACAATCGGAGAACCGGCTCCTTATGTCGTTTTGGTGCATGGACCTCCGGGGGTACTTGCTCTAGTGTTATACTTGTATCTGTCATCTCTCGGAAATCATAATTCTGTTTTTCTAATGCCTGCATATGATTCTTTGTAGGTTGGGAAATCACTGCTGATCAAATCTCTTTTTAAACATTACACGAAACAAAACTTACCCGAAGTTAAAGGTCCAATCACCATTGTAACAGGTCCGTGTTATGTTTGCTCAGATCTTGTAGTGATCGCTATTTCATCTGGCATTGGTTTGAAACTCTTTGGGAATTGATGTCAGAATTTTGGGACTTAGGTCCTGTTTGGAACCAATTTTCAAAAATATATTTTTTTTCTCCGTAAAAGTTGCTATCAAGCTTTTCAATAAAAGCTGCTCTCAACCATTTTTTTCATTAAATTTTTTTTTAACTTTTATCACATAGTCCGTTTGACATTTGGGTCCGAACGGGGCCTTAGTGGATTGTGTGGCTTTTTTTAGTTGTGTATGTGTATTTTTGGAGAACCAGTGTGTTACATCACACAAAAATCTCATGCAATTCTTTATCCAATATCTCATGTTAGGTAAGCAAAGACGTATACAGCTTGTCGAGTGTCCAAACGACGTTAATGGAATGATTGATGCTGCGAAGTATGCGGATGTGGTGTTGCTACTAATTGATGGCAGTTATGGTTTTGAAATGGTGAGTGATTCGAGACATTCCTTCTAGGCTGTGCATTGGAGTGTACGCTCTTTGTATAAAATCCTAAGTCATGTTTGAGAATGAGAGTTATCTTTTAGCTATCCAATTTCACTGCCTTTTCTCTTTGACATCCTTGGAACTCTAGGGTCTGCATTGTCTATGTGGCAGTTCAACAGTCCCAGGCCACATTGAAACACAGTCTAACTTCAGAATCTGGTCGTATCATTCATAATTGATTTTTTTTTCTAATGCTATTTTGGTCAGTCAAAAATGAATATATTGCAAATGTTTATATAGTTGATTGCTAAGTTTAGCGTGCAATTAAATGGTTCTCTCTTTGTATCACAATCTATAGGCATCTAGTTTGTGTTGTCTAGCTCCTTCTCATGTTTTTTTTAAAAAGTTTTTTTTTTTGGCTTGATTATTTATCTTGCACCTGCACTCTTGGAACAATACTACTTAGAGTAGTATATAATATCTCCAACTTTTTTCTCAAACCAACTGAGCATGGGTGCTTTGTTTTTATTTAAAGTGAAAGGCATGCTTAATCCTGATTTCTTTGCTCTATCCTACTTTTTATTTGATTAAAAGAAACCTTTTAAATCTGTATTCCATTTTTTTATAGAGAAATGTTAGGCATTATGCCTTAAATTTCTAAATTTGTATATCGTTTGGACCAGACATCAGAACCGTTCAAAGTAAATCATCTTTTAATTATGTTCAAAGAGGCTTTATATATATATATATTTTTTTATTTTGAAAATTGGTGCTCACTGTGCACATTTGGCACAGTGGGGTTTCATCCCCTGACCTCTTTACGGAAACAAGAGTGCTAACCAGCTAACCAAAGTTTGGTTTGTTCAAAGGGGCATATTTGAATCGAACATGCTATATAGTTATGAGGGTTAAGGCTGGTCGTTACTTGAACATATAATTCATTGCTGTTACATGATCCATTTCCTGTATAGTGTATGCTATACTCTTCATGCCAGCTGAGCTGTTGACATTTACTTTTCGTATGAAGTTTCACTGCCCATGAAAAATAGTCATGTTGATTGTGTTATCATTATAAATAGTCAGTGAATTGGATCTCTGGAATTTCCTTGCTACTTGCTTTGTATAATTATGACATGTTTGTTCGGTTTTTGTTATACAATTTATTTGTTCTCAATATAGTCATTTTGTTACAGGAAACATTTGAATTTCTCAACCTTCTGCAAAACCATGGATTCCCAAAGGTGATGGGCGTTCTTACACATTTGGATAAATTCAAGGATGTGAAGAAGCTAAGAAAGACTAAGCAGCGTCTCAAGCATCGGTTCTGGACGGAAATAAGCCCGGGAGCTAAGCTATTCTACCTGTCTGGTCTTATCAATGGGAAGTATGTACTATACTACTACTAGTTTAGTTTTTCATTACTGGCTGTATATAGTATATATATTTTTCATGATTTAAGGATGAGTGTTGTCTGTAATAGTTGTTGTTTAATGACTTGGGAGGACATGCTTTCCATTATATTATGTTAATAACGGATATCTTATTTGTGAAAATTCCATGATATTGGGCAACATTGTAAATGTTGAATTTGGAATGAAGACTTATTTGATGTGTATCATTTAAATTAAAATGCTGGTTTGTAATGTGGTCGTTCTCATGCTTTCAATCATTTCTTCATTGTCTGGTTTTCATTAATGTGAATATATATATTTATGCTATGATTTACGTTTACATTATGCACATGGTACAGGGAATTTACTTCTTATTGCCCTTTCAACTAATGACCAGGTATCCCAAACGTGAAATTCACAATCTTGCAAGATTCATTTCTGTAATGAAGTTTCGTCCACTTTCTTGGCGACTTGAACATCCTTACATACTGGTTGATCGTTTTGAAGATTCTACTGCTCCAGAAGAAGTGCAGCTGAATAAAAAATGCAACAGAAACGTTATATTATATGGTTATGTTCGTGGTTGCAATTTGAACAGAGGCAGAAAGGTATAAAATTATAGCTATCCATGGCTTCTTGAAACAACAACACAAGATGTTTCCCTTTATTGCATTAAATACAATCTAATTATCAGTGTCTTTTGTGGCAAAAGACAACTAGGTAAATCATTAGTCTTGCTGTGCTCATTTTTCACTCTCGAGGAAGTTTTTCCTAGATTTTTATTTTTATGTTCTTTCAGTATGTCTCCTCTATGTCCATCATTGCAAGATGAAGAAAACAACTATTTAATTATCTTATAATCTTATTTAAATTTCATTATGAGTTGTATCATTTTGTGGATCCCTCTTTTCCAGCAAACGGTCCCAAAAAAAAAAGTTTTCTGATCAGTGGCTGACATTTTCATTCAATGTGATGTATGCATTGTATTATTGAACATTTCGGATCTTGTCTATTGTAAGATGAACTCGTCCTTGCTTTTTATGTTCTAAATGTGCGAGGATCTTGTTCTGTTTGTAAGATCATCCACCTTTCATGATTATTTTAAATTGGGACAGATGTCCCCATATCCTAATAAGTTTCACTTTACTCGGTTTACTTTCATATTCACAATCTGATTAATTTTTATGTCCGTTTGCATGATCACGGCATTCTGTTTCATTCTATTTTCCCTTAATATTAGAAGTCACCTTTTTAGATCTTTTCCTTCCACTTGATTGCACGTTCATGATTATTACCTACTGAAACCCAGAGCTTCTTTATATGCTAATTGGAATACTTCGCATGACGGCATGGAGTTCCCACCTGGTGAAATGATTCAGGAAACTATATACACATCTCTGTAACTAGTTGTTGCTTGATTTGATTTTCTGAACATGTTTACATCTATTGTGAATTTTCAGTATGATTGTTTAATTTTTGCTGATTGCCAAGCACATGAACGAGTTATGAACATATGAGTTTGTGACAGCTGATATGCATGTTTCCATTCTCTTGACAATTAATTACCCCTATGACCATGAATGATTACATTTTTGTGCTGCCATGTTGGGAAGTTTCCCTTCCCGTCAATCTTTTTAATTATAGTTTTGTAAATCATGATTGATGTTTATCTTTTACTCTTTTAACAGGTCCACATAGCCGGTGTGGGTGACTTTAATCTAGTTGGTGTTACATGCCTACTTGATCCCTGTCCTTTGCCATCAGCCGCCAAAAAGAAGGGGTTGCGTGACAAAGAAAAACTTTTTTATGCACCTATGTCTGGTATTGGTGATCTTCTATATGATAGAGATGCTGTTTATGTGAACATTAATGATCATCAAGTGCAGTTTACTCAAGTGGATGATGAAAATGAATTAGTGGCAAGGAAAGGTATTTCTATGATCTGTATTAACAATCAGTAAATTTTGGTTGGTTTGTTTTTCTTTGATGAAGGTTGTCAATGGAAACCGATAATCCTATAATCCACTCGATCTTTCCTTAATAATCAGCATTTGTATTGTTTTTTTTCTTTACGGAAGGTGGGAGATAACTGCCTGTATAGGAAACCCGTTCAAGAAGGGGAGACATTATGGACTTTCATCCAATAGAGTGAGAAAAGGAGATAAGGTATATCCATGAAAGGTACAAAAATGACAGATCACAAATTACAGCAAGATCTTTGCAAATGTAAAGGGGAAGCTCCCATCACAGTTGAGAGATGAAGATTTAGGATCTCTGAAGCCTTTAGACCTCCTAGGTTCCCATTCCATGTATTTTCAACATAGGCGTACTTTCTCTGGAAAAGCTTTTCCTTGCTGGTTCTCCATATATTCCAACGAATTATGCGTGGGATGAGTATCTATAATTTTTTTTAACAATAGCATGCGTATGAATTTTCAACCAATAGTTTGAGGAGGGCTGGTACTCAATATTCTTTGAGAACCGGTAAAGCTTATCTGGTATTTCCTCAGAAAAAAAGTTTATCAGGTCAATTTTGGATATGACTGTTCTTAATCCCAATAAACCCTACCGGTATCCATATACAATTCACATATAATTTTGATACACATTTTTGTGTATATGGGGATTTTTAAGTCGTATTATAATAATTAATTAGTTGAATGGCTTATTTAGATTTTTATTTTCTATAAGCTGTCCTTAGTGTATGTTATGGTAAAGGGGAGGTGGCTTTTTTATGGATTTGGTTTAAGAATTTGATGAACATTATATATATATTTGCTTTGTAAACTTTAGCATCTGGTCAACTTTCATTTTGGGCATGCAAGAAGGTTGATTATTCATTATTATTTTCAGAAATACATTATGCAACAATGTGTATGCATTATAATAATTTCTCTATTTTATTGAATGTTGTAGTTTCCTTGCTATATATGTATACTAAATGGAGTTAAACATGACCAAAGCCAGCACAATTTGACCCATATCATCAGATAGTTATGGAATGAATTTGGATATTATAATTCGGTAATGGATTCAAGTTGGCTTTCAATCATTAATAATATCATTGATTTGGTTCTTGACACTGATATTCTACTTGAACTCAATCTGTTAGCCACCTTATCTGCTGCTTTGGTAGAATATCTGATTATGATTAGCATTCGCTTGAGGTAAATCATGACGAACTGTTCTATAATTGTTTTTACTAAAATTATATAGTTATAGTATGGTGTTGCAAAAAGGCTTGCTATTGACTTTTTTTCCCCTAATTTAACCATGTACTGTTTTGAAGCTCCACGTGTTAATACGTTTCTTTTGGTGTTTGGATTTCCCACCAGGAAAGACCCATGATGTAGGCATGGAATTGGTGAGAAAACTTCAGAATACAAGAGTCCCACTTGATGAAAAAATGGAGTATAGTTCCATTAGCCCTTTTGGAAAGCCTCATGTTTCATCTGAACAAGATCACAGTCATGATGTCCCACAGCAAAATTATACCAATAATCAGGAAAATGATAGCTCTTCAGATGAAGAACTTGAGAGCATAGATGATGCAAGTAGTTCAGATCAGGATGAAGCCATCGGAAAACATTTGAAGGAAGATGAAATGGATGAGTCTGATGAAGAAGATGATGATTCACAGGAAGAAGAGGATGACATTTCTGACCAGTATGATCTAGAGGTATATACTGCTTACTTGTTCTGATTGAATTTTGCTACGAACTGTATACTTAGATGCCCCATTGTAGCAACTGTAGTTGAACTGGTAGGTGACTATTTTATAAAAATGTAATGGCGAAGTATACATTACAATGCTGGTAGTGTCATTTTTGTTTCTAATCTATTTATGATTGTTACCTAGTAGTATGCTGTTTTCTTCTACCCATGTCACTATCTTGAAAGTCACTATAGTTTATCCATTTTTAAATTTCGATACGCCATCCTTATGTATTATTGGTTTTGTCTCTCTGTGTGTAGAACCTCTAGTTCCCTGTTTTGGGGATTTTTCATCTTGACTTGCCACCTAGGTGTAGGATTGCCTCCATTGGGGATGCATTAGGGATCTATTCACCATCATTCACTGTGGGTTGGAGTGAGTTCATCTTCAAACTTGGATCATCACCATTTTACATAGATGGGATTCTGAAGATATCTTTGGCGGGTCATTAGTAGGTGTACGATTTCTGTAATGCCCGTGAAAGATGTAGGTAAAGCGTCATCCTTCGTATGTGATCCTCCATCCGTTGTGTACCACCTCACTGTCATGTTATCACTCCCCATTAGTATATGGTAAGCATCTGTAATATCAAATGTGCATTCATT
Organism: Acorus calamus; assembly: GCA_030737845.1. NCBI lineage: Eukaryota > Viridiplantae > Streptophyta > Magnoliopsida > Acorales > Acoraceae > Acorus > Acorus calamus. The sequence continues at coordinate 43,576,441 of CM060858.1, forward strand.
CTTATATATACTTATGGAAAAATCTTGTAATTTGACAAAGCGCCAGTGGACACCACATTTTCGTAACTCTTGAGTTCTACGATAGCGCAATATTCCTTATTGTTGATCGTGTAGGTAGTGTAGAAGATCACCCCTTTAAGCTAGATTCGTCATACTTTGCTTTAGGGTTAAACATGTGTGGTGGGATATCAACAATTCTCTCGAACAACATGAATGTTTTGTGCAAATCGAGCTTTGGGTTAGCTGGTTAGCACCCCCTGTTTCTGAAAAGGAGATCAGGGGTCAAAACCCACCGTGTCAAATGTGCATGGGGGAGGCACCAATTTTCAAAAAAATGCAAAATAATAACATGAATGTCCTGAAGGGTGTTGCTGTTGCGATGGTTGATGAAGCGTTCGTCGACTATTTTTTCCTCGATGGTTGCAATGTCGTGCCCGCTTGGAAGAGATGGACCGATAGCTGGACCTTGATCAAGTTCCATTTGTCCTTCTTTCACACAATTTTTTTTTTTGAAAATTGGTTCCCCCCTTGCATATTTGGCACGGTGGGGTTTGAGCTCCTGTCCTCTTTTTCAGAGACATGGGGTGCTAACCGGCTAACCAAAGCTCGGTTGCACAAAAAATTATTACTTGGTCAATCCCCCTTGTAGGCTTGTACCAGTCAAAAGGGAAATATTCTCTTTCACCGCATTTTCTGCAAATTCTGTAGACATGCTACAGTCCCACCGTTGGTGGTTGAGTTTGAGGCCAGGGGCATATGGGTTTGTGGTCTCCTCTTGTGGAAGATTCATTGTTTTATGTGACTACTTACGCTTGACAAGCTTCTCGGGAATGATTCTAATCCAAAGAGAATCCAGACTGTAGATCATTCTCCATAGCCATTTTCCCATGAGAGCTCTGTTCATTTTTCAAAAATTGAGAACACCCATGCCACCTTCCTTCTTGGCTCAACAGTGAGGTCCCATTTTGCTAGACGAGGGTGATTCTGTATTCCTTTGTGCCATTTCAAAGGAATCTTCTTCCTAATTTTCTCCATTTTCTGAGAATTGACGAGGGACCTTGAAGATCAAAAAAATCTTTTTCTATCACCTTTCTTGACCCTTTGCCAGAAGAAATCTCGCAAATTCTCAACATTTGTAAGGTGCAAGAAATCCCATGGATCCCACTCACCTTTATCCACACATTTGTTCTATGATGACATTAAAGAAGAGATGGTCCTGCATTTCCTCCTATAAACAAAAAACTCACATACAAGATTCCCATCATGGGCCCATTGAGCGTGATAAACCTTTTTATTTAAGATCTTGGTGAAATTTAACAATCACACAAAGCTACAAACTTGTAAAGATGCAGTGACGATCTTTACAAAGGTTGTCAGTTTTTTTTTTTAACCATTACCAAACTCCAAATTAATTCACAAAGTTTCACCTAATTGTTCTATTGATGTTCACCAACTCGTATTTTAGTATACTAGGTTTTTACCATTTGTTATTCTAAATAGAGTATGATCTTCTCTAGAAGGTATCTTGTGCTAGTTTGATCAACTGATTCAACCTAGCATTTGAATGTCTTTTGCATCATGTTTAGAAAGGAAGGACATTAGTGAAACTGGAACCAATAAGATATAATTGGTAACCATTTTCAATTAGTTTGTCAGTATTTCAACAAAGTTCAGACTTCAGATTATGCTTCACTCAAATTTTTAATCTGTTGCATGCGTGAGGAGCACCCAAAGGTATCTTCTTGTGCCATTTCCCAAGGAGAATTAACCCATAATTGAAGCTGGGAAAATTTTGATATTTTACATGAAGGGTGAAATGGGAATTACAATAAGATAGAGCATAAAATGTAAAGGATCACCTTCTTCCTTTTTCAAATTATTTTCTTCTTGAGCTTTGATCTTCACGGTGTACTTTGTCCTCATGTTCTTTCCGATCAGAATTGGAGGAGTAAACTTTTCTATTACTTAGAATACTCTGATTAGGAATATGTGGTAGGCAAAGAATTATCTCATTGCCCTTACAGCACTTTTATTGCTTCACAAGAGAGGATAATGCCTCTGAGTCTTGGGGATGACATGATAAGGTTATTTTCAACACTTATCAGATCTGATTTGGGATTAAGAGCATTGATGGTATCTTTTTTTAAAGGATATATATATCTCATATCCTTCTATTTTCATCTCTTTCTTTATTTTTCCCCTTGTTTTTGCTGCCTTTTGGATGTGCAATCTCTTTTGTTCATTTCCACAATTGACCGATTGTGCAATCTTGTCAAACCTATAAACAAATTCCAATTGGAATTCTGCAAAGGTTGTATTCGGTAGAGCATGAAAATCTTGAGTGGTGTAGGTTTGGGCCCTTGTGTGGAAGCTGGCGATAGATTCAAAATGACCAAACAAGTGAATCGTGCTTCTTTGAGTGGTAAGTTGCTTTGAGTGATGTTCCCTTTTGGCAAGTGAGTATCAATGTTCGGATATGCGGCCCGTGCGGACGCATATGTGACCGAACCACATATGCTATAATCAGGTGATATGCGGGCCATTTATGCCTGCTTGGTCGAGCACCACTTAAAAAAAAAGAAGCAAACATAAATACATAATCAATGCCGCCTTCCGATCTTCATTGACGACGACGCCCTCCGATCTTCATCGAAGACACTTTCTTCATCGACGATGGCTTCTTCATCGATCTTTCATCGATTGACGGCTTTGATCTTCTTCTTCGACGGTTTCGATCTTCTTCTTCAACGGCTTCTTCATCTCGAATAGTGGATCTCTCAATCCCTTTCAATGCTTCTTCTTTTTGAACAGTGGCTTTCTTAGTCCTTGTGTTTTTTTATTAATGGAGAAGTGACAGTGTGACGGATGCGTTTTTTTATTTATAAAGAAGTGACATGGATTTTTTTTATTATGGAAAAGTAACACATATGAGTTGTGAGAGAGATCAACCTTAAACATATATAACCATGTTTTGTTTATATGTTAATGTGTTAAAGTGACACTATTTATATAATTAGTTCACATGGGTTTATGCTTATCCACAATCACAAGTATCCTTGCATATATTAAAAAAATTTTGTGTACATTTTTTTGAAAAGTAGTTTTTGAATATTATTATGTTGTTCATAATATTAATGTTATAATGCGTGACTAAAAACATTACAAAAATTAGGTATGGTTGTGATATCTTCAAAATTTATCTTGTCATCACCATGGAATCATTTTTTATTAATAAAAGAATTACATAACCGCATATACTCTTGCATACCGCATATACTCTTGTGATACCTCAACCGCACGCAAACCACATACCGCATATGCAAACAATGGTGAGTATGTATCAATGGCTTGGTCAGGAAAATTACATAAGAAGGTAACAAAGTTATTGAGAAATCCACTAATCTGAATGTCGTGGAAGATTCATCCATGCAATTAAGTCTCTTTGAACTTTATCGGTTTTGATACTAAAACCCAAATTTCTATATACTAAAACCCAAATTTCTATATACATGTATTTTATTTTAAGAGGAGAAAAACACAACTAAATAACTTTTTAAGTAGTCCTGCTTCTTTGACGCTTATTTTGCTTTTTAATCATTTCCTTACATTGCCCATGCAACTTTTTCTTCTTCTTTGTCTTATCATTACAAATGATAAGTAACTCATGTTGTTGTAGTGTGACATGGAACTTCGATCCTAACATCCTTTTCCCCTATAGGATGTCGAGGAAGATGATGTAGATAGCCAGCTCTCTGTAGATACTGATTCATCGGAAGGAAGTGAAGGTAGACTTTCTTGTCTGTTGTCCTTCTGAAGCCAATTTGTCATGTACCAATTCATGTATGCACAGATGGGAAATTGGTGCAATCATGTCCAACAAGATAAAAATACAACCTGTTGTTACTGTTCCTTTTTTCTTCAACTGGTTTTTCAATACAGTTTCTCAATTATATTGTTTCCTGTTTTGCCCATAAAGAAAGGACAAAGTAAATTCACTTAAAAAACTCAGATGAGAATGACATCTACCCTCCATAGAACTCCAATCCCAAATCTACCCACATAATATACAATTTGTCTCACCAATCATAGGATTCGTTTAGACATTTTTTTTTGGTAATAATTGACTTGTTCTCCAATTTTAATGAATCATGGTAGCCAGTCTACCGTTTCTCTTAAAAAAAAGTAATTATAGCAACCCTGAATAATCTCAGCAGTTGGTTTGTAAGACCTCACTTCCTGAGGGTTCTCCTTTGTGGTCTCAGCTGTTTAAATGCACAAATTCTGCATCACTTCAAATGAATTATTTGGGTGCAATAGCTCTTTATTCTTAGATAGACCAATAGTATAAGTAGACTTAACTGGTTTCTTCATGGTACCTTATCTTATTCTAGAGGTCAACCATGTTTAGTCGTGTTCAACATGTTCATTTTGATTCAATTTGTTCTGAATTTCATAAGGATATTGTATAAACAGTAGCATGAATAACTTACTAGATCTTGTAGGAGTTTCTTGTTGCTCATCTATGTTTTGTTTTTAATCTTTTGAATTATATATCCACAGAAGATGTGAGAGAAAATGATTCAAAGTGGAAGGAGTCTTTGATCTCCAGAACACTGTCTAAAAGAAATGCCAGTTTAATGCAACTTGTTTATGGGCAACCCACATCAAGGTCAAACACATCTTTCCAGGAAGCACAAGGTAGCAGTGAGAGTGAAGACGACGACGATTTCATCATGCCAAAAGGGGAAAGAGAGAAGGTATAGTCCATGAATCCAATGTATATATTCTCAATTTCTCTCACTGCCTTTGGACATCATAATTGCATTTCACACTTAAAAATGTACTGTTCTTTGGTTAACCTATCTTTTCTAAAAAAATGTACTGTTTCTTTTTATATTGCAGAAATTGAATAAAAAAATAGGAAAGAATGATATCAATGTTGACGATTGTTCCAAATTCGCCAATCATTCTCACGTGAAAGACTGGTCAGACAGAGAAATTGCTGAAAGCATCCGTGACCGCTTTGTCACAGGAGATTGGTCGAAGGCTGCTCTCAGAGGTCAAGAAACTCATGATAATGAAGAAAATTATGATCCTGATGATTTTGAAGACCTAGAAACCAAGGATGCCGAGGGGAATTCGGAGATTGCTAATGGCAATGACCCAGAAGCTGAGGATAGAAGGCTTAAAAAGCTTGCTAATCGTGCAAAATTTGATGCTCAATATCCTTCCTATTTGTTCTCTTGCCACGCTGTTTGTTCTGTTTCTTGAGTTCCTGCTTAATGTTTTTATTTAGATAAATTTTGGTCTTTGGAGGTCATGCTCACAGTAGCTAGTTCAATTTTTTCTTCATAAATTTTTATGCTAAGTTGTTAATTCGGTCATGAGTTGTGAGTCCTTAATTATGATTTACATATGATGGATCTGAGCCTGTAGAAGAAGATGACGATATGGAGAAGGCGACAAAGTTCCAGGGTGGTCAGGCTTCTGATAGTGGATATTATGACAAAGTAATACCACCTGTTTCTTACCAACCATTGTCTTTGCTTTCCAGCAAATTCTTATTGAAAATAATGGAATTGTGCAGTTAAAGGAGGAAGTTGAACTTCGCAAGCAAATGAATATGGTAGAACTCAATGAGTTAGATGAGAGTAGTCGATTGGAGATAGAGGGCTATAGGACAGGTTGTTACCTGAGATTGGAAATTCATGATGTTCCTTTTGAGATGGTTGAGCATTTTGACCCATGCCACCCCATTCTGGTTGGAGGCATTGGTCTTGGGGAGGAAAATGTTGGGTACATGCAGGTGCGTGCATGTCTTTCCTGGGTTCCTTTGTTATTCTGTTTTATAAAAGACTGTGAGGACATCTTTCCATGTTCAGTATTTTATCCTGCTTATCCATAAAAACTGCTGTTTAGTTAACTGAATATAAAGTTCATGCTTTTTGGCCTTTTTATTTTTATTTGTTTAACATCGTCATGCTTATGAATTTCTATTCTTAAGTGAAAAATTTATATATATCTATTTGTGTAACATCCTTATGCATAGGGCAATTAATTGTTACAGTTTCTATTTGCGTGAGAACCTTTTTGGATTTGTTTTAAATTCATCTTCAATATGGATCTTTGTCAATCATGTTAAGGACCGCTGTTATTTGTAAGTGTACCATCGAGAAAGGTTTGACATCAGTGTTATTTCCATTGTCAGCAAAGTTTTGTTCCAGTATTAGGATGTCTCTTGAATTCTCTTCTGAAATTTTTGTGGATGGGTACATACACCACTATTCATGGTCTTTGTTGTTGAATTTACAAGTACTAGTCCATGCCATATATTTTAATGCTTGACTTTTGACTATTGACTTTTGACCAATATTAATAAGTATGAAACTTTCTTATTTTATGGTGATTGTTTGAGCAGTATTGAATCTATATTCATAGAAATTTTATGATCATGTGCACTTGATTGATGGAATAAAGACTTGTTAAATCGACAACCCCCTGTTTGGGGTGGAACATAGCAAAGAATAGGGAAGAATACAGGAGAATAACAAAAAAAAATGTTTGTTTTGCTAGAATAAACCTTGATAGCTATGTTTGGATAAGCTAGGATAATGTATGATAACTATTATCAGAAAAGACTGAAATTGTTTATCGGGCTTATCTATGCCAATGGATAAAAATATCATTCTCTGTTATTTTAAAAAAATTATCTCACATAACACTCTCTGCACACATTCCAAAAACTATCACATCTATCAAATCATACACACATCTCTCATACTTATTCCCAAACACAAATAATATATGGAGGTAATAATTGTCATTTAAAAAATCAAACAACAAAATTAGAATAACAGAAAAGGCAATTAAACAAAAATTTACCTATTCAACATGGATTGTTATCTATCCCAGTATAGCTATCAAGGGCGAATAACCCTATGTCGCACCCCAAAAGGGGGGTAAAGGATTAAGGACCAGTGTCAAAACTCCCAAAAGGGTTATAAAGCTGTCTTTTTTTTCTCTCTTGTACAGGCATGTGAAACATTTAGCGTTATTGCAACCGTTTTTTTTTTTTTTGAACAAAGGAATGGATGTCCACCAAATTATATTAAGATGTAAACATCCAAAGTACAGCAAATGATCCATCCCATCCAGAACTAAAGGAGTCCCTACATTATATAAACACCAAGCTTAAGCAACCCAGAATAGTACTACAAACATTTCAACATATAGTTGCCTTCCCTTGAAAATTTGTCCATTCTGGATAACCAACTGTACCAATATCCTAGCCTTTACACATCTATGGCAGATGTTTACTTATTCTATACTGTATTCACTACATTGGAAATACACTCATATGTCTCGAGTTTTTTAATCATAAACAAAGGTCCTGAGTGAAATATTGACCTTTGACGTACCTTTTATGTGTTCAGTACACTACAATTCTACAACTATAGTTGTTTTTGGTTGGGATTCCCTCTTTTATTAGGAATATGCACAAGTGCGGACATGTTTTTTTTTCTCTGATAAATCATCAATTCACTGTCATCAGTACAGTTTGATTTTTTCCAAAGTTGTCTTTCATTTATTTGCTAATGTTTTGTTTTATTTTTATTAGGCTTCATTGAAGAGGCATAGATGGCATCGAAAAGTCTTAAAGACGAAGGACCCAATTATCGTTTCAATAGGATGGAGGCGTTACCAGACAATACCGATTTATGCCATCGAGGATCGAAATGGACGGCATCGCATGCTTAAGTATACTCCTGAACACATGCACTGCATGGCGATGTTTTGGGGACCTCTAGCACCCCCCAAAACTGGAATAGTTGCTGTTCAGAATTTATCAAATAATCAGGTTAAATTTTACTTTTATGAATTCCTGAGTTGTCCCGTTATTGTGCTTGTTGAAAATCTTCAACTGCGTAGTATCAACATCAACGTTGTCTGTTTCATTGATAGTTTGATTGTCTTTTATGAGTCCTTCCATTGTTACTATGGAAATTAATATATATCATCCAATTTTTTTAATAGTAATGCAAATTCAGGTAGAAAATATGTTGTCGATCTATTCTATTCCAGTAATCTTAGTACAGTGTACAATGTTGCAGTATGCATTCCATTTTTTATCATCATTTGCAGCAGTAGCAACATTGTCATTATTGACTTTGTGGATTCTATTGTCTTTTGAACCATTTTTCCCTTTTCCTTTCTTTCAGGCCACATATATACACAGAGTTTGTTAAATATTTGATAAATATAGACAGCCAAGTATTAGGAAATGTTGTGTTATTGTTCCCCCATCACTTTTTTTCCTTCAGTGTCATCCATCAGATACATTACCACATCGAGAAGTTTATCTATGAAATTAGCTTCTATTTAGTAGCCTGATGTGCCACAAGTTAATTCAGTTTATTTAGGCTATTTTCCAGGTGGTGATTAAATTTATTTTGTTTTTTGGAGATGAATGGTAATTCTTGTGGACTGAAAATACCAAACTGTCGTTTTCATACAATATTTGTTAACTTTAGATTCCCATGTTTGCTGAGCATCACAAATGAATTATGCAGGCTGGATTTAGGATTACAGCAACTGCACATGTAACAGAGTTCAACCATGCTGCACGTATAGTGAAAAAAATCAAGCTGGTTGGTTATCCTCTCAAGATCTTCAAAAAAACTGCATTCATTAAGGACATGTTTACATCAGATCTTGAGGTTGCTAGGTTTGAAGGTGCAGCTGTCCGAACTGTTAGTGGAATTCGCGGGCAGATCAAGAAGGTATGTGTACTGATTAGATTTTTGTTTTTCAGACACTGCATTAGTTGTATGTTATCATTCCAAATTTACCTCCACACTACGTGGTATGTGTGCGTCTTTTTTCCTTAAAAAAAGATATTTCAAGTTCAGGTAACTGTTATATTTTGTATCAACTAACCAGTATGGTATCTTTGTGAAGTTTTAACAGCTTTCTTCCCTGTCTTTCTTCTTTATTAGACCCATAATTTATTTCTTCCTGCTGGGAAGCATGTTCCATAGTAGGTCTACCTATAGGCAAACACCATATGGTCTGGAAATGCTTTGCATCTTAAAACATTATATCCTCCATTTATACGACTATGGACAGCCATGAATCTCATCGTTCTGCTATAGTGTTTCACTGTGACCATACCCATGTTGCTCCCCACAAAGACACACTCACATACACGCACAAAAATATCTTATATTTTTGCTTACTTTTATCAGTTTATATGTAGTTGATTTCTCATATTTACTTGGAGGTTAATTGATACAAAATATATGCATGAATGTCAAAATAACAAAGAATATGTTGACTGGGGGATATTTGAACATTGAGATGATCGTTTTCGAAAGCAAATATTATATTCTTTCCATGTGTTTATTCCTTTTGCATGATTATTGTTCGCTTTTGTAGGCTGCAAAACCAGAACTGGGTAACAAACAAAATGGAGGGAGTGTCCGGGAAGGAATTGCCAGATGTACTTTTGAGGACAAAATCCTGATGAGCGACACTGTTTTCTTGCGTGCATGGACACAAGTAGACGTCCCCAGTTTCTTTAACCCTGTGACGAATGCTCTTCAACCCCATGGACAGGCCTGGAAAGGCATGAAGACTGTGGCTGAGCTCCGAAGAGAACAGAATCTACCGGTGCCGTTCAACAAAGATTCTGTCTACAAGGTTGTTTACTCTCTGAAAGACCTTCCACAACTCCTATTAGTTTTGGTTCCTGTGTCCAACTACAATTTCTCTTTTTTTGTTGCAGCCGATTGAACGGAAGGCAAGGAAATTCAACCCGTTGGTGATTCCAAAGTCGCTGCAGGCGGAACTTCCATTTAAATCCAAGCCAAAGCTCCAGCCTAGTCAAAAAAGTCCACTATTTGAGCAACGGCGAGCTGTGGTCATGGAACCGCATGAGCGAAAAGTTCATGCTCTTGTCCAGCACCTGCAGTTGATCAGAAGCGAGAAGGTATGTTGTTGAAGCTCTTCATTAAGATTTTATTCTTTTTATGCAGTTGTTGAGAGTTTGTGCTATTGTCAACCCCCCACCCCCATCCAAAATGAAAAGAAACACAGACTATGGGGAATGTGAAACAAAAAGAGATTAAAATTTATTGTGTTTCCCTGTCACCAGTAATAAAACTTTTTAATAAAACAGGATTCAAAATCCCAACCTCCCCCCCCCCCCCCCCCCCCCAAAAAAAAAAAAAAAATTTAACCAAAAAATCCTTTAAAAAATTATTTATACAAGATATTTACCTCTCTTTTCTCTGGATTAAATTTTTTGCTTTCTTTGTATATACTGTTATGTTAATGTTATGTCACATAAACCTCATGATCTGAGCTTTTATTAGTCAGTAAGCACCATCTAACTACAAAAGGGAGGCGTGGGTTCAAATCCAGCCCTTAGCCGTGTGTGCTTAATTTGGGGACACCTATCTGGGATGAAACTCTCATAAACTTAATGACTTTAAAGCTTTCCCTCAAACCCAAGATATAATTATAGTTACACATTACGTTTTTTTTGACGGTATAGTTACACATTACGTTATGTATATGCGATCATTTGACACTATCCTAATATGCATTCTTGTGTGCATTATACTATTAAAACCATTCAGGAAGCAACTAGGTGGGTATAGATTATCCTACCCATCACCCATTTGTCTGGAAAATAGGCAGAATAGGGAACAATAATGGAAGTTATACCGAAAAAATCTGTTTGGTTGGGCAGGATAAAGGTAAACGGAAATACTAGTTTTAGTGCGAAATTACATGAATCTGGGGTTCGGATAGACTTATTCTGGTTTAATTCCATAAAACAAAAACCTGTTTTATTTTACCTTGAGAAAAAATGCCAACCTAACAAGAAAGTGAATAACCTAATAGATAATACTGGAATGGTTAATAAGTTAAAAATTCTGTTCCATGCAACCTTATAATCTATTAAGCTCTTAGGACTCAGTGCTACAACTTTCCAGATAATCCATTAAAAACAAAATGGAATCCATGTGCCTCTCTTAGTTCTGACATTTTTAAAAATCTTCAGATGAAGAAACAAAAGCTGAAGGACCAGGAGAAGAAGAAGGCATACGAAGCAGAGAAGGCCGAGCAGGAGCAACTGACAAAGAAGCGACAGAGAGAGGAACGGCGGGATAGGTACCGTGAAGAAGACAAGCGGAATCGGAGGACTCGTAGAAAATTGGATGCCTGATTTCTGGGCATCTCATCACACCAATCATGTCTGGTGATAAAATTGTTCTAAAATTTTGTTTACTTACTCAAAATTTTGATTCTTGGAGGCATAATGGAATTGATATATACTGCTAAATTTTCTATACAGGGCAGTGCCTATAGAATTGTTCTCATCACCAATGTAAGCTTCACAAGTTCCAAGTTTACACAGGTATCATCGTTTTGTAATACAATTGTCTTTCTGTGTTATGTAAAAGCTGCCCATGGTATCATCGTTTTGTAATACAATTGTCTTTCTGTGTTATGTAAAAGCTGCCCAATGCCCATGTATGTCACTTTCCATACTAATCTCCTATTAGGGCGATTTGGGAGTTGTGACTAATCAATCCTTCCATTTTGTTGGGAGCATTTAATTGCATCAACTAATTTGTTCTTTATAAGGGATGATTCTAATTCACCCATAATGCTGAACTTTTTTTTGTCACGTGAGATTCAGTGAGTCATTAGCTCAGTTTGTAGACCAAGAAGAAAATCGAAAATTTTAGTTATGGTAGATTCATGGGATGATAAGTTGGTCTTAGATGTTCTAGAGTGAATACAAGATTGAAATATTTCAAATGTATCACTATTTCACTAGCCAATAGAACTCATCATTCTTACTAGTATAATCTGAATATCCAACATATTCATGACTATCGGATCTTATCAACTCAAGATAAATATATCAAAAGCCATTGTGATTGACATGATATATTATCATTACATGCTAATCACAATGTAATGGGCTAATGGTTTTTAACATCTGTCTTGAGGTAATAAGATTGGATGGTATCGAGATTAGATTGTTTAACTAGGGCCAAATTCCACCATCACTAGTGAGTGTTGCAACATTTAAGCCATTATTTAAATTCACAACCATTCCTTTTATAAATAACACCCTGTTTGCATTCTTGCATTTCAAATCATTCTCTCCACATTAAAAAAAAAACACCATTAAAAATTCAAGACGGCCAGTTCCGGTACCAACCGGCCCAAGCCGAGACGAGCCCGCTGATCCCAAGCGTGACAGTGTGGTTCCAAAACGGGTTCGGCTCCACATCCGCCAACGCAATCAACAGATCCGCCACGTTCGCCGCCACCGCCATCACCCTCATCACCCTCTCCCCTCTAATCACCTTCTTCACCTCCTCCTCCTCTTCCTTCCTCTCCCTCACCACCCCCTCCCGTATCGCAATCAAATCCAAAACAACAAAGAAAACATACCCAACCGCCTCGCCAAAAGCGGAGACGAAACTCATCCTCCTCGCGAGGTTCGGGTCCACGACCCCGACCCGGGCCAGCCACAACAGGTGGTCGAAGAAGAAGTAGACCATCTCGCCCGCGTTGGCGAAGACGGAGAGGAGGCGAAGGGTTGGGGTCGGGCCGGGGGAGCGGCGGAGGGCGTTGAAGCCGGTGAGGAAGCGGCCCGTGCGGAAGGCTTTGCGGCTGAGGCCCGAGGCGAGCTCCCAGTGTTTGAAGCGGAGGGAGAGGTCGGGGTGGGTGGGGTGGAGGCGATAGTGGAGGAGTTTGGAGACGTACTGGAAGGTCTTGACGAGCTTGTCTATGCCGTCTCGCTTGGCGAGGAAGAGGACCAGCTTGTCCGTCGTGTCGTTCATGGTGGATTGGTTTGGTGTGTGTGTTTGAGAGTGGGTGAGGGAGCGAGTTCTGTCTGTTTTTGGGTTTTGGTGGTGATGATGGAGTTCTTAATGTAAGCCACTCGAATTGTTTTTTTTTTTTGTTTTGTTTTTGGATAGCTTGTGTGCATGGTGCGTAGCGTCACGAATGGTGAGGGTAATTTAAGTTTGGATAATGTTACGTGACCTAATTCCAATAATCTATGTCTCTGTACACTTGTTTTAAATTTTTAAAAAATGGTATACAACGAGTTACATATTTTTATAAAAAATTGAAACATACACTTTAATAAATTGCATGAATTTATTTAAAAAAAATGTAAAAAATTATTATTCAAGTATATATTTCGTTAATGTTGGTATATATTTAAGTGATTTTCTATCGATGCATATGAGATTCCAAATAAAGAAAAAAAAATTACAATGGTTTGATAAAGTACTGTGAGAAAGACATGAGAGTTGTTTTTTAGTTTTTATTTATTTATTTAGTATGGACTCACTCTTTCATCTATAGCTCAAATACATTTCCATAATGCCATTCAAATAACACCTAAATTATGAAATTAACATGACATGGGTAAAAAAATTAGGATTAATATGTTCCTTGGTGTCCATTCATTAAAATGAAAAGCATAAGCCCAATACGCTGTTTTTTATCTCTCGCACACAACATGCAGTTCAACAGAGAAAATTTTCATACAAACTTTTTATCATTGAATATGTCTCAAAATTCACCTCTCGTTAAAGATAATCTAAACACAGAACTGGACATATTTAATCAAAACTTATAAGTGCTTGAAAAATATTCATTTAAAAATTAAAGTACATAATGGAATCATATTTACGTGTTGCATGATCTATGATTCTAATAAATTAATAATGCAAACGATCATAAACCATAAAAAAGTAGCTTATTTCCATTCTTGTCTGCGTAACATGAAATTATTACATGAGTTTGGGCTAAGAAAATTTAGATTATTATTTTCTCATATTTAAATGGTTTTTTGAATTTTGTAATATTTTTGTTACGATTTTTTCCCCTTAAATTCAACGAATTTTTTTGACTGAGAATCACGACCGTTCACAGGAGATCACGCGGTCAATACATCCCCATAAGGAATCAATTTTATATCCTAAGAAAGCCCAATTAAAACAACTGTCAAGAGGTTAGTTTCAATCAATCATTATATAAATATAAGATTTCAATCCAATATATTTTAACCGATTTTAGAACCATTGATAAGAAATCCTGTCTTACCAAAAAAAATAAAATAAATCTTGACCGTTCATTAGATATTTTAGTTAAGGATCTCAACAAACGAACTGTTAATTTCAATCAATCATTAATAGTCTTCCCATTCAAATATATGAACCGATTTAAATCTTGACCTTTTTAAGTTTAGGATCTTAACAGAGGCCAGTATCATTGATTCCAACTCTTTAACTGTTCTGAGTAATAATTTTCAATTACTGACTTTTCTATTTTTGTTACCGACCTATGCTAACCACTATATAAGGACTTCCTGGCCAAAAGAAAAACAAAAAAAATTAAAAAAAAGGAGACATGAGTTCAATAAAGAAGAGAAGAAGAGAAGATGGAGAAGCATGTATGTTTGATGTTCTTCCTGAAGACATAGTGGTGGAGATCATCGCCACCCTCGCGTCTTCTTCAACGGAACCTCACGTTCACCTTGCCTGCATCAAATCAACGTAAGTTCTACTTCTTCTCTTTATCTTTCTTTATAGGGTGCCAATACACAGTCATGTTTAGATATGTTATATCAAAATATAATGAAAATAATGTTCTCTAAAGTTTTATCTAAAACTTGAATAATACAATGATGAAAGATGAATTCAGGTTAAGCCAATGAAGTCCTATAAATAAACATTAGTCAATGCATCTTCTCTTTAGTCAGTCAGTCTTGTTCTTCAAAGCTTTTTTTTTTTTTATTTCTGGACCTAAAAAAAATTGAGAGATTCATTCTTTCTACTAAAATAAAATAAATAAAAAACAAAAATGTCACTGTTTGAAATTTAATGGGTATATATGGTTATTGAAAATTTTGAGACAGAGAATCGTGGGTGTCTGTATTATTATTATTTTTTAATTTTTTGAGTAAGCTTTTTTCAAGGGATTTTTCTCTCTGATTTTGGGAGGATTGAATAATCACATGTAAGTTTTTGTGATTGTTTGTATCATTTGATGGTGCAAGTTTCGGTTTTTTTAAGTGATTTTTTGTTTTCTTTAATTTTTCAATGATTATCATTTTGTTTCTCAGTTTTTTTTTAAGTTAGGTTTTTAAAATGTGTTCTAAAAATCTAAATTTAAATGATATCCTCATAAATTTTAGTGATTAATTATTTGCTTCATATTTATTAATTTTTATTTTTTCTATTTTTCAAAGCTTCATTTTTCTTTCCTGGCCGTGTGTGTGAGTATCTCACGTGCAGGCATGTATGCATGTATAACATGCATATCCAATCCCTCATAGGCTGGACTCATGTATGGGCTGGACTAAGGCCCATATCCAACAATATAGTCACATCTGCAGTACCATGTGTCTCACTAGTTACATTGTCCAACATTATATATATAATATATACATAGGTACATTCAATTTGTAAGGGGGCGGTTATTACCACCCCATCATGTATTCACCCCACCCCTTTAAAAATTTATTTTTATGTTTAGAAATGAAACCAACACCACCCCATCCCATCCCACCCCAAAAGAACCTAACCCACCCCTACCCTTCCCCACCCCCAAAATCTATTGGTAATCAAAACCCCACCCCCTCTCAAAACCTACTGTCCCTCACATCGATCAACGTTTTGTCGAAATATCTCTTATTCATCGACATTGGTGTTGTCGAACATATACTTATAATGAAACATATTTGATCAACTTCAGTCGACAATCTCAGTGTCGGAGGTTACAATATACATCGACACATTGATTGTCGATTGGAGGTAGTTCAGTTGTTTATGTTTGTCGACATCACTAGTGTCGGTGTTCACTACAACGGTCGACATTGAAGGTGTCGTATGAAGTACCCTGTATAGTGGCTGCTAGGTTCGACACCCCAACTGTCGACACAGAAGAAATAGGTCGACAGTATCAGTGTCGAACCCTGCAGATATAAAAATTGAATTGTGAGGTTCTGTAATGCAGTGCCCACACTTGAACTTCATCATGAAATTTACACTATACATACACAACATATTAAAACACAATCAACACATTCAACAACAAATTCAAACCCAAAATTATTACAGATCCAAATGTTACAAAAAAAAATAATAAATCCAACCCTAAAAACCAAATCGAATAAACTTATCTCCATCAATTACTTACTAGATCAAATCAAAACTTTTTTTCTTTTCCAAGAACAACAAACATTCAATCACTCCAAAAAAAAAAATAAAAAAATTATAGCTTCTTCTTCTCTGTGACCATCTTTAATGGCCAAAACCCCAAACCTCTCGACCCTGATCACGTCCCTCCCTGAATAGCCCTTGGCCGAATGAGCCGCTCGATGATGAACATCTTCCGCCGCTGAAACCCTAAACCTCCTGAGATCCTCCACGAGGACCCTCCCTCCCGAAGGGCCCATTTGGTGTGACCGATCCGCAGAAATCCACGGGCTTCTCTACCTTCATTTTCCCCCGTTCACCGCCGCGGGACTCGTCGGCACCTCTCGTGGGGATGAAGAAGGAGATCAAGAGGGAGAGTGAAGAGAGAGAGGAAGAGTTTTTGGTTGGGGTGGGTTGCAGTTTATCAGGTTATGTATATATATTAGAGGGTGGGGTTGCAACATGTCAAAAATTGTTTGGGTGGGAAAAAAACGGGGTGGGGTGAATATATAATGGGGTTGGAATAACCGCCCCCAATTTGTAATTATGTTCCTCATTCATTTAGTTAGATGTACTATTTTAGAAAGAAATCAAAACAAATGAGAACTGTATAGGCAAGATACTTGTAGGACTGTGTCTAAGATTTTTCTTAGGTTATCACGTTTATTTACTTTTAAATAATTAATTATTAATTAGAACATACATACTTAAGGGCTTACTTGTGTGTCATTTTAGATGTAAGAGTTTCAAGTTAGCAGCGGGAGACAGGCTTGTGAAGCGACAAATCAATTTTTCTGAAGCTCATGATTGGAAATCACCAGCCCAGTACTCAAGATTGTTGGAAGATTGTTTAGAGGGTGAAAACACAAAGGCCATGTACATTAAAGGAATGGTAAGGAAAACTAATTTTTTTTTTAAAAATAATCTTCATTCATGTTATGATTTTTTTTTCTTTATTTTTTATCAACATGAAAGTTTGTATATATTTTCCTATATATGTAGGTTGATTATTTCCAATACGAGAATATTGATTCGGGTATCAGTCAACTTACAAAAGCAACAAATATGGGATCCATAGAAGCGGTTTACGCGTTAGGGATGATTTATTTGAGCTCTGATTCTACAAGTGAGCAGGGGTTTGAACTGCTTCACAAAGCAAACAAGAGAGGGGACAAAGAGAGGAGCCGAAAGAGGTCTAGGTTGATATTGTGCGCGATATGGAAGAATCAAAGGTTGCCTTTACGGGAATATGAGTGCGAGAACGCGAAGTGCGGGATGTCAAGAGAGAGGAGGACGAGGAGATGGGATGAAGAGGGTTTTCATGATCAATATTGCTCTAACCGTTGCATGTGGATGAACGAATATAGGAACTTTTGTACGCTCACTTATTGAATAACTCCTTCACACATGTTTAACTGGAGTTTTGATGATATTAGTGAAAAAGTGCATGTTATATTGATTTTATGATCATTGAATACAAGAGGAAAAAAATACTTTTCTTTGTTATGTGGTGGTTATATAATAATTTTGTGATCATTGAATAAGTCTTGAAGAGTTTTATTATTTGTTTTAATTAGTTCCACCATGTAAGAAGACAGAAATTTGGTGGGATTGAGTGAGTGTTGGATCTTTCAATGTATGACTTTATGTCAATACCCCAATGAGAGACTAATGAAGGAATATGTAAGCCCTTATAATAAATTAAAATGAAAAACATTAAAGATTAGAAAATCTTTCTGTTCGAGGACAGATTTCATGAATAACAATAGAAAAGGAAGTTAGAATGACTGGTGATAATCTTTCACATGAGGAATTCCATGATTAATTATTGCCAAAAATAGAATTACCCTATTTGTAAATTCCATAACTGTGGCTTAGTATAATGTTACCTTCCCAGTTTTGATGCTATTTAATACTTTCCAGTGTTACATGATATTTAACACAGATTTTTCTAGTGTTCTAATAATATGCAGGCAGTTACATTATTTCTCTATTTTAATATTAATTATTGTTTAAAACATGGAGATTGCTTTATTTGTTGGATCTTATTATTCACTCGGCGTATGTATACCTAAGTTATTACCGTATTGTAGTTATACTATTTTTTCTTCTAATTATTATTATTATTATTCTAGTATATTTATCTTTCCCTTATATACACACACACATATATTTTAAAATATTTTCGTATTCATATTTTCAATAGATGTAGGGCTCATTCCTATCTTTCCAAAAAAATAAAAAATAAAAAAATGTAGGGGCTTCACCCATATCAACTATATTTCGGGCCTACCCTGATTCACTGGATTATACTTAATTTTGTTGCATTGTATGAAAGATATACCTTATTACATCATGTATGGGAATAGAGGTGTCAAACGGGACGGGGCTACCTGGCATGGCCTGTTTGGGTGGCAACGCAGGCTGGGCCTGCCCCCCCGGCCCGCTGTGCCGTTTCCGGCACGGCCCGTTAGGCCCATAGCCCCATCTCCACCCAACTGCTAGTCCAGCTATAGTGATGCAATTATCACTCACATTTATGTTATATTAATTTTTTGTATTTATCAATGCATTTTTTAATATTTGTATAATTTATTTTTATTCATCAATATACTATTTGTGTATTTCATATTCATTTTATCATTTATTTAATTAATGTTCAATTGTTCATGTATTTAAAAAAAAATCAATATTCAATAAAAATATTTATATTCTTAATTCTTTTACACCCCGTTTGGATAACGGGTTAAGAGAGTATAATAGGGGTATAAGGGTGGTATAAGAATGGATAGAAAAAATGGTTGTTTGTTTGCAGAGTATAACTTGGTATTACTAAGCCAGTTTAAACGAGTACAAGATAGTATAACAATTCTAAACAACCCCTAGGATAAGCTATACTCAGTCTATCTATTCCCATGGGCTCACATGTCAAATCAATTTTTTACACTTTATCACATCAAATCACTTATCAACACCTCTTATACATCAATAGGGCTCACATGTCAAATCAACTTTTTACACCTTATTTATATTTTATTTTTTATCAACCTAACAACTCAACATAGATTTAAGTATAGACGTGTTATCTATACTGGCATAGTTATCTATCCAGAATAACTCAATTTCTCAATCCAAACGGAGGCTTAGATTTTCAATTTTTATGAATGATTTATGTGTATTTTTTTTATTTTTCAACTTAAAAAACTAGTAAATCAAATTTCATTAATTAAACATGAAATTAAATATTGAACTTTAAAAATGGGCCATTAAAACGAGCCGACCCCGTTGGCCCGTCAATGAGCCCGGCCCGTTGGGTCCGTCGGACTAGCACGGCATGACACGATGGCCCTCGCCCCTCGGGGTTGACACGTATGAATACTTTTTCACCAATTTAACAAAAGTATATATTTTTAAAAAAAATTATTTTTAGAAACAATTTTAAATAAATAAAAAACTGTTTAGTGTCACGTATGTGATAAACAAAGACACCCTTACAGGTTGATACATACTTTGTTAAACTAAGAATATAATTTTCCAATTTTACATATATACATATAATGAAAATACATATTCCATTATGTGAGATTTACATCTTCAACCATGTGGAAACTGCGTGCCCAACTATCCCTATTATCCCACTTAAAAACCACTTATCAAGTCTCCAATTGAATAACTTACTATCCATATTTACTTCTAAGTAATTTAGATGTGAATATTTGATGTATGAGCGTTAATACATCCAGTCTGTTTTACAGTCTCATACACTATTATAACGTAGTATATATTACGCAATCATAGTATATGAGATTCCAGTATGACAAAAATTTTCATTTTTTCAATACGAAAAAAATATTAATGTATTTGGTATATGTTTTCATTTTATATAACAATGTGTATTTCAATAAAAATGATTTTTTTATATAAAAAAAAATCCACTGTGAACTGCAATTTAGGCTACAGAAAGGGTGGACATATCATTTTCCTTTGACATATGCGACTTAGCAACCCTCTAAACATGTGGAACATGGTCGGCGAAGATCCAGAGATGGACCCGGTGATTGTTTCGCGTGCGAAATTTATTTGGGCCACGAAAATTCCTTTGAAGGTAAAATGTTTCATATAGATTTTTATGCGCGAATGTTTACAAAGGCCTATTGTGCAAAGTGGAGGCCGGAGGATCCCCCACTACTTGCTCATGTGTCAAAGTACGAGTTATGGCATTCGAGAATGAAGTGATCTTCTCTTTCGAGAACCTATGGGAATCGTTGCGGCGAATCGTCATAGAGTGGGGGACAGGGCTTGCATTCGGATGGAAAAAAAATTTCTCCACATTTCGGAGTGATTGGGGTGGTCTCCTATGGAAGATCAGGTAGAAGCATTTTCTTCCCAGTTTTCTCTGTCATAGGAGATTGACGGCCAATCTTTAGCCCATGTTTGGAATGAGAATAAACCCCGAATAAAAATTTTGTTGTGTTTGAAAAACCTAGATAACCCCAAATAAAGTATGCTAGAATAAATTGGTATAAAGTAGTATATGGATTCTGATCAACCCCTATAATAAAAGTTATCCTAAGTTATTCCACCCAAATAATATGTGGACTCACTGTCAAATCAATTGTCACCATCTCTTATAAATCATCTGTCAAATCAACTATCATTACTTTTTTACCTTTTATAAATCATTATCCATACTTTATTCACATTTTACCCAATCAACAAAACATTTATTCTTACGTTTACCAATGAGAATAATTTAAAACACAACCAAACACAAAATCAATTTATCCTTATTTTTACTCACTTATGCCGAAATAACTGTATACCCAAGAATAAGTCCTATTCTGTATCCAAACGGGGGCTTAATGTTTTGTTTTTACTTTTCTTATCGTTTTTATTTATGTACTTCTCTCATCCCTGTTCGGGCATTTGTCCATTTTGAAAGTTTATTTTGAAATGGAAATTGCCCAAGTTTTATTAAAAAAAAACATATGGAACATGGTCAATACATCTAAGATCTCAGTTTTTAGTGAAAGAACATAGTTCTGCTATTGGCAACTAATAACAGATTTCCATCTCTAAACACATCATCAGCGGATGAATTAAATGTCCAAAAATAACTCACCGTTGCTACAGTGAAAATTTGAAAAAATAAAAAACAATAATTTATAGAAAAATGAGCCAAATTTCTCTTCTAATCCACTTGTCATTGTGTGAACACATCCATGTGAATAAAGTTAGGCTTGATATCCCAGAATAAACAAAAGATTGTACCAGATGCATGTAACAGGTATAAGTTACCTCAAAGGGCAAGACAACACCCTGCAAAATTGTTGAGGCAACTTCTGAAAAGAAATCGGCCGGGTGACACTCAAATCATGTGATTCTCTTGTGGTATAAGCAGTTCCGCGTAATCATCAACCAACACCTGGGTATATGCAGCAACAAAAATGAAGAGACCATTTACTTGTTCAACTGAAATTGTATCACCGATAGAACAAATAGAAACTGACCTCATAGTTCTTCCCACCAAATGAGTATTCCACTAATAACTGCATCGGTTCACCAGGGCACAGGTCGCAAAAGCCCATGATGCCAGACTTCTTTATTCCTTCATGGAGCTGCATCCATAGATATAAAAGAAATTAAGTGCAAATCTTGATTTTATCTCAAATCTTTCAAAAGACTATATACAGAGCCAGTCTATACACTGTTCGAATCAGAAGAAACAGAAGTCTGACAGAAAATTTAAAAATATTAATATTTGGCAGAAAAATTAAAGGGGGTGAATTTAAAAAATGCAGACCATACAAAGTGAATTTGGGGTTCATAACCAAAAAACTCATGTTTCTCGTTCAGGAAGTTTGAATAAAAAGAAAAAGAAGAATAATTAGGACTTTAGATTTAAAAAAAATACCTTAAGTTGGCCAGATTCATTCACCAGAAAATTAAACGGTATGGTCACATCCAAGATTTGTGAACCCAGTTCATCATTTGCACCTGCTGTTTCATTCTTCCTCTTCGCAAAAGCTTTACGGCTTCCATACAATGCTTTCTTGATAACCAGCCCTCCTATTTCCATTTGTTTATTCTTCTTTCTATCAGATACTAGTTGAAGCAACTGTTGTGCCTTCTCTGCTGCAGCTCTTGCCTGTCGGATCTGCATATATTGAAATAGAAGTGGAGCTAATCAAATGCAACATCGAATCTATTAAGAGACAATTGAGCCAAATATGAACTATGTATAACCCAAAACAACTCATTGATGGTTTATAGTGAAGATTAGGATAATTGGTTAGTGGAATGAATTTACCAAATGAAACAAGCACACACCAGCACTTAGCTAGATTAGACAGAAATGCAGAGAAATGGGCATCCAAGAAAAAATGTGCATGACAAACCAAGGACTGAATTCAGGTGCCTTTTTCAACCATGTGAATGCACTCAATAAATCACAATCATTTTCATCCACAAGGCAACATCATGGATGATAGAGCATATGTTTGGCATAATGCACAATTAGCCCACCGGAACTTCACTTCAAGTGAACTTCACCAAATGATCCATTGCATTTTAAAAAGAGAGAAAAATCTACAGGTTTGAATGCACTGGGTTTGAGCCAAGCAATTGCATATTCACACAAGTCCTTGATGTTTACTGTGCCCTCTGAAAATACACACTCAATAATCTACCTCACATGTTTATCATTGTACGGGGTCTTCACATGTTCTTGAAATTACTATCACCAGAGAAGGTAACAAAAAAATGTAAAGTTTGGTATACTATTAATCTATTATAAAATTTTAGGTTATCTTCACATATTACTTGAGATCGTTCTCATCAGAAAATTTGATTAAAATTGAAGTGCGGAAAACTTCTACAAAATTTCACTTTATGGTTCTTCTAGAAATGTAGATTTTTTTTAATAGTCGAGAGCCATTAGTTACAAAAGACCGTCTCATTCTAAAAGTTTATTTCACATAATGTGACATAGGTAGAATTAAAATACAAGGCTTCTCATCCAGCTTTTTTTTGGTAGTTGTTGGCTGATGTAAATATACGTCTATACAATGAGAATTCAAAAAACTAAAATGTTGACCTCGGTAAAGCAATGTAATTGCCAAAATATGACAGCATATGTAGGCCCTCCAACTTAAGTGCAAAACTAAGGCCCAGTATACCTGAGACGAGAGTGTTTCCATCTTCTCTAATGATTTCCGTCTCTCCCTCCTCAGAAAATATGGCTTCAGAACAAATTTCTACAGTTGACCAAGTAAACATAATGAGAATGCATATGAAAGACAAAACAGAAACTGGAGGAATAGATACATCTTCACATCCATTAAGGGAATGCAGCACTCTGACAATAAAGATGACTTGTTACAGATTCATATATTAACAGAAACATTTCAATCTAAGCTGCAATGCTGGTTACAATATTTAACCCAGTTAAGAAAAACTAGAGTTTTAGTTGACTATGTATCAAGGGAGAAAAATATGATGTTTAAAAATCCCAGGTATTCTTGATGTCCTTTGAGAACCTATGCATGTCCTCACGACATATTATGGCTATAAATTGATAAGGCTACCATATTGATTTCTTCTCCGACAAGGAAAAAAATAAAGAAATGAACTAAACATAAGCAACAAAAGATTTAGCCATAAACACCTTCAAGAAAAAATATAGACCCGACGGGATAATTAATGCTCCAGAGGCTACAAGTAGATCCAAATCTTCAGACAGAAGGACCTGCATGCAACACACCAAGTCAGCATAATTTGCAAAGGATAAGAATCGCACATAGCTCCTTCGTACAGTGGATAAAACTTGGAAAAAATTCAAGCCAATCATGAAAAGGATAGCTGCTTACAGGAAGAATTAGCTTTTGTCCCCCACGATGCAACTCAAATCTCCAAAAGATCCCCTTCAACAGGTAATGAATTATTGAGCACTGACTTAACATAACAATTTTAAACAAAAAGAAAAACAATTTTTGCAACTGACATGAAAGTTCAGGTGAGGCATAAATACACTTGTAACAAATCTATGAAACCCACGCCATAACCAAGAATGGAGAACAGAAATAGGTGGAAATCATTCAATGAAATATAGAATGGAAGATAAATCATTGCCAATTATGATTAGATGGGTGGAAATTTTATATAGATGGATCTAGTATAACATGTGGTTCACTAGATAAACATAAAATTGTACTCTAAGGGAAGCTTTATTAGAGACACAGACACAAGCAAATCCAAAATTCAGTGTCTTTTTGTACCTACAACAATTCATTCATATAATTTAGCAATCAAACAAATCCATATTTCAGTGTTTTTTTTTACCTACAACAATTCATTCATATAATTTAATTCAGGCCCCAGATTGCATTTGCACCATCCTCTCAAATTCACAAGAATGCTTTTTTACAATGCAGTTGAAAATATGTGGATTTTGCAAATATCAAACCCTCATTGAACCTATGGATTACAACTCTACCACAAATTCTGTATGGTTCTTTTTCACATTGAAACAGAATCTAGTGCTAAACCCTTGTAAAACAAATAGAAGATGTCACAGTGCCTAACAATTGGAGAAGGCCACAGTCCATCTGAATGACAGGAATGAACCTGGATAGCTTGTTGATCTGAATGTGATGGGCTCTGCTGTCAAGATAATGATATTTTCAAGGAAAAATGTAGGATTTCCCTAAATGTAGGATTTCCCTCAAACCATATTAATTAATTATTAATAACATTAAAAAAACATACGGCGAGAAGTCCCCCCCCCCCCCAACACACACACAAAAAAAAAAAACCTAGAGTGGTCCCGCATACAGCAAGGTGCAGGGAGAGGAGGTAGGGTATACGGTACCAATCTTTAGCTTATTTGCACAAAGAAACAGCATTTAGTCTAAGCATTTTACCATCACTCCATGCAAATGGACCTAAACTCACACAAAAACCCCCATGAATTAAAGTATGACCCCCCCCCCCACCCAAATAAATAAATAAATAAAAATAAATAATAACAATAAGAATATCTCTGCATCAAAAAATGCCCATTCCTATTTAAGTTTAATATTGCTGCCCCCAAAATTATGTTAGTGCTCCCCACATGGCGAGCCTTCTGTTGGAAGACTCATTTCTTGTGTGCAATATTTGCCAAACAGCTGCATGTCCAGATAGTGATACTAATGTTGATACTGACATTATATTGATTCATCCCCATATTGAAGATAATTCACAAGCTTCGATTATCTGAGTTATCTCCAGATGCAAATTAGTTAAAGTAGTTTAAATCACATACCATCACATGAACCACATCATCAAACAACAAACAGAGGACGTGTCTGACAAGGACTATTAGTACATAACTTGAGTGAACAAAAAAATATTGATGTTTTATTAGAATGCATTGATTTATATTACATGAGGTGAAATATTGACAGTCTATCATATTTACCAAATGTTGAAATGACTTTTTAGTTTACCAATAAAATAAAAAAATAAAAATATAACACAAAATGCAATTACCTAACAGAGAGCCAGTTGCAATCATAATGATAATAATCATAATAATAATAATGATATATCAACATCTACACAGATATTATTCAAACTAGAGTTGCTAACATTCAATATTCAACATGAGACCAATGCTTCAACTAAAACAAGAGTGATCCTGCACACCCTCAAATGTCCAATAGTGTCCAAGAGCCCTCACCCTCAAGTGCTGGTGAGAGCACTTTATAAAACATAATCATCTAGAAAAACCAGATAATGACCTGAATCCCTAAGGTGTAGAGCATCCGTATGGTACTGAATTTGGATATTCTTCTACCACCTCCAATCTCAAACTCAAGAGCCCTACTGCAATATGTATATACATATGTGAAAGAATTAATTACAAGGAGCCATATGAATAGATTCAAGAAATAATTCTACCATAATGACATCAATGAGGACACATATATATATATGGCTGTTATGAACACTGTACATTGAAGATTCATGGGAAAATGAATTTATTTCAATGTACAACCAACCGATACAACAGTTTATAACATACAACCAACAGAACATTTTTATTTTTTTTGCTGGGATTATAGTTTTGGTTTGATCGAGAGAGATTGAGAGAAGAAGTTTTTGATTGATTGACTGACGGTTTTGTCAACAGAACATCAAACAGATCAAAATCAATGTTTCAGAATGAATGGCTATATTTAATTATATATGGCACGATCATATAGACGTATATGTCAATGGAATAAATGATAAGGCACTGAGCACAATATTTGGTGATGTGTAAATAAGTATCAATAATAAATGATGGAAGGTAAATAAGATACAAGCACCATGCAAAATATTACAAGTCGCAAGATGATTGCACATTCACTTATTTACTTGAATAAAAAATATAGTGTAGTAAGTATAACACCCGTGCAATAGAAATAGATAGAAAATTATCAAAATAATAATAAACAACAATATTTATCATTTACAATGACCAGAAATCTAAAAACTCAAAAAATAACCAAATGTTCTAATCATAACAGAACTTCAGAACTGTCTTTTTTTTTATATAAAGAAAATGTAGCCATTTCATCATGATTCATGAAGCAGACATGATACAATGTCAAGAAGGCAATAGAAAGGGGGGAAATGAGGGCAATCCAGGCAAGGCAGTAGAAGAGTTATCTACTGTCAGGCATCCATATGACAGTAGTAGAGTTCACCAACAGATTTTCTAAATGCAGCTGAACCAATAAACAAAATTCCATTCCAACAATGAATCCAGGACTACAGAGGTGGATCAATAAAATGAAACAAAATGAGATGATAGTAACTGTAACTTTTATATTAAAAAAAGAGGTTACCTTCCAATCCTACCAGCAAGTCGTCCATGCGATTTTGAGGAAAAATGATGGGTATAACTGCCTGATGCCCCAAAAGAACTCGTGCTGAACTGCAGAATATTGGACAGGCCAAACAAAAAATTACTCGTTGGTCGAACGTTAGATACATAAACACCATTAAACATGAAAAAATTATAAACTGCTAAGATGGCACTGTACACTTTGTTTTCATGAACGCTAATATTGTGAAAATTGTATAAAAATATAGGTGTTCAAAAGATTGCAATAGAACCACGAAAGCAGTACCAATTTTACATTCGGGGAATTTAGCAATATGTAAGGATATGGAAGCAAGTATTACAGCAGCATCAAACTTGAAATAAGAACAGTTGCTACACCAAATAAATAACCGAGATGAACACCCAGTGGACCCATAGAACAAAAAGGCCAGGAATTCAGTACAAGAGAGCATGGTGTAGCTACATTTAAATCAATTCTGATATACTGCCACATGCCTGATATAGATGCACAACAATTTAGAAAGCAATCCTTTTCAAGTTTCCAACCCCAATAAAAGTTACATGTTTCAAAAATGTGGCCCAGAATGAGAACAAAAATCAAATAGAGGATGGGTCAAGAAAGGTTAAAGAACAGGCAACACGAAGACAATTCTTATAGGATGTGAGTAGGTGACAAAACAATGAGGAGAACAAAATTTGAAAAAAGGAAAGCACATGTGCAGTAGTGTGAGATAACCACAAACAATTCAACATGAAAGGTTGGAGGTGCAATTAATTTAGTTTTTGTTTGCACGGAACTTCTCCATACATTCTTTAATCTTATGCACATGAAATCAGTAGTAGTGATACCTCCATTAACGGATGGATCTGATTGTCACAACTCTACATATACAACAAATTCAAAGTAAGTTTTTCACATACTAACTGCAGAGTCTACCATTGATTACCCACTCATTATTGATAACCATGTGTTGCTCAAGTTCTTGAAGTGATGAAACTTCCCATGATAGAATGAGTGAAAACACAAAAGTTGACAAAACTGAAACAACCATTTGTACAAAGTCAAGGATTATGCTTATTGATCCATGAGTGCAAACCCTTTCCATTTATCATCTTCAACTACACCATAGGTAACAATGACACAATAAGTCATCATTTATGACATTTTTCTACATTGCTGATAAAATCCATATGAAATAGTGGACCCTCAATTGTTCACTAAATTAGACCAAACAATTAGTATAAAGTGTAGTAAAAACAGTCAGAACAAGTCAGTCTTTGTTCACTGAAATGGATAGAACAAGGTGGATGTATCTGCATGCAACTCACTCAGAGTTTCATATGTAACACTGAGAAATGTAGAGTCAAAGAAAAAAACATGTGTAGCAAATAGGTTGACTAAAAGTAGGTGGATAACCGTTCCTAATTTGTATCATGGTTTGCATAGCTATATGCATAAAACATAATCAAGAAGTTGAAGAAGATTGCATTAGTCGATCTAATGCATGAGCAATTGATTTCATCAATCTTATTTTTTAGCCTATAGCTATGCAAACCCCAAATTGAATTCACCAGAGTGAAAAAGCCTATATGTAAAGTTTTTTTTAGCAAAGAGTTCAAACAGTCTTATTAATTAGAAAGCCCCCCGAATGCCTATAGACAAAGTTGATAGAGTGGACAGGATCTACATGGTGCATTGGTGTTCATATAAAATGTTGGATAATATAGATGTATATATTTCTCTATGGTATGCACTGTTTTACATATCAGAATTAAGATTCCATTTGGCAAGTTGCAAAAAATTTAAATTCACAGATATTTGACACCAAAAAAAAGCATTCAATGGAAGTCAGAAAATGAACTTATGCACAAAGCAGCAATAAAGCAATGAAAATTTCAGTTGATCAGCTAATAATGTGATAATGTGAATATGGTAACATTACCTTAATATCTCCAGAGGCAGATGTCTTTTCATCTTTCTTCTGCCATCCAACAGCTATGCTTGACTCCTCTCCTAATACAAGTTGTATCTGCAGGCATTAAGAAATAAAACAGATACATGCAATGAAACCGAGGGCCTTCACTGTTCTCATTTGAGGGGGTAAAAAAAACAATGTGCAGTTCATGAGAATAAGAAAGGGGAAAAGGAAAAGACTCCAATAGGGGGAAACACCAAACAACATATCCCACCCATGTAAACATCATCATATTTCATACTGATAGACTCGATAGAACCCCCCCCCCCCCCCCCCCCCCCGCCAAACCAAAAAAAAAAAACACTGGTACAGTCCAGGATTCTGGACTTTGGAGCATTCATCTATGGGGCCATCAACCAAATATACAAACTAAAACACAACCCAAGGGAACATTTTAGTACGATTGCAAAAGCTGGAATAGTCAATTGTGATGGAAATGCCATTATGCTTACCCGTGCAATTAAAAAGATTATGGAACACACGTAAAAAATATCAAATGATATGCATTGCATTATGAATCATAATCCTGAATGTATAACAATCCAGACTTCTTCCATATAAAGCTAAATAAGAATGAATAAAAAATCTACGCCGTAAGGAACATACATTTCCAGTTGATGTTTCAGAAAGTTGACGAGTCCATGCATTGGAAAGATTGACCGAGCCATCTGTCAAAGATATTGCAACACCAGATATAGCAGTAGAATGAAGTGATATCTGACTGGATAGACATGCAGATACTGTCAGAAAACTCCGCATAGACTTGGATTCTGCTACTTGGGAGGAGAAATAAAATTTGGAATAAAACGTAAAAGAAATATGGCTAAGCAAATAATAAAAAAAGCAATTTCTTACTGAGACGTTTGCACTCCAATTAGTGATCGCAGACCAGCAGTGGCCATAACCTCTATCGAGGCAACTGGAGATATCTGGTGCTTTAGCAAAGCAGTTGCATCTCCCGTTCCAGAACCTTCATTGACTGCCAAATTTCCACCAAAAGCAATCATGCTGCGCTTGGAGATTTGTGACTGGACGTCACTGGACATCATCATCCTACCATTTATGCATTTGAATTCGAAGTCAGTTATAGGATCATACAGTAAACCTGTACAAAATAAATGATGTGCAATCAAAATTGGTACACGACCCATTAGTGTCTCCCAAACTAGTGAAAGAACAATGCAATAATAAAAAGGAGAGAGATCCAGAAGAATGAGCAGGTTATACCCTCTCACGATGCCACCGCCACTTAGAAACTGTGGCAAAGAAAAATTAGCAAGAATTGAACCAGTGGGTCGGACATGGGATGAGACCTTTTCTTCTTCCTTACGACGCCGTAATCTCTCAAGCTCCTCTTTTATTTCTTCTGCTTTATTCAACTTCGGACCAAGCTCCAGACCCGATTTCAGCCCCTCCATGCCATAAAGGTCATATATTTGTCTTTTGCGCTCATCAGTTAAGATCTCATATGCATCACATATGCGCTGGAAATTCTCTGTAGCTATATCCTTCATCTGCATTCAGATGGATAATTGGAATGAATCAGATAAGTGGGAACAGAACAAAGTAAAGATCATCTGAACAAAAACAGCACACAAGCAAACCGATGACAAAACATATAGAGATTAATCAATTGAACGAGTATGACAATCCAACAGCCACTCATTTGGTCCAGCTTTGTAAGTAAGTCCAATGCCCTTGTCCCACCTCTCACAATCATAGCTTCTCCAAGCAAACACTGTATTAAATCAATTTCAAAAGCAAACCCCACTCTCCCACATCCGTATCTCTTACTTTGCACACAATTTCAAAGAGCAGAAATGACACTCCAGAAACAACGCACATATGATCTATGTCTTATTGGTTGCTGTTTTGTTGAATCACTCAAAGCGCCAAAACTCCACAATTTTCCAGATTTGGATCTCTTACTTCGCATTCCACTCCATCATCGTATAGACTAGAAAACGACGCATGCGATTACATGTATATCTTATTATTTCAAACCCACAAAAATGACACCATGACATCACTGGATACGCAGACTCTTCATCTATAACTTGAATAAAAAAGCAAAGACGACCAGAGACCACGAACAGCAGAGAATTGAAGAATACATATACATTAAGAACTTCATCATATTCTTCATTAGAGCGACGTGTGACGGAACAAAAAGAGATACCTGAGGGGATTGATGCTTGTCGGGATGGTAGATTTGAGCCCACTGACGATAAGCTCTCCGAATCTCCTCATCGGATGCCTCAGGAGATATGTTGAGCAGCGCGTAGAGCTCTCTCTCCCCGGATTCTCCTTCCGCCATTGCTGCTTCTTGTCCGAAGCCCGGAAAAGTATGGGACGTTGTAGGGTTTTGGAGGGCGTTTAGGGTTTTTAAGGTTTTGCAGAGATTGGGAAGGTTGGGGGGGGGGGGGGGGGGGTTGGTTTAGAGAGGGATTTTAGGACGGACGACGCAGGCTCGTTCGGAGAGTAAGAGTTTTTTCTTTCCGCGCAAGCAATCGAAGCTGGATCCGAACCCTGCCGTAAATGATTTTCTGAATGATTGAGATTTTAATTATGGGTGGCTAGCCCTTTAGGGCCGGTTTGGACAGGGGCATAAACTATTTTGGGATTTATACTTATTTCAAGAATTGTTGACTTTATCAATAGAATAACAGATTTTGTGTTTGGATGTGTTTTCAGTTATTCTCATTGGAAAACATAATAATAAAGGTTGGAGTGTTTGGTTGATGAAGAATAAGATGAGAATAATGTGTAAAAAGTTGATTTGATATGTGGGTCCCATTGATATATAAGAGGTGATGACATGTGATTTGATGTGATGATATGTGATTTGACAGGTGGATTCCCTTATTTCAGTGGAGGAATAACACAATTCAATGGGTGGACTTGGAATACAAATACCAGCTTATTCTCTACTTATTCTGCATAGTTATACTCCCTTATTCCGTCTACCCAAACACCCTTTTAGCCTTATTCTCCTCAATTCCTCCCCTATTCCACCTCTATTCCGCTAGCCAAACGGGGCATTAAAATTTATAAGTAAACCTCTTTATTAATAAACCCTTCACATTTTCATAACTCAATTTAAAAGATCCTCATATATTAACTATATATTTAAACAATACGTAAGCCCCTCTCACATCAAACTCTATTTCTTACCCTTCGACGACCCTCAAAAACTCGATATCTCTCTCATCAATTCGACTTCTCTACGTACAAAAATGGATTTATATTAATATTTAGCCAATCAAAATATTTTTTTGATGAAAATTGAAATAAACAATTATAAAAAATTTACATCGTTCATATACCAAAAAAAAAAAATTGAAATCCACATTTATATATATCTATTCAATTTCAATTAGTGCATACATTGATGCCTAGAATTTAGGCCACATTGATGCCCAAGTATAATTCCAAGTATAATTCGTCTCTTTTATAAATAAATATATAAATAAATAAATTTAAATGAGATGGGGGTTATGCTTATTAAAAGAATCTTAACTAAAGATTTTACCAAAAAATTAGGTGGGCTTATTTATTGGGGGGTGTACATATTAGGGAAATTTAAATGGATCTTTGACAACAAAATCCATTTAAGAGGATTTTATTTACAATTCTGAGGGGTTCAAATAGAGCCACCCTTTAATTATTGTCCTTGGAAGGAGTCATGGTAGGTCTGTCAACGGGTTCAGATCGATCCGGACCCGATCCGATAAAAAACGTAAAATATCTGATTCGACTGATTCAAGATCCAATATGGATTAAACCCAAAGGATCCGATCATTCAAACGGGACATGTTCGGATCTACCCTGACCCAATCTCATGGACCCATTGAACCCTAAGCCTTCCCTTTTTTTTTTTCTAATGATCCAAACCCATTGTTAATTTAACCCACCCAAGTGGACCACTGCCCAACCCAACTCAAGTGAACCACTACCCAAGTAACCCAACTCAGGCTCAAGCCCATTGTTAATTTAACCCACCCAAACATTACATTCGGTCTAACAAAAAGTAAAAAACCCTAACAAACCTGAAAAGTAAAAACCCTTACATTCAGCATTTCGACCATTCCTGACACCACAATGACCATCTCCCCCCGACGCAGGCCATCTTCCCCCGACGCTGAACCCTCTCTCGACCCTCCCACTCCGCAATGACCATCTCCCCCTACACAGGCCATCTCTCGGGTTTGTAAAAAATCTCTATCCACCTCCACCCACCCAAGACACCCACCTGCCCCTCCCTTTTCCCCACCACCACCACCACCACCACAAACCCTAACCCTAGAAGCCATGACCCAACCATGTCCCCCGCAACGACCATCTCCCGTGACGTAGGCATTATCCTCGGGTCAACCCGGACCCAACCCGAGTCCACCAGGTCCCACCCACGACCCGGGTCCAGCAGACCCAAGCCCAGGTCGGGTCCGGGTCCACCCCGACCCAGCACGGACCCGACCTATTGACAAGCTTAAGTATGGATCCAGTTAGATCTAGCTTTTAATCAATCAATCATTATCAAACTACATAACCTAATGAATCTGCATACTCAATTATTGGGTATATGTGTTATTCTCTTAATGAATGCTGATGATATTAACCAAATTCAAGCTTCACTGCATTCAATAAGAGAAATAGAAGAGTGACACATGTACCTAACGATTAACTATGTAGATCAATTCATAAATTGAATAATTCGATTATAATTGATTATACAGTTCGATACTGATCAAACTGACCGAAGTCAGTCCTGACTTTTATAGTCTGATGATTGAAAATGGATAAATTAAAAAGGAATAATAAATAAATAATATATGAATAAATATTTATAAAAAGATAAAAAAACCCATTTCCCTCGTTCATAAAATGATTGTGACATTAAACACAATGGTTCCATTCATAACAGACGGCATGGCACCATCCATTTTATGAATTCAAAGAAGTCTTTTACATCCAAGTGAAA
Source organism: Acorus calamus (assembly GCA_030737845.1). Lineage (NCBI taxonomy): Eukaryota > Viridiplantae > Streptophyta > Magnoliopsida > Acorales > Acoraceae > Acorus > Acorus calamus. The sequence goes on from CM060858.1 coordinate 43,610,512, forward strand.
AACAGGTTGCGGCAGAAATTTCCATTCATAAGGATTTGAAGCATATGAGGTTTTCTAATTTCTCCAACAAATACATACTGCACAACAACCAATTAACATCCAAATTAACAAAATTAATGAAAATTTATCAAATCATGGGATTTTGGTGAATGGGTGCATTTATTGCCCCAGGTACCTCCCCATCCCCACCAAAAAAAAAAAAAATTTATTTTTTTCAATAGGCTATAATTTCAACAAATCCATCTTACACTATACATAAAAAAAAAAAATATTATTTGTTTTTCGGTAGGCCGATCCCTCTCTTGGCGAGGTGGTAAGGTTGGCACCTCCCTTTGGGGAAGAACCGGGGTTGAAACCCTGTTATCATCATTCCTAGTGGATGATAAAAAAGCAATGCTAGGCTGGTGGGTCTTGGGCTCTTTGTTAGTGGGCAATAGCCCAGTCTAAAAAAGCCCGTTGGACTTTTGTTTCATGGGCCGTAGTTCAGGATGCATGGACTTGTAGCTCGTCTGGATCCTTTAATACTAAAAATGAAGTCATGCATACGCATGCATCATATCCTTCCCTTCCCTCTTCCATGATCTTCCACATGCATCACCTACATCTGTCTTTCTATAACACATTAAGAAAAACACCCCTATCCCACCACTTTTTTCATACTTTTTTTTATTTATTTTTTAGGATTAAAGGCTACAAGTCCCTATACAATATATGACAATGAGCCTATAGGAGGACTAAAACATACTGGGTTGTTGCCCATGAAATCAAGCCCAGCCAGACTGGGTGACCACTTTTTTCTTGTCAAAGAGTGTTCCTCTGGAGCCTTTAATACTAAATAAAAAAAAAGAAGGCATGAATATGCATGCATCATATCCTTTCCTTCCCTCTTCAATGATCCTCCTACGTGCATCACTTACATATGTCTTTCTATAACATGTAACCCATTAAGAAAAACATCTCATGCACTTGTAACGTCTTACGTACCTCTGTCCCACCACTTTTTTTACACTATTTATTTATTTATTTATTTATTGGGATTAAATGCTACAAGTCCCTACACAATATATGACAATGGGCCTATAGGAGGACTAAAACAGACTGGGTTGTTGCCCATGAAATCAAGCCCAACCAGATTGGTTGACTACTTTTTTCTTGTCAAAGAGTAGCTCCTCTGGAGCCTTTAATACTAAATAATAAAAAAAAGAAGTTATGCATATGCATGCATCATAGTCTTCCCCTCCCTCTTCAATGATCCTCCTACGTGCATCACTTACATCTGTCTTTCTATAATATGTAACCCATTAAGAAAAACAACTCATGCACTTGTAACGTCTTACGTACCCCTGTCCCACCACTGTTTTCACACTTTTTATTTATTTATTTTTTGGGATTAAATGCTATAAGTCCCTACACAATATATGACAATGGGTCTACAGGAGGACTACAACATATTGGGTTGTTGCCCATGAAATCAAGCCCAACCAGATTGGTTGACCACTTTTTTCTTGTCAAAGAAAGACAAGGTTCGAATCTCTACCTTTTTTCTTGTCAAGGAAAGACAAGGTAACGTTTTACGTACCCCTGTCCCATCACTTTTTTTACACTTTTTATTTATTTATTTTTTGGGATTAAAGGCTTTAAGTCCCTACACAATATATACCAATGGGCCTATAGGAGGACTACAATATATTGGGTTGTTGCCCATGAAATCAAGCCCAGCCAGACTGGGTGACCACTTTTTTCTTGTCAAAGAGTAGCTCCTCTGGAGCCTTCAATACTAAAAAAAATAAAAATAAATGAAGTCATGCATATGCATGCATCATATCCTTCCCTTCCCTCTTCCATGATCCTCCTACGTATATCACCTACATCTGTCTTTCTATAACACGTAACCTATTAAGAAAAACATCTCATGCACTTGTAACGTCTTACGTACCCCTGTCCCACCACTTTTTTCACACTTTTTTTTTTGGGATTAAATGATACAAGTCCCTACACAATATATGATAATGGGTCTACAGAGGACTACAACATACTGGGTTGTTGCCCATGAAATCAAGCTAGCGGTGACCACTTATTTCTTGTATAAAAAAATGAAGTCATGCATATGCATGCATCATATCGTTCCATTCCCTCTTCCATGATCCTCCTATGTGCATCACCTACATCTGTCTTTCTATAACACGTAACTGATTAAGAAAAACATCTCATGCACTTGTAACGTTTTACGTACCCCTATCCCACCACTTTTTTCACACTTTTTATTTATTTATTTTTTGGGATTAAAGGCTACAAGTCCCTACACAATATATGACAGTGAGTCTATTGGAGGACTACAACATACTGGGTTGTTGCCCACGAAATCAAGCTAGCCAGACTGAGTGACCACTTATTTCTTGTATAAAAAATGAAGTCATGCATATGCATGCATCATATCCTTCCCTTCCCTCTTCCATGATCCTCCTACACGCATCACCTACATATGTCTTTCTATAACATGCAACCCATTAAGAAAAACATCTCATGCACTTGTAACGTTTACGTACCCTGTCCCACCACTTTTTTCATATTATTTATTTATTTATTTTTAAGATTAAATGCTACAAGTCCCTACACAATATATGATAATGGGCCTATAGGAGGACTACAACATATTGGGTTGTAACCCATGAAATCAAGCTAGCTAGACTAGGTGACCACTTATTTCTTGTCAAAGACTAGCTCCTCTGGAGCCTTTAATACTAAAAAAAAAAAGTCCTGCATATGCATGCATCATATCCTTCCCTTCCTCCTTCCATGATCCTCCTATGTGCATCGCCTACATCTGTCTTTCTATAACACGTAACTGATTAAGAAAAACATCTCATGCACTTGTAACGTTTTACGTACCCTTGTCCCACCACTTTTTTCACACTTTTATTTGTTTATTTTTTGGGATTAAAGGCTACAATTCCCTACACAATATATGACAATAGGCCTATAGGAGGACTGCAACATACTGGGTTGTTGCCCATAAAATCAAGCCCAGCCAGACTGGGTGACCATTTTTTTGTTGTCAAAGAAAGACAAAGTTCGAATCTCTACCTTTTTTCTTGTCAAAGAAAGACAAGATAATGTTTTACGTACCCCTGTCCCACCACTTTTTTCACATTATTTATTTATTTATTTTATGGGATTAAAGGCTACAAGTCCCTACACAATATATGCCAATGGGCTTGTAGGAGATCTACAACATATTGGGTTGTTGCCCATGAAATCAAGCCCAGCCAGATTGGGTGACCACTTTTTTCTTGTCAAAGAGTAGCTCCTCTCGAGCCTTCAATACTAAAAGAAAAAAAGAAAAAAATGAAGTCATGCATCATTTCCTTCCCTTCCCTCTTCAATGATCCTCCTACGTGCATCATTACATCTGTCTTTCTATAACACGTAACCCATTAAGAAAAACATCTCATGCACTTGTAACGTCTTACGTACCCCTGTCCCACCACTTTTTTCACACTTTTTATTTATTTGTTTTTTGAGATTAAATGCTACAAGTCCCTACACAATATATAACAATGAGTCTACATGAGGACTACAACATACTGGGTTGTTGCCCATGAAATCAAGCCTATTCAGACTGGGTGACCACTTATTTCTTGTCAAAGAAAGACAAGGTTCGAATCTCTACCTTTAAAAAGGTGGGTGTCCCTTTATCAAGCGAGCAAAGCTTTGCAGAACCACTTTTACCGCTCCCTGACACAAACCTCCCCATCTCTCCCAGCACATGTAGTCCCTCACCATAGCATAAAAAAAGTTTCCTTAATGGTCCGGATTCTCTTCTCTACTTTTTCTTGCTTGCATCTACTTTTTATTTATTTTAGGAATATCATATCATCTCACTTTAATGGCTCTTTATGAACGCATGATTATTTTTTATTAGATAATTATTAATCTTGTCTTAAATATAAAAAAATTAGAATATTATTATTGTTATTATTATCATTGTTGGTGATAAAAATATTTTTTAGTATACGGGCCCCAAATAGAATAGAATAAGATCATCTCTAGTTCTTACTCAAACATTTATTTAAATACCATTAAAAATTTAAATAAAGGCTTCATTATATATGATGTGTCTCTGACCATTATTTTGTGTTTTACTTAAATCTTTTATAAAATATGGAGTTAAAAATAAATAGCAATTGAAAACTTAAATAAATGTTTGAGTTTCATTTAATTTGATTTGATCATGACATGTACATGATTTTAAATCCAGAATTTTAACTAATTTTTACTCAAATTATATATATTTTAAGTATTGGAATGAAAAATGATTTGAATAATAGTTATTTTTGTATAATAGTTGTTGTAGATGATTTATTACACTTCATCATTACATTAATAGAATATTAAAAATTTGAGACTCATTTTACCATAAACATTGCTTTATCAATCACTGAAAAGGCGAATACCAAAAAAAAATATCAAAGAAGAGGTGGGTGATAAATGTGTCAGAAAAAGAATCATAAAAAGTGTGAAAACACCAATAAAAATGTGCCAGAATAATAAAAATAAAAATGTGTCATAAATATTGCTGGTGAATCATAAAAAAATGTGTCAGAAAAAGAAAAGCATCATCAATGGATGTTGGGCGATAAATGTGAAATACCAATAAAAAAACCACGTTGAGTCATAACCGTCCGATTAAAATAGGAATGATATGATAGTCCCTAATTGAAAGACAAGCAAATCCACTTAGGGAAAAGTAGAGGTGGTAAATTCAAAAAGGGGGTGGGGGAGTGGTTTTTTGGAGGGTTATATAAGAGGGGTTTGAGTGTATCATTTTCATTTTGTAGAGTTTTCTTTAGTGGTGAAAGCAAAAGAAGTGTAAGAGGAAGGTCTGAGATTTTGCTTTTTTTTCTTTTTTTCCATTCTCTTTTTCACATCTGTCTCTCTTCGTCCCTTATATTCCAACCCCCTTTAAAACCAATGCATCCAGCCTCCTCAGAGCATCTCCAACCATACTTCTTACCCACAAATCACATTACAATTTCAATCGGCTGGTTCCATTGAACCATTGAACCCAAAAAAAAGAATGAAAAACTTATTATATGTAAAATGGAACCCTCTCTCTGCACTATCCTCCCCGTTGCTGTTGCCATTGGCGTCGTCTTCGCTGTCGCTGCCCCCATCGCTGCTGCCCTTGCTGCTAATGCAATTCCCCTGCCATGGGCCTATTTTGTACGTCTCCATACGTCTCCGCCGCCGCTGTCCTCATTGCCGTTGTTGCTGCCATCCCCACCGCCACTGTCGCTGCCACCGCTGACCTCTCTGTCGCTCGCCACTGCACTCCCCATCGCCATTGTTGTCCTCCTCGTCACCACCGCCGCCTCTGCTGCACTACCCGTCGCTGCTGCCTTCTCCCATCTCCAGGTCCAACGAGGACGTTGAACCAGCCGCAAATATTGACAGGAGAGATAACATAACAAAGCAGCGATTGCTAAGAAAATGATCGTAACTGTTGCAACGATTACCCTTCACATTCAATGGGGAGCTCACTGAAAAAATTTGGGTTCGGAGGAGGAGGAGTTTTGCTTGCGGAGGGTGAGCTTCTGACAGGGGTACTTGCAGTACTGGTCCAGCCTACTCTCGATGAACTCCAACGGATAGAATTTGTCAACGAAAGGCTGCATCTCGATCACACCACTCGTGATGCTAATATTGTAGCAAAAAATCAGACCTCCAATGTTGGCTATAAGGCTGGCGAGGAAGGAGAACAATGTCATTTTCAAAAGTTTGACAAAAATCTTTTCACACATAATACAAAGGAGGGAGAGAGGGGAGGTGAGGGGTGAGGTTAATCAGTTTGCATGGGTTATATAGCCTCTTCTGAAATCAAATGCATGTATTATTTCTCAACTAAACAATGTCTCCAGTCAATATTGCATGGGCGGAGTGAACATAGGTGAGAGTTTTTGCATATATACCCCTCAAAAACATTATAAAATCAAATGCCCCCTTTTAAATTGTAGTCCCAAGGTTTCAATTTTGCTTCAATGCCCTTTCACGGGGTATTTTGTACAGTATAATTTTTTTGAGTATCATTTTGAGAGGCATTATTAAAAATAATGATTCACTTGGGTTATTTTGATAAGATGAGATCCTTTTAGGGGTATATGCAAAAAATCATATTCAAAATGTGTGGGTTTGAATTTGAAAAATGTGTACTGTTCTGTTTGCATTCCAGTTAACATACATATTAATTTTTTTTGAAGTGTATATTTATAATAAATTATATTGATCTTTTATAGAAATGGAGTTATGTTCATATAAAATAAATGCATGTATTCAGGGGCGGCGCTACTATTTTGATCCCATACATAAATTTGATTTTTTTTAAAGTATACATTTATAATAAATTATATTAATTTTTTTTTTATAGAAATGGAGTGTATGTTCATATAAAATCAATTGACCCCATCAATATTTTAAAAACAAAAAACAAACTAACCTACCCATAGTACTTTATTCACATTTTGCTCCAGAGTTTGACACTACTTTGACCCTATTAAACTTTTTTAAAAACAAATTAGCCCATCAAATTTTTTTAAAACAAACCGGCCCAGAGTTTAACCCATTAAAAACCCAACATCCGAATTGGAAAAAGAAAAAATAGTGGTGCACTAAAACACTACTCCATTTAAAATAAAATTGTCAGTATGGCACGAGTAGGATGAGTAAGCTTCTTCAGCTACTGATAAAACTAACCTATCATTACATCAAGAACCGAGTACAATAAAACATCATATCAATAGGTGGCATTCTAGGAGTTCATAATTGAGAGAAAACAGACTCCCAGGACTTCTCATCGTCAATTATTCAGATAAATTTTTAAACAAAAGGCTTACAAATAACCATTCAAATCCACACTCATCAATTCATAATCTCATATAAACAAACAATACAAGAACCATAAATCTATTAATAGTGGACTAAAAGATATTAAATAAATGCATTCTAGATTGAGTACTCCATCATCCACACAGAATTTTTATCAGCCATCTTCTGCAATTTGTATAGGACAGATTATGCTAAAAATTTATATCAGGTGGGTGGGATAAGTGATAGAAGAGGTTACAGAGAAATCGTCAAACTTCGAAATTTGACCTGATAAAAATAAAATATAGATGAATTCAGGACCCTATTTATTATAATCTAATATGTTCAATTTGTATAAGCACAGGGTCCATATGCACTCACAATAACTTCAGCATGCTGATCTGTTTCGCTTGCATGTTTAAGTTTAGCAGAAGTATCCTTGACCAGCTGTGCAATATGTAATCTTGTCTTGTGCCTGTCAAAGAATAAATGTCTTAGAATATTAAATCAAATATATCATAATAAATGAATTTCCCATCATCAATACCAAAATAAAAATTTAAAAAACAAAAGCATGTCGCAGCTACACCAATGAATCTTCCAAAATAAATATAAAAATTACATGATAAAGTTCCAATTTCTACATGTTTCCTAAAGTGATTCTCTACATCAATCCCATTTTTTTCTTTTCTTTTTTTTTTATTTTGAGAAAGGCTGGTTGTCACAAAATTTTATAAAATTGGATAATTACATATACAAAAGATATTCGGAGAAAAAAAAAGAGAGAAAATAGAAAGGGCATAAGAGATAAACCAAAACCTGCAAAGATAATCTTCATTTCATCATTTTTCTATGACACATCTTTACGAAGAAGCACATGATAACTTTTTTTTGAGAAACAGTAGGCAATCGCCCACATTTTATTAAAGTGGAGAGAGATCCCAAGATAAACAAGCATAAACAAAATGTCTTTTATTAAAATGTTGTTGATCTTCTTTTATTCCCTTTTTTTGTTTTTTTCCTTCCATTTGTTATATAATATTTTATTTGTTTAATTGGTTGAATGTGGCATATGATCATAAAATACCTTTTTATATTGATGATTATTGAGTAAAATGCATTAAAATAGATGATAGAATGTTACAGTAATTACTAAATACAAGAACAGAGACAGTAAGAGGGACATAAAGCAAAAAGGAAATCAGTGCTCGCTGCTCCATGTCACTCCTTGTATGCCTGGTGCATCAACCAGTTTATTTGAACTATTTAGGAGGGTAGTTAAGAACTTGTTATGCTCCATATATTAGTCAAAGTTCTCTATCTAGGAGCAAGTCTCCATGAAATTCCATCCTTAATTGCCAATTTTATTTTGTTGGAAGAATCCTGAATCAGATTATATTTCGAATCTTCCTTGACACTGTTATAGAATAGATAGCCGAGGATGTGGACCAAGGGAGATCGAATCACAAATTGCATGCAAGAGATTGAGTGGAAGCATGGAATCACGTTAAAAAAAAGAAAAAATCAATACAACTCTCTGAAAATGTAAAATGGAAAAAAAATCCCTACAAAATCGATAAATCCCCATAGATCCCTAACTTCTACCGTGGTTAATGATTTTAGGGGCTGTTTGGCAGCGGCGGAAAGCGGATTTTAAGTGCTGATTGTTAAGTGCAGAAAGAGGAAGGATGATAATCTTTAAGAGTTTTAGGAAAAAAAGCGTTTGGTTCAATGAAAAATATTAAGCAGTATTTTAAATAAGTGTGTTTGGCTAACCAGTTGACATATGTGCTTATTGAAAAGGGTATTTCAGTCCATTTTATAAGTGCTGAATATTATTTTGATATTTGGTTGAAATGAAGAAAACATACTTTTTTGGAGATATTAAAGATTATTTTTTTTAACAACGTTAAAAATACTTCAACCACTACTAATCTTTTTAGACTTCAAAAATAATTATGTCTGGATACCCACATGTTAAAAAAAATATTGCTTGTTTAATCCGTTGAAAACTTTGTTAATTATATGATTTCAATCCAAGCATCCATTCTATCATCATCATCATCATCATCATCATCATCTAATCTACTAGCATCAGCTTTTCTCGTAAAAAGAACCTATATTCAATTCATTAAGCTGAAAGTTCAATTCCTTTGAAATTTCTAATAACAAATCCAATACACAGTCACACCACACCTACAATAACGGACAAAGAAAGCTTTTCCAATAGTGAAACCATGCATTAAGATGAAAATGGTTGTCATGATTTCAATCCTCCACTCCAATCAGAAACCAAAATAGTAAACCTTCGAGCTGGTTGAATCACACTCAATGCCTCTTTGTCTTGGATTCGCTTTTGGCAAGCATGCTGGAAAGTCAAGAAAATGACTATTGTACTGATGATGGAAAGGCTGGAAAGCCAGGAATATGAAGGGAACCCCCAAGAACTTTATTCAAACATCATAATTCATAAATATATCATGCTACCTTTGTGTCCAATTCTTTGGGCTTCACTCGTTCTGCTGCCCTAAAAGAAAGCCAAAGAGAAGGAATTAGTTTCATCTTTAAGAGTCCAGTCTATCAACCATAAACCACTCTGCTAACAGCCATACATGGAAGGTCTAAATGATGATAGCATATGATTGCAGGTGATGAGTAAATTCAAGGTACAAGAACAAAAGATCTGAGTGGATAAAAATAGCCAACAAAATAGCCAACAAAAGATAGAGGTCCAACTCAATGACTGAATCATCAAGAACCATTTTTATCCATCAACTACTACAACAATTTTTATCCCATCAACAGGGGCTCAATTACAGGAGTACATTTTGACATTGTGAGAAGTTCTGATGGTAGGACAAGCATTTTTTAAGACTGAGAGTCTGACCATCAACCAATTAACAGTCTTTGAGTTCATGTGTTCAACCCCAATTAACAGTCTTTGAGTTCAAATCCATTTCACTCATCACAGAAAAAGTACATATCCATTTCAGAAAGTCTTTTTTTTTATGTTTTTCACACGCTGTTATTGAAATATCTGGCCCTCATTAATCACCAAAAGTCAAACAGTATACACACAATCTAAAAATTCCATATTAGCCAAAAAAAGGTCTTTAATTCATCTCTAATACTTATCAAACACTCCAAAGCAAAGTGGATGATCTTTAAAATGTCCATCGCTGAGTAATCTACATGCATTTACCTTTAACCAATCAATCGAAATTACCAGATTCAGAACTCACATACAGAATCCCCAAAACAACTCCAGAAGTCAGGTTTCTTTGAAATCAATCCCCAACCAATGTCTTATGCATCCATTTCATATTTGAACCATTTGATATCCTCATATCCCATCCTTAACAAAACCTTCAAAACTCCACACTTCAAAAAAAAAACATAATCAAACGCAAACTATTCAAATGAAAAGAAGCACAAACAAACACAAAAACCCAAATTGAGGACATATATGGCTAACTTGGATGCCGCGGAGGATTCCTCTTCAAGCCAATGTAAGGAGTCACTTTGCTTGACGGGAGAGGGTATTGGATATTTGGATCTGCAGTTCCGCGATGGGGGTTGAGGTCCGACGACCTGTGGTGGCGAGAACAGAGAAAATCAAGGTGGCGTTTGGGGGTGGCGCAGAGAGACGGACGACGATCAGGGTTGTCCTACGCTGATAGACGGACGACGCCTTTCGAAATCCCCGATTAGGGTTCCCTTTTTGGAGAGCAGCTTCTTTGTGCCGAAGTAGTGGACGCAGAGAGGGTGAGGAGAGAGAGTATTTTCACCTTAAATACTAGTGGTAATTTGTGGTAAGTGACAGGGGTACGAAGGTCATTTCACGTTAGGTTCAAATAGGCGATTGGCGACTGCTTTTTAAAAAGTGTCCGAGTTTAGCTTAAAAAAATGGGGGGTGTTTATCTGAACGAGGAAATATAAGCTCTTAAGAAAGGCTGTCATCCAAACGCAATTTAATGTCAAAAAACTCTGATATTAAGCTTTCAGTTAAATAAGCTCTTATAACTGGATCAACCAAACACCCCCTAAGTAATCCCTTTTTCTTCTGAAATTCAAACAATCCCTCGGGGTAGGCATCGGCAACAGGCCAGTAAAAAAGGCCCAGGCCCTACCCACGGGCCCAGGCTTGAACAGGCCGGGCCTGGGCTTCGGGCCCATAGGCTGGTCCGCAAATCCATATTTTAAACATTTTTTTAATTATTTTAAACTGTTCATTTGTATATAAATATTAAAATAACACAAAATTGAAAATATAATGTTTAAAAAAGTTGATACATTTATTGAATTTTCAAAGATAAAAATATTAAATGAATTAATTACTTGAAAATATATAACTATATGTACAATTAGTATCGTATAAATATCAATAACTTGCATGATTCATCCACAATTCAAAAATTATATAAGATTACATGTGCTAGTTTATTATATTGCCCCCCATGGGCCTACTAGCCGGTGGAGGCCAGCCTAAACGGGCCTGCTGCAGGACCCAGAATCAGGCTTGGCCCGACTGGCCCTGAAAACGGGCCATGCCGCGAACAGGATTGAGCCGAGATTTTGAGCCTCGGGTCGTTTGGGGATCCTTACCTCAGGGTGTGTTTGTATCAAAGGAAAAATGAAAGAAAGTGATAGAAAGTGAAAATTTTCTCTTTGATCATTCAAAATTTTAGTGTTTGTGTAGGTTAGAATGAGAGAATGAAATAATGAGAATCCTTGTATTATATTTAGAGTTTAGTTCCTATATATATGTGTATTGAAGTTACAAGTGTAATACACTATACATGAGATAACACATATAATCTAATAGTGCCAAACAATGAAAGGAAAAAAATTTCCATCACTTTTTCTTTACTATTTTATCTTATTATGAAAAGTGGAAAACAAAATTTTCATTCATCGTATGATAGAATTTGGAAAAAAGTGGTGGTAATTTTCCACCACATGCATGATTACTATTAGCCACCAAATTGCCTTGTGCTGAGTGTGGTCTTTTCTGTGTTTGCGCTTGAGCTGTTTAGTGAAATCTGGCGGCAACATGTTTTTGCCTTTGTTTTTTCTCATTGAAATACTTTTGATAACTTATTTGCCATGCTCGTTTTAACCATCTTATAGTAGAGCTGGTTGTTACAAATTTTATGTGGGCTTTTCACCACTGGCTGGCCCATTAAATTTTAACTTTTAAATCAAAATATGGATAGAATGTGCTTCTCCAAGACAATGTTAATGTTCTCATGAATATAGGCTTCTACTTGGCATTAGAGGAAGATGTTCTCATATTTTGTATTTAGTTTATGGATGTGATTTGTTTCTATATCTTGTGTGTATTTTTAGGTTAAAAAACATTATTTGTGTGTATGCTTTTGCAATATTTTTAATTGTGTCCGGCATAAATGAGAGCATTAGAGGTGACCAACATGTTTTCCCCCCTTTTAAATCAGCTTTTCTAATGCGTTGTTTGTTGGGACCGGATCCGATCAGTGCTCGACTTCGATCAGTTCGGTCAGTACCGAACTGCACTACGTATAAATCGAACTGCACCACTTATAAATCGAACTGCACAACCAATTGTTGGGTATATTTTTACTCTCTTATTGGATTCAATCAACTATTGAAAAAAATATGAATTTCTAAGTATCATCAGTATCCAATAAAAGAGTGAAAAATATACCCAACAATTTGTTGTGCAGTTCGATTTATAAGTGATGCAGTTCGATTTGAACGTGGTGTAGTTCGGTACTGACCGAACTGATCGAGCTCAGCACTGACCGGATCCAGTCTCTTGTTTGTTTTATTTTTTTTCATGTTTCTTTTTAATATTTGATTTGACAAGGGACAAATGGAGTTACTGAATGAAAATTCAGATTGTTGAGTGAATTGCAAGTGTTAGGCTTATTAATCAGTAAATTCATGAACTACACTACATAACCTTAGCATCAACTACACTAGAAAAGCATAATTTTTTCATTAGAGTAGTTCCCCAGAAAACAATTCTTTTTGCTAATTAAGGTAAAACACTGGCAAAAAAAATTTCGCCCTTGGTAGATGTTGAATATCAGTTTTAGGACGTGTATAACACAGTTTTTGTCTCTGTCCTGATGTAGTCGTGTACCTGCATAATTATGTATAAATTTGTAAGTATAAAAAGCAATTTTGCATGTGTGTTTTGGGATTTTCAATTGAGCTTATATGTCCATATAGGAGTTTATATGTAATAATGAACAATGCACTATAATTTGTTACCAATGGCATCAGGTGAGATCTCTCCTTCTCCTGTCTATGATGTCTGTAGTTGAAAGGTTAGTCAATGCATTCAGTGAACATCAATGGCATCAGGTGAGATCGTTATCCTTTTTCAGTCTATAATGTCTGTAGTTGGAAGGTCAGTATGTCACGTGTTGTATATATCTCCATATATAATGTGAATTGAGCTTTGATTAGCTGTTTAGCACCAGAAAGGAGGTTAGTGATCCCTGCCATGTGTGCAGGGGGCACCAACTTTTTAAAAAAATCAGGGGTTTAAATCCATTCCTGTAATTCATTACATTATTCATGTCATATATGTAATGTCTGGGACATTGAGACATGATTCATGATTATTGGTTCTAGACCCATTGGTTTGAATTATGAAAAATTGATTGTCACAATCAAATCTATGAACAATGATTATTTGTATTACTGTTCTGGTTGAAATTTTTATTTTAGTTATATGGTATGCATTCACCTCAACAATATGAGATGAATATATAATGTTTGATAAGACTTCCTGTTCGCTGGGACAAGACTGCCATAGTAGTGATGAAGTGCGTGTTAGTAGTCTATGTTAGAAATATATGAGTTAAAAGCTAGGCATAAACCTATTCAAATCACACAAAAGCCACATATTCAAACGAAGATGAAAAAAATACAGCATGTATAAGATGTTATGCAATAAAATAGAGAAAAAGGAGATTAGAGAAGCGTATCGATTTGACGGAAGCAAACAAAGACACTCTGTCCTCAGTAAATAAGGTTCCTTCACGCACATGGTTGAATGACTTCTATTACGATGAGATACGACCACCAGAGTTATGTTTTCTCGGGGTGCGAGTTACGAGGAAACCACAATGAACGAACCACGATCATTTCAAATACTCAGACAGGATCAGAAGATGAACAACTTAATAAAAGTGGGTGAACCGAGTGTGATGGAGTTTGAGTTGCTGAAGCCAAAGTACGGAGGGTTGAATATAGTGGAAGTGGACACTCAAGGGGGTTTTTGCAAATAAACCACTCACATAGGCTTTTCTCAAATAAGTTCACTCACACACCTTTATTGTTAAGGAAGGACGAAGACAAGAGACTCACACAGGAATGAAAAAATACTCTTTTTTTTCTTTTTGATTGACTGATTGATTTAACAATTGACGATTCATTATTTATAGTAGATAAACCTAGACACAAAGAAACACAACGACAATTTTCATAATGGCATTGAAAACTTTTAATTGCCTGACAATAAATTGTCGACTTTTACTTATTTAAAAGGAAAGCAGTATTAAAGCAAATGTTTTATTTTAAAATAGCGATCAACTCACGCGTTTTCTTTAAAACTACATATCAGCTCACGCGGTTTTTCTTTAAAACCCAAATAATTTCATGAATGTGTTAAATATTGCTATTAAAAATTTTCTTTAAAATATAAACAGTCATATGTTAAAATATTCAAATGTAAACATTTAAAAATTTATCTGAATTTGAATTTAGGCTACTATAACAGAAAGATCAAACCAGAATATTGAGTGAATAGGCTTGAGAATGGGTCTGTATAACTCAAACTTAGTCGAAACAAGTTGGACTCTTAGACAAACACATCTTTAATCATAATGGGCTTTGACATCTGAAAAGCTCACAGTCCATATTTTACTGAAAATCTTAGTGGAGGAACACCAGCTGGTAACGAACGAGTGAAGAAAGTGGTAAGGATTTATATTCTAATTCTTATTCAGGAAATGATTCAGCAATTTGGATCTTGTGGGTATAGTTTGATGAGGTACTCTCTTTTCATATGTAGCTTGAGTTTGAAAGAAAAAGGTTGAACACACGCCAATGACAACTCGTTATTGCAATATTCACGTCTGGGAAAGTTTTAATATGGTGTGTTTGTAGAATCTAAATTTAAGTTATTTTTTGGTCCTTTAAAAGGAGAAGTTGTTATGCTTTCACTTTGATTTTACAATATTGTGGAAGATAATGTTAATTGCACATGATTTTGATATGGAAGGGAAAAGAATAATGTTTAGCTGCTTTCACAATTATTAATTAAATCCTTAATTGATATTTTCAACTTGGTGAACATGGATTGTTTCTCCTCATTAGTTTGATAGAAGAAACACTGTTGAAGTTCTTTAATAGTTGAAACATTTTATCGCACCTGCTTTGAATATTTGCCTTCTTGCTTCTCTAGGAATTGTTTTCATGTTTTTTTTCCCATTACTCAAAATCTTTTGCAAAAATGTTACATTTTGTCTCAATGAACTTTTCCATACAAAATTTGATGGATCAACTGGTATATTTTGTATTCTTCAAGTCCTCAATACAGACATGTTGGTATATTTCATGACCTTTGTAGTGAATCATTTATCTATAAAATAATATGGTTGTTGTTTATAACATTTCTGTTGCGCATGGATTATCTTTCATTCGATTATGCAAGGACTTGTTGTAAAGTCCTGTACCCCATTCTAAAATTATATAAGCAGTCTTTAGATGATGGGCATTTCGGAAACACCAGGTTGGTGGTGGCATGGAGACTCGTGCATGAATGATTTTGTATTCGAAAGCTTTTGCTTGATAGGGTAATATACTAATATCAAACAACCAAGCCTTCCATTATTCTGTTATGAGGGGACGGAGGTTCAACTCCTGCTGGTCGCAGGAGGGAAAAATGGAAACAACAACCTCTTTGTTAGTGGCTGATTAAGCTTATTAGGCTGGTGGGCCTTGGGCCCTTTGTTAGTAGCTGACTAAGCATGTTAGGCTGGTGGGCCTTGGTCTGTAGCACAGTATAAAAAAAAAGCTCAGTTGGACTTTGGTGCATGAGCAGTATAGCCTAGTATCTTGTAAGGCCTCCTGTGGGCCTGTTGTGTATGTAGCTCCTCTGGAGCCTTTCATACCCGGAAAAAAAAAGCCTTCCATTATTCTCTTTGGTTTCCAAAATTCCATTATTTTGTTCAGACTTCAGACTTTTCTACCAGTGATTCAACAGAAGTTCATTTTGGTTTGCCATCTATAAAAGTTCTGATTCTATGTGTTTTACTTGCAATTGATGTTTAGGGGTTTCCATTCATGACATACCACCGGTCAAAATGAAATTACAATCCCATTTTATAAAAACATATTGTCATGTCTTATGAATTTCTGATGCTTCTTTCCAATGCAACCTTTTATCTACTCAACTATACCGTGGAAGTCCCAACTCCCAACATGTTTCTTTTTTTTTTTACACCTTTTTGTGTTTAAGGAGTTCCATTGTGCTTATATGATCAAGAAATTTAAATAAGGTACATTCTTCGGAGCTCTCTTGTTATTGCTTTATCCACATAATCATAAATAGGTTTTGATTCCTGAAAAACGCATTTTTTATATTTTTTTTAAAAATAACTTTTTTGCATAAAAGATATAAGTAATTTTTTAATTGAACTGAATTTCTGAAACTCACCCCCCCCCCCCTCCTCTCCATCGTGTTACCAAACGCGGCCTAAAATCGATATGCTTGGATTCATATGCAGCTTTACAATAAAATCAGTGTTCCAATTAAGTTTTTTTTTTTTACATCATTATCTTGAATTTTTTTTGTGATTTTTTTTTCTTGATAAATCAATCATGATCTTTATGATTGTGAATTTTTGTAGTCCACCATCGAGTTCAATCATTTACCTTTACACTCATATATATTTATATTTTATATCTATACTGTATATAAAAAACACCTATACTTAAAAAGACATTCATACGGTGGTTTTACCCTTTTCAATTTTCAAATAAAGAAATTTCTTCCTTATCCTCCAGAACCCATCCATCTTCAGCGTTTCTTCCCTTTTATTCTTGTAACTACCCATTTTTTCTATGGCTGGTGTACCAAGGTCGGGTCGTGACAAAATGCTACAGAGTCAAGTAGGCATTGAACTCATCCACAACATGTGTCCTATGCTCAGTTGGAGGGGATTCCGTGGAACACCTATTTTGCTCATGCTCGGTGGACGTCACTATAAATGGTATAAGCATCACGGCTTGGGATTGACCGATTAGAAACCTCTCGATCTACTCCACAAATCTCTAGAGTTTGTATGTTGCTTCATTTATCTTTGCATCCTATCTTTGTTATTTCTTCACTTCCTGTATTTTTTTTAATCCAAACTATGTGATTAATATAATCTGGATAGTTTTAATCTACTAGTTTTTTTTAAAAATATTATCCATTTTTTTCCAAATCCCTCGATGCTCTCTCTGTATTCAATTTAGGGTTTTTTTAGTTTTAAGTCCTTGTAAACATGGGATCGATCCCTCACTTCTTTACACTTTGGTTTTAGTTCCTAGATTTAGAGGTGGTAAACGAGCCGAACGAGACGAACTTTGACATGTTCAAGCTCGGCTCGTTTATAAACGAGTCAAGCCGAGCCGAGCTCACGAGCTTCAATGAGCCTGACATTCTATTTCATTTTAGGCTTTTTAGAGACTGAAAATAAAATTTTAGCCTAAATAAGCCAAGTTCATGAGCTTAAACAAGTATAACTTTATATTAATTTAATGTTCTAATTTTATAAAGGAGTTTAATCAAACTTCAATTAAGTTTTTCTAACACAAACGAGTCGAATTTGGACACAAAATGAAGTTCGATCCAGGTCCCGAGTCTAACCGAGCTTTAAAACTTGTTCAAGCTCGCTCATTTGTCTAAATGAACGAGCCTGAACGAGCTCAAATCGAGCCGAACCCGAGCGGCTTGATTCGTTTATCAGCCTTACCTAGATTTAAAAAATATGTTCAGTTTTAGTCCCTCTCATAAATTAAAAAGAAAATCAAATAATTTAGGGATAGATCATTTCCATGGACTAAGAGTCTAAAATCAAAACTCTAGGGACTAAAATTAAAATATAAAGAAGTGATGAATTCGATCCATAAATCCTATGATTTATGAGGACTTCGAAATAAAAAACCTTCAATTTATTTATTGATAATCACTTAATGCTATTCAATTACAAGTCGTCGATTACGAAGCGATTACGAAGAATCATCGATTTGGTTTTTTATTTTCTTTCTTAGAGACCTTACAAAATGGAAAAAAAAAGTGCTTCTTCACTTTCTCTGCTTCAATTGAAAACCCTAACAATATCTGGACGCATGGATGAAGGAAGAGATCTCGGAGAGGAGGCCGCACGGTGGGAGGAGAAGAGGCGGATGAGCTTTCAGCGGAGGAGGTAGAGGTCAATTTTTGGCACCACTGACTCCTCCTCAGACACCTACATACGACCATGAGGTCTCTTCTAATTTATGTTATCTCAGAAAAAAGGTTAATTCGTTTGTTTTTTTAATATTTATTATATAATCATCCATGAATGCTTTAGAAACAAACATGACTTATATAGATTTATGATATGGAGATGTGATGTTTTCCATTAGCTTTTCATATTTGCCAAGAATTCTAATGCATCAGACCAAAACCTTTTTGTTATGCAGGCCTGTGATGTAACATATTTTTATAATTGCATGACAATATACTTTGTTATTAATTTGGATATCATTTAG
Organism: Acorus calamus; assembly: GCA_030737845.1. Taxonomy (NCBI): domain Eukaryota; kingdom Viridiplantae; phylum Streptophyta; class Magnoliopsida; order Acorales; family Acoraceae; genus Acorus; species Acorus calamus. The sequence goes on from CM060858.1 coordinate 43,629,172, forward strand.
GAAATTGAGAGGAGGATTTAGCTTTTACATAACATGGTGCTTTGTGATAATTACACATGATATGGAAGGATTTGATGTTGGCCTTTTGTTTTGCAGGATTAGCACTAAACTTCTATAGGAATCTTCCTTGAAAAACATGAAGCATTGCTCGCCGACGAGGTTGTCAGGAAAGTGTTGCATGTCTCAATGCTTGAGGGGGAGAGAGAGAGATTTGGTGAATTCCCATGAGTTGTTTGTTCGGTGGTTTGAACCATCCACGTGACCAACTATGCTTTTTGAATGAAAGTACTATTGCAATTCCAATGCAAATTTTAAATATTTGAGTTGTGATTCCTCTAAGTTTTTGTAGTCTAATTCTGTACTTATGTTTGTAGCTTACAATGAAGTACTTGGGACTCTTCCCTACTGACACCTAATGAGGTTGGTGATATCATGCATGTATTCTTATATTGAAGGGATTAGTTATTTCCCTTAATGATGATATTTTATTTTTTAATATGAATTCCAAAAATGGATGGCTTACTCCATTCACTTTCTGTTATAAAAAATTTCCAGGTGGAGGAGCATTAAGCCCAAGCAAGAAGCCAAGAGTACCATTAAGAGAGATGTTTGTTGGAGTACTTCTGAAGTAACATCAAGAACTTATATGTGGGTAAGAAGGCATCAGTTTGTGTACGAGTTGCCAATGTATTTCATCATTTTCAATTGCTTATTTAACAAGAATTTTTTTAAAGATAAATTGAATGTCATTCAAAACTTTTATATATATATTTTTAAAATCTTACAAGAACATGTGCTTCGATTCCTTCCTAAAGCAGAAATGTGGTTTATGTCCTTGCTAAAGGGTTTAATGTTCATAGACATATATATTCATTAAAATGATGGTATATGATTCTTTATCAAGGTGTATCGGCAATTCCTTTTCCACGTACAAAATTTGAAGCATCACAGCTTTAAAAACCACCCAGCAGAAGTTAATTGAAATGTTTGTTTACATTCATGCTCTATAGATGGGTAAATCATATTAAGAACAACTTAATTTAGCAATAAAATATTCCTTTGTAGTTGTGCTTATACATTGTATATTTTTTTAATGAAATAGACCATCATGGGATACTGGAAAGACAATGATAGAGATAGAATGTTCAATATGAATTATTTTGAGTACGTCTTACTTCTTACATATTAATTGGTAGCCAATGGTTTATTATGATAATATTTCAGAAGAATACACAGGAATTCATAAACATTTCAGTGTTGTCTCATATATAATTTTGTAATTTATCATTGCTATCATTTTCATAAGAAACTTAGCTTTAAAATGGAGATGGATGTTTATGAGAAATGAAACTCCTTATTTTTCCAAATGTCCTACAGTTTTTTGGTGTGGGGTTAATTTCTGTATGTTTGTATGTTTGATGTGGGTTTTGACATATTTGTTGTGTGTATATTCATGAATTAATTGGATTCTATTACTTGTTGAATACAACATGTATATTTCCTCAAAATCTAATGCTTCTGGTACTTATCTTTTGGCCAGAAGTTGCAGATTCACCAGTCGACAAGTTGGTGGAAGACAAGCCTTTTTAATTGTTGATAAATTCAGGCTGCCAGGTATTCATTTACTCTGTATTTCATTTTATTGGTGGGAGGGAAATTCATGTTTAATAACAATCTGCTCACAAATATCTATAGATAAATATTTAAACTCTGCTGATTATTCGCATTATGTTGGTGGTAAAGAGTCATGTTAGTTTCAATCAGTTGCTAGCTATTCACATTTTTAAGAATTGTGCCATTTCATCTGATAATTCAGCCAATTGGTATATTTGTTGTTCCCTTATTCTTGGTTTGTAATTTTCATTTAACATGATCACGCCTATCACTTAAAAGTATACATTTCTTTAATAAATACATTATAAGAAATATGTCAAAACCCACATCAGAACATCTACAAACTAATCCTATTGAAAACCATCATAAGTTGCGTAAAAAAAAATTATAAGAGAGAAGGGGAACTGGGCAGTGAATGCTTTTGTTGGGCCAAAAGAAAATTTTTTTTGGAACATTTAAATGAAAATCTTTCATTTCTTGTCTGAGTTGAATTGTGATTGTATTTAGATTTTTAATAGTACAGATGTCATGTCAGTAGACATACAGACAGACTGCCATACGAAATACACAATCCATGGATTTAAATTTCAGAAAGCATTTGCTTTATAAGAGAGATTTAGGTGCAACACTTCCTGCTAGGTTAATGAGAATATTGGGATCTAATGAAATCTGCAATATTTATGTAAAGTAGGTAAATGATGTGCACCAATCACCCACCTTAACTATTATAAAAAGCAAATGCAGAAGAAAATAAAAGAAAGCTTCCCTTGAATTAGTCATGCCCAAAATTTCAGTCAATGTTATAGATGACACTAATCCAAGTCAATCAGTCAAAGAAGAAAATTGTACAGCAAAGAAATTCCAAACTCTATCTGGAAACCCACGAGACAAGGACAATGGAAGTCTAATTCTGTGACTACTCATTGCACTACCAATCTTCCTAGGATGGATGGAGTAGCCAAGGATGAGAAGGGGTGACTGGTAGAATTTGCTACTCATTTAGGTATGACTGATACGTGGAAGCACTATAAATAGGATGTGTGTGTGCGCGTGTGTGAGTGCATGAGAGAGAGAGAGAGAGTTTAATAATTACGGATTGCTGAATCTTAAGATGATGAAAAAGAAACAGGCATGAATTAGTTTAAATTCATAAAGAACTCCCAATGTATTTATATTTACATGGCAATACAAATGAAACAAATATTGTTCTCAGAGACAGCACCGGATTTTAAATCAAATGGCTATCCAATTTCAGGCTTGCCTCAGGTAACTTGCGTACATTTTTTTTTTTTTTTGCCTCAAGTTGCATGACTCAGTGAACCTATAATGTTGCTCTTTTTTGTTTTTTTTGGATACTACAGATCTTATATGTCAGCATATGGAATTTGGATGGTGAAATTTATAATTTTAAAACGCATAAGATGAACTGGGACGTACCAGAAATGAGACAATGAAAGCCAAATCACCAGTCAGTGCACCGGGTCTATGCTCAATTGTCAATAGTGACGTGCCAATCTGAGAAATTGCTCTTTCAAATTGCATATTTGCTGTCAACGTAAAAGCCCGTGTCAGTAATCCCTGTCCCAAAAACGATTTTGTTCTTCAGTGCAATCTTTTTCTGAATTATGGCCTTGAGGTATATCAGTTTAGTTATAGATGAAATATGGGATATATATACGGAGGTAATGGGTGAGGTCTTAATTTTTAAGAATGACGTGCTTAAATATGGGAAGAGAGACTTGTCTATTGGAGTGTGTGTGTGAAAGGAAAATGTTTGGGACTCCTGTAGTCCCTTTTGCAGGCTGGACATGTTTGGAATACCCTTTTATATTGCAAATTTTCTTGTCAACATTTGAAGATACATACTTCTCTGATGAAGTACATGCCTTTAAAAAAAATATATATATATATATATACACACGCTCGCGATTACGTGCAGCGAACGGCGGGTGTGGCCGCGACGTGGGCTGTTCGATCGTGGGTCCATCGCATCCGACGGTCGATGTGAATCGCACCCGACTGTCCGATGCGACTGCCCGTGATCGCTGTCGCACCCGCCGTTCGCCGCACGTAATCACCCCTCTATATATATATATATATTTGAACAATAAATGAACATGAAATTCAATTTTGTGAAAACACATTGTGTTTTCAATTTTTAAACGGTTTAAAACCTTCTCTTTAAGGGGAGCATGTGTACCTATTCATAACACACATATTTAGTTGTGTGTATACTACAGGTTTGTAAAAAAATGAGATAAATAATTCAGCCAACAAAATCTTACATTTGAAGGAAGAAAAAAATCAGATTGTTCTGGATATGCATGCACCTCCTGTTTCGATGTATCACTCATCCATATATTTGGCATAGGTCCTCATAATTCATTAGGCAACATTGAGGTAGGCCTGGTACGTCTGAATTCAATATTTGTATACGTAACGAGTGCATACTTTGTAATCATGTACTGTGTATCTTACAGGTGGATGATCATATAAAACTTATTAGATGTAGCAGGACCTATGTTGAATGCTTAGTCTAACCCAATGGTGACATTGTCATATGGCATCAGTATAAAGTATAATTACGTGCTCTGATACCTTTTTAGGTTCAAATCAAACAATTACTATACAAATTTATAAATTCTACAATCCTCGAATCTTGGTAAAAAGCATTTCAATGCTTCAAGATGTCCTGCTTATGATATTATATCCAAGTTACATGCAACCCTTATACGTCGCTTTAAATGGAGCATGGACACGGACATGGAAGACATTCATGACACGATGCAGACTTGATGACACAGAAAATCAGACAAAACAAAGGCATCCCAATGAATAAATAAATAAATAAATAGTATGTATTACATTATGATTATTTTAGAAAATATTGATTACACCTCCATAAACTAAAAAAATCGATATAACTACAATGGTGTGTCAACTATCAACTCCATTAGTATTTTTAACATACAATGTTGTGCTGCATAAGCATCGTGTGTCCACACTGTGTCCAAAATACAAAAAGATATTTTTGAAAAGCAAAACTATCATTTCTTGATTGTTTGATATCACATGATTTTGTGTTCCCTGTTCTTTTTTTATTTTTTTACTATTCAATTATTGTATTTGCTGCATTGTTCTCTTTGCCTGCTAAGGAACTTGAGCAATGGAAAGTTGATCTTCTGTTATGGTGATTACTACGTACTCATGGAATGCTATCTTAAATTGTTCTTCAGTAAAGCTGCACGGAGAAAAGATAAAGGAAAGGTCATCTCTCTGTTGCAACAGAGGTATCGATTCATTTTGTTTTTCAACCAAGTTCAACCAAAATGCCTGATTGTCTCCCTTAGCCTTTATGACAGATTCTTGAGGTAGCCCTTTCGCTGTGCATGGTGGAATTTCATAAGTTGGGAGGGGATACAATTAGTTTCACAAGGTACAATGTCTTATCAAAAGAAATCCAATGCATTTTATAAAACAACAATTTTGAATGTATCAATGCAAATGAATTTCTGTTGCCTATTCTATTCTTTCAATTTTATAAGAACAGACTAATCTTTAACTTGTCTATTGGGTTAAAAGATATAATATGGCACACCCAACTAATGCTAATGAGGACTGTTAGTTTACCTGGTCATGAAGATTTAGGCAATTCTCACCCAAGTTGAAAATAGATGCACAAGAACTGGCTGAGATTGTGTGATAGTTTTCATCTTTCTATAAACATGGATGTCACTCAGATGTGACATCCATGTCAGAGACTGCGAAATTATTCCTATAATAGTGTTCTCCCCCCCCCCCCCCCATTTTTTTGGATCAACATGCTAAATGTTTTGATAAGCCTGGTTGAATAGGCCTGCAATAAACCTTTGGATGCGTTGCAGAAACAAGTTGTTAATTTTGTCTACTGTGTGTGTAGATAACAACTTGTAGGAACATGTGAACATGTAATTAACTCTGTTTACTCTGTGTGTAGATAACAAATTGCTGGAACAGGTTGTTGGAACAATTTAAGTGATTTGTGTTTATCAATGTGTAATAAATTGGTGAAACATTGTTCATTGTTGCTGGAACAATGATAAAGGTTGGAACATTTTTTTTTAGGTGACCATGGCTGTATTACCTTGCTCGAATATAAGTTAAAGGAAAATCATTTGTGTATTCATCTGTAAACATCCTGGTCCTTTTTTTCAATAAGTTAGTGAACAACATGAATAAAAAATATACTTTGCTGTTAATGAATATGTTCAGATGCAATGTTATTTTCAATATATCGAAATCCCCCAAAACGATACATTGATTGATATATTGAATTATCGATTTGGTTATTTTTTAATTTTTAATTTTACCAAAAAAATGGGGAAAATGAAAAAATAAGAGATAAAATAAGAAAAAAAACGTATATGTATATATATACAAGATAATGGAAAAAGCTGTGTTTGGTTGATATTATAGAATCACACTAAGAAAGTATCTACAAATGGAAGCTGTGTTTGGTACATCCATTTATATGTAGCCAAGAAGTGCAAATCATTTTTTTTTCTTCATGTTGCGTCAGATTACACATTTGCTTAATCTAAATTACGGAAGAACATACTGAGGTACATGAGAAATCACTTCTTTTTTATATGCAAAACTTCTTTTGTACATTCATTAACTTTACAAATGGCAGGATACAGTAAATTTTTTATTTTTATTTCTCAAGTTGTTTCATTGAACAATGCATTATATAGACCATCTAATACTAATTCCTGTGCATTGCATGTCCATCATTAGCAAATGAAACCAACTCTCCAGAGCAATAGGTATCGTCTTGTTTAATGGACTCTTATTTCCAAAAACATGGTCAATGAGAACTTGGAAGTGCTATGCAATGCTCATGCTGTACAACAAGTATTATTACTTTTTAATTTGAAAAAAGATACGCACAGCCTTAACTGCAGCCCGTTTTACAATCCATGATTTTTTAAAAATCATACACTAATCTTTTAATTTTTGTACTGAGGCCCCGTCGGGCGATTACAGACTTAGATGGGCATAACCCACGAGTACACGGGACCGGATCCAGTTAGGATTATATCCGGTCAGTTTGGTCAGTACCGAACTGTACCACGTGAAAATCGAACTGCATAACTAATTGTTGGGTATATATTTCACTCTCTTATTGGATTCAATCAACTATTGAAGAAAATATAAATTCATTAGTATAATAAGTATCAAATAGGAGAGTAAAACATATACTCAGCAAATGACTGTGCAGTTCGATTTATAGGTAAAAGATTCGATATACACGTGGTGCAGTTCGATACTGACCGAACTGACTGGATCCGGTCTCCGAGTACACTTAGCTCAGTGGATTGTTTTCATTTTTTTCACACTTGCTAAAAATAAATTTATTCAACTTAATATGGATCTATATGTACTTTTAATTAAAATATATATCTTATTAGATGATATTTATTTAAAATAAAAATAAAAATATGTGTAGCGTGAATTTTAATGGTTAAAAATGACTAAGTCTAATATTTTTCTTTATTTATTTATTATCTCCTGCTAGAAGCAGGTTTCGAACCCATCCCCTCTACCAAAAGAAGGGGTGTTCTCACTATTGCACCAAGCACGTGGGGGACAGGTATTATTAGATTTTATAGGCAATGTTTTTATTTGGTTGAATAAGGGTATATTCATAAATCATATATGTATGATGAAATTATAGAGATGATTAAAATATTGTTTAGATGCATTATTATCATTCGTACAAGAGAAAGATGTAAAAGTATTATTTTACATGTAAAAAGTATGACAATTAAGTTGAATAATATGTAGTGGCGGAACTAGGATTTTATATAAGGGGGGGCTAACACGAATTCAAACTCTAGTAAACAATTTGAGTTTAATATAAACTAAACAAATTCATAAGTCATTTCTAAAAAAACTTTGACATACATAAATAAAACTTTGAAAACAGATAAAAAATCAAGTTTTTTTCTTCTAAAAAATACATTATTGAAGTTATGCCCGACGATCCTTTAGAGAATAAAAATCATCTATTATCGAATCTGAGTCAATATTTTCAAAAAATTCTTTTTCAATATAGACGATTATAGAATCTGCAAGAAAATCATCATCCATCTTCATATGAAGTATTGTTCTAGATAAGTCTTTGTCCACTTATACCACTTATAAATAAAATATATGTACATTAGTATCACACAATTTTTTTTAATACACCTTATTAAATATATTGTAAATTTATCATCAACAGATCGACTCATCACTCATCGTCTCGCTCTTGCACCCTCATTTGAGCCCCGATTGCCGTCCGTCTCGTCAGGGACTCGAGGGAAGATACGATCGACGTCCATCCCGCCGTGGGGGGAGAGCTGATCATCACCTCTCTATTCGTCTAGTCAAGACTCAGGGGGGAAGGGAGAAAGAGTTCAAATCTGATCCGGTGGTCAGTGGTCCGCCTCCCTCGTCATCGCCTGATGCTCCAAACCTTCGATCGTCGTCCGTCAGTGCCGATTTGCACTTCGCACAAAAATTATGGGAGAAAAATTGAGGAGGGAGAAGAGTTTTTAGGTTTTAATTGATTTTATTTTTATTTGATAATTGATATGATTAGGGTTGTCTCTGATGGGTCAGATAGGTTGGGCTGGTTAATTGGGGATCAAAGAGATCAGGGCCTCTTTGAAAAAAAATTCAAAATTTGGGGGGGGGGGGGGGGGGGGTGGGGCTATAGCCCGGCTGATCCTACTAGTAGTTCCACCCCTGATAATATGATAAATCATTAATCCTAATGAAAATCTAGATGCTGAAGATAAAAAAAAATTCTAAGTTTCTTAATGTTTCTTGAGTTGAATCAATTAAATCAAAGTATCAAACTAATATCAGAATCTTTCATTGCAATCAACAAGTCAATATAACTCTCATGTACCTATTGTTTGCATAAAAATAATTGATATAGAATGATTCAAACAACTAATGAAAATACTTCATAGCAAACCAATAATTTCTAATATTCATTTGTTGCATTTCAATAATGTGCAACGCACATCTGCACCAACTAACCAATATATATTAAAAATCCCCTTCTAATTTTTTTGTCATTTGGACATTTTGTTTGGAGATGGGACATTTTTTTATTATTGAGATGCAATGTTACAAGCAGGTGCACCACGTGCATCTGCACGTGCATTTCACCCTTCAAAATTTATGTGTATATGTGTATATGTGTGTATATATCTATACTCTTCTATGGAGCGCGAGCAGAATGGGCGTACCGGGGGGTATTTTCTTAATTTCAGTGGACATATTTTTCAAATAAGCCCCCCAATTCTATAAGATTCACAACACAACCCCTATATGTATTATAAACAAGTCCCTAGCATTTATAACCAGGTCCCTGATAAAAAATGACTAATTTGTCTTTTCCTGGGCTTTTTGCAGATCCACTTTCAGGTTCTACCAGTTTCACAACTAGATCCTATTTGTGTTATAAACAAATCCCTAATTCAAAATTTAAGATTTATAAGCAGATCTCTAATCTCAAAACATGATTCCCTAGACTTTAAATTTCATTCAATGATTTTTAAAACCATAAAGATATCTACAAAATTATAAAATAAAAATACTTTAGTCACATTAATCAATACAAATATTACAAATGGAGTCTGACTCATTTGATCCCATAAAATTATTGATGGATGCTTTTTTTTTAATTTAAAATTTGTTATGTTCTTTTTTTATTATTGATTTTGGATCTATATGTATCATTTTTTCTTTAGATGTGAAAATAAATATATTTTTAGTTTTTTTAGGGGCAGTGTTTTTTTTATTTGATCAGATTGGGTTTGGTAATCAATTTTTAATGGATAATGGTAAAAAATTGGATTATGTGGTTGATTGTGCATACTCTCATCGAAGGTAACGATGAATTTTTTTGTGGTTTTTGTTTTGGCTGATAAAAATGATTGAGTCTAAAATTTTTCAGAAATTAATGTCCTTGAAAGAGAAGGAACATATGTTTTTTTGGTTTTATTTTTAATATAACTTCGAGTGGATCTTCACTTAATGTTAGATACAGTCCCAAATACAACTCCAAATGCAGTTATCACATATTTTAATTTTTTAAAATAATAAACATTGCACCTTTTTGAATTTAATGTATTCATTTTTAGTAAATGTTAAAAAATTTAACAAGGTATATATCTCATCAATGGAGGTATATATATACATCATTAGATGACTATTATTTGAGTTGTAAAAGGAACTGTTATATGAAAAATAAGTATGTGCTGAAATACAATAACACATTTTTTGTTTCAAAAATACAAAATATATATAATAGAACCTCAATTATCAAATATTGTTTTTGTTTTAAAAGAATTGCTTATTATAATATGGAGTCTTGTTTATTTTCAATTATAATATAAAGTAGCTTATATAATTCAATTCATAGTGAATATAGACTACGCGTGGGTGTGTGTACATCCAACGAGTATATATATTAACCGAGATGTCTATATATATATTTTTGATAGGATTAAAGGCATATGCATCCCTACAGACATGGATAATATCATATAAGTCCATGTGCAAGTTGGAGCACACACGAGTCCTTGAAAACTCCAAAAACCTAATTACCATCATCGGATTAAAATTTTATTCAAATTTGATAGAATATTTTATCATTATGTAATTGTGTAGACATTATAGTCTCCATAAATAATCATAAAAACAAATTAGTCAATGCAAATATCATATTATCCTTGTAAGACTTTTTATGTTTTTATTTTCATTGAGGTATTGATTGAAAATAGTTAAAAATTTGACGGTGGTTTAATTATTTCATGGTTATAGGTTAAAGTTAAATAAGGTAGGTTGAGTTTTGATTAATTTTTATTGAAACGAGGGATGCATATGGGGTTTTTGTGAGTTTTCAATGACTTGTATACCTGCCTCAACTTTGATAAAGACTTATATGTGATTATCCATGTTTCCTAAGACTTGAGTGTCTTTAATCTATTTTGATATTACGTACCCAGAAAGAAACAGGGCTATTTAAAATGTACAAGCAGAGTACATGACCAAACAAAACACTACGAGGTGAAACCATCTTGAAATTTGGTAGTGTCTAGCAGATATAGCTAGTGATTTCGGAGCTTGAACATGCTCCCTATGTACCTTAACAACCGCAATTAGACCATTCTATGGTCGTATGACCCTCGAGCTCTAGATGTACTGCAATATCTCTTGTACTTGTATTGATCCAGGGCCTGGGTGATTAATGAGACGGATTATAGAATCTAAATCAGAAATAAAGGAATATAATGCATTGAAGATGCCCATAACCAACTCAATAATCCGCCACCCACCACAGTGAAAAAGTTGGTCTTGAACAATAACAAAACCCGTTGAAAACAATTTCACTCTTAATGATGTATTAGATATACAAAAATTAATAATAAACTTTACACACGAATATTTTTTTATTACATTATTGTTTTTTAATTGGGGTGTTAAAAATTAAAATATGTGTGATGATGTTGAAATAGTAAATAACATAAGAGTAGTTAAATCCTTTTACTTTTTAAAATTGAGAAAAAATTTATGTATAAATTTTTAATAATGACTGATTTGAGTATTTTTAATACTTAGATAAATTTTTTTGGATATTTTTCATATAAATTAATGCAAATAATACTCTTTATAAACTGCATAAACTCATACAATTGCATAAAGAAATATGGATCCAAAATAAGAGAAACATCCAATAAGTTCGTATGCTAAAATTGACGTACTTATTAATAATATCATCTATCAATCATTCTGTACAACCTCCAGGACCCCCAAAGAAGAAAGTGAATCCATCGAGACGAGGTGTATTGAAAGGCAAGCCAACATTGTAGCAGTGAGGTGCATCAGCATTTGGGAATGAATTGAGTTGGGTTGGATTCTTCCATTCATTATATTCGTTTATATACTGGATTGCAGAAAAGGAACATGCTTTATTATTTCCTTCTTCTTGAAAATGACCGCTCCCCATTGGAGGACTAGCAACATTCACAGGTGAGGAAGTCACCCCTCCCCAAATTACCATTTCACCATGATCAGCTAATCCTGTGAATAAAGAGCTAGGCCAATACCCTATAGGATCATTATTGATCTTCAACCACCAATTTCTTGATTGTCGATCCTGATTATCACATACAATGAAAAAATAATAACATTATGTGATGTTGAAGGTCATGTACTATTATTACAAGACACAATTATTTTTTTTTTCCAGAGAAACTTGATTTACCTGGGATATATCAATTGGCAGGTCATGTTGTATTCCATTATAAACTGAAAGTTCATGAAGAGTATTGCCAGGTGTGATGCTTCGATGAACTTGCACAAAACCTGGACATACTAAGTCCACACATCCTATATTATTGTACCCATCCGCCTATGAATTAGAGTAACAGAACTTACATTAATAAATCATAATGTTATGTTGTGTACATATAATCACAAGGAGCATAAATTAATATTGATAGGAGCTTACAGTCCAAACAGTGGTAAAGTGGGGGAGATCATCTCCATATTGATCTGGAATAACCTGATAAATGATAGAGAAGGAAATGCTAATCAGAGAATACTGAACACACAATTATAGTACGATGAAGAAAATTAGATACGAAAATTAATGAAATTAAAACTATGTTTCTTTTTTGTGTGTGATGAAACTTCTTCGTCAATTATAATGTTTAGCTAAAGACTTAAAGTATCATAATCAAATGTTGAATATATATAACTTCTCAATAGGATTTGTATTGTTCATCTTCATTGGAAAGGATGTTTTAGATAAAGAGAAGTGTTTCTTAAAAATAAATATATACACGAAATATCTGAATCTAAAAAACTTACACCCCATCCAGCTTGTATAGAATTGAATTTATCATCTGCACCACTCGTCATATATACATACACCGTAGATGATTGGCTAGCTAATAACCCAGGTACCCCATACACAACTGGGGATCCTTTTACTCCGTAAAGCGGGCCTAGCTGGACCCTAAATTCGGCCACCTATTGAAAAAAAAACATAATTAAATTTTGAATGATTGGCTAGCTAATAACCCAGGTACCCCATACACAACTGGGGATCCTTTTACTCCGTAAAGCGGGCCTAGCTGGACCCTAAATTCGGCCACCTATTGAAAAAAAAACATAATTAAATTTTGAATGATAAACCAATAAGCTTGCGAGAATATATATATATATACCGAAACGATTAGGTGCGGCGTGCGATGTGATGGGTGCGGTTGCGACATGGGTCGTCCGATCACGGGTCCATCGCATCCGACGGTCGATATGAATCGCACCCGACCGTCGGATGCGATGGACTCGTGATCAACGGCCCATGGTCGAAACCGCACCCGTCCGCACGCCGCACCTAATCACTCATATATATATATATATATATATATATATATGATCAAATAAGGATTTGATCAAATAAATCATGTATAACTATGATACATTAACTTACGTGTTGCTGCCACGAAGAATCAGAGGAAGTTTGGGCCACCCTTGACAATGAAGAAAAGTGTCTAGTATTTATTAAATCATTTTTAGTTGTTCTTCGAATGATAACGGTTCCTGGAGGACACCTCTCTCTTTCAAGTTTACCTTCTGATGGTACGGTGGATGATATTAATTTGTGGTTTGTGATCTTCGGGATTGAACTTGGCATCATCTGTATACAAGTAATTAAATAACAAAAATCATGTGAATTTTTTTTATAAAATTTAATCCAATAAAATAACAATTTTATATAGAACAAGCTGTCCATATATTACTTGATAGAGATGTAAGTTACAATGTCATGAAGGAGCACAGAAAGAAAAATGAGTAATACACAAGAGGTTTGTTACATTCCCCCAATTCCACAATGCGGTCAAAAGCCCAAAACAACTAAGCCTATTTAAATCATTTTATTTAAAATCTTATTTTTTATGCGTGTTTCCAAATGGAAGATAAAATATACAGTAAAAGTTATTTCTTCTTGCTCTATCCCTACACACCATTTGGTTAATAACACCAACAAAAAAAGCATTTATAAAATTAAATTGAACATCACTAACCCCACTAACCATTCAACGGTATCAAAATATCAACAGATTCATATTACATTCGACATTCACATTACAATCACCACATGAATACTAATAAAAATAATTAAATTACAAGTAACAACTACTTCTTTCAATCTCCTTGCATTTGCATGCAAAGTTATTGAAGAAAATCAAAACCAATTAATTTAATATGCACACTCTCTAAAACCAAAATCTCACATGAAATAGACATTTTTTTAATTCTCATCCCTGAGTTTTTCTAAAATCTTACAACTATATTAACACACCTATTATCCTAATCCTCACAAAATCATAAACAAATGATAATTTTAATATACAATTAATGTTGAACGTGATCAAATGTGTCTTAAGTTTTCTTCTGAAAAAATATCTGATTCAAAACTGCTAAAGTCGAATGTTGTAAAGAAAAGTTGACAGAGATACTGTTGAAGGTTGTAAATGAAGGTTGACAGATATTCTGTTAAAGGTTGTAAAAGATAGTTAGTAGAGAAACTGTCGAATGTTTTAAACAACAGTTGACAAAAAGACTATTGAATGAGATTAAATAAAGGAAGGTTAACATACTAACTATCGATTGTTATAAAAGAATATTGAAAGAGAGACTATCAAATGGCTTGTGGGATTAGTGATGTTTAAATTAAACTTATATGTCTTTTTAATTTTTTTGATCTTCATTATTAGTTAAATGGTTGGTGGAAATTAATGCGCACTATCTTGTTCGCGCCATGATAGAAATGACATCACCGGACAACGAGTCGCAGCATAGTTCCTGCTAGCGTAACACCGCAGTCCGGAATTAGTACTCCCACACGTTCTCGACGTGTAAATAATCTCAGTAAATGAATGATTTAGATACGCCTTGACTAAGATATACATTTTACATAATTATTTTAAATGAATAAATTATTTGATTTGACCACCATGCTATCGAAGGACTGAGTTTGGGTGCAATTACTATTCACTGATAATGATAGAATAAATCACCTTTTATATAAAAAAAAATTAAGCGTTGATACACAAAAATATATTTTGCAGTCTATATGTTATAATAACGTAGTATATATTACACTATCATAATATATAAGGTTCTGTCATAGTATATGATTCAATTTTTTTTAAATTTTTTTACCATGAAAAAATACATTAATGTATCTTAATATATACTTTATTTTATATTATAGTATGCACTTCAAAGGGTGAGTCAATGAGTGTTTGATTTGTGTAACCCCCGAAAATGCCAAAATCTAACAAAAAATTGGGTAATTTCCGTGACATCACTAATTCCTCCAATCTTTTTATTTCTTACAATATCAGAGTACACCACGATCAACAACACCAATAATAACAATTTAAAAGAACAACAATTCTTCAATACAACTATTCTATCAGAGCAACTAAGATATACCAGATCTAAATTATAACATGATTTAATTAATTTTTCTACAAATGGCCCATAACACAACGTGAAACGATAGAAAAGATTCAATCAACGTTAAGATCTCATAACATCTAAATCCACAATAAATCCTTAAATCTACAAGGAAAAAAAACCCAATTATTGATAATAAAAAAATCTATTTTCTTTATGTTACAAGTCTCCTATTTATACTAATAAAAAAATAAAAAATTACTTGTAAAATTTGAAAACTCTGATTCTATGAGAATCTAAATGATCATATGAATATATAGAGATGAAGAGAAATCTCGAATTTAAAAATAGTAAAATTGTTAATTTTTAAAACCTAAGCATTGAGATTGAGACCTTTAATTCTATGGTATTTTCATATAATTTATTTAGTGGACATCTTCTATTGATCCCATCGGCTTCAAAATCTCTCTTACATCAACCCAAGCTGCCATTTCATTTTCAGAAAATTCCTTTCACACTTAGCCAAGGATCTCTAAGAAATACTTTTAAAAGGTTCGAATATTTAATATTTACAACAGGTCGCCCAAGCCCATCCAATATCCAAACGAGTCCGGATCCAGTCCGGACTGGATCCGGACTCCATACAAACAAGCCCCTAAACTAAATTTCTCATTTCTCAAATGCTAATATCCAATAAATTTGATCCACTAATTCTTAAGACCTTAAACAACAGCACAGAAATAGCAGTTGTTACAGTTACTTCTTAATTTTTCTTTTCTTTTTTAAAAAAAAACTATCTCATAGTTTTGTTCATTATTGAATTATCAAATGGTTCAGAGTGCTTTTATAAGAACTGCCATAACAAATATTTCTACATGAATCATGCATATCATACATCAAAGAATGATCAAATTATTGATCTATAGATTTATATTCATGGTAAAAATAGGAACTTGCCTGGATAGTGTGGTTGATGAGCAATGGGTGATCGAAGGCTGGTTGTTTGTGTATTTCGATACAATCGAATGTATCACCGCCAATCTAAAAAAACAAAATTAATGTTTAATAAATCTACAACAACCGCAAATTATGAAATTTCTTGTAAGGAAAGTATAAGCAAGCATTGATACAATTAATATGTTTTACAGTCCTATATGCAATTTAAAAGTTGTTCCTAACTATTTATACATAATACAATATACATTGTGCCATTGCAGTATATGAAATTTTTTTTTTTATTTTTTTAAAAATATACTATTTATAAATTTATAATAAGATGCACTTCAATTGTAAGTGTACAATCTTTAAGAAAAAGAAGAGGGATACAGACAGAATTGAACAGAACCTAGACATACCATGTTCCATTGATTAACCATTATTTAAAAATGAAAGGGGGCATTTGACCACTATGATGCTCCATTGACACCCGCAAATCAATCATCAACTTGCTCATAAATCATGATATATATCAACATTTAACCACTAAGAGCTGCATTGTTTCTTGTTTATTTTTTCATCGTCAAAATTCCGTCCATACCATAGTGTTTTCTTTTTTAATTTTTTGTTGACCATTACAGGTGCGGTTGTCATGTGCAAGGAAGAAGGCCAGGACATTTTGGCATTTCAAAAAATCAGTGGTAAATTAATTCTTGTAAACATTTTTATGAATTTTTCATGGACTTGATAGAACGTGATTTTGCAAGTGTGTTTTTCCATTGAAAGATCTTTTATTTTTGTTTGAGAGAGAAGAAGAAGAAGAAGAAGAGTGGAAACTAAAAAGGAGTAGGTCTTGCTGAGGAGGAGTACTCCGCCCTCTGCCTTTTCATGCTCGCCTAGGCGGTGCAGCCGCATCCAACACCACCAACCGCCTCCCATCCTCGTCGCCTCCAAGGGCACAAGAGTTGCCACTACGACGGCAGCGCTGGAGTGGGCGGCGCGTCGTTGGTGTTTTGCGACATCGATTTGAACCTCTCCGTGTGTGTGTGTGTGGGGGGGGGGGGGGGGGGGGGGATGCAAGGTGGTGCCGGGGTGGGTTAGGATGTGAAGGGGGTGGGTTGTAAAAGGGTGGGATTGGTTTGCTTCAAATACACAAAAAAAATAAATCAATACAAGTGGGTTAAGGGACTGACAGGTGGTAATAACGGCGGAACGGGAGATGTATGATTTAAAAAAACGTCGTGGATTGCAGATGAGCTAAATAAAGGGTTAGATATATCATTTTAAAAAAAAACTTGAAATTTCTTATATCACCGTATCTATCAAAATTTTGATGATAGTTACAAACCATAGATAACCATTTTCAAAAGACAAGAAAATAGAAAAAATTAAATAAATAATTTACATATATATAATTAACAATATTGTAATTAAGTTTATGTACCTGTAAAGTTTTGATAGGTGGTTTATTCATGATTCGCAGTTTTCTTTCGATCTCAGAGTCTTCTTTTGATAGAGCCATGCTTCTCCCATTGACACTACTAGACAATACAATAAAACTTACAAAAAGGATCCAAATCATTGTGAATGCCCTTCAATTCTCTTGTGACTCCTATTAGCCCTTATATAGTTTGTAATTATTGCCATATTGGTAAAATTTCGTAATTAACATATGATATATCTTAATAATTGATTTTCGGTATAATTATGCACTGCATACAAACTTCTCTCCCCTATACAAAAAAAAACTCCCTAATTAATGTAGTGTTTTGCCCGTTTCATTAAACATCGATATAACCTGCATTTAATGCCCATATTGACAATTAATAATGGGAAAAAAATAATTCTAACTCCTTGAAATATTCTTGAAATTACAAAAGAAAATCTTTAAAAAATCTCAAAAAATCGTCTCCCTGTGTTATTTTGAAAAACATTCAAAAACGTCCCTACAATGTCTCTAAGTAACCCAATATATGGTTAACATTAACTAGACATGAAACATTACTTATATACCCCTTCTAACCCCTCCTACCATCTGTAATTGTCATCAATGGTAATTATTTTATTTTATTTCGTCTTCAAAAAGACTAAATCACATTTTATTATGTTTGTCAGTTTGTAAGCCTTTAACTATACAAAATATTTGTAGAATGTTTCTCACAATCTAACATCAATTTGATCGACTTATTTTCAATCTTATTAATTTATGATAATTATTTTATTTTGATTAATAGATTAACTGTTCAATCATATCTTTAATAAAAATAAATGCATATTTTATAATATCAATAACATATATTTCAATTCTCACATTGCCTTATATCATAATAATTTAATAAAAAAATACAATCAAGTCTTATATGATTAAATTTGGAATACAAAATTGCACACATAATTTCAAATAAAATTCATAAATAATTCCAAACAAAATAAATTTGTATTTGAAACTTAGATTAGATATTATAGATTTAGATATTTTTTTGAACAACATATCATCAATTTTAATTTACACTTAAATTATAGCAAATTCAAATTATATCAATCATCTTTTAAGCAAATTAATTTATTTCTCTATAATTTATCAATTTTTAAATTAATTTTTTAAATCTGTCTTAATTTCTTCGAATTCGATTGCTCATAATAGCTGCTGATATTTCTGGATCGAATAGTTATTCTGATTATATTATAATGATCCATTAAAATTGATTTGGACGTTTGGATACTCATCATATCCAATATTATTTGATACCGATGTGTTATTTGATGTCGATTTATCTTAAACATGATAATGATGTGTTTTAATAAGTTACCATATTTGAATTTGAAATTATTTTATTTAAATATATTAATGGGCTACAAATTTTAACTATTTAAATAATAATGAGTGCATTATGTGCTTCCATATGACCATTATTATTTTTGTTCTTTCCATTCTTGACAATAACACAATCAAAATACTGATTTGAATTTGAATATGAAAATTATATTGTTTAAACGACTTACCGTTTCTGTCGTTATATGTATTTGTGAATTGCAATGGTAGAAATGTAGAATATACATCATGCTTTCCGTTTTTTTTATCATTTTCAAATTCAAATGAATGTGACAATGGTAGCTTTTCATTTAGGGTTTATTTTGCATTTATTCCAATGAAAAACCATTTATTTATTTATATATAATCTATTTACTTTTATATCATTAAAATATTTAAAATTATGCATTTTTACAATCCTAATTAAGTTCTGTCAAATTTTTTACTAACCCCGTTAAAGTCACGGAGAAATGACTAAAATACCCTTAACTTATATTTATATTTTTCCTTACAAAATACAATATTTCTTTTTATACCATCAAAAAATTATATTTATTTTCATACCATGGAAAAAAATAAAAAATGTTAAATTTATTTTTATACCATGAAAAAATGATTTAATGGTATATAAAAAATGACCTAAAAAAAATCTACCATTTTTTGTGATAATCAAATAGCATCAGTTTTGAATATTAAAGACTTTGATATCTTTAATAATAAATATATATTTGATATTTAAAATGTATCTTTAAAATATTTTTCTTTGACTATCATTTTTGAATAGCATCAGATGTAAATATTAAAATCCTATTTTTTATTATATAAAACAAATATAGATTTTTTATTTATAAATATTGTTGGAGAATTTGTGTTTGTATGTGTGTGATTGTACATGTATGTAGAAAGTATGGTTATTGTAATATTTATATGTCTTAATGGCATTAATAGACATATTTAAAAATATGATAAAACCTAATTAGAGTGATAAATATATAAAATTACTAAATAATTTAATAGTACAAAAAATAAATACATTATTTTTAATGGTATAAACACAAATAACAAGTTTTTGAAGGGTATATATATGCAAAAACCTGTTATTCTTTACATTATGAAAAAAATTATAATAAGGACAATTTGGTCATTTTTTAATCTAGTTAAAAGTTAACTCTAGCTAAATTCTACTTACATATATAGGTTATACTCTAGTTAGGTTCTACTTACATAGTTACATATATAGTATAAATAATTGTCCAAATATCATTAGATTCCTTTCATCTAATCATTTTTATTGTGTTAATTATATGTATTTTTTTTATCAGCGGGGATTGTTGGAAGGGTAGTGCTAGTCCCACTACCTACTTAACTTTCCCACTACCTCTAATTACAAAAATGCCATAATTTTTTTAATTTTTTGTCTCCCTTTCCCACTACCCAGTTCGACAGCGTTCAGTCGAAGTGTTCTTCACTGGGACGACAGAGGTCCGTCGAACTGTCTGAATAAGTGTCGACAGAGGCATAGTCGAAGTGTGTTTCACTAGGACGACAGAGACCCGTCGAAATGTGTTTGCAAGTGTCGACATGGATGTGTCGAACCCTTCAAAACAACAACTTTCTTCTAAGAATCAATCAATTATACAATCATTTAAGTCCTTATGAAAAACAAAAATGACATTTAAGTTATTTAAGTTTTTTTTAAAATCATTCACATATATATTTATTTAAATATAAGAAACAAAAATATCAAACAAAGAGTTATTTGAACCAAATAAATAGTAAACATTTCATATAGAAAAAAACATTATTTTCTTTTCTAAATAAGTGGAGTTTGTTTATAAAAGACTCCACTTGTTTAGAAAAGAAAATAATGTTTTTTTTATATATGAAATGTTTACTGTTTATTTGATTCAAATAACTCTTTGTTTGATATTTTTGTTTCTTATACTTAAATAAATATATATGTGAATGATTTTCAAAAAGACTTAAATAACTTAAATGACATTTTTGTTTTTCATAAGGACTTAAATGGTTGTATAATTGATTGATTCTTAGAAGAAAGTTGTTGTTTTAAAGGGTTCGACACATCTATGTTGACACTTGCTCAGACAGATCGACGGGTCTCTGTCGTCCTAGTGAAACACACTTCGACTGAACCTCTGTCGACACTTATTCATACAGTTCGACAGACCTCTGTCGTCCCAGTGAAGAACACTTCGACTGGATGCTGTCGAACTGGGTAGTGGGAAAGGGAGACGAAAAAATAAAATAAATAATGGCATTTTCGTAATTTTAGGTAGTGGGAAATAGTAAGTCGGGTAGTGGGAATAGTTTTGCCCTTGTTGGAATTCTGTGACCCAAAATGCGTTAAACCATGGAATGCGTTTTGGATAATTTTTAAAGGCTGGCACCAAAATATTTAATCACACCAAACCGTAACATACATATGTAATAAATAGGTGGTCCGTTGCATAAGCTTTTAATCCTTGTAACCGTGCATGCATTCAACCTTTTTAACATTGCAATTAATTAATTGTGACGTTTTCAAAAGGTTTGTTGTGTACATGTACTATGTATCCTTTCATTCAATCACCTTCTCCACTACTTTTGCATGGCATGTATAAAAAAACATTCAGTTTCTATTTTTACCCTTTTCAACTCTTGGAAATTCCATTCCTGTCCCGAATATATTGTACCATTTGATACTTATTTCACATAAATATATCAGGTTGTCTCCCTCATCTTCGTTCTTCCCTATAAATGTTGTCATTGTAGTTTGTACAATATTCACTATGCCTAAGACATAGGCCATTTCAACAGTAAATGGGCACCGTGAAGCCTTCCATATGGATTTCTTCATATCAATAGGTAGAAAACAGTTAGAAAAAAATAATAATCAAAATATGCTTCTTTAGTGGAAGTAATAACAAAGTTTCTAATGAATATTTGTAATCGGAGTGTACAGAAATAGTGAAACAAACTATGATCTATTGGGAGTCGCATACAAAATTTTCGATTCCATATTGACATTAAAATTTTAAAAAAAATATATACTCAGGATGGATTGTAGAAGGTGATCATGCTCCAGTGATAGTAGTTTGATTATATAGTTGTATTAGATGGACAAAATATAATCAGACTGAGATTTCTCTCCATATTTTTTCATTCTTTTTGCAATGTTGTTTTCATGAATTTCTTCTCTGGAAAATTAGAAGAGTACTGGTCTGCTTCTATTGCTTGTAAATAAAATTTTACTGTTATCTTTGTTATTTAAATTTTTATTTTTATATTTTAGTTTAAGTAACACATCCATATTTATTCTGAATTTGTATTCGAAAAAACAAATAAGATATTCAATACCTAGAACAATGTTTTACTATGAAAAGTATGCAAATCTGGCATGTATTATAAATTATACATGTTTTTTAGTTTGTTTCATATATATAGCTTAATTCAATTACCTTGTATTATTATCATAATTTTTTAATATTTAAATATCTCCACATTTATTTTTATTATATGTGAGACTTTGTTTGATAATGAGATAAAATGGTTGATAACAACCCACCTCATTTATAGTAAAATTAGTATAAATTATGGATAACAACAACAAATAAGTTTTCAATAGATTCAACCTGTAGGGAGAAATAAAGTATGACACATATAATGAAATTCTAGATATATATGTTTAATTATATATATAGCTTATCTATGTGAAAAAACATGCAAAGTCCTGCTGTAAATGATAGAGGTAAAACTTTTTATGTATAATATATACAACTAATACTGGGAGCGAGCGGGGTCCGGGGTGGGGGTTCAGGCATCTCGGTGCATATGGAAGATATATTCATTTCAATGATAGCGTCCCATATGTGTCATTCGATCAGGCGATTCTAGTCTTTTATCTCTTAATTATATTATTTTTATATTATTGATATTTTAATATATTGATTCCTCAAAATTATTATTTGTTGAGAAACAATATTTTTTCACAATCTACGAGAATTATTTTTAACACAAACAGTGATCCGAGAGTTGATTCCAAATATCTTTGAAAGAACTGTATCCAAATATGTAAAAAGAAAACTGTTGTAACCTGAACCAGCTAAATTCTAACCTTTTATAAATGTTCATACTAATTATTTTCAGGACCAAAAACACCATAAAAGAGGGTCTCAAGTGCCCCTTTTCATTTCCCTGCATACAACAAAAGACCTCATTGAATAGAAAACAAAGGTAGGAGCTATCAGAAAATAATAATTCTCACAACTAAACAATTAATAGTCTCCAGCATTTGTGCATCTTCTACAATCATGTGAGGGTCAAAAAATCATAAATTTTGTTGAAAAAAATCTAATAAAAAATGTTGCAACTATGGATGCATGTTAGAAATTCATATGTTCACTCAACCTATCTAATCACAATGATACACAGTTTTGCTAAGTGAACCTTCTACGAGATCCAGTAATTTCATGAAAGTGGTACACTGTATTAAAACATCAGCATGTAAAAAACTGATAAATCTGAACATTTAAAGCCTATCTAAATCTAAATGTCATTTGTAATATATGTGCCATTTATCTTAAGTTTCATGCCAATGTGAACGCATTTCAAGCAAGGTCAAACAGAATCAACAGCTGTTCACATTCCTCTTTTATGTAGAAGATAATCTTCAAATAGCAGCTGTTCACATTCCTCTTTTATGTAGAAGATAATCTTCAAATAGCATTCTTAATACTAATTCAAGAACCATAAATTATTAACCGGGATGACACATCATACATATCTTTACATTAACATACACTGTTACTTTTCTCATTTGTGATTTTAGAAACAATTTTTTTTTAATAAGTGATCGGCTATAGCCTTCTGAATATTCATTAAGAAGCCACAATCCAAGGAAATATGGCTAGCTAGGTGGGGGGCAACCCAACTAGTCACCTTACATGCAAAACATAACCAACACTAAGCAAAAACAGCCTCAGCAAGAGAGGATTTTGCCGACGCCGTCAGACCGGGGCTCAGACATTAGCCATCAATCACCAATTTACCCCCAGACAATACCACCCGAGCTCCCACACATGCTTTTCCCCAAGCAATGATAAAGAACAACGTCGAGTCCCAAACATTTTTTTAGTAGATTCTTGTGTTGCAGAAGACCCGACCGTTCCGCGCAAGCCATATAGCCCACACAACTACTGGGACCAATGATTGTGACACCTTAGCTCAGGGACTCCTGTCCCCTATGGCTTTTATCTTCCGCCCGGCTTCCCATAGGCATTGTAGGCATTTAAAATATGGATTGAAGTTTGACGCACACTAAAGTAGGAACCATATGCTGCGAGCTACTGGACAATTAATGAACAGATAGTCCGTGGTTTCTTCGGCCGCTTCACACATGGGGCATAGCATGTGGGACCATCACGCTCGATACGACTTAGTAAGAATTTTTCCTTGGAACATAAGCCAAATAAAATATTTCACCTTCAAAGAGATCTTGGGTCCCCAAATCTCACGCCAATTTGTTGAAGTCACGTTGCGTGGCCGGCTACGTCAACGTGAAGAGAATCCACAATTTCCCGTTGAAGGCGAGTAATCGAAGAACATCCTTTTTTCTTGCTTTTGAGGAAAAGCAAGTGGCGATCACAACAGCGTCATTGAGAGCAGTCGAGCGAACTTGAATGATCTTTTGAACGGCGATCCGGTACGTCGCGTACGGACCGGAACCAAGTTCAAAAGAACCAGATCAACGACGATCTTTTTCCGTCGTCAAAAATCCACATCGACAACATCGAGAGCCCCGATCCTATCAAGAGGCAGTTCAGTACCCTGAGTGGAGACAGATCATGGATGAAGAGTTTCAGGCATTTCAGGAGACTTATACATGGGATATTGTTCCTCTTCCAACAGGTGTCGAGCCTATCAATTGTAAATAGATTTTTAAGGTTAAACATCGACCTGATGGATCCATTGAACGGCACAAGGCTCGTCTGGTTGCACGCGGTTTCACACAGTATGAGATCGACTATGAGGAGACTTTCACCCCTGTTACACAGATGACCACTGTTAGCACACTTCTTGCAGTTGCTGCGGCTCGTCACTGGCCTCTCTTTCAGATGGTTGTGAAGAATGCATTTCTTCACGGGGACCTATTAGAGGTGGTATATATGCAACCTCCTCCTGGTCTTCGTCCTCCACCTCAGCATGTCTGCCGTCTTCGACGTGCTATATATGGTCTCAAGCAAACTCCTCGTGCGTGGTTTGAGCGTTTTCACAATGTTATTTTAGCAACTGATTTTGTTGAAAGCTCTCATGATTACTCTTTGTTTGTGCGGTCGTCATCGCAAGGTCGGGTGATTCTACTTCTATATGTGGATGATATGATCATCACCGGTGATGACTCATTAGCTGGTATTGCTCTTGTTCAACGTCATCTCAGTAGTCACTTTCAGATGAAGGATCTGGGTACTCTTCGATACTTTCTAGGGCTAGAGATTGCTCAGAATATATAAGCGGGAGGTTCTTCTTTCTCAGCAGAAGTAAACATCAGATATTATTGATCGTGCCGCTATATCTGACACTCGCAATGCTGATACTCCCCTTGAGTTGAATGTAAAGCTTCGTCTTACAGATGGAGAGATTCTTTCAGATCCTACACGATACAGATAGATTGTGGGTCAGCTAGTGTATCTCTGCATCACCAGACCTAATATTGCTCATGCAGTCAGCATCGTTAGTCAGTTCGTCTCTACTCCTCGTTCGGTCCACTACGTGCTCTCATGAGAATCCTCAAATATTTACGTGGGACTGTCACACGATCGCTCTATATGTCATTATCTTCATCTCTTGCTCTTCAGGCTTATACTGACGCTGACTGGGCAGGGGATCCTACTACTCATCGTTCTACTTTAGGCTTCTGCATTTTCCTTGGGGACTCTCTCATTTCCTGAAGCAGCAAGAAACAAGATGTAGTTTCTCTTTCCAGCACAGAAGGAGTCGATGTTGTTGTGGTGGTGGAATTCATCGATCACCGGCTTCAACGACTCGTACTCCGTCTGCGTCAGGTCCGACGGGGTCGGATCCGCTCTTTCTCCCAACACCGTCAATCTCGTCTCTGACGGTTGAGAAGACCTTCTTCGTCCATGGCGTCGATCAAGAGACACTGTGAAAGAAAATAAAAAATTGTGCTGTATTTTTTTTAATTTTTTTTTGGGACAGCCGACTTTGATTGTAGGGGATACACTCTTGTCCGATGTTATAGCGGAATATTTTAAATCTGGTAGGATGAATAGATTTGTGTGGTGTGCCCCATTTGAAGTTAGTGTAGGTTTGGTTAAGTTTGTGTAGAACGCAATAACAATTTATTTTATATTATATTTTCAATGTGTGTGGATATGTATGTAACTATGTATTTATTATTAGCTATTATAAATATGTATATATTAGTTATTATTATTATTGGCTAAGTATATTAGTATTATTAGTTATGTATAAAATGTATGTATTATTAGCTATTATTATTAGCTTATATATATATTAGCTGTGTGGGATATATATGTATTATTTTTTCAATATTTGGCTAATATATATTATTTTATATTATTAATATAGTGATCGATTAATCCCCGATTAATCTCCGCATATCCAATTAATCCCTAGTCCCCCCTCAACCGCCCGACTAGTGCCTAACGCTTTTTAGAACACTAATTGCGACAATCGGAGTGCTATTCAGATTGCTAGCAATCTGGTTTTTCATGAGAGGACTAAATATATTGAGATTGACTGTCATTTCGTACGTCAGCACTTCCTCGCTCATACACTTACGCTTCCGCATATTTCTTCTTTTGAGCAGCTTGTTGATTTCTTTACAAAGTCTCATCCCATTCCACGATTTCAGTCTCTTGTCCGCAAATTCACGTTGTTTGATCCACCTTGAGTTTGAGCGGAGGTGTTAGATTTTATATATATATATATATATATATATATATTGTATTATTATGTTACACGTGTATTAGGTCTTCTATATAAAGAGCTTTAGTCCATCTCTAATAAAATTATGTCTCATTATTATTTATTTATTTTTCTTGTAAATCTATCATGTTCAATAGAAATTACTGACATGGATAGTTCTAAAATATCTTTGCATTTTCAATTTTTTTTTTTTGTCTATGAGGCGGTGAAAATTTATCTTCAGGTCCCTCTAGCAAGATGCTATTCAAAAATACTGAAAATGTCCCATCCAATTATTGTAGTATAATGTTAACACTCCCCGGATATGGGCCACTATATCCGACATCTAAGAATCCGAACCTAAATTCAGAATACCGAACAGACACTCCCGAGTTGGTGAGACACGACCAGATTGAACTAGGTTTGGTCGGATTGTCTTACACCTCACGGGCGAATGCCATCCTGAGCAAGTAAGACATAATCAGATTGTCAGGTCTGGTCAGATAGGCTTACACTTCACGAACGAATGCCCAGGTACACGCTGAGCAGGATTTCGTATACCGACTAGACCAAGACCACGAGCAAGACCTTGGAAACGGTCAAACACCCATAACGCCTGTAACTAATAGGTGGGTGATTAAGGCTCATTATTCATAAAACATGGGTAATTAAGGACACATTCAGCTACAATAAAGCAAAACAGTTATTACAAAACTCGCCCACTAAGAAGCCATTAATGGAGAGTTGTTACAATGGCTATCTAGCTCATAACCCTATAAAAGGGAATGTTAACAACAAATTAAGGTATGAATTCACTTTGCTAATAAGCTACCTTAAGAGTGAAATTACTCCATTGAATTCCCTTATTGATATAACTCTTCAGAGTCCCTTTGGCTGGCACCAAATTGGTCTCCCGTTGATTCATTTTTTAGTTCAGGATCCTCGTTCAACCAGGTCCGGATTTGAAAAGAATGCTCCATTCGATTGTTTTGATTGAAGGGGAAAATACCTCTTCAATGTACAAAAAGGGCATCTAGCATAAGCCCCATCTTTTTTGTACCCTCTTATCCTGTTTTTGCCTTGTCATACAATTAACTAGGTTTTCATTCTTCAGAGCCAATGAGCTCCTCAACAATTTTTTTTTTGTAGAAAGACCCCTAAAAGCTACAAGTATCCGATGAAACTGGGCCTAGCTACTGGCCCAAGATTCAAGGCCTAGCTAGCCTTCACCACATTTTTACCAATCTTGATGTCAGCAAAATTCAGATACATCAAAAGTAATTAAATATTATTCAGATTCACATTAATTAAATTCATCAAAAGTAAAAATAAAAAAAATAAATTGGGTTGGGTAAATAATTCAGATACACGTGTATCTGGAATCTGAGTTAACAACTTTATATTAAATACAAATGTATTTGAAATCTGAATGAGTTTAAAAATAAAAAAATTATGGTTTACATGCTATTGAGGCATTGTATAGATGACTAATAAAAGTCTTTAAATATAGATGAAAAAATAATTAAATATTATTCAGATATACATTAATCAAATCCATCAAAACAAAAATAACAACAATAAATTAGGTTAGGTAACAATTCAAATACACGTGTATCTGAAATTTGAATTAACAACTTACATGAGATAAAAGTGTATATTGAATCTGAATAAGTTGAATAATGATCATGCAAGGCTAAAAATAGACTGAATGACTCAATATGCATAATTTTACACAAACAACAACAAAAATGATTATACAAATCGTATTTATTCAGATTTCAAAAATCGTATTAAATAATGATCATGCAAGGCTAAAAATTTATTATAGTGGCCATGTATCTGAATTTAAATTAAATCCGATCTCAAAAATATATATGATGATTCAAAGATGAATGTAAAATCAGAACAATATGTTTTATTCAGATCCAAAAGCCTAACCTGAATGGATTACCATTGTTTGCACCACAATTAGGTCGCAAATAAAAAAAATTACAAGTAATTATAATCTTCTCCTCCAATCTCCACCAAAACTGAATTCTATATTTGTTTTCATTTCCACATATCAATCTGTATTAAAAAAATGTAAATCTTATTTTCTGACATCCAATTGAATTGATTGCTTCAAAAAGAGAAAGAATATCCAAATCGTAACCACCTCGAGATTTAAGGAATCGGTTATGGAAAAAAAACATCTCCATTTAGATAGGAATGGTAAAATGGGTAATTCAATCGTGTTATCTCATGGAGCTTGGGATATGGTTTAATAGTTGAGGTCCAAAAATCATTATTGAGAATATATATATTTTCGCTCAAAAAAAACCTGCACATAGAATATGTGGGATTGAATGTTATTAAAACTTTCATCAGATGGGGTGCTGATCCTAGCTGTCTCTAGATGGGTTGCCAGATAACCGGATGAGTCCAAGGAGAAGAAAAGGAATACCATAAAACAACACACACACACACAGGCATTAAGTTGGGATTGCTAGTCTTAGCGCCCCCCCCCCCCCCCCCCCCCCCCCCCCCCCCAACAAATAGGTATAAAAATCTGTGCAGACAGCCTCATAAACCTCTACAACACACACACACAGGCATTAGATTGGAATTGCTAGTCTTAGCTGCCCCCCCCCCCCCCAACAAATAGGTATAAAAATCTGTGCAGACAGCCTCATAAACCTCTACAACACACACACACAGGCATTAGATTGGAATTGCTAGTCTTAGCTGCCCCCCCCCCCCCCCCCCCCTCATAAACCTCTACTCACCTTTTCCATGACAAATCCAAAAATCTCTATCTATTTTTTAAAATTGGGATCGGACCGGCTGGTACAATTAATCCGAAATCTGATCCAATAACCATAAAAAACCAGATGATGTACAAAAATTAGTTTAAAATTTGAAAAATAGGTACCAACCTCATGAACCCCATTTCCATGACAAATCCAACAATTGCTTTCAAGGTTTTAGATATTGGACCAGACCTGCTCATTCAATTGGTTGAACTGTCCTAGTCTTGAATCCGGTTCGGTTAACCCCTCTATAAAAGGAAAATTCATTGGTTGCATTAGTGATTTTTGAGAATTGACTGTTAGGAAATCTGGATTTTGGAATGCAATCAAGTGAAAAATAAATGAATCAAATGAAAGACATAAAAAGTTACATGGTTCGGTAAACATTGCTTATATCCACAAAACACACAATCCACCATCAATGAAAATTTTTTGTTGGAAACTTGGGTTTAATTAACTAAGCATATTTTGAAATAAATCAAGGTGGGTTCCACTAATTATTAGTAATGAAAACACAGTGAATTGTCTTCCTCACGTCGAGGAGATTAACATAGTATATTTACATTCTCAAACCGTTTTTGGGTGAATGAGAAAATTGGATTCAAAGTTGTTCCAAAAAACAAGTTGAAAGTGGTTGGTAATTGAAGGAAAAAGTTTTAGCCCCACGTCGGTTATTTGAAAAAGTTTTGGTGTATATATATGGGAAGTAGGACTACTAAGTTGGACCCTAAAGGATAACCCACTTTTGTGGAAGGGGGGTGATCTACATCACGGTTGTTTTGGCCTAAAAATACACGCACACGCACCCTATCCGGCCTAGTTCGGTCACGTGAAATAATTTTTCAGACAAAATTTATTTGATAAATTTTTTGGTCCATGAACTTCCAAACAATTTTTTTTTGTAAATGATGGGCTTCTACTCGGGGTCGGATTATATGTGGGCCGTTTGGATTCTAACTGGCTTCCATTTGAAATAGTTAACAATTATTTTTGAGAGGCTGCTTGACACAGTTTCAATGAAAATTGAACAATCCAAAATGTGTCTTAGCCTCAACTGTTTTTCCCCTCTATAAAGTCCATCTGAATTTGCATGGTTAGATGACCAGTCATTAGGCATTCAAGTCCCTTACAGTTTGCATTTGAGTGTCTAGTTCATTGAGTGCATGCATTCGTTCAATAACTGGGAGAGTAAAAATAGAGTTAGTTCGTTGTCCCATCGGTTTGAAGTGCTATTACTGTCGGGAGTTAGATCATTGTATCTTGGGAGACTATCACCAGAAATATGGGGGCTTGTGCAAGATGAATATTGTCTTAAGTACAAAAACTCCAACTCGAGTCATGGTCTTCCTATTTATCACATCAGAACAGAATAGTCTCACCAAATCTGTACACATCACTCTTCTTTGTCCTGGAGACATAAATTTGTACTAATTTTTCTAACAGTTTTTACAATTGTCACACCGAAAATAAAAATTCTAGAACCTAATAAAAAAATATAACACTGACCCTTGTCTGATTCTACGTAGCGCCAATAATATTCTGCACACATAATCAGACTTCATAATATAACGACTACAATTTGTTTCAATCAATCATTTCTTAAGGAGCGTTTGGCAATACTTATAAATAAGATGATTATGCTTTTAATTAAGCAGAAAGATGAAAAATGATGCCAAATGCATTTTAAAAAATAGATTTAATGAAAAAGTTACTTACAAAAATGTTATTTTTTAAAAACACAGAAAATGTATTTTCTAATAATCAAATATATTTAAACTACTCTGTTCAAAATCTTATTTTTCAAATGTGTTTCCAAACGCATCATGAGACAAAATAAAAAACAATGTAAAAAATCAGAATTCAAAAAGACTAGATTTCATTTTTGAACTTTCATTCCACCTTCATAAATAAAAATTAAAACAGAGAAAACTAATTAAATTAATAATTCACAGGGTTTTTTTATTCATTTGTCACTTGTTATGATGTTGAATTTATTAAAGATTCCCATTTTATAGTGTAAAATCATGCTTTCGTGAAGGTATTTAAAGACTTGAAAAGGTACTAAAATTTAAGATTTTAAGATTATAGAAAAAAATTCTAAAATGTTTCATATATATTTTACAAAAATTTTAACTAATAGATATTAATATACTTGTTTTGCTATGATGTTATCATGATTCATATCTTGATCATCAAATGATTGAGCCACTTATTCTTAACGTGGTCCTATTTTCGGTTCATCAACCGCTCAGTTCGAAATATTGTTAACTATTATGTTTTTTTTTTTTTTAAAGCTTGTTCCGTTCATATATCCAAATCAAACCAAATGTATGTTTAAAGTTTATACACATAATCAGCAGACTCATTGAATGCAACTTTTGGGGGTGGTCCATAGTGAAGATAAGAGAATCACATGGAGCGACTGAGCTTGAATTGAATGAACAACTAAATGATCACAATTTTAAAGACATACTTTTCACAAAAGAAGGCCTTATATGTTGATTGACCTTATTAGAGTGAAAGAAGACCATTACCACTTAAAGAAACACAGGTCACAGCCTCACAGGCCTCTCAAATAGGGAGAAAATTAATAATACCTACGTATTTTAGCATAATTAAGATGGGATCATCTGTGATGGACAACAATGTGGCATTTATTTGGAATCACCACCACATGGGCTTACACACATTTAAGTGTCCATGCAAAAAAAGATATCCCTTCAATAATTGTAATACATGAACAAATTATAAGTGTTTGTTACACTTACGTGGCCCTTCCAAATGCATTCAACAGTGAGTCTGCCTGTGGTGGATCAGGAATCGATGATCACGTGGCAACCCAAATCAATCACCTTAACACTTCACTAGCTAGCAATAACATAGTACAAATGCTTTAGGAAATATGATAAATAATAAATGAGAAACCATTTTAGGTGTCGCCCAAAACTAATCAAGATAAAGTAGACTCATACAGATGATTTGAATATCTCCATGAGAACATGAAATTCATGAATTCATAAACTCAAACCCCCCCCTTCCTCCAACAACCAGAATAGGACATATCATGTTATGAATAAAGTTCCATTTACATTATAGAGTGCAATAGGTTTTCCATTAGACACATGAAATGCAATCATTAAAGTATGACTATATGTATACAAATTTGGGTGCCCATATATTTGCAGGAAACAGAGTGGTTATGTTTATGATAGCGCCTCTATTTTCTTCTTTTGTAAATAATTTAATTATCACATAGACCGGATGAGTCAATGCCGGTTCGTTTTAAATTTTAGTCTGCGCGAGGATGATGGACTTTGCCAGTCAAACCTCACTACATTGTATATTACATTGCTATTGCTCATGATTTCTAGGTTTAAGTATTTTGAAGATCGAAATGTAGCATCAGTGACTTTGTGATCAGTGGAGTATTATATTGTTTAGCATTTTGTATGAACCTAATTAACCTACATTGATCCATTTTAAATTTTCTTTGCCTCTACAGATTCCCTTTAATAGGCTACCAAGCATTTTGTAAATGCTTGACGTTTATTGATCCGAAGCTCTGTTGTTCTGTGTAACCATTTATTTCAACTCTACTAGTTTTCAACCTCTGTAAATAGGAGTACCATTTAATGTATCTACGGTTTATCTTTATGTAACCGCCTTTGCATAGTTCTTCCCAGTTTTTTTAGGGTAAAATGCATTTAGACCCCCTGATATTTTTGAAACCTATAGAAACACCCCCTAGAATTTAAAAATCTGCACTTACACCCTTGCCATTATTTTTTTTGTTAAGAAGGGTCAAAAATAATTTAAATTTACTATTTTACCCTCAATTCTATAAATATCTACAGAAAAACCAATTAAATCATTTTATTTATGTTTTATGAATATTAATTTATACAATAATTAACTCTTCAAATGCATTTAGATGCATTTTTGTGAGAATTAAGTTACAGAATAATAAACTAAAAGTGAAAACAACCCACCAAAAAATAAGTGAAAGCACGATAAAGATTTAATTAAAAGGGTAAAATCGTACTTTTATCCCATTTTAATGAAAAATCTTAACTGTAAGAGGGTGTAATTGCATGTTTTCAAACTATAAGGGGTATTTCTGCAGATTTTGAAAACATCAGGGGGTCTAAATGCATTTTACCCCCTTTTTTTTTGTATAAAATGCAATCAATGGATCCTCTCCATAATTTTGAGCAAAACAGTTATATATTGATCTTATAATTATTCTGATTTCGTTCCACAGTTCTGTGAAAAAAGTTTATAGGCAAAATAGTTAATTTCAAGAATATTTTGTAAATGAATTAAAAAACAAAAATATAATCCATGTAATCATGCATCATAGATTGTTTCAATTAAGAAAACCACAACAAAGGCAAATCAGTTTACATATGTGGTAATCATAAAGACATTTCAGCAAACCCACAATAGGTTCCAAATAAAGTTTGCATAGTGTTCTAAATAAAATATGCTTCAAGTGCCCACCAACTTGATTGTGCAAGAGTCAAATTTTTATAATTGCTTCTAAAATATCTGTTCAACTACTCTGTTCACTAATAATCAATATAGCCACCCAAACTATGCTCTTTCTCTCATTCCTAAAATGAGGAGGGAATCAATCACCCAACAGTGATGCTTACAGCTATTAAAACTCCACAACTCTCATTTATGTGGTCAGACGTGCATGGAGTATAATGTTATGGTCTAGTTTGATAAGTGATAATTGTTGAGATAGCCAGATAAACTATTTAAATTCAATTTGATTCGACTTCAAAACATAGATGCGTTTATCTATGGATAAAACCTAATATTTGATTTATGTGATTAATTTACCTCTATTTTCCCCTCCCAGTCTTCATTCTAGTTTAACTCAAGAAACCATGTGATAGGATGCACTCAAATGCACGAGTTCATCAATTATATTTTACAAAAAACAATGCAAACTATAAATATTAAAAGAATTCATACACGAAAGACACACATGTACATTTTTTTTAAGTTGTATATATAACCAAAAATCACAACAGTCCTTTGCGCACCTATAAAAATTTTGTAGTTTTTACTCCTAAAAAATTGCTTTTGTACTACCAACTATACATAGTATAATACAAGAGAACATACATCAAAGAGTGGGGCCAGTAATTGCACCCCAAAGGAGATTGGAAACCTAGCAATGTCAGCATATTTATCAGCGGGTTTCTTTTTTCCCAATGTATTATTTCCTCATCCTACAAGATATATACAGAGAGTCATATACCACACAATTTGAGTTAAAAATGGGGCCTGTTTCCTCGTATTTTCATATTATTAAGAAAGTACGAAGTGTTAATTTCTTAAAATTTTATTTTATTTTATTTTGGTAGAAGGCAGGCAGCAGGCATGTTATATATTTTTGGGTTAAATGCATTTAACCCCCTGAAAGTTAGCGTATATAAAAAAAACTCTCATTTTTTCGAATATCCATATAACCCCCTCAAGATTGACATGCTTAAGCATTTATCCCATGGTTAACTTTTCATTAAAAAAAAAGAATATTATGAAAATATTCTATTGGCTGTTAATTTACATATTCATATAATCCCTTGATTTATTTAATAAATCTAAAAAGATCCAAATCTATGACGAAAATATCCTTGTTATTGGAAGCTAATTTCTATATCATATAACCCCCTAATTTGTGCCATTAATACAAAAGGATCTACTTTCTTATTTCACGTATTAATATAAACCCATAATTTATACAAAAAATCCAAAAAGACCCCATTCTTTTTCTTTTTCTTCCCGACAGTCATTTTTGTGACCGTTGTCATTATTGGTTATTTAGACCTCATTGATCTTCCTCTTTTTCTCTTGATTTATATAAACCGATCTTCTTCTTCTTCCCTTGCATGTACTTTTGAAGCTTTCAAGTGATTATGCCCGATGACTTTGAGGGTGTTTTCGAGGACGTGGCACAGGGAGGAGGAGATGAGGCGGCGGCAGGGTTCGTGGAGGAAGGGGTGGATTGGCGAGAGAGGGGGTTTTCAATTTGGGAGAGATGGGAGAAAAGGGAGAGAAGTTAGGTTAAAGTGGAGGAGGGGTGTATTGGTAATTTGATTATGTTGAGTTAACTTAACCACCGTAGTTACTTGGCAAGATAATGGTAGGGGTGTATTTGTATTAATCGATAACTTTGAAGGGGTTATACGGATATTCAAATAAATGAGAGTTTTTATTTTATATATGCTAACTTTCATGTGATTATATGCATTTAACCATATATTTTTTGTACTTCAAAACATTTACATTTAGTGGGTGAGATTCACTCACCCTGAATCTATATACAATAAAAAAAAGTGTGTATACAAACGGCCTTAGTAAGGCCTGTATTTCATTCTTCATTCAGTCAGCATACCATCCTCTTGTCTTATCTCTTGGCAAATTGTCCTTGCGTCTCAGCAGCCTGCACCCTCTCTGTGGACCCATTTATATTGCACTGATTGTATGGACCCATTTATGTTGCACTGATTGTAGTTGGCCTTCATGTTTTCTAATATGATCAACCATTCGATGAATTTCATTAGGACCTGGTGTTGGACCTTGCAGCAGCTGCACAAGAGCCCGTGAATCCGAACAAACAACAATTGATTTTAGCCCCATTAACAGAGCTGTTTTCATCCCAAGTCTAAAACCAACCAATACAGAAAAAAACAAACCAACGCATAAGACAAAATAAATAGATATCCAAAACAAACCCTTCACATGGTTCACAACAAACCCTTCACAATCACAGTGTCCCATTTTTACCACCCATTCTTTCTTCAAACTCGTTCTTTTCTTAAAAATACCACCCATCTATGTGTTTTTGAAGTTAACTGAATTACATCGTAATTAGTAAAATTGGTTGGTCAATACTCAATAGTAACCCACTATAATAATAATTAATGCTTCCTTTTTTAACTCATTTCACATGTACATCCCATTCACAAAGCCTACGATCAGGTCAATTCAATGATGAATCATTTAATTAAATCCAATAAAACCCATCAACTTCACTAGCAATAAAACCCAAAAAATAAATGCTTTAGAGAAGAAAATAAATAATGAATGAGAAACCATTTTAAGTGGCGCCCAAAACTAGTAAAGATAAACTCATATAGATCTGAACATTTCTTTGACAACATGGAATTCATGAGTGCATAATTTCAAACCCTAACCAACCCCTTCCTCTAACAACCAGAGCAACCCTCCCCCCCTTCAGCTCCACCCCACCCTTCCCAGCAGACCACCCGTAGACCGTGCAGAAGTTTACACCCAACCCTTATGAAGCATATGTTGCCTACTATATAATAGAATGAGACGGTCCAGTACAAATACAAAGTCAGGCTTAACCTTTCCCTGCTTACCGAACCACCCTAAATTGCATGTATGGACTCTTTTATAGTGTATAGGACTAAATTTTTTTTAAAAATATATATCAATATACCCCAATATATATACTTCAATTCTTACAATAACATGTACTTCATTGACGAATGCATGTCTTTTTAAAGGAAAAATTCCATATAGCCCCCTATAACCTACCTAAAATCTATATAATCCCTTGACTTTTTTTTGAAATTCATATAAACCCTGAAAACACTTACATAAATTCAGATAGTCCACTTAGTTAAATTTTTGTTGATAAATTTGAATTATTTTATGACAATTCTGTCTGTTTAACCCTAATTGAAAATATAGTATATCAAAAAACCCCTAACAATATATGAAAAATGTGAAAAATCATCAGTAAATGATAATTTTACCTTTTCAGATAGAGTTTTACAATTTATCCGAAAGGGTAAAATCATCATTTACAAAGTGTTTTCTGCATTTTAAACAATTTGTAAGGTTTTTTAGTATACTTTGTTCTTAGTCAAGATTAACCAAGTAGAATATGCATAAAATATTTCTATTATATCAATAGTAGTTTAATTTAAAAGATTATTTAGATTTGCATGTATAGTATTTTTAAAGGGTTACATAGATTTTAAAAAAATAGTCAGGGGGTTACATCAATTTCAAACAGTTCACAGGGGGGTTATTTAGATATTCCCCTTTCCTTGTTTGGCAATGATTGGTTGTATCACGTGATATTTTGTGGCATTTAAGGTTACAAGACCAACAAACCCAGAAACCAACATTCTGTTTAATGTCATCAAGGCAACGCGTCTTATAGTCAGTTCAAAGCATATCAAGACAAAAGTTCTGTCTTTTTTTTTTTGTGTCCGGAATGGCATTCTCATAATTATTTCCATTTTCACACAACACCCACCCACCCTTCATAGCATCTTCGTCTGCTCCGCTTCATTCCTCACGAAGACCCTCCATCTCCGGCCGTTCCTGAGCTGGTTCTCTCTCTCACTCTCTCAGGCTCTCACAGTCTCTCCCTCCCTCCCTCTCCGACGGACCGGCAGTCCGACTCTCTCTCTGTCTCTCCCTCTCCGACAAACCAACACTCCGGCACTCCCAGGTGACGAAGGTGATTACCTCTCTCTTTAACCTTTTCTTCTTTTGAAATCAATATTTGGATTTCTTATTTTCAATTTATTTTTATTTTTAAAAAAAAAATGGTAACATGTTTCACAGTTACAATGGTCAAAATAACACACACAGTAGGGGACCCCATTACTACCGGTAGGAAGGGGAAAAAAGACTGAAGAGGTTTGAGTCCATTTTCCTAGCCACCCAGCAGGTAGAGCACCCACTACCCAAAGCTTAATCTGAGTCCATTTTCGTGCCATCTTCACGCCCCACTCCCGAATCAGCGCCATCGCGGTTTCCCACACGTTTTCTACATAAAGACTGAAGAGGTTTGAGTCCATTTTCCCACACGTTTTTTTTATGTGAAACTCTCAGATTTTTTTCCCCCCTCAAATAGTCTTTCATTGTTGATTTCTTGGGATTTGAATGTTGATCGAAAGATGGTTAATGTCCCTTTTTTATATTGTTCTTTCACTGTTTCCTTATTTATTCTTACGTGGGTTTTATTTTTTTTATTTCACTCGTTCAATGGTTTAAAAATAATATATCTATATTATGTATCTTAAAGCACTACAATAATATTGATATCAAAAGTTTTCGTCTGATATCAAAAGCAATCTGATAATTTTGTGTTTTGTGGGTATGTTAGTTTTTTATATATATTAAAAAACACCTTTTAATTGTTCATTGATAAGGCTATTTGTAGTTCGGCCCTCAAGTATCTGATATTTATAAACAGATCCCTGAAAAAATCAGCCAATTTTGTCAACTACCTGGGTTATTTGTAGATAGTCCCCCAAGTTCTCTATTATTTATAATAAGATCCTTCAAAAATCGACCAATTTCACCCTTTTGTGGGATATTTGAATTTCGGCCCTCAATTTCAACCACAACCAGACCCCTATTTATGTTACAAAAAGATCCATGATTCAGATTTTCAAATTTATAATAAGATCTCTCATCTCAAAACATGACTTGCGAAATTTCAAATCATATCCAGAGTTTCTTTTTTGAAACATTAAAATACCTATAAAATTATAAAATAAATATTTTAGTCTCATTATTTAAACTTATAAAATTATTTATAAGAAATCTCTACCACGATTTCAGTTTTTATTTTCATTAATTATTGTAAAACTAACTATTCCATAAATTTTCGCACATAAATTCTTTTTTATTTCAAGAAGAAAGTGTATCCACTTGTTCTTGACTCTCCCTCTCTCCCTCCCTCTCCCTTCATAAATATTAAATTGGAGATTCTAACTTTCGATAAAAAAATTTAAATCAGTCTATTGAATTAAGGTCATAAATATTATTGAGTATTTGTTATTAAAAACATTATAATATGTATCAGAGTCATTCTTTTAGAATAGAAACCTGAATAATTTTAGATATTAGAATATCGGTTTATCTTAAAAAAAATTGGTACTTCTTCTTTATTAAAGTTTTTAAATTGTACTACATTTTTCTTTATCTATGTTATTCTTGGATAAATAAAGCTTACAAAATCGCTTATGATGTTACTTGATAAAATTCTATTTTGATTACCTATGAGCCTAAGATAATATGTATGTATACACTTTCTTAATGTGGCTTATAAATTATGACGTTCTCCATGATATAATCATTCAAGTAAAAAATAACATCATTTTTCTATGCCTTTGACATTTTGATATCTTTATATAATTTAAAGTAAAAAAAAAAAAAATAGATTTTGTTTGTCATATTAGAAAATGCAATGCGTGTACCCTAAAACTAGTGTATGTTATGTGTGGCGTATACTGTGTGGATGAGTAAAATGGGGTCATGGGGCTAGTTTTTATTTTATTGAATATTATAAATAAAAAAAATTTGAACTTTTGCTGTAGGTAATATTCAAGCTACAACCCATGCCCCTCTTGTCCTCTGGAAGGAGCAGCCCTCCCTACACTTTTTATGCTCCTTTTTCCCCTGTTTTACCTTTCTTTCCTTTTACTGTTGGTTTTCAGAGTCTCTTTTGGTTTTCAGAGTCTCTTAGAGTCTCACTTTTCACCACTACATGGGTTCTGCGGCCTCGCATCCCCCCCCTTGCTCATTGCGCACCACATTGAGCGCCGCAAGCACCTCACCAGAATCTCCTCCTCCTCTGAGTTCAGATTTTTTCCATCGGGGGCATCTCAGGGATCCGCACCCAATTT
Source organism: Acorus calamus (assembly GCA_030737845.1). Lineage (NCBI taxonomy): Eukaryota > Viridiplantae > Streptophyta > Magnoliopsida > Acorales > Acoraceae > Acorus > Acorus calamus. The sequence continues at coordinate 43,669,479 of CM060858.1, forward strand.
CAGTGAGTGTCCCACTGAATGTGAAGATAATGGGTATAGTAGTTACCATCATTTTCCTGGCGATCGCTGCTTTTTTCAGTTATCTCACCTGTCGATATCCACGGCTGGTTCGACGTCCTCCGGTGGACCTAGAGATGGGAGAGGGCAACGTCGATAGGGAGGGCAGAGGCGATGGGGAGGGCAGCAGCGATAGGGAGGTGGGCAGTGGCGATGGGGAGGGCAGAGGCGATAGGGAGGAGGGCAGCGGCGATGGGGAGGGCAGAGGCGATAGGGAGGAGAGAAGCGGCGATGGGGAGGAGGGCAGAGGCGATAGGGAGGAGGGCAGCGGCGATGGGGAGGGCAGAGGCGATGGGGAGGGCGGCAACAGCGACGGGGAGGGCGGCAACAACGACGGGGAGGGCGGCGGTGAAGGGGAGGGTGACGGCGATGGGGAGGGCAGCAATGGCGACGGGGAGGACAGCGGCGGCGATGGGGGTGAGGACGGCGGCGGCGATGAGGTCAGCAGTGGCAACGACGGTGGTGGCGAGGATGCCAACAACGAGGACAACAGCGGTGTTGTACAAAATAGGCCCGCTGCACGGGAATTGCATAGGGAGCGACGGTGACGACATCAGCGGCGCGGGCAGCTACAACGAAGACAACGGAGACGGCAGCAACAACGACGGCGGCGACAGAGACGGCGGCGGCGACAGAGACCGCGACATCGACGGAGGCAGAGACAGCGGCGACGTAGAGATAAGGCCCGCAAATAATGCGGCACGGCAAAGAATGCAATGCGCCAATGTGGAGAGACAATGCTACATATTTCCTTTTAGTTGGTCTATGTTACACAGTTACATATATATACATAGATTACGTAGTTAGATGCTACTGCAGTTGTTTCACAGGTAGGGTGGCAACTGCCTTATCAGACCCAGTTGTCTGCTCTGTTCGGCGATCCTGGACAGAGTTACGGACGGCTTTTGTTTCTTGGCATCGAAGGTTCTTTGAGCCGGGTTAGCTTGTAATTTAAAGACTTTTTTTGTGGTTTCAGTAGCTTATTATAATAGCCCCAAAGGCCTTAGCTTCAACGGAAAATTTTTTTTCTTCTTGTTCTTGTTTGACGATAACGACAAAATTCATCCAAGAGTGTGTACATCATTTCACCTAAACTAGTGATGATGTACACACACAAATGCACAAGTTCATCAATTATATTTTACAAAAAATAATGAAAACTATAAATATTAAAAGAATTCATACACGAAAGACATACATATGCATTTTTTTTAAAGTTGTATATATGACCAAAAATCACTACAGTCCTTAGCGCACCTATAAATTTTTTGTAGTTTTTACTCCTAAAAAATTGCTTATGTAAAAACAACTATACATAGTAAAATACAAGAGAGCATACATCAAAGAGTTGGCCATAAATTGCACCCCAAAGGAGATTGGAAACCTAGCAATGTGAGCATATTTGTCAGCGGGTTTCTTTTTTCCCAATGTATTGTTTCCTCATCCTAAGATATATAGAGAGTCAGATACTACACAATTTGATACATGATATAAAACACTCAAGGCAATCTAATAATTATGTATTGAAATTGCAAATAAAAATCAATTATTATTGCACTTCAACAAGAAACCCAAAAAATAAATACACTAGTTATGGGCACATGCCACGGCATGTATAATCTGATTTTAAAAGAATATATCAAGTATAATCTGATTTTAAAAGAATATATCAATGGGTTGCTTGATACCTTGGTTCTCTCCCTTGGGCAACAACAATAATAACAAAACCCAAATTCCAAAAACCAGATGGCACAAGTGTTAAAATATATATGAGAAAAAGAGGAACAATAGTAAAAATAATAACCTGCAAAGAAAGGATGTCAAAAAAATTTAGAATATGAGAAGTTCAACTAAGTGAATATATGATGAACAAAGAGTCCTACACCTGCCATTTTAAAGCTTGTAATCAAAGAAAAGGGTGACAGTTTAAAAAAGTTATCCAAATTTGGACAAAGTAATCTTTTAATGTACCCTTTTACACAGAAGCACATGAATTAGCCAATACCAATTTCGATGCCTTTCAAGAAAAACTCCCACCAATTTGGCACGATCCATCTATAGCTCTCTATGATTAACTGCAGTCATAAACAAATAGTCAGTACCTTCCTTCCCTTTTGACAATGATTGATAGGAACATCAAAATTGGTTCATAGTTAATTTTTGTATCTATACTAATCCATGCATGCAATAGAAGTCTAATCCAAACCCCTGGCCCCCAAAACAACCATTGTCCAGATAGACAAATCCTAGACACTCAACTGAACCTTTCTTTAAATGAATGCATTTACAGGACTATGGAAGAAGAGAATAAATCACCTGGCATCTTACATCTAATTTGTACAGTGGTAAGGCACCACCCAGAACAAATCCAGGAGCTTCTTGTGAGGTGTCCAAGATAAACCTGCAAGACAGGTTGGTAATTTCTTTCAACAAACTTTAACATGTATGCTATTCCCTTTCACATGTAAATTCATCTACTGGATGATAATGATAAGCCCGCTTGACCTAAAGTAGGGATTTTTAGAAAACACTGAGTCAGGCTCCTTTAAAACAACCTTTGAAGCCATCCAAGAGTTTCTTCTCACTATTCTTCTTGAGGATGAAATCAATCATGTCCAAGTGAAACTCTGACAATAGCCTACATCATCTTTACAACCAGGCAGTGATTGAGGTATATTGTTATGAAATTTCTATAGCACAGTATCATCATAAAAGATATTTTTCGAAAAAAAAAGTATATGAAAATATAAACTCACATATATATTACATGAGAAAAGAAAAGGTATCATAACATTAATTCCTCTCACAAAGCTCACTGGCAAATCGTGTGGGTTTCCTGCTACACAACGTGGCTGCAAAGGCACACATCCAAGTCCCTCTCGACGGAGGTCTTAGTTGAGGAGGATCTGCTTCCTCTCCAGGAAGACAGGAGACCAGAGGTAGATTAATCCAGATGTTATTCTGGGTCTCTATGGGCATCTCTTGTTAGTCATTGTATAAAAGCCTTTGCTAGAACATTCGAGGTCTGAATAACCCATTGAAGAAAGTAGCAATGAAAGAGATTGTTTCTTTGCATGGAATCGAGCTGGTGTGCCTACAAGAATCAAAGGTGGAGTTTTTCTCCCAAGGTGACCTCAGATTGATCGGAGGAAACAAACTATCGGCATTTGATTTCAAGCTGTCAGAGGGTGCCTCTGGAGGGATCATCCTTGCATGGAATGACAGTAGGTGGAATCGGTTAGATAGAAGGGTGGGTGTCAGTGTTTCTCGAGGATGTCATTTCCAAATGGAGATGGGTGTGGACAGGGTTTTACGGGCCAAACCGAGGATGGGGACAGAGATGCTTTGTGGGAAGATCTTAGCGAGGTGTCCAACAGGTGGAATCACCCTTGGTGCTTAATGGGTGATTTCAACTACACTCGTTTCGTTGAAGACCGAAATCGTAAAGGGAAGCTCTCCTCATCATGTCTAGATTTTCAGAGTGGATTTCAGAAGATCTGGCTGATATCCCTATAGCAAACCAGAGCTTCACCTGGTGTAACTTGAGAGAGAATCCTGCATGTGCTAGGCTCGATCGTGTATTGATCAATTCCGGTTGGGAGGAATTTCCACTATGCTCATTGAAGGCCCTTCCACGGCTTGTCTCGGATCACTCTCCTTTGTTGTTCATTGGCGGGGAGGAAGCAAGCCGATCATTTTATTTCAAATTTGAGAACTGGTGGTGGTTATAGTGTGAGGGATTCCATGAGGTGGTTTCGGCTTCGTGGAGAGAACCAGTCCCTCTATTCTCCGGTGTTAAGAAAGTGGCCTTTAAACTTAGACGGATCAAATGGGTTCTCAAAATCTGGCACAAAGAGCAGAAGCTTTCAAGGAGGAGAAAGGAGGAGCTGGAATTGGAGGGGAATTAATTCCCTGGACAGCAAGGAAGAAGCATCACCCCTCTCAGCCGAAGAGAGGTCTCGGCGTATAGAGTGTAAAGAACTGTGGTCAAGAATCATAAAGATGGAAGAAACAGAATGGAGGCAGCGGTCCAGAGAACTTTGGCTACAACAGGGGGACAATAATACTAAGTTCTTTCATAAAGCGGTAAATCACAGGAGAAGAATTAACAAGATCTGCCAGATCCAAACAGCAGGGGCTCTCTATGAGGATCCGGAGGAGATCGAACGGGTCCTTACCAACCACTTTTCTTGTGCTTACAGAAAGCATCGCGGGTGGTTCCCAGATTGGATGGATGAGGATCTGAGGAGGGTGCCTGGTGAAATGTGGGCAGATTTGGAGGCCCCGTTCACGGCGGAAGAGCCTGTTTGAGCTTTCCATCAACAAAGGAGGAAGGGTTAAAAAATTCTGGTCTGCCATTGCTGATGGGGGTTCATGGGATATTCGCCTTCTGCACAACCTAGGGGACGAGGAGGTGTCCGAATTGGCTGGTTTGCTGGGCGAACTTCAGGGAGTATCCTTGCAGGTCAGAGTTCCTGATGCTGTGGTTTGGCGGCCCCAACTCCGACAAGGGTTCACGGTTAGGAGTGGGTATGACTGGTGGAGGAAAAATCTTCCTAGTCAACAATCAACAAGCTCAAAGGCAGCTCAGATTTGGGGGCCTAAAATCCCCCTAAAGGTCAAAGTGTTCATGGCTTATACACCAGGAAAGACTCCTCACCAAATCATGTAGGGCTAAATGGGCGGTTCAAGCGGATACCCGTTGTCCGATGTGCGAGGGATCGGAAGAAACAACTGAGCATCTCCTAGTGACATGTCCAATAACAGGGCGGGTGTGGAGGCTCCTTCGGGGGGCCACAGACTTGAAAGCCACCTTCACTTCCCTCCATGGTATGTGGGAGGTGGGCAAGGCTTTGGCGGCTCAGGGAGATCGTAGCCATAAAGCTAAAGTCACCCAAACCTTCATTCCTGCTGTGATTTGGGCTATTTGTCTAACCCAAAATTAGGCGTCCTTCATGGTCCGAGGGTGTACACGGAAAACATTTGGGAAATGGTTGTAAATTTTATTAAATTGTGGGGGTCAAACCTTGTGGGGGCGTCCCGAGTTTCTTATTCTATAGGCAAAATCCTTATCGAGTAGTGTTTTGGCATTGTTTTTTTTTTTTTTTTTGAAAAAGGTGTTTTGGCATTGTTAAGTGCCGGTGTTTAGTAGAGCCCTCTTCTACCGGGCACCAGTCTCTTTGGGCTCCATTTTGTAAGTTCTGTTCCGGGAATTTTTTTTATATTACAATCAAGGCACATGCCGATCATCTCTCAAAAAAACATGAATGCGGGAATTAAGAAACCATTCAATGATAATTTGGATCCCAAGCAAACTGTGATTGATTCCTTTTTTTTTTATAACATTTTATTTTATATTATAACATGAATCACATGCAATAAATGGGATAATATGAATTAATGGTGCAATCTCTATATATGTAGTCTCCCACTAACGTATAGTCAACAGAAACTCAGAATGTTTAACTTCATGAAAATCCAAGTCACGAGAATAAACTAGAAATATGATATACTTAACATGAATAGCTACCTTGCTCAACAATTCATAGTTCAAATATGATGTACATTAAATGTCATGATTTTGAATACTCATACGATTCTATGTTCAACTGTCGCATCATATAATGATAAAAGCCACATATAGAGATATAATTCATAGAGCTTTAAGAGAGATATCAATCATCATTTCAAATATCAACACGATAACCATTAGAGAACAACGCAAGGACGGTGGTCATTGTCAGTTATGGCTTACATTTAATAATAGTTCCTTAGAAACAGATAATTATGCTCTTGAATTATACGATGATTGAGGAACCTACACAATTTATGCTAAGCCAGAAGACAGTTCAACTTTAGATACATATAATACATTCATGCACTTCCGCCGCACATTAAGATACGAAAACAAACTATTTTTTTAAAGAAAAGAGGAATGAGAAGTTTTATTGGACAAAATTAGGCTAAAATCTTTGTTGTCAATTTATTTTTCCCTGGGAACCATTCATCATTATATTCATTCTCTGTAAAAGATGTTCGCCTTATATAAAAAAAAATTATGAAGACGAAAGAAGTGTACATGACAGTGGAATTTTTGAACTTTCCCTAACTTGAGTATTTGAAATCATTATCTTCTGTCTATAACTAAAGGAGAAACATATTTGGCTATTTCTCATTAAGAAGCTTTCCAGCCATAATAATTTAAATGCATCACAAGATCCTATGCATTACCTGAATAGATTGCTGAGTAGATGCTGGGAAAATTGAGGCTCTAACAGTTGCCTCTCTCAACAAAGTTTGACAGGAAATTATTCGCTGTTGGAATGGCACGAGTAGGATGAGTAGGCTTCTTCAGCTGCTGATAAAACAAACCTATCATTACATCAAGAACCAAGTACAATAAAACATCATATCAATAGGTGGCATTCTAGTAGTTCATAATTGAGAGAAAATAAACTTCCAGGACTTCTCATTGTCAACTATTCAGATAAATTTTTAAGCAAAAGGCTCACAAATAACCATCCAAATTCACACTCATCAACTCATAATCTCATATAAATAGACAATACAAGAACCATAAATCTATCAATAGTGGACTAAAAGATATTGAATAAATGTATTCTAGATTGAGTACTCCATCATCCAAATGGAATTTTATCAGCCATCTTATGCAATTTGTATAGAACAGATTATGCTAAAATTTTATATCAGGTGGGTGGGATAAGTGATAGACAAGGTTACAGAAATAGTCAAACTTCGAAATTGACCTGATAACAATAAAATATAGATGATTTCAGGACCCTATATATTCTAATCTAATATATTCAATTTGTATAAGCACAGGGTACCATATGCACTCACACTAACGTCAACATGCTGATCTGTTTCGCTTGCTTGTCAAGTTTAGCAGAAGTATCCTTGACCAGTTATGCAATATGTAACCTTGTCTTGTGCCTGTCAAAGAATAAAAGGCTTAAAATATTGTGATCAAATATATCATAATAAATGAAATTTTTAATCATCAATGCCAAAATAAAAATTTTAAAAACAAAAACATCTCGCAGCTACACCAATGAATCTTCAAAAATAAATAGAAAAATACACGTAAATTTCCAATTTCTACATGTTTCCTAAAGTGATTCTCTACATCAATCCCTTTTTTTTCTTTTCTTTTTTTTTATTTTGAGAAAGGCTGGTTGTCACAAAATTTTATAAAACTAGATAATTACTAATACAAAAGATATTCTAAAAAAAAGAAGAAAAAAGCGAGAAAATAGGCAGGGCATAAGGGATATACCAAAACCTGCAAAGATGATCTTCATTTCATCATTTTTCTATGACACATCTTTACGAAGAAGCACATGATAACTTTATTTTTGAGAAATGGTAGGCAATCACCCGCATTTTATTAAAATGGAGAGAGAGCCCAAGATAAACAAGCATAAACAAAATGTCCATTTTTATTAGATAAAAAAATATACATAGATACAGTATGCATCTTTTATTAAAATGTTGTTGATCTTCTTCTTTTGTTCCCTTTTTACATTTTTTTCCTTCCATTTGTTATATAATATTTGGTAATTTACTACTACCATGAAATAAAAGGACTGATTGTCAGCATGCTTGATGTATAAGACATGATGGGAGGACAAACATGGTTGATTTCATCATCTTATTTGTTTAATTGGTTGAATGCGGCATATGATCATAAAATACCCTTTTAGGTTGATTATTGAGTAAAATGCATTAATGTTACAGTAATTACTAAATACAAGAACGGAGACAGTAAGAGGGACATAAAGCAAAATGGAAATAGAGAGAGGCATGAACGGGTCAGGAGATCTCAAATATGCCCTCACAAAAACAAGGAGGGAAGTTTTCACAAGCTTTTATGAAGGGATGGTGTCTCTAACATACAACTTGAAGAGGTGGAGGAGAAGGTACAAAGCTCTCTTTCAAATTTTCATTCAATAACAATATACTTCAAACATCCCTTGAAATTTACCAGTCTGATTATAATAATAAGGCCAGATCCTGTCATTACTAACTGCAACCGGCAGAAAAGGAGAAACTATACAATGAAGTTTTTTTTTTTTTTTTTTTTTGTGAAAAATATCCAATAAAGAGGTTGCTTACCCTTTCTAAAATGAATAAGGAGAAACTAAAATGTGCCTCCTGTTCGCCGTCGGATAGCTCCTCAATGATAACAGCAGTGGCCTCCCCGACTCCAAATCTTGGAAGCTTATCGGGTCGTTGTTGATGCTTCGGTGAGATCGACCTTCCTTTCTCCCTTGCTCGATCGATTCAATCGAGAAGAGGAGACGGTGAAATTGGGGAATGGAGGAGATATAAAGAGGCAATTTTGGAGGGGTGAAGCGTTGATGATGATGAGGAAAATCCGAAGGGGTATAGAAAGAGAAAGAAACACAGGGGCCATTGAAAGATAGACAAAGAGGAAGGATGGCAGGAGATGAAAAGGCGCTTCCATGGATGACATGGATGACATTAATCAATGAAACAATTTCATAATTTAATAGGAATAAAACCGTTAAACGAATGTTTTTCAAGGATATATGTTTTTATAAGCAGTATACAATTTCAGAATTTGATAGGGATAAAACCGTCAAATAAATGTTTTTCAAGGATAGGTGCTTTTAAAAGTAGTAGATAGATATAGATATAGTTAGGTGCTTTTATAAGTAGTACAAATAGATATAGATAATATAAATTAATAAGTATTCCCTAAAATTCGAGATCAAACCTTAAAATTCGAACCGCACAGATCAATAAACACTAAAAAAACATGACAGATTCAAAAAAAACATCAGATCAAAACACAATCAAAGAAGAGAAGAGGTAGATATTTCTGCGGAGGCAGCGAGGTTGCAGCGGTCCATCAGAGGTGGCGACGCAGAGGAATGGAGGCGGTGAGGCGGAGAGGCTGAGGAGGCGGTGTTGTTTGGAGAGGGTGAAAAAACAGAGATTGTTTGCGGCCTTGTTTCGTTGTGTTAGAGAAAAGGAGAGAGAAACCCAAAAGGGTTTATTTGGTTTGGGCATTGGGTTCGGGCTTGCTAGAAAATTTGGGTTAGACTTTTGTTTCTGTATATATACCCTTTTTTATCAAAATATAAGTTTTTTTTCCGCTAAAGCATACATCAATACGGGTTATTGTAATACATGGTATACTGTCCCTGAAATTAACTCATTTTATTTTTATAAAAACTAATAAATTAATCTTGTTATAAGAATAATCATTTATCTTTGACTAGAATTTAATATAAGATGTGCATTTTTTTTTAAATAATAATTTTACTCCTAATTAAGGGTGTATTTGGAATCACTTAATAAAAGTGATTTCGCTTTTAATTAAGTAAAAAGTTAAAAAAATATTGTCAAATGCATTATAAAAGACTGACTCAATTAAAAAATTACTTTCAGCTATTAGTATAAAAATGTTGATTTTTAAAAAGCGAAAAAATATACATTCAAAGAATCAAGCATATTTAAACTACTTTATTTAAAATCTTATTTTCTAAATGGATCCTAAATGTGTGATATATAAAAAGACGAGATTCACGCTTGGACAATGGAGATACGGTATTTTGGGGTTGGACGGTGTATTGCATATATGAATGTGATGATGACATCTTGTTTGAAATAGTGGTGTGCATTGATTATCCTATAAACACAAACTACAACAAAATGATATTTGTGCAAGAACAAAGTAGTTAGACAGCTATAATTAAAATCTAACTTGGCATTGGGCTCATTAAGGACAAGAACAAACGAATTGTATATAATGTGAAAATTAATATGCTCAAATTTAATAACAACGAACCTCTATCAATTACAATGGTTGAAAGAAAAATTGTTATTTGAAAATGAGTTCATTAAACACATGCATGATCTAAAATGTTCTTCCAAAGATTTAATTATAACACAATTAATATAATTAACCATCTAATTTGATGATTGATTGGCATGGAAAATAAAATACATATCAAGATTGAATATACAAAATTTAAATTTTGCATGGAAAATCATACACTTTACAACAAATATTAATTTCATTGCAAAATGTAAAACTATTCCCTACGAATTAAAATTACATCAGTAAAAGTTACATTTAGCTACAAAATTCTATTTCGTGGAGGAAAGTTTGTAGTTAATACCGGAGTTTGTTGTAGTGCAAGACTATTTTTTGGAAGGAGTTTATGCATGCGTACGTGAAAACATATATGCATAAAGTTTGTAGCTAATACCTACCCGAGCTAATGGTACCACATGCACATGTTCTTTTGGTTTTTATGTTCTCTTGTTTGGTCCCTTTTTTATCCCCCACTCTTTTCAGAGTTTATAACTCCATTCTCAGTAATAAAATCGAATAACAAATATTTATCTTTGCTTTAAAAACAAAACCTAATTATGGTAAAAACAAAAAATCACGTTTATACATACGTGAACAATACTAGAAGTAAATTTGACATATTTATTTAACGTTTTGGTCTCTCTTTGAACCATAATCAATTTCTCATCACCGTACTCATAAAGGTAATTTTTGACATACCGAGCTAAGGTTTCTTCCCTTGATAAGCATCATCTCAATCAGGTGATAGAAGTTTTTTCATTGTATGTTTTGCCTATGATTTTTTTTATACATGTACCATGGGTTTGGTATTCAAGCTAACCTGCTCACATGCCGGCCCTAAGATTAGTAAAATGAAATGAGGCCTTAGGCATGTTTGTAGAAGGGGCCCCTAAATTCACTTTTTTTTTATTATAAAAAATATATATTTTTAACATTTTAATTTATATTTTTTTAAACAACTAAGTCTAGTAAAATAGAACAAACAAAACTAACATAATATACGGATAAGTTTTAAAAATTAAATAAAATAATTCAAAAATAACAAATGAAAACACAAAATCCCAATTAAGTAGGGATAAAAAATACAAAAATTTAAAAAGACGATAAAAACAAATGAAAAAAAATGACAAACAAACCGAAATAAATAATTTTAAAAAAATGTGTGGATTGAGTTTCTTCTCTGCAAATCAAATAACAAATAAATAAATCCCAATAATGTAGGAACAAATATAAAAATATGAAAAGAATTTAAAATAAAAATAAAAATTAAATATAAATAAAATAAAAGGCCAATAAAATATGGATGAATAATATTTTTTAAATTTTGGGGCCCTCAAAAAGTGGGGGCTCTAGGCGACTAACTGCCTTGGTCATCTATGCTCAAGACCGGCCATGCACATGCTTGGTTTGCTTAAAAAAATTAAAAAATTAGGGGGTGTTTGGCAACGGTGGAAAGCGGATTTTAAGTGCTGATTGTTAAATGCAAAAAAAAGAATGATGATAATCTTTAAGAGTTAAAAAAAAAGAGTGTTTGGTTGAATGAAAAATATTAAGCAGTATTTTAAATAAGTGTGTTTGATTAACCAGTTGACTTATGTGATTATTGAAAGAGTATTTTGGTCAATTTTATAAGTGCTGAATGTTATTTTGATGTTTGATTGAAATGGAGAAAACATGGTGTTTTGGAGATATTAAAGATTATTATTTTTTAACATGTTAAAAATACATCAATCATTACTAACCTTTGAAGAACAAAAAATAAATAAAAATGAGCATGAAGAAGGGGTTTGTATCTGAACTGTTTGCTATCTGATAATTATATACTTCAATCTATCTCATATGATTGTTAAAACTACTCAATTGGATTGCAAACACCAACAAAATGCATAAGTTCAAGAAAAAGGACAGCAAAAACAATTTTATACATTCAATTGCAAACCCAAATAAACACACACACAGGTGTCAATCACAATGCATAAATCAATAAGTGCATTGACTGTCCCTTCGGAAGCTTATTCAGGAATAATCAGTGAGAGTGAGAGGGAATAGAGAGACAGAGAACAAATAGAGAAAGAGAGAAAACAGAGAGAATAAAGAGAGGGGGCAGAGAGGAAGAAATTAGAAATCTTGTGAAGAAGAGAATCTCATCGATGATGAAGAAGAAGTCGATGAGGAGAAGAAGAAGCAGCTGAAGGTCAGAGTGTATTCGATCGAAGAAGAAGAAGTCGATGAAGAAGAAGATAATCAAAGAATGGCGTTGATTTAGGGCTGGTGTTGATTTAGGTGTATTAAGATCATCAAAGCACGGGCGGCATATCCGAACCCTGCGGTCGAAGGTGGAGCCGAATCGGGCGCGCCACCGGAGGAGCTCAATCCGGAGGCGGCGGAGATCGGTGAAGCCCTTGAGCACCTCCCCCGGGGGGGTGGTGGTTGACGGCGTCGGTGGCGGAGTCGGCGACGGTGGGTGAGGGTTTCTTGCAGAGGAGGTGCTGGAGGGAGATCAGAGTGATTCGTCGCTCGAAATCAACTGTTGAGGGAGATTTGTGAAAACGTGAGGATATCGCTCGGCGTGGACGAAGGATCACAGATCCAACTGGTTCGGCTGTTCTTCTGCAGTCCAAAAATAGGGTTTGCTTTGTGTTTTCGGCGCTGAAAGGAGGAGGAGAGAGAATACTAATGTGTGGGTGTTTGGTTTATATACCCTACGTAAATAACAAAACAATGCGTGGGCAATCTCGTCTTTTCATATACGGGTCGGAAGAACTGAACGCGTAATCCGATTATTAAGTGCACTCTCGTCAACTGAAAATTTTAGGATAAAAATGTCTCAAAGAGGTTTCATAGCAGAGCTTATTTGAACACAACCAAACATAATTAATGAGGTTTTTAAGCTTTAATCTAAATAAGCACTGAATATCAGTGCAACCAAACACCCCCTTAGTGAATCACTTATGACTAGTTTTAATGCATGCCCAAATGCACGACTTAATAAAATACACATCTAATATAAATATATATATATATGAAAACATATTTGCAATAACAAGTAAAATGTTACCAATATAGTCTGCTCCCACCTGAAAAACAACATTTTTCCCATAAATAGGATTTGTCTTTACGACGAGTCATCAAAACTTAAATAAATTTAATAATACACATTTGTGATAATAAATTTACTGAGTCAAATTACAATACATGTACATGTTAAATATAATTCTGACTTAAAATTCTCACAATTAGATGATACACAAGTATTACAACTTTATACATTAAAAAAAATCCACAAAATCCAACTTCAAATCCCTCAGAAATCGTGTGTTTTTATTACAGATACAGTCTTTAAGGGGCTCAAATAATCTCTGTGCGAGGTAAATCCAGAAAGCAAAAAAAATCTTGTTAACACAACTCCTCACAACTTCACAACTTATATTGGCCATGTACTTGCCACACATCCAAGTGAAAAATGTCAAGGCATTGACATATGCATAACCATTACAAACATGATTTCTGATAGCCAATTTATTCTTCAAATAGCAAGTTATATGTGGTTTTAAAAAATCCACAATAAAAAAAAAAAAGATGGGATGCCCACGGGCCCCGTTTGGATAGAGACATAAGCTATTCTGGGGTTTATAACTATTCTAGGAATAAATTACTATACCAACGGAATAAGTGATTTTCTGTTTGGTTATATTTTTTGTTATTCTCGTTGGGAAACGCAATAATAAAATTTTGGTGTTTGGTTGAATTTGGATAAATTGTTGAATAAGATGGGGATAAGCGTTTTAAATTTTAAAATGACAAAATTAACCTCCCACTACCCCTCTGAGAACCACCACCCACCACCGAGAACACCACAGCCACCACCAGTAATCACCACCACCACCATCGCCATGAACTACCACCAAACACCACCACCAAAAGCAAGAACCAATACTGCCACCACCGTTGGGAACTACCACCACCCAGTCCACCACCACCCGATCCACCATCGACAACCACCACCATCACCTGCACCGGTCCACCACCACCCACCACCGAGAACACCACAGCCACCACCAGTAACCACCACCACCACCACCACAGCCACCACCAGTAACCACCACCACCACCCACCACCGAGAACACCACCACCACCAGTAACCACCACCACCACCGCCATGAACCACCACCACTACCCACCACCGAGAACACCACAGCCACCACCAGTAACCACCACCACCACCACCACCGCCATGAACCACCACCACCACCACCACCACAACCACCACCAGTAACCACCACCACCACCACCGCCGCCGCCACGAACCACCACCACCATCGCCGCCACGAACCACCACCACCACCATAGCCACCACCAGTAACCACCACCACCCCGTCCACCACCATGCACCACCACCGGTCCACCATGAAAAATCACAACCATCACCCCCACGTTTTCATTTTGGGGGAAGACAATGAATAGTGGCAGGGGTAGTGAAAAAGTTGATGGGATGGGTGGGACCCACTTATGGAGGAGCATGGAATAGCTAATTCTAGGGGGGGTGGTGGTATTGTTATACCTCTTAATCTCTGCTTATTCCAGCGTCCAAAATCCAGTTAATACCAGTCATCCAAACATCATTTTTCATCTTATTCCATCCTATTCCAACCAATTCCACCCTTATGTTTGTACCCAAACAGCCCCACAGTGTCTGGCTATTAGCACATAGAAATGCAGTGAAGGTAAGATGTGGTAATTATGATACATTTACATGAAACACATGACAATAGAAACAGATACATTTACACTTACATGAAACAACAATCTACAGTTATATCATTGCAAGTACTACTATATCACCATCCAAATCAGAGGAAATAGCTACCATTTAACTACCAAAAAAAAATAAACCACCACCAGTAGCACTCCATTTATACACAAACCAAGTATCATAACAAATAGTGAAATAGATGGACAGGAAACTCGATCAATGTGTTTTCATTCACACCCAAAATAAAAAAATCAATTGTCACCTACAATACTTGTGAGAACTGAGAAGCAATTTCCATTTAAAAAAAACCTGACTGAAGAAATCAAATTAGGCTTATTTATTACATCCAAAAATGTACAACGTAAATTTTTTATATGTACAACGTAATTTTTTTATAAATTTTTAGCAAATTTACGACGTAAAAAAAAATTCCATCATAAAAAAAGGGAACAACAACCAAACACTATAGCTTATCATCCAGATCATTTTTTCACTGATATGCTCACCGTAGCATATCAGTCTTCCATATATATATATATATATATATATATATATATGGGACGTGATTACGTACGGCGAACGGCAGGTGCGGCAGCGATCACG
Organism: Acorus calamus; assembly: GCA_030737845.1. Taxonomy (NCBI): domain Eukaryota; kingdom Viridiplantae; phylum Streptophyta; class Magnoliopsida; order Acorales; family Acoraceae; genus Acorus; species Acorus calamus. The sequence continues at coordinate 43,684,761 of CM060858.1, forward strand.
GGTCCATCGCATCGGACGGTCGGGTGCAATTCACGTCGACCGTTGGATGTGATGGACCCGCGATCGGACGACCCACGTCGCGGCTGCACCTGCCGTTCGCCGCACCTAATCATTTTCATATATATATATATATATATATATATATATATATATATATATATATATATATATATATATAGGGAGCCGATTACGTGCGGTGTGCGGTCGGTGCGGTGCGCGATCACGGGCCGTCGATCACGGGTCCATCGCATCGGACGGTCGGGTGCGATTCATGTCGACCGTTGGATGCGATGGACCCGCGATCGGACGACCCACGACGCGCACCGCACCGACCGCACACCGCACCTAATCGTCGGCATATATATATATATATATATATATATATATATATATATATATATATATATATATATAGGGGGGGGGCCGATTACCTGCGGCGAACGGCAGGTGCGGCGTCGATCGTGGGCCGTCGATCACGGGTCCATCGCATCGGACGGTCGGGTGCGATTCACGTCGACCGTTGGATTGGATGGACCCGCGATCGAACGGCCCACGTCGCCGCCGCACCTGCCGCACGCCGCACCTAATCGCCCCCGTGTATATATATATATATATATATATATATATATATATATATATATATATATATATATACACACACACACACACACATATACATACAGAGGGGTGATTAGGTGCGGCGAAATGGCAGATGCGGACGCGACGTGGACCGTCCGATTCACATCCGACGGTGATGCATTCACATCCCGATGATGCACTCGACCGGGTGCATCACCGTCGGATGTGAATCGGACGGTCCACGTCGCGTCCGCACATGCCGTTCCACCGCATCCAATCACTCGACTATACATACATACATATATATACACATACAGGGAAATGATACTCTGCGGACGTGTTGACACCCCCTTACGTGCGGATCTGTTTCTGGCCGTCCGATCGCATCTAGATGGTTCAGATTCGTGCTCTTTTTTTTAAAGTCGTGAACGATCGAAACCGTCCAATTGATCTGGACGGCCCAGATTGACCAAAGCTATAGATGGGGGGTTTTTAAACCCTCCATCTTCTCTCTCCTCCTCATAACACACTGACCCCTCTCTTGATCTGTGCCTCCCGCAGCAGCTCCTCCAAAAATCGACAGTATCTCCAGCCACCGCACCTCTATCTCCTGCCACCCCGCTGTTTCGGCGTCCCCTCCTCACCTCCAGATCCCGATCAGGTATTGTAAAGAAATATTAATTTTATTCTTCAATTTTTTGTAAATATTTATTTTTTTATTCGATTTTTGTGATTTCAGTCAGAGGAGGGGGTGTGATCTCTTTCAAAGCCTTGCTGACATGGAAGTCACCTTCAAAGATTTTTTGATTGATTTAGGTTTTTTTTATTGAAAAATAAAAATTCTTTTCAGGAGACTGACATCTGCCAACACGTGAATCGACTTCTCTATTAAGAGAAACTCCAGAGCATAGTTTCTTCTCTATTGGTAGCAGATCATCCGATGTTGCAGAGATAATGTATTTTGATACACTGCTTCAATTTGCGTCTCCCTGTTAACCCAGAACCCACACTGCTCCAGTTTATATCTTCCAATGATGTACTTAATTTGTTTATCATATGATGTGGGTTCTGGGTTTTAGGTGTTAGTCTGAAAAGTTTGATATGTGTTCTTGAATCACTGTATTCTGTGGATAGCATGAAGTGAGAATTTGTAGTTTTGTTAGAGTTTCTTGATCTTCTCTCTGTGCAATATATGTGGTATGTGGAGTTTCTTGTTCTTCTCTCTCTTTTTTTTTAGTGACTGAACGTTTTGATTCTTGTTGGGTTCCAAAATCTTGAGTGGTGATATATTAATTTGAAGTACACATATATCAATGAAGAAGAAAACATGGAGATAAGGAGACCCAAAATATATGCATGAAACAAAATTTGTCATTTACCAAATTTGATCAGATGTCCAAAATATATGCATAAAGCAACATTTTTAATTCACCAAATCTTATCAAATGTTCATCAAGAAACACAACAATCCAAAACTAGAAAACCAAACCCACATATCTATACATCACCACACCACACCCCTCCCCTCTCTCTCTCTTATGGTCGTGTCGTGAGTGCTCATAGAAGGAGGTAATAGAAGCAGACACGGGCAATAAGGAACATTATATTGATGAAAGCCAGCACAAAATCACTTTATAGCCAATATGAGAAGCCTCAGATACAACAAGAACTCATTTTTCGTCTCCATTTGCTAACCTGCACACAATAGAAAAGAATGACCATCATATTTTTCTTGTGGCAAATATAAATCAGAAAGGAAAGAAAATGCTAGTGCAACACATCTAAATGGTGTCATGCAGATCAATTGGACGGTTTCAATTGTTCACGACTTTAAAAAAAGGAGCACGAATCTGAACCATCCAGATGCGATCAGACGGTCAGAAACAGATCCGCACGTAAGGGGGCTTCCGCACGTCGGCAGGGTATCATTTCCCTATATATATATATATATTGGGATTTGATATTATGCGGCTCATACGGGGTGAATTCCACTGTGCGGGATCAAATTATAATTGTTCGATCGGTGTTCCATAGATCGAACGACCATATTTGATTTTAAAAAAAAGTGAAAAGTTGTGTGGAATCTGGGTTATCCGGTCACCCAGTCATTTGAAAAGACCTCCCCTGTTCACTCTCTCTCTCTCCCCCTCCTTTTCACTTTTTCATTTTTTTGAGATCTGGTGCTGAAGCTCCACCTTCCCATGACCAACCCCTCCTCCCGCGGCCTCTCCTCCTCTGGGTCCCGGCATCCCCGTCCACGGCCTCTCCCTCCAAATCCCTGACACCTCCTCCCGCGGTCTCTCCCATCCACGGCGCCCTCTCTCCCTTCCCCTCCCATGGTACCACCTCCAATCATCTCTTCTTTTTTATTTTCAATGTTTTTGGTTTTGCAAGTGTTTCTTGGTGAGATTTAATTTGTGTTTTGTTTATATGATATATTCTCAATCTTTGCATTGTTTGATATTTTGTGCTTGACTAATGCTTAATGTCTATTTATTATATATTTCAAACTATAATTTGTATTATCTCTATGAGAATTTTTAATCAACACTTGCTTTCACTTTTGGAAAGAAAATGTGCCTCATTTTTGTTTTAAATAGGTTGAGATGAGATGTGCAGTTCACACACTTGAGCTTGAGCACCTGCTTAACCCTTACTGCCTTGCAAAACTTATGTAGAAAAGGTTTGATGCAGTGACAAGGATTAGAGGAGACTTTGTTAATCTGGAACAGAAATTAGAGAAAGTTACAAAACTGAAAAAGAAGGGACAGAGCCACTCTCTCCATATATAAAGAATAAATGTTCTAACAATCTGATCTTCATTCTTCTGTAGCCATCAAATTCATTAGAGATAATCTACTTTATGTTGATTCAATTTAAATTCTCTAAATTACACAATCTCCACATGAAATGCAAACCAATAAACCCAAAAAGAGAGCAAATAGTGATCAAATTGGGCAGAGTCTAGTTGCAAAATTGTGCAGAGTAGTTGTGAAATCAAGATGTTCCACGGGCTTAATTGATTGCTTATCTTGCCTTAAACCAGGTCTGGGAGTGCTTCAGATATATGCAAAATAGGGTAGTCCCTACTTTCAGTATTATGCAAGAGGAGGTCATCATTCCTTCCAGAGAACTGCATGGTCAAAGAGTACAAGGACTATATGCAACAAAGACCTACTAAAAAAAGTACCAACTCATGCTTTGCTGATTAACACTAACAGTGACAAGTGAAACTGATAAAAATAACTCTGTTGATAAATTTATTTGGCATGAAGAGGATTGATTAACTAAACAAAGAATTCATTTCTAATAAAATTCAACCAATCAGCAAATGAAAAGCACTAAAACTAATATGCAATTGTGTTTCCTGCCCATAACAAGAAAATATTGTATCCCAAATGTTACCAAATTCATATAAGATTCTCAAAATCAGGGGGACCAACAATATTCTTTGTCGGTTCAGATGCTGAAGCACTGGTTCATCTATTACAGGGTTCCAGTGTTGGGCTACTGCAGTTACAGGAAATTTTTGAAGACATTATTAGGGGCTGCGATTATTTGCATGATCCAATCCGGTTTATTATAAGTTAATAGACAGGTTGTGGAGGCAAATGAGAAACTAGCTAAAATGGCTAGAAGAACTCGAATATCAGTGCATATGTTTGTAAGCTAGTTGTATATGTTTTTGTTATACTTTTAATATAATACATAATACATCTAATAGGCCACTTCACAAAAAAAGCCTCTTTCCATGGATGACAACCTCAACATAAGTTCCTAAACTGAAAAAAAAATATGCCTTCATTTGTAAGTTATATTTAAATAAAGATACTTTCAGTTTGTTTATATTTGGCTGCTATACATTGTGTTGAGTCTCGTTTTATTTATGTATATTGAGTTTGTTCATATAGAAGCAAAGAAAAACTCACCAATGAATCTGGGACATGGTAATGGCACCATATTAGTTCTACAAATGTTTTATTATATAATTATTCACATTTGAAAATTTACTTATTGCAGTGTTGGCAATCTGGACCTAGAATATATCAGTTGCAGTCACCAACAACACTATGCATCAATTTAGACCTGAAACTCTGCAATATTAAACATTTGTGGAGGATGGGGGTTGGGGATGGATGTTGGGGCTGTTGTCAAAATCAAACTTGATTACATGATTGAGAAAGATCAGTTTCTGATGTTAAAAAATATGTTTATAAATATGATCTGTTGCTGAAGAGAAGTATGATGGTCCATTGTATTATAATGGTTTTATAATGTTCTGTATTCTAATGATAGTAAGAAGATGTACAATGAATTGCAAACAAAATATTATGAACAGCTTAACAGCTTATATTTGATTGTAGCATGTAATATCTTAATCTGGTCAATTGTTATATGATGGTCCTCAAAATTCTCCAGGTCCATGATTTAACTACTAGTTACAAATTATTTTATCAAGAGTTGACTGGATATTTGATTATATTACATACTTGTGAGATTAAATTACATACATACATGCTTGACTTCACTCACTGGTTGAAGCTTTCAATCCCACTAGATATGTCTTCAAACACAGTTACCTACATACAACTCACTAATTACATATATTTGTGAAGTGACTTAACTACTTGTGGGCTTAAATTACATACATACAAGCCTGAATTTACTCATTGGTCGAAACTACCAATATCTCTAGATGTGTTTTAAAACGCATTTACCTACATATAACTAATTTGTTACATATATTGATGAATTGACATAACCACCTGTAGGCCTATATTAAATACATACATGCATCAATTTAATTACTGTCAGAATCTATCAATATCTCTAGAATTTTTTAAGAAGCAATTACCTACATACAACTCGTTGGTTACATATATTGGTGAATTAACTTTACTACCTGTGGGATTAAATTACATACATACACACTCACTGTTCGAAGCTATCAATATCTCTGGATGTATTTTCAGACGCAGTTACCTACATATGACTAACTAGTTACATATTTGTGTGAATGGACTTAACTACTTGTGAGAATAAATTATATACATACACGATTTGACCTATTCACCGTGTGAAGTTACCAACATATCTGGATGTGTTTTAAGACAGTTACCTACATAAGACTAACTAATTACATATTTGTGTAAAGTGACTTAACTACCTATGAGAATAAATTACATACATACACGATTTAACTTATTCACTATGTGAAGTTACTAACATCTATGGATGTGTTTTAAGACACAGTTACCTACATCTGACTAACTAGTTACATATTGGTGTGAATGGACTTAACTACCTATGAGAATAAATTATATACATACACGATTTGACATATTCACTGTGTGAAGTTACCAACATCTCTGAATGTGTTTTAAGACACAGTTACCCACATATGACTAACCCTTTACATATTTTTTTGCTTTGTACCCTTTACATATTTGTGTGAAAGAACTTAACTATCTGTGAGAATAAATTACATACATTTACAATTTGACATATTCACTGTGTGAAGTTACCAATATCTTTAGATGTGTTTTAAGACACAATTACCTACATAAGACTAACTAATTACATATATGTGTAAAGTGACTTAACAACCTGTGAGAATCCATTACAGACATACACGATTTGACTTATTCATTGTGTAAAGTTACCAACATCTCTGCATGTGTTTTAAGACACAGTTACCTACATAAGACTAATTAGTTACATATTTGTGTGAAGTGACTTAACTATATATGGGAATAAATTACATACTTACACGATTTGATTTATTCACTGTGTGAAGTTATCAACATCTCTGGATGTGTTTTAAGACATAATTACCTACATAAGACTAACTAGTTACATATATGTGTAAAGGGACTTAACTACCTATGCGAATAAATTACATACATACACGATTTGACTTATTCACTGTGTGAAGTTACCAACATCTCTGGATGTGTTTTAAGACACAGTTACCTACATATGACTAACTCGTTACATATTTGTGTGAAAGGACTTAACTACCTGTGAGAATAAATTACATACATATACTCACTATTTGAAGCCTTTTTAAAATATCTCTGAATTGTTTTAAGACATAGTTACCTATATACATTTAATAGGTTACATATATTGGTGAATTACATATATTGGTGAAGTGACCTAACTACCTGTGCAAATCAGTTACATACATACACTCATTATTTGAAGCTAACAAAATATCTCTGGATGTGTTTTAAGACACAGTTACCTACATACATTTGACAGGTTATGTATATGTGTAAATTGAGTTAATCACCTACAGGAATCAGTTACATACATACACGATTTGACTTATTCAATGTTCGAAGCTACCAATATATGTGGATGTGTCTTAGGACACAATTACCTATATACATTAAATAGGTCTCAATTTACTCATTGTCTAAAGCTATCAATATCTCTGGATGTGTTTTAAGACACAATTATCTATATACAACTAAGTGGTTATATATTAGTGAAGTGACTTAATCACCTGTAGGCATAAATTACATATATGCACGCACCAATTTAATTAATGTCTGAAGCTATCAATGGATATGTTTTAAGAAGCAGTTGCCGATATACAATTAACCAGTTACACATATTGGTGACGTGACTTAACTACCTGTAAGCTTAAATTACATATATACACGCTTGAATTTACTCACTGTTTGAAACTACCAATATCTCTGAATGTGTTTTAAGAAGCAGTTACGAATATACAATTCACCGGTTACATATATTGGTAAAATGACTTAACTACCTGTAGGCTTAAATTACATATATGCACGCTTGAATTTACTCACTGTCTGAAGCTACTAATATATCTGGATGTGTTTTAAGAAGCAGTTCTTAATATATAATTCACCGGTTACATATATTGGTGACGTGACTTAACTATCTGTAGGCTTAAATTATATACATATATGCTTGAATTTACTCACTGTCTGAAGCTATCAATATCTCTAGATGTTTTTTAACACGCAGTTACCTACATACAACTCATTGGTTACATATATTAGAGATGTGACATAACTACCTGTAGGCTTAAACATACATACACACTTGAATATACTCACTGTCTGAAGCTACCAATATCTCTAGATGTGTTTTAAAATGCACCTACATACATACAACTCACTGGTTACATATATTGGTGAACTGACTTGACTACCTGTCTGCTTAAATTACATACATACACGCTTGAATTTATTCATTGTCTGAAACAACCAATATCTCTATATATTTTTTAAGACGTACTTACCTAATATAACTAACTGGTTACATATGTTGGTGAATCTGACTTAACCACCTGTAGGCCTATATTACATACACACACACACCAATTTAGATTGTTTGGCTCTCTTCAATGTTTGTGATTATTTTCCTTTTCCGAAGTTACAGGCCTTTTACGTCGAGCCATATCTGAAAAATCAAAATAAAAACAATAAGATAAAGAAATTTAAAAAAATCTTTGTTTGTGAAAGGAAAATATTCAGAGGACAATTCCATTACAATAATCATTGTATAAAGTAACCATTTCAATTGCATAAACCATTGTGTGTCTTTAAAATTTTTTAGAGATAAAAATTTGATGGATTCTATTAAAATAATGAAAGAATACATGACAGAATTTCAAAATTAGCACAACAATAGGTGTATTAAGTGATCATGGAGCAAGGAGGGTGCCATAATTAAATCTTTGGTATAATCATCGTATTGAGTATGCGTTATTATTAGGAAGTAGATGCAAACACTTTGGATTTTAAAGATAAAGTTCAATCTACATCATGGTGGATGTCAATTTCAAGTTTTCATATATGCGGTTTCACTATAGAAAATATATGCATACATGAAATCTATAGAACCAAATGACTTCATAATTACCAATGCACTATTTCAAAAAATTGTTGGTTATTTAGGCCATATACATAGAAAATAAGCACAATGCACCATCCTTGGTCAACAGTGGTCGAGTTTTGAACAAGGTGCATGTAACTTAGTGGATAAAATCATGTTACCTTAACAGAAAATGCAAGTAGATTTTTCTTAAAAGCTCATTTATTTGGTTAATGCATGTAAGTTGTTGAATGGGTTTAGAATTTCACAACTACTTTGCACAATTTTTTTAACTAGACTCTGCCCAATTTGATAATTGTTTGCTCTCTTTTTGGGTTAATTGGTTTGCATTTCATGTGGTGGTTGCTTAATTTAGAGAATTTAAATTGAATCAACATAAAGTAGATTATCTCTAATGAATTTGATGGCTACAGAAGAATGAAGATCAAATTGTTTTGACATTTATTCTTTATATATGGAGAGAGTAGCTCTGTTCCTTCTTTTTCAGTCCTGTAACTTTCTCTAATTTCTGTTCCAAATTAACAAAGTCTCCTCTAATCCTTGTCACAGCATCAAGCCTTTTCTACATAAGTTTTACAAGGCAGTAAGGGTTAAGCAGGTGCTCAAGCTCAAGTGTGTGAACTGCACATCTCATCTCAACCTATTTAAAACAAAAATGAGGCACATTTTCTTTCCAAAAGTGAAAGCAATTGTTGATTAAAAACCCTCATAGAGATAATACAAATTACAGTTTGAAATATATAATAAATAGACATTAAGCATTAGTCAAGCATAAAAAAATCAAACAATGCAAAGATTGAGAATATATCATATAAACAAAACACACATTAAATCTCACCAAGAAATACACAAAAAAAAACCAAAAACATTGAAAATAAAAAAGAACAGATGATTGGAGGTGGTACCATGGGAGGGGAAGGGAGAGAGGGCACCGTGGATGGGAGAGACCGCGGTAGGAGGTGTCGGGGACTTGGAGGGAGTGGCCGTGGATGGGGATGCCGGGACCGAGAGGAGGAGAGGCCGCGGGAGGAGGGGTTGGTCATGGGAGGTGATGAAGGTGGAGCTTCAGCACCAGATCTCAAAAAAATGAAAAAGTGAAAAGGAGGGGGGAGAGAGAGACTGAACAGGGGAGGTCTTTTCAAATGACTGGGTGACCGGATAACCCAGATTCCACACAACTTTTCACTTTTTTTAAAAATCAAATCTGGTCGTTCGATCTATGAAACACCGATCGAATAGCTATAATTTGATCCCGCACGGTGGAATTCACCCCGTATGAGCCGCATAATATCAAATCCCTATATATATATATATATATATATAGTCGAGTGATTCAGTGCGGGAATGCGGGAATGCGGGAAACGACGTCGATCGTTCGATCGCGGGTCCATCGCATCCAACGGTCGAGATGAATCGCCCCCGACCGTCCGATGCGATGGACCCGTGATCGACGGCCCGTGATCGCTTCCCGCACGACCGCATTCCCGCACCGAATCACTTCCCTATATATATATATATAGGGGGCCGATTACATGCGGCGAACGGCAGGTGCGGTGTCGATCGTGGGCCGTCGATCACGGGTCCATCGCATCGGACGGTCGGGTGCGATTCACGTCGACCGTTGGATGCGATGGACCCGCGATCGAACGGCCCACGTCGCCGCCGCACCTGCCGCACGCCGCACCTAATCGCCACCGTATATATATATATATATATATATATATATAGTGATACGATTAGGTGCGGTGTGCGGTCGGTACGGTGTGCGACGTGGGCCGTCCGATCGCGGGTTCATCGCATCCAACGGTGGACGTGAATCGCACCTGACCATCCGATGCGATGGACCCATGATCGACGGCCTGTGATCGCACACCGCACCGACTGTAAACCGCACCTAATCGCGACTATATATATATTTTCGATAATATGCGGTCGTGCGGTCGCGGTCGATTCACGTCGACCGTTGGATGCGATGGACCCGTGATCGACTGTCCGTGATCGCGATCGCACCGACCGCACGACCGTATAATATCACGAATCTATATATAGATGATGAGGTGTGACCATGCAATCGTGCACCCATCGTGGGCCTTTGATTATTGGTCGCCTGATCTATGTTCGGACCATCGAACGATCATGATAAGAGGCCTCGTTTTGAAAGAAAAATAAAACCCACATAAATAACTGTGCCATATTAACCACTCTTTTAACTTAACCTACCCACCCTTTTAACCCCCAGTTAAAGTTAAACCTAACTTAACCCACCCATCCCCTTAACCCAACCTTTCTCAAAACCAGTTCCCTCACTCACCTCTCACGAAATGAAAAACCAAAAACTAGTCCTCCTCACCCTCCTCTCACGGAAAAATCGACGATGTCTCTCACCCTCCCCGACGCCGCTGCCCGACGATGATCATCACTGACGCAGCCGCCTCACCCACTCCCCGACATCGCGATCGTCCTTCACCCTCCCTAATGCTGCCGCCCCCCTTCACCCTCCCCGACGCCCATCATCCCCGACACAGTCGCCTTCTTAAATCTTATGATGCGCAGCCCGACGCCCATATATTTAGGTTTTATTCTTTTTAGATTTATTTCAGATCTAGTTTTTTGTTTTTATTTTTTTTAAATCGTGTTTGAATGAATGCTTTAAAATCTGATATTAGAATGAAGTATATTATTGTAGTGATGAATAACAGAGATATGATTACTTTTATTTAATCTGCCTTTAAAATATGATAGGGTTGTTTTGTTTGTACAGAAGGAAATGTTGATTGTTATTTATGATTCAGTAGTTTCTAAAGTTTATTAGTCACATGTATACATCTTTAACACGATCCAAGGAATGGAAGAGTACAACACATAGTAGGATGAGTTGTTCTGCTCTCTATTGTTTGTATTGGTTGGTTGGTGATACCTTAAATTGGTTTATGTGACCATTTATTATGTGCTTCTACTAATTACTACTGAAAAAAATTATTTAAGTTGGATTCTATTCACTTCCAATATGATTTTATTGGTCTCTTCTAATATGATTTATATTATATGTAGCCTCTTCTCACTTGTAGGGGTTGTAGTTCTGCTTCAAACTTAGAAAACTAAAACTGTTGGGTATAACACTTCATTGTTAAAAATTCAAATTTCAGTCTATCGGACATTGCAAGAGTTGTAGAAAAAGTACAAACCAAAAACAAAATTTATTAAAAAAATTATAAATACATATGTTATTAGACTTGTATGAAGTATGCCAATGGGGGCATAATTGTATATATCAAGTTTTTTATATATAGAAATATTGTTTCTCAATTATAGTCAGAAAAGAACTTAAGTTGGTTAAAACCAATACAAAATAATAGTATATGATGAACTATTATACAAAGAATGAGAAATTGTATGTGTTGATGTGTCAAGACACCAGCCCTCTCCAACCTCTGTTTCCACCTAAAAAATGTCACTCGCAGGGAATGTAAAACTATATACATACAGCCAAACAACAAGGAAATAATGAAAAAAGCGAAACTTCAAATTTATAAACACGATGAGAAACGCTACTAAACATCAATAACTACAAAGCTCTCTTAACAATTATTTTATATTTTATAAGTTCATAGATTTTGACAAAAAAATGTACAATTATCTCAAGATCCAAACATAGGGCTAGATGCATAGTCTCCAACAACATTTCTCTTCATTCTTCTTTTGTGCCTGATTTTAATCGAGGTACTATGCTACAAAATTTGCTACCTGCAAGAAAAAAAAAATTCAGTACAACTGGGAAGAAAAACTACACAAACAAATCCGCAGGAGAAAAAAAAACTCTTGTTAACGGATGACATGGAATTCTTAAGTCAAAGTTGTTAAATTGATAAAAATAACAAATACATAAACAATTTTAAAACATCCTCACACAATTGGGCTACTAAAATTCAATTATTGCATCCTATTCAATCATGCCATCAGATAATAAAGACCATGAGTTTAGCTTTCTGTAATGCAATTGCATATGCAACACTCCACATTACACTCAAAAAATTGCTGATACATGTTTGACAGTCATGTTATCTGCCAACCTAATAGAGGGAGGTGTATTGGTATTTTATCAACTCACTAAACAAAGTTAGCCTCACAAATTATACATCAAGTAACATATAATAGCAAGGGCCACTGCCAGTGATCACTCCGAATAATTGGGAGACACTATGAGAAGTTGCTATAAGATAAACGAATTGCAAATGGGAAAAAATACACTAATGAGTATCCTAATATTCCTTCCACCATCCTAAACCTCAATGTCTCCACTGAAGTCATTACTCATCACAAGTCAGCCCATCCTACATTGATTCCCACATTTCATCCATTTAATCTCTATATCTAGATAAAAGATGATCCTTTTTCTAATCAAGGTATGCCATCTATTCATGCAAAAAAGGGCTAAAAACAATCGCATTTCATGGACAGTAACAGGCAAATCACATAGCACTCAAGAGTCAGAGAAAAAAACTTCATAATATTTTTTTTTTCAGCATGCTAGAATTTCAACAAATCCTACATCTTACACTATACATCATAATGAACTGATGCAAATGCATGCATCGTATCCTTCTCTCTTCCATGATCCTCCAATGTGCATCACCTACTCCTCTCTTTCTATTACGTAACCCATTTAGACAACCTCCCATGCACTTGTAACGTTTTACGTACCCTGTTCCACCACTTTTTTCACACTTTTATTTATTTATTTATTATTTATTTGGTATTAAAGGCTTATGAGAAGCTACAGATCCCTACACAACATAAACAACGGGCTTACAGAGGCTGTTGGTCATGAAATCAAGCCCGGCCCAGTGTCCCCATTTTTTCTTGTCAAAGAAAGCCAAGGTTCGAACCTCCCACTTCTAATAGCATCTCCAACTCAAGCCTCCAAATATTGACGAAATTCATTTCTGAATGGTGTTGCATTCCAACCATCACCCTCTATTTTTTCTTATCATTTTTTAAATTATTAAATTTTATATGAAAACTCATTAATAAATATTATTATTATTAATCCATTTATATAAAAATTATATCATTGAAAAGATCTCATTAAGACTTTTAAAATAAGTCTAATATTCAATAGTTTTAGAGTTATTTTTAAATTAATAATTTTTTAATTAAATAAATATAATTATTGAATAATCAAATGTATAAGGATTTATTTGAAATCAATTATAAAATAATTTAATATTAGTCTTGTTTTGAAGGTCTTGATGAGATTTTTTCTAACTATAATACTTTTATTAAAAATGGATTAGCGGATTTAAATGTACATTAGATTGAATTAATTAGTGTATAAAGTAAAAAGTTAAAAAAGTGATTTGAAGGTGGCCTCCAAGCTGGTCTGTTTGGAAACATATTTGAAAAATAAGATTTTGAATAAAGTGGTTTAAATAGACTTGATTCCTGAAAAATATATTTTTCACGCCTTTTAAAAAGCATGCGTTTTGTACTTGAAGTAGTAAGTAATTTTTTAATTAAGCCTATTTTTTAAAATAGGCTTGACAATACTTTTTAATTTTTTATTTAATTAAAAGTATAATCGCTTTATTTAATCACTGTTAAAAGTGAAGGTGGGTGTATCAAACGAACAAAGCCATGCGGAACCACTTTTATCCTCTGACACAAACCTTTTAACTCTTCCGCACATGCAGTGCCTCACCATATAAAAAAAAAGTTTTAAATGGTCCGGATTCTCCTCTTTTTTTTTTTTCTTACTTTTTTTTTTTGTTTTGATAAAATCTTTTTTTTCTTACTTGTATCTGCTTTTTAATTATTCGGGCTACCTTATCTTCTCGCTTTAATGGCTTTTTATAGACGCATGATTATTTTTTTACTAGATAATTATTAATCTCATCTTAAATATAAAAAAATTAGTATATTATTATTGTTGTTATTGTTGGTGACAAAAAAAACAGTATACGGCCCTAAATAGAGTAGAATAAGATCATCTCTAGCACTTACTCAAATCTTTATTTAAATACCATTAAAATTTTAAATAAATGTTTCATTAGATATGATGGTCTCTAAGCATCACTTTATTGTGTTTTACTTGAATCTTCTACAAAATATAGAGTTAAAAATAAATAGCAATTGAAAATTTAGATAAATATTTGAGTCTCATTTAATTTAATTTATGTAAAAATTTAAATAAAAGTTTGATTTGATAATGACATGCATATGATTTGAAATCCATAATTTTAGTTAAATTTTACTCAAATTATATATATTTTAGTATTGGAATGAAAATTATTTGAATAACAATTAATAGTTGTTGTAAATGATTTAGTACACTTCATCAATGTATTAATTGAACATTAAAATTTTGAAACTTATTTCACCGGAAACATTGTTTTATCAATTAAAAAAATGAGGAGAATACCAAAAAGAAAATCAAAGAAGAGGTGGAGGGATAAATGTGTCAGAAAAGGAATCATAAAAAGTGGGAAAACTGTCAGAAAAATAAAAATGTGTCATAAATATCTGGTGAATCATAAAAAATGTGTCAGAAAAAGAAAAAGCATCATCAATGAAGTCATGACCGCCCGATTAAAATGGAGATGATGTGGCAGTCCATAATTGAAAGAAAAACATATTTGTGCAGAAAAAGTAAAGGTGGTAAATTTAAAACAGGGGGTGAGGAGTAGTTTTTTGGAGGGTTATATAAGAGGGTTTTGAGTGTATCATCTTCACTTTGGGAGTTGTATGTAGAGTTCTCTTGTGGGTGAAAAGGAAAAGAAGTTGTTGTGCCGCATTATTTGCGGGCCTTATCTCTATGTCGCCGCTGCCTCCGCCTCCGCCGTCGTTGCTGCTGCCCTGTCGCGTCTCCAGGTCCACCGGGGGACGATGAACTAGCCACGGATATCGACAAGAGAGATAACATAGCAAAGCAGCTATCGCTAAGAAAATGGTTGCAACTACCATACTGATTACCTTCACGTTTAGTGGGGGGCTCATTGAAATCGGGTGCCGATCCATGGGTACATAAATAGTGGACGCTTCATAGAAATCATCGAAAGAAAAAAAAATGCAAAATGACACAAAAATATTGCAGTTGCATTAGAATCCACATCCACAAATCCAAATGTACTTAAAAAGAGGGTGCTTTACATATTGGAACATACATAAATCAAGCAAAACCAAACATATCACAAAAATGAAACCATTACATTTGAATCCAAATACCTACCTAAAAATCAAAATTACCTAGAGAGGGTGCGGATTCTTGATGGTTTGGATGACAAAGAGGCTTGACAGGTGGGAGAAGATTCTGGTGCGACAAGAGAGTGTAGGTTGGCAACACGGGGTCAAAAATGTAAGTGTGATTGTAGAAGAAGAGGAGCTGAAGGCGTTGGAAGAAGGATCGGCCGTTCAAGGAAAACAATACACTGAAGTGAAGCCGTTCAAGAAAAACAAAACACTGAAGTGAAGTGTGATTGAAGAAGAAGAGGCTTCACGTTTTAATTATTGGGGGCAAAAATGTAATTGTTAATACAGGGTTAAAGGTTAGGTAGGTTTTTCCCACTTCTGGCATCTCTCTTATTAATGTTTATGGATTAATGTTTATGGATCCTTTTAGGAAAATGATCTTAGCATACTGTACCTTATCCAATAGTCCAATATGAGTTTACAGTGAGTTTATAGGGGGTTATATGGATTTAAAAAAAAGTCAAGAAGGTTATATGAATATAGGATAGTTTGCATGGAGTTATATGGAACCCATTGAATGTTCCTTTTTTTCTTCTTTTTCATTGAATGTTCTTTATAATGCTTCATCCATAACACATGCAACTACAATAGTGTATACAAGAGACCAATCAAGTTTATACTTTTAATCCTATTAATGATATAAATGATGTATCTTATAATTTTAATAGCCTAAATATATAAGCTTGGGAAATGCCTTTTACACCAAAAATAAAATAAAATATTACAAATTAACATGACTGACAATATTATCTTTTTATTTACAAAAAAAGAAAACAGATCCACTATCATAAACCTAACCACTCTGTTTCCTGCAAATATATAGGCACCCAAATTTGTATACATATACTCATACTTTTAATGAGTGCATTTCCTATGTGCCTAATGGAACACCTATTACACTACTCTATACTGTAAATGGAACTTAGTTTATAACACATGATATGCCCTGTTTTGGTTGTTGGAGAAAGGGGGCTTGGTTAGGGTTTTAATTTATGAATTTCATGTTCTCGTGGAAATGTTCAAATCATGTGTGTTACTGTGTGAGTCTACTTTGTCTTGATCAGTTTTGGGCGACAAAATGGTTTTCTCATTAATTATTTATTTTCTTTCCTAAAGCATTTGTATTATTTTTGCTAGCTAGTGAAGTGTAAGGTGATTGATTTGGGTTTCATGATGCACCGCAGACAGACTCCCTGTTGAATGCATTTGAAAGGGCCACGTAAGTGTAACAAACACTTATAATTTGTTCATGTATTATAATTATAATTTAGGAAAAAATCTGTATAAGGCCATGTAAACGGACTGAAATTCATATAACTCCTTTACTTTTCTTAAAATCTATATAACCTTTTGAAAGCATCTAATAAATTCAAATAACATCTGAATAAAATTTATATTTACAAATGATGAATATTATGTTTGATTAACCCTGGTATAAATTACAGTATATTAAAAAAATCCTACAATATTTTAAAAATGTGAAAAATCTTCTATAATTAAATAACGATTTATTCTTCTGGATAGGATCTTATAATACTTCTAAATAGGGTAAAATTATCATTTTCATTGGATTTTTCACATTTGTAACATATTAATTTTTTAATATATTGTGTTTTCAATTAAGGTTAATCAAATGAAATATTTATAAAATATTTATTATCAATTAATAAAAAATTTATTTAAGAGGTTATTTAAATTTACTAAGCGGGGGATTACGTGGATTTAAAAAAAGCAGAGGGTTATATAGATTTTAATTAGATTTAAGAGGGTTGTATGATTTTTCCCTAAAGACAAATATCTTTTTATTTTTGAAACATGGAGATCACATCATACTTTCATGATGGCTCTATGATGGCTCTAAAAATGGCATTTCCATTGTTATTGCCCTGAAAAGTGTTTTACACCCCCAACAACCCATCCAATTTAATACCCCTATGAACCTATAGATGTGACTGATAACTGCTCACCCGTTAACATGTTTGATATGAGTTTTTATTGGTAAAACAATTGATTTGGGTTGGCAGGTGCTTATCGATTCATGATGCAACCACAGGCAGACTCCCTGTTCAATGCATTTATTAGAAAGGGCCATGTAAGTGTAACAAACACTTATAATTTGTTCATTTATTATAATTTATTGAAGGGATGTCTGTTTTTTTGCATGGACACTTAAATGCCCATGTAGTGGTAATTCAAAATAAATGCCACATCGCTATCCCTCTGTTAAACATCACAGATGATCTCATCCGGGGTGTGATTTGGAGAGATTTGAATTGGATTCCATATCTCTTAATCTCTTCGATTTTTTAATAATACCTCACCAGTTTGCTCTCAAAATGCCCACAAGAATGTCATTTCAATTCTTAATTATGCTAAAATACCTAGGTATTATTAATTTTCTCCCTTTTCTTCGCTGAAATTTACTGGATATATATGTTTCTAAATGATCATTTGATTATAATCTTAAACAAAATTCATCACAAGCTAATTTTCTTGGACAGGTTTCTTTGCATTTTAATATAAGGATTTTTAATTTTAAGTCCCCGTAAACTATAGAATTTAGATCTCTCACTTCTTCATATTTAGGTTTTAGTCTCTACATTTAAATGATAATTTAGGAATAGGTTCCTCCCACTCCCAGGGACTAAAAAGAAAACTAAATAATTTAGGAATAGGTCCTTCCCAAGGACTAAAAAAGAACATATCATTTAAATGTAGGGACCAAAACCTAAATATGAAAAAGTGAGGAATCAATCGCTAAATCCCATAGTTTACAGGAACTTAAACTTAAACATCTCTTTAATATATTTTGTTAAATAGACATTAGTGACACAGATAGTTCAAAAATATCTTTGCATTTTCAAGTTTTCTTTTATGTCTTTAGGTAGTGAAAATTTTTCTTCAGGTCCCTCTAACCAGAGGTTATTCAAAAATATCAAAAATGTTCCGCCCAATAGTTTAGTATACTGTTAACACTCTCCAGTACATTGTTATCTCCAATACACTGTTAACAATCTCCAATACATTGTTGACATTCGCATAAAATACTTTCATCCAATTATTTTAGTACCCTGTAAATACTTTCTAGGACATTGTTAAGTATCCCCAATACACTGTTAACACTCTCCAGTACATTGTTAACCTTCACATAATTGGGCGATGGAATTTTCAATATTTTTGAACAACATCTGGCTAAAGGGACCTAAAAATAATTTTTCAACGCCTTTGAGACCTAAAAAAAACTTAAAAAGTTTCAGGGACCTAAAAATAATATATGTATAATTATAGGGACCCCTAATTAATTTATCATAGTATTTTTTATCCGCTGATACAAATGCAGGGTCTCCCATTAGTCATTACAGAGCTCAAGTGGTTCACTGTAGAACCTCATCTGTTGCCAATAACATTTTTGGGGACTGATGCTGAGCAATGAAAAAAATCCTGCCTCTCAAAAAATATATTGTCAATAATGCCACATCAGATTTTTTATAATAATAATCTTTTAATTTCTTGCAATAAATGTGCATTACTAACAATGGTGAAATGGCATACAAAACAAGCAATTAATATGAAACTGCTTGCAAATGAAAATAAATGAATTGACCTACTTAATATTTTCTGCTAAAGACTTCGGGGGTGTGTTTTGCGTGACTCAATTCTATACTATATGTACTGTATGCTTCTTAATAAATGCACATTTATTGCATACACTCATTCCATTTTGTTCATTAGAGTTGAATTCTTTTTTACTTATATACCTTTTATAAATAACTTCTCCACTTGAAGGAACTTCCAAAAATAATGTCTTAACAAGCACCTATTCTCAAGAAATTATTTCATCTACCCTACTTTTACCTTTCAAGGTGCCTGGTGATATATTTTTGGGAAGATGTTGTTGTGCCTTTGAATAGAATAATAATTTAATTTTCACATCCCTCATCTATATTAAACTTTTTTATTTTTTATGTAATTTAGAGAGTACTCAGAACCAGCTGTAAACTTCTTGAAATGATGTATTTACAACCACCTATCCTGAAGAAAGTATTTCCTCTTCCACACGCATACTTGTTAAGGTCTCTGGAGATATTTCCCTTGGAAGATGCTGTTGTTATTTTAAATAGGATAATAATTTAATTTTCACATCCCCTCATATATAATAAACTATGAGTTCCTGGAACCAGCCAGCCATTGCTTAGGACTAACAACTAGGGCTGGTAAACGAACCAAGCCGCTCGGGCTCGGCTCGGTTTGAGCTTGTTCAGACTCGTTCGTTTAGATAAATGAGCGAGCTTGAACAAGTTTTAAAGCTCGGTTAGGCTCGGGACCTGGATCGAGCTTCATTTTATGTTCAAATTCGACTCTTTTGTATTATTAAAACTTAATTGAAGCTTGACTAAACTCCTTCATAAAATCAGAATATTAAATTAATACAAAGTTATGCTCGTTTAAGCTCATGAACTTGGCTCATTTAGGCTAAAATTTTGTTTTCAATTCCTAAAAATCTTAAAATGAAGAAGAATGCTAGGTTCGTTGAGGCTCGTGAGCTCGGCTCGGCTCGACTCGTTTATAAACGAGCCGAGCTTGAACATGTCAAAACTCGGCTCGTTCGGCTCGTTTACCATCCCTACTAACAACTAACAAAATATTAGTGCAGCAGTTAAAAAATGATTATCTGTTCCTCTAATTAGTATTTCCTAAGCATTTGTTTGCTTATATCCACTGTATGATGTTCCTCTAAAGTATCATTGAAAACTTTCATCACCATCAAACACATGCTAAAGCTTCGATTTTCTAACTGAACCTGTGTGTAGTAATCAATTGCTGTTGTGAAGTCTTTGCCTCTGATAGCAGAGTCACCATGGTTTTTTTAGAAGGGGCTTTTATTTCGACCCGTCAGTTACTCAACCCACCCTCTTAAAAAAATCAAAAAATTATTTTTTTGGGCAGAGTAACCCACCCCAGGTGCTGTTTGGCATGTCCTCCACGGTCAACAGCAGCAAGCCAACAACCACCAGCGCCGGTCATCATCTGAAGCGAAGCCGAGGACCCCGAGAGAATCTCTAGCTCGTACTCCGCCTCGGATCGGCCTGCCGCACCGTCGATTATGAAAAGCCCTAATGTAAATGAAAAGGAAGGCAGCAGACCCCGCAAACCCCTCTTCCGCTGCCGAAACTACCTTGATCTGAACCTCCGACCTCCTTCTTCGCCGTCGAAACCACCTTGATCTGAACCTCCGACCACCTCCTCCGCTGCCGAAACCATCTTCATCTGATCCTCCGACCTCCTCCTCCGTTGTCATTGTTTCGTCAAGGGGGAGAATCCACAAAATGAAAAAAATCATGATTTGAAGAAGTGGTTTGTCTTGGTTGATTCAATTGTGAATCTCGAATTGAATCTCGAAGGTCTTATAGCAGGCGGAGGAGACAAGTGCGGTAGAAGAAGAAGAGTAATGGATTTCCAAAATCACAGGGGTGGGTTTGCAGGGTGTTGTACCATTCTTTTTCTTATGGGAGTGAGTTCGCAATTTTATAAAAACAGAAGGGGTGGATAAGAGAACGGGGTGGGTTAGATAAGTAATGGGGTGGAAATAAAGGCCCCTTTTCAGAATTCAGATTTCGTTTGGAAACACAGATGGAAAAGTAGATTTTGGAATAAAATTGGTTTTTGAAGATGATTTTAGACCTTAACTTTTTTGGGATGTTTTTTTTAAATTCGGGAATCAATATTTGGAAGAAGTTTAATGTTCGGTAGAAAAAGTTGTTTTTCAATTAAAAAAATCGATTCCGACAAAAAATCATTGTTTTTTAGATTTTAAAAACACAGATTTCGAGAGAGAAATTAAAAGAAATCCAGCTTTTGATTCCGCTGGAATCCGACCCGTTTGGTTGCGCGTTTGGGGATTTTCAACTTTTCAAAAAGCGGAATCGTTCCAAACGCTCAACCAAATAGAGCATGAGTCTCCTGCATCTGGACTGCCCACGTTTGAAAAGAGAGCTGCAAGAGTAATGATTGGATATACTACATTAGTACAACATAAGTCATACTTCGGTTTTTCTGTTTAGGTTAGGTTAAGGTGTGGTTGGGTTAAAATTGTACATTCACTTATTTGAGTCAGGTTTAAATGTGATTTAAATGCGGTGGACCTTTATTTTTTAAGGGGAGGATCTCAACCACATATTAGTTGGGTTTTTGGGCGTCCGCATTTTTTGTTTTCACGGACGTCAGCTTAAAAGCGGCTCTGTATATCCAATTACTAGATAGGTTAGAGAAGATATATAATGATAAATTAAAAAAATTTATTAGATTTTTTTAGAAGTAAAAATGGAGAAGTAAGAGAAGATAAATGATGCTTTGTAATAGTAGTGGTGGTAATAATAAACTTTTTAGATATTTTTGTATGATAAAATACATACTTTTATTATGACATGTAATCAAATAATTATTTTGGATGAAGAACATGTGTGAAATAGAGTTGAATAAGCCCTAAAAAACATGTTAGTATGTGAAGAAATAGATGTGTACAATTATATTAGAATATGTGATAATAAGTTAGTATTAATATTCAGTGTATAACTATATTAAAATATATAGTAATAAATTGGTATTCATTTAATAGTCTTCAATGAAATTACATTATTCCACCCAATTTTATTTCACTAATATAATAATATCACATGTCACAATCATTTTTGAAACATTGAGATCACATCATATTTACATGCATCATTATTCATTAACCACCCCAACAACCCATCCAATTAACACTCCTATGGATGGTACTAAAAATGGCATTTGCACTGTTTTTTTTTTAAGATAACGTAGACCTTTTATAATTAGACACAAGAATTACAAGAGGTCCAAATTGGTCATTTGGGAGAGAGGAGCCCAAGAAAAACTTTAAAAAAACAAAACAAAGCAAAAGCTTTTTAAAAGAAGAGAACATAAATTTTTTCAAAGCAGCAGACAAGGTCCCTAGGTGATAATCCTCTAACAATTACATTAGCTACCAAGATGGTTTCAGTATATTCTGCCAAGCAATTTTATAAAAAATCACAATTATCAAATGTGTCAGGAAATGCGAAAACCTGAAGCTTGGTGACCCCTGATTTATTTGCCTGTTATAGTAAAGCTGAGAGGGTAATCAGTAATGTCTTCTGAAGATATTGTTTGCCTAGACTTGTAAACCACGTGCATCTTAAATTCATTCATGCTCCACAAATCTTCCTTCCAATGTAACAGAATCAAATCCATCTTGTCTATCTCATGGGAATTGCACTTGAAAAGTAAGACGAGTGTACAACAGTTAAAATCTGATTCTTCCATATTAAAAAGACTACAAAATTTCAAGAATTCCTATATTACAATCAAAATGAACTTTAATAGTCAAAGACTCAAAGCCAATGTAATCAACCTACCAAGTATAATAAAAGGTTATATGTATCAACGAAAGAGAATCATGAAAAATAGTGTGAGTTCCATCACATAGGAATAAGAGAAGAAATTATAATTGTGGCAAATGAGTAAGCCTGCCTTAGGTGTTGCTAATCCTTTTATATAGTTGCATTTATCCTGCCTAGCAACTTGCTATGTAATCAACTGGAACAGAATGATGATTAATGCAAACCCAAAAACTTATGCAAATATTGTTTGTCAAGACCATGCCTCTCCATGTTCATTCCCTACTATAAAGAGCATATCCAAAATGACAGAATCCGACCAGTCTTATATAACACAAAAAAATTGCACTTTAGAAGGACATTGAGTTCGAGTTGCCAGTATTAACGCAGCAAGCCACTGTGTTCTCTTTCCATCAAGTGTGCAGCCTAGTGACTATCTAGCATCTTTTGTCTTCTGATTTTGTTATCAAAGATAAAACGTTACCGTTTTAGTTTGGTCTGATTTACTAAACTAAAAATTAACAATCAATCTAGTTTATCACTATGGAACAAAAAATGAAGGGGGAACAGAGAACATGAATATTATCCATTGTGTTTATCAGTGTAGCCCCCTCCTCCGCCTTGTTGAGGTGAATATCACGGTGATCGCGGAGGAGGGATTCACGAGCAGCGAGGGCGGCGGCGGCGGGGGACACCAGTCCCTTTCAAGCAAGACTGCGGCCACTGGTGCCTCTCCGGTGTACCTGAAACATGGAATGAGGTCCTCTACACTCATCTGTTATCAGATGGCTACAACATTAGGAGGAATAGATTGTAGATGTAACATGTAGGGTGTTTTTCGAAATGAGTTTCAAAAATCATTTAAAACAGTTTTTTAGGAAGTACATTTTTGCAAGATTCTTGAAAAGTTTTTTTTATAACTAAAAACTGTGTGTGTGTGTGTGTGTGTGTGTGTCTTAACCCACTATCAGGTGAAAATGAGCAAGTGAATCACATTCTAGGATAATCTTGTTGCGCAATGCAGCAAGGAACACACACACACACACACACAGATAGATAGATATGTATATATAAATGCAGGGGTGGTGTCTATTTGATGATAAGAACCAATAATTATACAAAGAAGTATTTATAAGAGGCAACAGAGAATTCTTTAACTACTGGTCATATGGAATTTATATACTAAAAAAAATTCAGAAACCCATACTTGTCTAGACTAGACAAATCTCCTCATTATACAAATTAGAACCTCCTAAAACTCATATCAAGGCAACAGAGAGCAATTAAATGGTATATTCCTCTTCAACCATTTCATTATTAGTGTTTCAATAATAAAGGATATTAGGTGTTGTTTGGCAACGGCGGAAAGCGGATTTTAATTGCTTATTGTTAAGTGCAGAAAGAGAAAGGATGATAATCTTTAAGAGTTTAGGAAAAAAAAGCGTTTGGTTCAATGAAAAATATTAAGCAGTATTTTAAATAAGTGTGTTTGGTTAACCAGTTGACTTATGTGATTATTGGAAGGGTATTTCAGTCTATTTTATAAGTGCTGAATATTATTTTGATGTTTGGTTGAAAACATGAAAGCATGATATTAAAGATTATTGTTTTTTTCTATTAAATACATCAACCACTAATGCCCTATATAGAACAACGAAATATTTTCGTGGATACCCATACGTAAAAATAAATTATTTTGTGTTAAATCTGTCGCGATCTCTGATAATTATAAACTTTCATGTATCTCTCCAACAAATTTTGTAAGAACTTTCCAACAAATTCAAACAACAAACTTTACTTCATCATAATAACCACATCAACACTCACAAAAACCAACCGCTAATTTTGTAAAATACATGACAAGTCATTTAGATAGAAAAAAATGGAATGCAACATGGAATCATAAGGACAGAAACCATTGTGTCAATTATCTAGAGAGAGAAGATAAACATTTTAAATAACCACATTCAATAATATTATTATTACAAAGTGTACATTAAGGTAAATACATAATTATTTACACACTTTTCCCCTCCTCCTTCTATTCCAGGCTTGGGACCGGCAATGGAAAATCCAAAGGCGGAGTTACAAAAGGCTTTTTTTTATATATACACACATAGCAGAGCAATCAAAGCAATATACAGATACAACAGTGAATGTCCAAACAGAAGCAATTAATACACATTGACAAATACAAGAACCACAGTTCAGTCTGTTTTGCTTAGGATGAAATTCATATATCTGTGTGTGTGTGTTTGTGAAGGCTGACTACAAATGAAGAACGCCCATGTCAAACAAATCAAACTACAATAATCACACCCCAAAAACCAAACTTCCACTAAAGATTTAAAAGAAGTAAAACCTACCATGAGACCCAATTCACCAAACCCATTAAAAACACACACTTGAACCCATTTCAATCCAAAAAATCCCAAAAATACTCACAGAACACTGACCTGTCACTGAAGCTGCAGCTCTCTTGGGGATAAAGAAGGGAAGTGTAGAGAGACTCACAAGGAGGAAGCATATAAAATACATCCCCCCATTATGTGTAACTATTAAAATTCAAATTTTCTATGTCTAATAAAATTGAGACTATAACCAACATATTTTTGGATCAAATAGTTTTTATAGTCCTATCATTTTTTTGCCCAGATTTATGAAAAGCCACTGAATGTGGTTATATTTTTTTTGCATAGGTTTATTTTATAGTCCTATCATTGATGGATGCAATGTCACAAATTGAAAACATATGAGATGACATGTTATTTTGGGGATTGATTGGATCTACTGAGGTCCAGGATTGTCTGAATAAAATACATGAAACTGTATCAAGCAACACTAATCTCTATCTAATTCAAAACCACTGATCCGTTCATCACACTTGTTAATTCTTTTCTTTTTCAATGCCTTGCAAACATGTTTTATACATGAATTTGTTCTGGTTTTGACATTTCTATGAATTTATTGCTCAGATCTGTACAAACACATACAAAGCAAAGCATAGCCAACCTTTATTCTTATCCCTATTGAAGTGGACCAAAGAGGAATGCATATCTACTGATGTTCTTCATCATAAATCATCTCAAGAAATTTACAAGTGAAAGAGCTTGGATAAATAAACATCAATCTTAGCATCCAAAACCAATATATAATAATGGATTCCAATATCTAATTACAAATAACAAAAAACATGACCAACCCCTAAACAGCACCTCAAAGACAGATCTGAATATATATGCAAACACAACATGAATGTGGAAGGTTTTTACTTAGAACGTTGGCCAGCGAGGAGATCCGAAGAGGCGGCAAAAGTTCGGACGGTCAGAAGGCGAACGTGACGGGGACAGGAGCCAGGGTCTCGCGCATGAGTAGATGGTGAAGGAGAGGATGTTTGCTCCTCAGCCTTGTTTCTTTTTTATTTCGATTGACGGGATCAGGTGTGCCGTGACGGGGCTGACAGATCCGGTGTCTACAGTTTTTCACCTCTCAAACAGCGCAGAGAGAGCTCCCCCTTTTTTGTTCGGCGCAGAGAGAGGTGAGGAGAGAGACAGCCACTCGAAAAAGGGGTTTAAATACCCTATGTCAATAGTTGATTTGTGCAGGGGTAGCATGGTCTTTTCACATCGACAACCAATACTCGGTATGCGATTGCTGAACAAAAAGTGATGTATCGGCAACTGAAATTTTGTTCCATTTTTTCACTGAAGGATGTGTTTTTTCATCACTTATATGTTGTCTACCAAACGGTGATGTAGTTGCATAAGCTCTTATTTTCAGTTTTACGCCCAATAAGCGCTGAACGAAGGTGTAACCAAACGGCCCCTTAGTGTTCTGATAATCAAGGATATAATTGAGGTCTTCCTTCTTATCATAATATTATTATGTGCTTATCAGCCATTTCATAAAGAAATTTGCAAAGATAGTAGCTAGTGCGCTGTGCATACATGATGTTATCGTATATGCAGAATTATTTAATGCTAAATTTGTCAATCTACGCTACCGATAAATCAACTTTTGTCAACTTTTCCTGTAAAACCTCAATGTACTCTCTTCAAAATAACAAATTTGCTTCTTTTCTTTCACCAAAGCTGTAGAAACTTCAAAAACAACAGATGCCCATCTAAACTTCTCCAAAAGGGGTTTGTCTTATCAACTTTTCCAACCAAAAACACACCGACCCACCAAAGAAAAGTAGAAAACAAGAATAAAAAAAAGCTATTTTTATAGATAGAGAGAGAAAGAGAACCTTCGACGAAGAGCTATGAATCGATCCCTCTAGAGAGAAGAGAAGGGAAAAAGACAGACCTCTCATCACCCCCGCTATTGAAAAAACTCACTGTGTGTGTCGGAGAGGTCACACAATCGGAACATAACACGGAAGGGTTTCGAGGGTTTTGGCGGACCTTTCTATTTAGGGCAGCTCCATCCCCACCATGCAATTTGTTGTCGCCCCCCCCCCCCCCCCCCCCCGAAAAAATTAAAAAATAATTTGTTTTGTAATCCACTATCCCCATCTCCCCTCTCCACCAATCGAAAAATTTAGAAAGGTCATCCCCACCATCTAAAATCGCTAAGGTGAAGATAATCGATGTATGTGTTCTAGAAGTCGTTCGACAACCCCAAAGTCGAATAGATATATTGGCGGACGACATCATGTCAGTCGACCTGAGGGGTCATGGGCGACGAGAGGCTCGTCGAACAAACCATTAGGCAGCCTGTATTATAGATAGAGTTCGACAGTCCTACTGTCTAACATATGTACTGGAGGACGACAACAGTTCAATCGACTTGAGGGATTTATGGCCATGGAAGACCCGTTGAATGTTTACAGTGTAGTAATCCATGATTTTAACTGTGAACATTCAAAATGTTTTAAACCATTCACACTAACTATGTTTACCAATTCATTCATTCATTCATTCAAGCATGAACATTCAAAATGTTATAAACCATTCACGCTTTGTTAGTCTTGAGATTTAGTCTCCATTTCAATAAAAAAAAATATATAAGCATTGATTGATACGTGGGTTGACAAGCACGAGGAAACACAAGATAATTGTTTTCAAATCATCCGTGACGATCGTGTCTTTGCTTCAAACGTCGTTTTGTTATTTCTGAGAGCTTAACATCAGTTTATTTCGTGTTAATGGGCACACCCACCTGTCATGAGCTTAATTGAATATGAGCATGAATAAGATAGGCCAAAGATTTTGATGTTAAAATAAAAGGCAATAAATTCATGCTATGACAATAATTTTTAAATTGAAATTCAAAACTCTGGTTCCCTTCATGGTCGAACTCCATCCATAACACAAGCTGCATAATGGTTTCTTCAACGGACCTCCCGTCTCTCATGACCCCCCAGATCGACTGACCTGTTGTCGTCCACCAGTACATCTATTCGACTTCAGGATTGTCGAATGACTTCTAGAACACATGCATCAATTATCCTCACCTTAATAATTTCAAATGATGGTGATGACCTTTTTAAATTTTTCGGTTGGTGAAGAGGGGAGGTGGGGATAGTGGATTACAAAACCAAACAAATTATTTTTTTTAATTTTTTCTGGTTAGGGACAGCAAGCTGCATGATGGGAATAGAGCGGCCCTTCTGTTTAATGGTTTGATTTGATTGGTTTTACAAATCAACGGCTGATAATGGTGGACTTTCTTCATTGTTTCACGCAAACTGACGCCATTGTTTCTCTTCGCTTCCTTCTCGAGTCTCCTCTCCAGATCGAGTCATCACTTCGACCCGACATTCCAAATTTGAGATCTTTTTTCTTCCTTCGTTAGCAATGAAGTTGGAAGCAGAGAAGCACGTCCAATACATTCTATCCATCGAAAAGATTTGTCTTTTTGAACTTGGGTTCTGTTTTTCAGAGAACCCATCATTTATAATGTCTGATCGATTGGGGTTGTTGTCGAAAATCAGAGGAGCAACGATTTGGAACCGTTGGTGATGGACCACCTGAAACTGAACGGCGCATATTGGGGGCTGACCACGCTTTACCTCCTCGGGAGGCTGGACTCCATCGACCAGGACGCCACAATCGATTGGGTGTTGCAGTGCCAACACGAGTCGGGTTCGTGCCAAAGTTCCCATTTTTTTCATTTTTTTGAAGAAAATAACAATGACCCATCAACGTATTATCATGATTTTTCATTGGGTTTTCCATGCTTTAATCATATCTCATCTGGTAGAGACACGTGTTTGAGTTATCTGATCCATTGTCATTTATAGAAAGAAGGATAATTTAGGCCCCCGTTTGGAATCAATTGTCAAATTGACTACGCAGAATCGAGTTTTTAGATAACCGGTTCTGAATTGATGTTTTTATATTTTAGCTTTTGGTTTTGAATTTTGGATTTCCTATAGGTGGATTTTCTGGTAATGTCGGGCATGATCCCCATATTATGTACACACTTAATATTGTACAAGTTTTGGTGCTTTTTGACAGGATGGATGTTCTTGATGTTGATAAACTGTGTAACTGTATCCTTTTATTGGGATGTTCAGGCTCAGGTTCTCATTGAATATGTTATATGTTCAATCTCTTGTTTATTAAAACAACTCTTAAGTTTTAAGCTTAATGGAAACACAAAAACCTATTGGACTGATTTTAGACTCTACTAACACAAGCCTGCCAACATAGTATATCAGTATATCCATTTTATTGTATAAAAACACTTGTGTGCATGAGGAAATACAAGTGCATGAGGAAATACTGGCGGCATGTTCTAAGATTTTCTGTTTGATATTCCATCATGGGTAATTTTTTGGTAAAAACTGCAAGATATCATTGTGTATTTGGTTCACTCACCAAATTTATACATTGAATGATCATTTTTTTTTGGGTCGGTAAAGCCAAATTTTGTATTTCTCACAATATGGGACAAATATACAAAATGAGTAGGGATATAAAACAAGTAAACAATACTTGAATAGCAATAGAAAAGAGATGTTGTGAGGAAACATTGTCTGTGAACAGATGCTGTGCATCCACCTCACCTCCATCCATGTATTCAGAATAGGCCAAAAAATTCCGTAACTTACATATGATTCAAGATTTTAAACTAGTTGAAAAAAGTGAGGTAGCCTTGCCTATCTGAGTTTTTCTCTTAAGAAAGGGGAACCACAAATATCCCTGTCTAGAAGAGCTTGCAGTTCAGGCCATATTTGCAGTGGCTAGAAGCATGATTCTCCAAGAGTGGATCTCCAACTAGCGAGCAAGTCTGCAGGAGCGTTTCCTTCACGATAAATATGAGACAACTTAATGGATGAGAATAGATTTCAGTCATGCTTGATGAATCCATGTAAGCATCGCACCCTCCATGGCACTAGGGAGCTGGTATTTAGCCAGTGAATTGCAATTTTGGAATCACTTTCCACCCATAAGAATTGAATCCCAAGAGACAACGCTCTACGAACACTTTGTCCAATCGCAAGCAATTCCAAAAAGTTGATGGAGTGGTCAATTGTGCTAGCTGCCACCGCTGAGAGCATTTGTCCAAGATGATCCTTGAAGAGATAGTCAAAGTCAGCCCTATCATCTGACCGGGAACCGTCAGTGTTTGATTTAATCCAACCAACGTCTGATCGATTGGGGTTGTTGATGAATTCAACGTTTGGTGGGTGACGAAAATAAGAAGAGCAACGATTTGGAATCGTTGGTGATGGACCACCTGAAACTGAACGGCGCATATTGGGGGCTGACCACACTTTACCCTCTCGGGAGGCTGGACTCCATCGACCAGGACGCCATAATCGATTGGGTGTTGCAGTGCCAACACGAGTCGGGTTTGTGCCAAAGCTCGTTTTTTTTCTTTTTTGAAGAAATTAAAATGACCCGCCAACGTATTATCATGATTTTTCATCGGGTTTTCCATGCTTTGATCATATCTCATCTGGTAGAGACGTGTTTGATGTATCTGATCCATTGTCATTGATAGAAAAGGATAATATAGGCCCCGTTTGGAACCAATTATTAAACTAATTCTGGAAAATCCAGTTTTCAGAGAACCAATTCTAATAAAATTAATGTTTTTAAATTATAGGTTTTGGTTTTCTATATTGGTTGTTATGTGTTAAAAGTCAACTAACACAGCTTTCATGAAAAAAGCTGTTTGAGAGAAGCTTTATTGAAAATGTTGTTTTTAAAAATTGGTTCCAAATGTAAATATTTGTTGTCAAATGAATATTTTGGTTTCTTAAAAAAAAAGTGAAAATATTGGAAATGTTTTGTCAATGTTTTATTAGTAAGCTTATTATGGTGAGCATTGTTATTGCTGAAGAGGTGATGATTTCATGCAAAGGTATGCTGTGCTACGCAACTTAAAGGAACCTTTTGCATTCAGTTCTTTTTTTTTTCCGATATCCTTTAGGTTTAGAAATGAGAATTACATTGGAAAAATGGATTTTAAAAGGATTTGCATTAATTAAATGTGTGCAACAAGCATGTTGAGTTGTGGTTTTTATTTGTGTAGGTGGATTTGCTGGTAATGTGGAGCATGATCCCCATATCTTGTACACGCTTAGCGCCATGCAAATTTTGGCGCTTTTTGACAGGATGGATGTTCTTGATGTTGACAAATTATGTAACTGTATCCCTTTATTGGGAGGTTTGGGCTCAAATTCTCGTTGAATATGTTATGTTCATTCTCTTGTTTATTAGAACAAATCTCAAGTTTTAAGCTTAATGGAGACACAAAAGTCTTGGGTTTTAGATTACTTATTGTGAGGGACATGGAAATTCTGCTAACGCAAGCCAGCCAACATAGTAGATCTATGCTATTGTATAAAAATACTTGTGTGCATGAAAAATTACTGGCAGCATGTTCTAAGATTTTTTTTTTGTTGTTGGATATTCCATCATGGGTAATTTTTTGGTAAAAACTGCAAGATATCATTGTGTATATGGTTTACCATTTACATAGTATGATCATTTTGAATCATCTGATAGTTTGACAGGCAACTGTGTCATGTTATGTAACGTATTCTTGATTGATCATGATCACATGGACATTTGATGTTTTGATATTGTGTTATTACCTCATACAGGCTCAATATCATGGATTGTGTAAGCATTTCTATGCATTACCTGTGCAATGGTCTCCTGCACATTGCTCTGTGCCTCAGATAATCCTTTCTGCAATACTTATAAATTGGTACTCATTGAACTTCATTGAAAACATAATCTACTAGCTTCGATTAAATTTTACAATGGAAAACATATACAAGAATAGGCATCCAGGTTTATGATGTAACCTTCATTTCCCACACATAAGAAAACCTAAGGACTGGGAACCTTCTTTTCCTTTTCTTATACCTTCTCATTCTTTGTCATGATCTTTATATAAAATATTTTAAAGATGGCAGCTAAGGATTGATCAGGTACTTCATTTATGATGTGTCGTTGACAAATTAGAGGCTCTTGTATATCAGAACAATGTTTATTTAGAAATATATCAGAATGATTTAACGTATGTGACATTTTTTTTTTGTAAATCGGAATGATTTGATGTAAGTAACACCTTTTTGTTCACAAAATAGAAAATAATAATATGCCAGATTATCGTGTTATATCACTTTGACATAGAGATCACAAATTTTATTTCCTCAGACTTTGTTTTGCTTCACATCAAGATCAGATGTTTCTGGACTGCAGAATGAGGACGGTTCTTTCTCAGGTGACATGTGGGGTGAAATTGATACCCAGTATATCATCATTTTATACTCCTTTGTTGGATGTGGTATATAATAAAAGCATTTGAATCAATTTATCTTAAATTAATGCTTTTCATTTTTTGTTTTCTTGCAGTTCGTATTGTGCAATGTGTTGGCTTGCATTACTACATCGCTTGGACAAAATTAATGTCGAAGAGACTGAATTATATAGTCAGCTGCAAAAATTTGGATGTACTCCTCGAGCAGAATCACACACCGGACAAAGTGTGGCTTCCATTTACACTATTTCTTTAATGAACATTAAAATATTTTGTTCTTTTATTAGTATTCTAGTTTGTTATATAAATGCTTGTATTACCCAGAGACATTATTTGATTCTGCCTTTCAAAACTACAGTTTTCTGTTGTGTTGGTGCGCTCGCTATAACGGGACATCTATGTCAGCAAGAACCTTCTAGGATGCAAGGCGCAGGTCATCTCTCCCGAGTGGTCCACTGCTATTTATTAGAAAATATCATTCATTTTATTAATAATTTTTTAAATTTTTTATATATATGAATCAATACAATTTATTAGAAAATATAATTCATTTTATAAAAAAAAACAAATGTTATTATGAGTACTGTGGTTAGAATTGGAAACATATATGAACTTCAAAGATGGTTGGCGATGAATGCCCCCCGATCATGGTGGATGATCCTATCTGTTTCTATTATTTATGGATGGATATATTGATATGGTTCGGGTTAGATTTTTTTTATTTATTCAGTTGAATTATCTACTGTTTTTGTTTTAAAAGGGAGATAAGAGGGGGGTGAAGCAGCCAGAAGTGAATTTAAACCTGGTAAACACAATAGTTCCATTCATAAAAGATGGCCACCATCCATTTTACGGTTTCAAAGAAGTTCTTAAAATCAAAGTGAAAAACAAGTTGTGGTAGAAATTTCCATTCATAAGGATTCGAAGCATATGAGGTTTTATAATTTCTCCAACAAATACATATTGCACAACAACCAATTAATATCCTAATTAACAAAATTAATGGAAATTTATCAAATCATGGGATTTTGGTGAACCCGCATTTATTCCCCCAGGTATCTCCCCATCCCCACCAAAAAATTTTTTTTTTTTTCATTATGCTATAATTTCAACAAACCCTACATCTTACACTATACATCAAAATGAAGTCATGCAAATGCATGCATCATATCCTTCTCTCTTCCATGATCCTCCTATGTGCATCACCTATATTTCTCTTTCTATTACACGTAACCTATTAAGAAAAACCTCTCACGCGCTGGTAATGTTTTATGTACCTGTCCCCACTTTTTTCACACTTTTTTTATTCATTTATTTGTGGATAATGTTACATTCAGTCTCAATTCCAATCCACATGTGTTTCGAATTTTTAAAAATAGTAAATCTCATATAATGAGGTACATGCTTTTATAAAAAATGAAGCATATATTCTAATGAATTGCATTGATGCATTTATAGAAAATATAAAAAATTATTTCAAAACATATGCCTTATTAACGTGAGCATATGTGTCGATAGAATTCTATTGATGCATATAGGGTTGAAATTAGGACTGAAATAGATCTGAGTGCAATAGCGTCCTTTATTTTTTTGTATTAAAAGCTTCGGAGGAGATATAAGTCCATTCACAACATATGACACACGCCTAGAGGAGGTGCGGCCTACAACATACTGGGTTGTTGCTCATGAAATCAAGCCCAACCAAGCTGTGTCCCCATTTTTTTTTGTCAAACAAAGACAAGGTTCGAACCTCCACTTTAAGAGCAACTCCAATCACATTTTATATCAAATTTGAAGAGTCGTGTGCTCCAACCACACTCTATGTCCATCTCTAAATTTTTAAAGATTTGAATTTGATCCTCCATATTTGAAGGCCATCTCTAAAAAAACATTTTTCACTTTAATCTAATGTATATTTAGATCTATTAATCCATTTTAATAAATATACTATAATTGAAAAGATTTCATTGAGACTTTCAAACTGATACTAATATTAAATTATTTTAGAGTTAATTTTAAATAAATCCTCTTTGATTATTCAAGAATTATTTTTATTTATTTAATTAAAAATTAATAATTTCAAAATAATTTCAAACCATTTTAATATTAGACTCATTTTAATTGTCTTAATGAGATCTTTTCAATGATATAATTTTTTTTATATAAATGGATTAATAATTATTATTATTATTATTTAGTTTTTATTTAACATTATATAATTTTAAAATGATATAAAATGGAGGGTGATGGTTAGAGTACAACACCCTCCAAAAATAAGTTTCCTTAAAATATATTTGAAGGTTTAGATGGAGATGCAAGAAAAGGTGAGTGTCCCTTTACAAAACTAGCAAAGCCATGCGGAACCACTTTTACCCCTCCTGACACAAATCTCACCCCTCCCTGACACAAATCTCTTCATCTCACCCGCAGATGCAATGGCTCACCATATCAAAAAAAAAAAAAAGTTTTAAATGGTCCGGATTCTCTTCTCTTTTTTTCTTGCTTGCCTCTTCTTTTTATTTATTAGGACTATCATATCATCTCACTTATGGCTCTTTATGAATGCATAATTATTTTTTTATTAGATAATTATTAATCTTGTCTTAAATAAAAAAAACTTAGTATATTATTATTGTTATCATTGTTGCTGATAAAAATATTTTTGGTATACGGGCCCCAAATAGAGTTCTTACTCAAAAATTTATTTAAATACCATTAAAATTTTAAGTAAAGATTTCTTTAGATATGATGTGTCTCTAACCTGTTTTATTTAAATCTTTTACAAAATATGGAGTTAAAAATAAATAGCAATTGAAAATTTAGATAAATGTTAGAGTCTTTTTTAATTTGATTTGTGTAAAAGTTTAAGTAAAAATTTGATATGATAATGACATGTATATGATTTGAAATCCAGAACTGATTTTTACCAAATTATATATATTTTAAGTATTGGAATGAAAATGATTTGAATAATATTTGTTGTAGATGATTTATTACACCATCAATATTTTAATGGAACATTAAAAATTTGAGACTCATTTTACCAGAAACATTGCTTTATCAATCAAAGAAGAGGTGAATACTATAAAAAAAAAAAATCAAAGAAGAGGTGGGTTGATAAATGTGTCAGAAAAAGAATCATAAAAAGTGTGAAACACCAATAAAAATGAGTCGGCAAAAGAAAAATGTGTCATAAACATTGCTGGTGAATCACTAAAAATGTGTCAGAAAAAAAGCATCATCAATGGATGTTGGGCGATAAATGTGAAACACTAATAAAAAAAAACCACGTTGAGTGATGACCGTCCGATTAAAATGGGGATAAATTCAAAGATGAGGTGGGTTGATAAATGTGTCAGAAAAAGAATCATAAAAAGTGTGAAAACACTAATAAAAATGTGTTAGAAAAAGAAAAATAAAAATGTGCCAAAAAAAGAAAAAGCATCATCAATAGATGTTGGGCGATAAATGTGAAACATCAATAAAAAAAAAACACGTTGAGTCATGACCGTCCGATTAAAATGATGATGATGTGGCACTCCCTAATTGAAAGA
Organism: Acorus calamus; assembly: GCA_030737845.1. Classification (NCBI taxonomy): domain Eukaryota; kingdom Viridiplantae; phylum Streptophyta; class Magnoliopsida; order Acorales; family Acoraceae; genus Acorus; species Acorus calamus. The sequence continues at coordinate 43,721,143 of CM060858.1, forward strand.
TAAGCAAATCCACACACGGAAAAGTAGAAGTGGTAAATTCAAAACAGGGGATGGGGGAGTGGTTTTTTGGAGGGTTATATAAGAGGGGTTTGAGTGTATCATCTTCATTTTGAGAGTTGTTCGTAAAGTTTTTTTCGTGGGTGAAAGGAAAAGAAGTGTGAAAGAAAGATCTGAATTTTTTTTTCCACTCTCTTTTTTCATATCTCTCGTTCTTCCTCCCTCATATTCCAACCCCCTTTAAACACCAGTGCATCCAATCCATGCTCCTCAGAGCATCTCCAACCATGCTTCTTATCCACAAATCCCCTTACAATTTTAATAGACTGATCCCATTAAAAAGAAAGATGTTTAGATAATGTTGGGCAGATGATACGGCACCTCATAAATTATGTTGGGCAGAGGATGCGGCACCGGTGAAAGGCTAAAGTAATGTTCGGTGGAGGAGGCGGCGTTGGTGAAAGATGCTTAGATAATGTTGGGCAGATGATACGGCACCTCATAAATTATGTTGGGCAGAGGAGGCGGCACCGGTGAAAGGCTTAAGTAATGTTCGGTGGAGGAGGCGGCGTTGGTGAAAGCAGCGACGGAAGAAGAGACGACGATGCCGGCCGTGGAGAAGAATAGGAGATGAAACTGTGGTTTGGGTTTTTTTTTGTGGTTGAGATCAATTTGGAACCTGCGTGTGTGTTTTTGGAAACCCTAACATAAAATGTGTGTTGTTACTCTATACTGCAAATAGAACTTAGTTCATAACACATGAACTAAGTTTGATTGTTATGTCTCATGTTTTATTGTCTGTGAAAATTTAGGAGTTATTCATAACATTAGCATTTGGATTCAATTGTTTAATATTACAAGATAGGCACACCCATGCTAAAACAGTGCGTCCTATCACATAGTTTATTGAATGAAACTAGAATGAAGTCTGAGAAGGGAAAATAGATGTAAATTAATCACAAATCAAATATTAGGTTTTATCTATGGATAAGTGCATCTATGTTTTGAAGTCGAATCAAATTGAATATAAATTCTTATCCGACTATCTCAACAATTATCACTTACCAAACTAGACCATAACATTATGCTCCATGAACATGTCTAACCACATAAACGAGAGTGGTTGAGTTTAATAGCTGTAAACATCACTGTTAGGTGACAGGTTCCCTCCTCATTTTGGGAATGAGATACTACAAGAAAAATTATTTTTTGTGACGCCTTTTTGCGACGGATTACCATCGCAAATGTCTATATTATCTATTTATTATACTAACCGCAAATGGATTTTAAATGTATGTATCATAATTTTACATATTTATCCTCTAACAAATTTATTAAAAATTAATTACTATCCAAAATCAATATTTCTTATTTTAAAATTTTTAATAGATAACTACATTTTATAAATCTATCTATATACAACCAAATTCAACTTTGTAACTCTTCTTATCATTTTTTTTCTAATCTTATCTTAAAAAATCACCTCTCAAAAAAATCACAAATGATTTATTTAATACTTATTAAAAAAATTAGTATTTATTTATGTATATATAACATGATATATTATATCATATATAAATGAGTTAAAAAAATTGAGGCATTAGTTTAGAGCGGCTTTTCAAAATAATTTTTGTATTTACATGCGCACGTGAATGAAAATTAGTATTTGTATTATCCAAATAAAATATTTTATTAACTCGGGGAGTTTTTCTAAAAATTTTCGCTCAGTCTGTTATAACAGTCGGTTAATACATTTATCAATAATGATTTATAGCCCTAATTTCACAGGCCCCAAATAGGCCCCATGAGATGGCAATTGGACATTACCTGTTATACCCTTTATTAGATAACCACCTCAAGATTTTATTCCAAAAATCGTGGAGTATCATTAATTCTTGTATTTCTTCACCATTGCATCATGGAGAATCATAAATTTTGAAGCTTTTATTCATGCAACAGATCTGAAATTCTACTTTTTATGAATTTGGAAGACGTGGAATTCTTTCTTTTTTTTTATTTGGGGAGAGATCCATCGCCAAACTCCAATGCGGTCATGAATTCCACCTTGCTTTTCATTTCTGACTTAATTTGGGCATTCGACGAGGGGCTCTTATTATAAAGATCAGATTTTTGTATTTTTGTATTTCATAATTGGAATTGTATGTTTTATTTTTGGATGAATTATATGATCATGTGAGTGTTCAATTGTCTAATTTTTTTATGTATTTAATGTTATTTTCGGTGGAGAAATTGTGGGTGGCAGGGAAAGCAATGAAGAGGGCGGACGATAATAGTGTGGCTGCGATAGTCCCAAAGGGGGCGTGGGCGATCTGGAAGACACGGAACGGGGCCATCTTCAATGGTGCAAGAGTGTACCATGAAAAATGTGGGACATGTTTCAGGGGTGTATGAGAGATTGGGGACATTACATCGCTAAGGCAAGGGACGTGCACTTTCGAGATGGGAACATCAAGATCATAGGGTGACAGCGTGGGCGTGATTGTTTTTCTCCTTGCCAGTTAGATCACTCTTCTAACTTGCGACGAAGTTTTTCTTATCATTGCATCTCTTTGTTGTATCTATTATCTCTCTATTCGAAATTTGTAATTCAAATTCAAAAATGAAATCAAGTAACAAGCATCTACCTTTCTTTAAAAAAAACATAAAAAAACGTAAAACTAAAGTTGAAAAACTCGTTTAGTACCCCATCACATGAAAACTTGTTTTTATAGAAGCAGAATTAATTTAACAGTTGATTCCAAACAGAACCATGATTCCAATGATTTGATTTTTTTTTTTTTTTGTCATTATGAAACACATGTTTCAGTGAATTAATATATACTCTTTCCAGAAAAAAACAATAAAACATATACGTTTAAAGGTACACAAATTGCTTGTAAGTGCAACATTTCAGAGATTGGGAATTTTGAATATTTACTGTACAAATTGAATGCATGGGCTCAATACATTAGTACAAATTATACATCTATTGATATGGAGTCATGGTGATTCTATACATCTATTTCTCTCATATGTAAGCTGTGCTTGAACTCTGAGACCTCTTGGATACAGAAATCATTATCAACCAGTTCTATCTTTCTCATAATCTGTCGTCGCTACCAATAAACCATTCAGTCCCCAGAACGTCAGCCAGGTCCTCTTTGATGCATCGCACATATCCCAACGATATTAGCTTTTCATAGAAACAGAGGTTTGGCTAGTTAAGTTTTCGATTCTGTATTTCAGATACACTCTTTCTTGATTCTCCACCCACCATAACTCCGCTTCCTTCTCGCTGAAACGTTTCCTACTACATGATACAAATTGTTACATTTTTTAAAGGATAGTTTGTTTAATAAAACTGCTACATTGTTGACAATGTAAATAGTCATTTTTTAAATCTGTGTTATTTTTGTTACATTCGTAAATGCAACAGTTTGATTTATATTTGTTACATTCATAAATGTAACAGTCAACTACATGTAAATTTTTTGACAAAAAAAAAATATAGCAGTTAACTAATTTTTTAAATCTGTGTTATTTTTGTTACATTCGTAACCGTTTGAAGGATTTTGACAAAAAAAGCTATGTTTTAGTGTAATTTAGGTAAGATCTGAGTGTAATTAAAATTGAAAAGTGAGTTACTAGATAAAAATTTCACTCCTCAAATTTTGAAATACATAAATTTTGGTGTAAATATGAAAAATTAGTAACTCATTAGAGAAAAAATGGGGATTTGGATTAATGGGAGATATTTTTAATGAATGACAGATTTGTATTTTGACATTTATCCTTTTTAAAAAGTCAACAAGCTAACTAATGAGACACCTCATGGGGCTTGTGAGTGGGGCTTATATTTTGAGGCCTAAATATCAATAAATAATATTTGAGGAGTGTTTTTTTTATTCAAATTATTTAATTCCTTTTTTTGTTTATCCGTGTGATTTTCCTCACGAGATTCGTGTGTAATCTGTCAAACATTACAACTAACCACAACCGATTCAATCTCTATAAAGCTCTCCTTAACCACCACCCCCCCCCCAAAATAGAAACCCTCTTTAGTAGGAGCCCCCTACAGCCATTCAAACTCCCCCAGGTTACTAGGTTAGTACTGATTTTCTATGCCTTTTTGTCAACCATGTGTATTTTTTATCTATCTATCTATCTATACACATATGCTCTGTTTTTTTTTTCTTCTTCTTCCTCTGTTATTATTCTGTTCATTTTTTTTCTATTATAAGTTATGTATATGTATATGTTTTGCGCACCTCTTCATTCTATTTATATTCTATTTATTATCTTTTTTTATTTATTTATTTAAGTTAGTGCTAGTAAAAATTTACATTTTAGATATTTGATACACATCCAGTATATAAGATAAGTGACTCACGTGATATTCATATATTTTATTAAGTTAATGAGAGTTTATATAAATAATTAAGTGTAAAATATAACTAACATAATTTTTTTTAACTCATATATAGTACGTGGTGTGCACGATTTTCAAAGAATCCCTCATTTCGACCTTAGAATGCTAGATTTTCTGGAAATTTACTATTTATACCCAAAAAAAAAATGTTATTCATCATTTATGACACCAATAATCATCATTCATTAGTAGTTGGAGTTGAGTTTTAGAATTTTTGGATTTTTTAGATCTTTAAGATTTATTTCATGTTTTTAGGATTTTTAGTTAGATTGTTATGTATTTTTAGTAGATCTTAGATAAGTTGGTTATAAAAATGTTGTTAACTAATTGTAAGTTGTAACATATAAATATAAGTATCACAACAAAATTTGAGATCATCTTCGAAGTAAATGTTTTTTTTCCCTTTCCTTGTGTACCATTGAGTTTTGTAAAAGGTTTACCGCCTCGCCATCCATTATATCTGGCCACACACATAATTAGAACACTTTAGATCAATGCTTAAGTCCAAACTCACTTCATATCATATATCTAACTTACCATATACAAAATTAAGCAGAGGCGGCCTCTGAGTGCAGGGTTTGTTTCCTATAGATCACCAATTATATTCATATATATCTTCATATATATCTTCGAGTTTTAAGTAACTTGTGCTATATATGAATTGTTTATTTATAGATTTTTTTTAAAAGACACTTTATAGATTATGCAATTATATTATAACCAGGAGACCTTAATTCAATCTCTCTCTCTCTCTCTCTCTCTGTTATTTCTCTTGAACAAAAGATATATATACAGCCGGAGCACTAGAACAATGGATGTTGCACCACGACGCGGTCAATGCAGGGGTATGCCTGCAGAAAGACTTAAATGGCAGTGTCAAAGAAAGGGCAATACCAAAGAAAGGGAAGTGAGTATTGATTTATACATCATAGATGGCTTTGAGATGATGTTGAAGTCATTCAATGGTTCACTCCGACGTATCAAGTGCGATCAAACCTTCCAGAGGACGAGGACATCCACCATCACCCGACCTTTGGAGGAATGGTTGAACTTCAACGAATCTCATGACGAATATGCTCAACCACGCTGACCATGAGTTTGTGAAGTTTGCAGAGTGCATCTCAAAATTCATTTCATAAGGAGGCAATTACGCTTGGTCCTGAGTATTAGATGGTGAAAATGACAGTTGATGACATAACAGAGTTCAAATTTGACGAAGGATCCATATTGGCTCAATGTGTGACCCGGGGGCTTGAGACTGTTGAGCATAATAGTAGTCCAGATGTGGACGAAGAGGCAATATGTCCAATTTGTATTGAAAGATTATTGATGAACTACTCTAAAAAAGATGAGGCGATGATCATCATGTGTGCGCCTTGCACGCATATATTTCACAGAAACTTGCATCAAAACATGGTTGAAGAAGAAGCAGACATGCCCCGTGTGCCGGTTCAAGATAAAAGTCAATTTTAGAATATGAAAAGATGAACAAAAATGGACGTGTGAGACAGACTTCCATGACTTAATGCATATCACTCCATCACTCCAGACTCTGGTATGACTACCAGTACTATGAAACAATAAGAGTGGATCCGCCAGTACATGCAACAATTTTTTTCTTATGGCAAAACTAATTTTTTAATGAGTGAACATTAACTCTTTCAATTTTTTTTTAATGTTGGAAGAAAAACTACTGCATACACTGATACGCAGTGTGATGATTCACAATACTTCCTCCAATCAATGCAAAGCTATTTTTTTCCATAATCGGGTCTACTTATTTCCTGGATGAGATGATTTCATGTGTAACACATTATATAATATCTCACTTTATTGTGGCGCCCGCTATATACTTAGATACAATCCCATTCAAGGGGCTGCTTGGTAATCAAGTTTGAGTAGATTCTTACTACCAAAAAAAAAAAAAAAAAGTTTGAGTAGATTCTGCTTTTTTTGAAATCTGAAAGCTCCGATTGTCTTTCCAAACAGCCCAACTTAATTGAGAATCATTGGATAGCTTTGGGTCAATTTATGCATCGAAAGTCGTGTTTTTCAAATCTCCCGGAGACTGCTTTTCGGGGAAATCAAAGGTGGTCGGTGAAATGACCAATTTAACCCTAGTGACACCCAAAAATTACACCCCTTTATAAGTCATCACCCACTCTCTCTTTCCTGGATTTTTTTTTTCTGGTTCATCTCCTTTGAAACCCAAAAATGGCACCTCCGACCAAAATAACATGTCTCTTTTGAATCAATGATAAGTTTCAGCCGGCTAAAAAATCATTCCATCGACGATCTCCGAACATCATGTTCCACCATCACATATTAGTTCCATAATCAGCCATCACCCACTCTCATCTTTCATACGAAACGAAATGGAATATACAAAAAAACTACTGTTGAATGGAGGAGAGGCACATAGGCGAGAAGGCTGACGGTCGGCGGTCATTGGAGAGGATTGGGGGAGATGCGGACATGGGAAAAGAATGGGTGAATTGGGAGGTTGTGAAACCCTCGTCGGTTATTGGAGAGGACAAGGGCAAAATAGTAATCTAACCCAATTGATTTTTTAAAGTATTGATTTGTAACCAAACATCACCCAAATTACACATATTTAAAAACAACTTCTGTTATCAGCAACAAACGTGATTCTTGAATTAAAAAAAAAGCATTCCAATAAAAGTCAAGGTCTAAAATCATCTTAAAAAACAGCTTTATTTCAAAAGCTACTTTTGAATCGATCTGTGTTTCCAAACGGACTCTAAATTTCACATGCAGTTCCACATGAGTTATATATAACTTGTTAAATAAAATATTATATTTTTTTATATCATCTGCTATAAATGGTCTGTACCATATATTAAAATATATTTTTCTTTTCTACTGAAGTATATGCGCTTCACCACATAAAATATACACATTTAAAAAAAATCAAAGTACGTGAGAATCACGTGTATAACATTTTTCTTTTATTAATGACGTTCAAGTCATATACTATAGATTACTCATAGCACCAAGCAAGAAAAAAGAAATATAATGTTGAGCTTTGTTTATAATTGTTGTCTTACCACATAAATCAGGGCCCTTTGTAATCAGGGAAGAATCTGGTTAATCCTGTTAAGAGATGCATCTTTATTTTGTATCCAAATTTGTTATACATTGATTGAATCCATTTCCTACAAAAGGAGATTTATTAGTGGGAGAGGATAAAATTATAAGAGATTTATCTGGTTAATTGATGCTTATCAATTAGCTTTGTTTATGCTATTTTACAGGGTCATGGGACAAGGTATGCTATTTTATGGGTGTAAGATAAAAAAGAAAAAAAATGAAGCTGGTTCATTTTTATTCCAGTGTTTCTGTCTATGGAAGAAAGAAGAGTGACTATTTCACATGCATTAACAGGGGCCATGAACACTGCCATGAACACTTTTCTTAGTTTTTCCTTGTCTATTTAACCGATTGATGTTTCAATTTTTTTTATTATATTGTTTTCTAATTGCAAAAAATGTAAGTTGTTCTGTGGCCCAAGTCTTATAGCTCCAGCAGCCGATGGTCACATGATCTCTCTCGCTACAACATTACTGCTTATTCTGCAGCAAACCCTAGGAATTAGTATATATTTTTTAAATGATGAAACAGGTTTGACTTTGCATTCATCACTTCATAGGACCCATATTGTAAGATCTTATGCAGAAAATACACAAGCATTTGTACATACAAACTGTTATGTGAAAAATAAGTATATATTGAAATACAATAATATATTTTTAATTTTAAAAATATCAAATACACTATAATAGAACCTAATTATCAAACTTTGTTTCTGTTTAGGAAGAATTGTTTATTTATATATAACAAATATGGACTTTTGTTTATCTTGCACTTGTTATATAAAGTAACTTATAATTCAATTACGCGCAAATACATCCCACTAGTATTTATTTAAACAGACTAAATTCTTGAGTGATAAGTCCTAGCTCCTCCCTGGTAAGTAGAGAGAATCTTGCTTCCATACTTGGACGTCCAATCAGCCACCTGGTTAATCTCTCTGAACATTATGACTAACCTGATCTTCTCAAAAGCCTTTGAAATTTTCTCTACACCTGTCCACTGTGCTCATCAATGTTTTTTTCACCCATGATCATGTGAAAAAAATGAGCAAGTAAAATCACATTCTATGGTGATTTTATTCCCCACCCCCATTTTGGTTTGTTGCACAAAGAACTTTCAATGCAGCAAGGAAAAACTCAAAAAACTCCAATGCACAGAATCAGACACACAAATTATGTGCCCAGGGGATTCAAACTCAAGACTTAGAGAAATAATTCATGGCTCTAACCAAAGAGCCAACCCTGTATCGGTTGTTTTGGTAGCTATTATTAAATCTCGCTTTCAGTTTTTACTCTTTGGCTCCTGCTTGGATTACTTTTACCTGCATCACAATGCTCTCTGAATCCTGCTGCAGTCAATCTCCTGTTCTGTTTAAATTGAAGGCATGAACTTGAACAGATTTTTTTTTGCTATTGGCTAATGCTATAAAATTCATGTCAGCTTCTGAATCCTTACTTCCTATAAACACTAATAAAGACCACTCCATCATTGACCTTCTGATTATGACATTGTAGACGTAAAATCTACCTCAAAATTTACAGGTTACTGCAGTGGGTCATGCAGCAATGCTCGCCGCCATACAAACATATGTACCCACCCTGGTATGTAACTTACAGAAACAAAGAACCTTCTATCAAACCTTACATTGCCAAATTTCTGTGTCATCTGTGCTAGAATCCATTCATTCATATCTGCTGCAGATTCCTGTCGACTTATTCACCGGAGAGGTTGGATTTCTGGCAACATGAGTTCTGATGAAATCCCCGAATCCAATAACTTGAGCCGGACTAATCCAGAAAGCACGTCCTCAAAAAAAGGTATCCTTTCTTTGCTGCATACGAAGTCGTTTAAAAACATGTTTGAACAGCTCTTGGAGATTTTTTTTTGCAGAATTAGTACTTTTCTCCAGTGAAAACAGTTTTTAGTTATAAAAAAAACTTTTCAAGGATCTTACAAAAATGCACTTCCTAAAAAAACTGTTCTCAAAAGCTGTTTTAAATGGTTTTTGAAACTCATTTCCAAAAACACCCTGCATGTTACATCTACAATCTATTCCTTCTAATGTTGTATCCATCTGATAACAGATGAGCGTAGAGGACCTCATTCCATGTGTCAGGTACACCGGGGAGGCACCAGTGGCTGCAGTCTTGCCTGAAAGGGACTGGTGTCCCCGGCTCCCAGGTGAACTGAGGGGTGACCGTCGATCCTGAACTCTGTCAGATATGTTATGTTTAAAAACCGTACTTTCCACTTCAGATCGTCGATTTGCCGGACCGCTTGAGAGATGTAGTTGTTGTTCCATGGCTCGCTTTCAAGCTCTGTATAGTTCGTTTGGGGCGCCATATTCAAATCGCATCGACCCCCTTCATTCCATGTCCCGCCCCTACAAGTTTTGTTAGCTTGTTTAACAATTTGTAAAAATAGAAAATTTGATGCTCTGTCCTGTTTAGTCCTGTTTGTCCTGTTTGTAACCGGCACTTGTTTTTTTTTTTTTGAAAGTTATAATTGGCTACTCATATGAATGTAATGCATATATTTTGATTTTTTTTTATAATAGAGTATACTGATCAGTGGACTATGTAGTGCATTAGACCAAGCAAATGAAGTTGTAAAATGGATTGAATGTGTTAGGCCTGATAAAAATTTGTACCAATGAAATCCAGGTTCAAAAACTCACCTAAAATGTACAGGTGAATAGCTGCGAAAGAATACATGGCTTCTCTCAGGTTCAAGATTATCGATAACCCATGTCTTCCATGTCTTTAGAGACCTCCGAAAAGCTTCCTCTACGTCCATCGTTGCATGAATCGCATCGCCTTCTTGAAAATAATATCCCCTGTAAACAAAGTGCTTGAGTAAATCCAGCCAGAGAAGGAAATTTTTCATATAATTATGTACCGCCGAGATCTCATTATCCATTCAAGCATGTATTGGTGTGATTTTCATCAATATGTATTGATATGAAAATTTTGTTGCAGAGACGAGGAAATGCAAAATATGAGGTATGATATGCTTTACATCTTCAAAGTCTTGTCTTTGTTCCACCAGTGCCCGGCATTGAACACCAAAACATCCGCACCGGCCCACTGTTTCGACCGCCAGTGGAGGCGGTCGATGCAGATGGCGCCGTGTATCCGTTCAGACGAATTCGAGGGCGGGCGATCGACGGTCACCAAGAACGGGACCCTGTAATACTCGACGGTGAGGTTGTGATCACCGAAACGGATGGAGAGATAGCCCTTGTGTTTGCTTATCGGGTTCCCGTTCTCTTCATAGATACTCGACCGGTTCGAGACTGCCTGCGCGAGCATGCACACGAGTGACTCCCACTGGTTCCTTCCGATCGAGTCTCCGGCGAATACTATGCGCCCGTTTCGACTCCTCTCCAACATTTCATTTGCATTGAAACTGAAAGAAAAGACATGCATTCAATTCATATGAGTAACAAACAATGACAATTGATTTGATATTGAGACTCATTTATACTGGTAGAATGATTGAGTGGAATAACACAATTATTGGAGAGACTTGAAAGATAAATACCAGTATATTCCTACATATTCTGTCATAGTGATACTCATTTATGCTTTCTGAACAGACAGTTATGTAAGCATATTCTCTCTCAATTTCTTCCTATTCTCCTCCAATTCATCTACCCAAACAGCCCATTAAAAATTAACCACACATATGCGGGCTGTAAATGGAACTAGAAAAATAAATGAGCATAACATTTTCTACCAACATTACAACTCATGATCAAATCTACACAACGAGCTATGCATTTGATGCATGTAGCATGTCAATTATCCAAATCTTCCAATTTGGATATGGATTCAAAATATCTGTATCTGATGAATATTACATTATATATCAATGCTAAGAGCCCTCCTACCTCGGAAGCTCGCAACCGTTGGGCTTCCACCGCCAGTTGAGGTAACCCACATCGGAGCGACCGTTCCTCCGGCACCGGAACCCCGGGTCGAGGAACGGGCACTCCTCGGAGTAGTACGTGCGATGACCGTAGTCCTCGTCGTGGACCCATCTCCCACTCGAGTAGTCACACGTCGTCGGAGACGTGTAACGGCCGTTACGGTGGATCTCCGGCCACGGGAAGCCACCGGGGAGGATCCGGAGGTGGGAGGGGCACAAGAGGATGATGGAGAGGAGCAAGAGTGGGATTGAGAGGGTGTATATCATGTGTCCTTTGAAGGGGGGGAGGAACTCCATTGATGATATATAGTTGTGGCCTAGCAAATGAAGTTCCATGTCTTTCAAATCACCACTATATCATAAGATTTTGACTTAATGTAATTGTTTTTTTGGTAAGTGAGGTATTAAAGGTTTTGGTTTTTTTCATCATTTCTTTTTATTGCTTAAAGTGTGAGAGAGAAGGTTTGCCTTTTTGTTATGCTGAGTCTAGTATTTAGGCTATAATTTTGTGAGTGGATGGAGGTGCTGAATTATGGGCGGGTGGTAGGTGACCTTTTCAAATCGTCAAGGATACGTTAATTGTGTGTTTTTCATTTACTATAATTAGATTTTTATTTATTTATTTTGTTATACATCCATGAGGGGGGCTACCTTTCATAAGACTCATTTGTTACGTTAATGTAAGAAATCACATTTATTTTTCATTACATAAAATTATAATAAGTATATATTTTACTCTTTTTTTTAAATTATATATTTTTATTAACTAGCATGATGCATCTACAATGATACATTTAAAATTCAAATTTGAATCAAAATCAAACTCATTCCTTCCTAGTTAAATTCGAATCATTCCCGATCCAACTTGCCCAAGTTGCATATTAAAGAGAAATTTGGGTTTGTGCAGTTTTTTTTAATAAGGAACAATAGCGGCAAAATATAATATGTAATTCATGCCATTAATTATATTGTTTGGGTATTAAATACAAGTTATTTACAATATATTTGTTCGTATTTTTGCTCACAAATTCAAATCACCCAATTAGGTGGAAGATGCTATTTTTTTGCTTGCTAATTTGAATCATTGGCGGATGCTATATATATTTGGTCTCAGGTTAATTCAAAATAGATTCTAATTTTATTTTCAATTCAAAAATGTCCGACAAGATGATGGCGCTACATATTTATGCTTTTCAATTCAAATTTGATCAATTAGACGTTGCTCTCATTTAAAATCATCCACGTGGGGGGAATCATATCCTATAAATTATAAATTAAAATAGATTGTGTGTAACATTTCTTTTATGAGCTCTATAACACTCAGTCATAAATGCAATCATATATATCTTGTTAGCCCTCCCTCCGCTCACTGTAGTGAGACATATATTTCATTGAATTTTTTTACATTTTTTTATAAATAATATCATTCAATTCATTAGATGTGATATTCAATGGTGCTCGATGCTACTTGAAAAAAATATAGTTGCCCTGAACGTTGCAACAAACCTAGGGATGCAATATGCGGGAGCAAAGCGGGTGAGTCTCCAAAGTGGAGGGCTTAGTTTTCAAGGAGTAGGTTGGTATGGAACTGATGGGTGGCATGATTAGATTTCTCTTCTAACCAATTTTGTTTCGCTTCCGGTCATTATTTTTTATTCTTTTTATGCTTTCTTTTCTTTCTCCTCATCTCATTACTCATCTAACTCACAATCTCGTTTTCATTTAAGAAATCACTAAAAACAAGATAAGGTAACGTATCTATCATTTTTTAAAAAAGAAAAAAAAATGCTTCTAAATAAATGATTAAAAAAAACTATAGAAACATATGTTGTATGAATTCTGAACTCTGTGTAACATGTACGTATACACTAAGCGGCTCATGAAAACTGGGTCCAGGCCGGCTGGCCGGCTTGATTCAGGACCAAAAAAACTTAGGCCCAGTCCCTGCCCACCGACTCGGCCTAGATCTTAAAAGAGGACATCTGTCCCTAGGGCTGGTAAACGAACCAAGCCACTCAGGTTTGACTCGGTTTAAGCTCGTTCAGCTCGTTCAATTAGACAAATGAACGAGCTTGAACAATTTTTAAAGCTCGGTAAGGCTCGAGACCTGGATCGAACTTCATTTTGTGTTCAAACTCGACTCGTTTGTATTATAAAAAACTTAATTAAAGCTTGACTAAACTCCTTTGTAAATCAGAACATTAAATCAATACAAAGTTATGCTTGTTTAGGCTCATGAACTTTGCTCTTTAGGCTAAAATTTTATTTTCAACTGCTAGAAACCCTAAAATGAAAAGAACGCTAGGCTCGTTGAGGCTCGTGAGCTCGGCTTGCCTCGACTCGTTTATAAACGAGCTGAGCTTGAACATGTCAAAGCTCGACTCGTTTACCACCCCTACCTGTCCCCCCTTATTTTGGCACCTGCACCTGTGTGTGGGTCTCCCACGGACCAGCCAGTGTGCGGACCAGTCCGAACGGGTCAGGGCTTCCAGGCTTCGGACCAAATGATACCGTTAAATTGAACCCAATCTCTCCGTAGATTCAGGGTTCTCCGTCTCTCGTTCTCGCGCTCCTCCCACAGAGCATCCATGGCGTTGGACCTCGCCCTGGCCTCTCTCATCCTCTCCCCAAATCCATATCCACCGAACCTCCCCTCCTTCCCTCTCCCCCTCAAAACCCCCACCCCCCTCACCTGCTCCGCCACCAAGAACAAACAAATGGTCCGCCGCGACCCCTCCCTCGACAACCAAGCCTCCAAGCAAAACCGCCTCCGCTTCGTCCAGAAACTCAAAACCCTAATCCTCTCCAAACCCCGCCACTTCATCCCCCTCTCCCTCCTCCACCGCTGCCGCTCCTACCTCTCCTCCCCTCCCCCCGTCCCCTCCTCCCCATCATCCACCGCTACCCCTCCCTCTTCGACCTCTTCCACCTCCCCAACCACTTCTCCGACTCCACTCTCTGCGTCCGCCTCACCCCCGCCGCCGCCGCCCTCGCCGCCCGCGAATCCCTCCTCCGCGACCGCCTCTCCGACTCCCTCGCGTCCAAGCTCCAGAAGCTCCTCATGCTCTCCCCCCTCACCACCGCCTCCTCCTCTCCAAGCTCGTCCACCTCGCCCCCGACCTCGGCCTCCCCCCCGACTTCCGCTCCCGCCTCTGCAACTCCCACCCCGACCGATTCCGGACCGTCGACACCTCCTACGGCCGCGCTCTCGAGCTCGTCTCCTTCGACCCCTCCCTCGCCGTCCCGATCCCGGTGAAGCAGCCCCGTCGCACGTCCGGGCTCATCGTCGACCGGCCTTTGAAGTTCAAGCACCTCTCGCTGCGGAGGGGGGTGAACCTCAAGCGGAAGCACCGGCAGTTCTTGATCCGGTTCGGGGACCTCCCGGAGGCGCCGGTGTATGCGACGGAGGAGGGTCTGGAGGGGTTGTCGGCGGAGATGGAGGAGAAGAGGGCGTGCGGGGTGGTGAGGGAGGTGTTGGGGATGACGGTGGAGAGGCGGACGCTTGTCGACCACCTGACGCACTTTCGGAAGGAGTTCCGGCTGCCGAACAGGCTGAGGGGGATGCTTGTGAGGCACCCTGACATGTTTTATGTGAGCATCAAAGGGCAGAGGGACTCTGTTTTCTTGGTTGAGGATTATGATGACCATGGGGTTTTGCTTGTGAGGGATGAGCTTCTTGAGTTGAAGGAGGGGCTGGTGGAGCTGGTCAGGGAAGGGAAGAGGATGAGACGGGAGAGGAGGCGGAGAGCTGCCGCTGGTGATCTTGGGTTTGGGGGCGGAGGAAGCGAGAGTGATAGCGAGGATGAGAACGAAGAAGATGGCTTTGTGGGTGAAGATGGTTTTGAATATTTGTTTGATGCTGGTATTGGAGGTGATGATGGTTGGGAGGATTTGATTAGCGGCGTGAAGAAGGTGGCTTGTCGGTTATGGAGGGTGAAGAAGAGATGGGGGAGTTTTGGATTGCCAACAATGGAGGTGGTGGAGTTGAGGATGGGTTGGAGGCTTGGTGATTATGTGGATGATTAAAGGCTTTGTTTTTTCTTGTTTTCCGTTGGAGAGTTAGGATTTGTTCAAAGAAGAAAAAAAATGTAGTAAGTTTTGGTACTGTTTATTTTGTTTTCAGATTTGTTGGTCTGGCATGGCAGTTTATGAATCTTCTTTTTTCTGATTTATGTTCTGTTGGCCATGTCAGCTGATGATATTCACTTCAACAAGGCGGAGGAGGGAGCTACACTGATAAACACAATGGGGGTAATATTCATGTTCTCTGTTCCCCCTTCATTTTTTTTTTCCATAGTGATAAACTAGATTGATTGTTAATTTTTAGTTTAGTAAATCAGACCAAACTAGAACAGTAAAGTTTTTTCTTTGATAACAAAACCAGAAGACAAAGATGCTAGATAGTAGATAGTCACTAGGCTGCACACTTGATGGAAAGAGAACACAGTTAGTGGCTTGCTGCGTTAATACTGGCAACTCGAACTCAATGTCCTTCTAAAGTGCAATTTTTTGTGTTATATAAGACTGGTCGGATTCTGTCATTCTGGATATACTCTTTATAATAGGGAATGAATATGAGAAGCATGGTCTTGACAAACAATATTTGCATAAGTTTTTGGGTTTGCATTAATCATCATTCTGTTCCAGTTGATTACATATCAAGTTGCTAGGCAGGATAAATGCAACTATATAAAGGATTAGCAACACCTAAGGCAGGCTTACTTATTTGCCACAATTATAATTTCTTCTCTTATTCCTATGTGATGGAACTCACACTATTTTTCATGATTCTCTTTCATTGTTACATTTAACCTTTTGTTATACTTGGTAGGTTGATTTACATGGCTTTGACTATTAAAGTTCAATTTCGATCGTAATACAGGAAATCTTGAAATTTTGTAGTCTTTTTAATATGGAAGAATCAGATTATAACTGTTGTACACTCGTCTCCCTTTTCAAGTGCAACTCCCATGAGATAGACAAGATGGATTTGATTCTGTTACATTGGAAGGAAGATTTGTGGAGAAGAATGAATGTAAGATGCACGTGGTTTACAGGTCTAGGCAAACAATATCTTCAGAAGTCATTAGCCTCTCAGTTTTACCATAACAGGCAAATAAATCAGGAGTCACAAAGCTTCAGGTTTTCGCATATCCCTGACCCATTTGATAATTGTGATTTTTTATAAAATTGCTTGGCAGAATATTCTGAAACCATCTTGGTAGTTAATGTAATTGTTAGAGGATTATCACCTTGGGTTTAATTTAATTTTTTTCCTTTTACCCATGACTTGTATTTGCTAATTCTGTTGACCCAAAAAAAACAACAAGTTCAAACAAGATAAAGTGAAAAAAAAAGATGTAATCTATTTCATAAAATTGAGAACAATTTTGTTTAGATGAATTAAGATGAATAGATTTTACAGACATTCTCAACCCCAACTTCCTTTTCCCCTCCCCCTTTGTCTAGGTTCGGCACAAGAGGAATTTCTCACTACTTTTTGCATTCCATTTTTTATATGCTGGAATGATTTTTTTTCCCATTTACATTATTTTTTTGTGTAATGTTGATTACTGAAATTCAATAGGGATCATAGTACAGCTATTCTTAGGATTTTATCGTCTTGTGAAATACAGGGGAATGACGTGGGCTTTGTTCAGTTCTATTTCTAAAGATCTATTGGCACCTTGATATGAACTCTAAAGGATGGTTATGTTTGTGCTGGGCATGGTGGAAAATTAAAAGAGAAACATATGGATTTCTTATATCCTCCCAAATGTTCTTACTGAAGGGAGTATGTTAGAACAGCAAGTGTATAATAGAAGTCTCTATTACAGTGTTTCCTGAAAAGGGTGGTTCCTTTAAATAAAGGATGTAATGAATGATATTTTTCAGCGTAAAAAAAAAACCTGTAAGCTATGTCTAAGATTGAGGCTTCCCACATGGTGACTGCAAACTATAAAATTTACTTGATGCTCCTTCAGTAGGCTGGGCAACAAGGATACTGGGGATGTTGATGCAATTTTGTCTCATTCTTGGGATAAATTGTTTAACCATTCTCAGCTATAGAGGCAGTGAAATCAAAATGGATGCCTCAATCTAGTACATACTAGGTTAGGTTAGTGCATCCAATTTATATTGAGTATGCATTTCTTTAGACAATCATGTACCCAGAGTAAAAGAAAATTCAGAGTCAATAAGGATGTTGTTATTGCTGCTCCACTTCCTCCTGTCATTGGCTGCAGACTGTAACCTCACTCAGAAGGATCAAACCCAATTCACATAGATTGATGTCTCAACAATTAGATTAGAACCAAACCACCTCTTAGAAGGTTGGTAAAGGTACCCCTCTTTACCGAGTGGTCCTAGGTTCGTGTCTTATTGCTCCTGATAGGAAAAGCTTTGAATGGAAATAAAATTATAAAAAAAAAAAAATTTAGATTAGGTGATTGTGTGTATCAGGGATTCTCAACTATTGGTAGGGTTCTTTGTAAAAAAAAATTAAAATTCATATAATTAGGGGAAATGTTTGAGACATCATTCCTGTAATCCTTTACAACATAAAAGTATCCTTAGAACATAATTTTAGATACTTGAAATGGCTACATTTCTTTGAAGATATATATTTGTTTAATGAGATGTATACATTTACAACAAAATTAGTGAATGAATATATCTTTCTTTTCTTTTTTTTTAAATTGAGTCTTGATCAGGTGACGAAAAATTTTTAATCAATTTAATAACCCGAATCAATCACAAAAAATGTCATTCTATCACTTTTTTATATGAGTGTTATCATTTTGTGATTGGTCCACATTAACTAATTTTGTGACTTAAGTTGATGTTGACTAATTACAAAAGTGATAACACTCATATCAAAAAGTAATAACATGTCTTCTTGTGATGAGTACGGGTCACAAAATTGATTAATTTTTTGGATTCATGTGTTCCCCCAACCATCTCTCCATCCCCCACCAATCAAAAAAAAAAAAAAGTTAGGTTAGTGGGGAGAGTAGGGGTAGGGGAAGGGAAGAGAGAGGAGGGAGAGAAAGGTGGAGGCGGTGTGGAGGGCGTCAGGACAAAGGGGGCGACCGCTATAGGTTGCCTTAGAAGGGGTAGGGGAGAGGGGGGGAGAGAGCCAGGAAGGGGGGCATAGGAGAGAGAGAGGGAAAGAAAGAGGGGACAAAGAGCTAGGGAGCGACGGGGGAGGTGGTTTGGGGGAGTAGTCATTCCCTAAATTTTTACCCGATGGATCAAGACTCATCCAAAACCCCCTTCTTGGGTTTTGACCAATTCAATGAACACCGGGCAGGTCATTGCTTGATACAATATATAATTTATCTAACCTAGTATATTTGATTGAAAGAGTAGATAATTGATTAGGAAAAATGTAAGAAGGCATGTATTCAATTCATGTAAGTGTATACATCATTTCTTTATAAAAATATGTAATTAAATATATATATATATATATATATATATATATATATATATATATATATATATATATATATATATATATAATATATATATATATCATTAAATTTCAAAACAATTTAGAACATGTTGAGATTGAGAAGTGAAAACTGGTCTGATTCCTCAAAAAATTTCCTCTTAAATAAGGAAAATGTTAGACGCAGGTTTGTTTTACCGACCAACACTTTGATCAAACATGTTTTTATGTTTTTAAAAATAGTAAACATCATCTAATGAAATATATGTTTTGATAAAATGTATATATCTTTATTTCGAATTGAATGAACTCGTTTTTAGTAAGTGTAAGAAAATATTTAATGAGGTATATACAACGTCTATATGTTTCACTGGATTTCTAACGAAGTATAAAAGACTGTATTTTGGATTGAGTGTAACAGCACTCCTTAAATAAAGACCCAATTTTAAGGGGGCTCAATTTGAAGGCCCAAAGCACGGGTTTAGCCAATATAACTAATCAGGCCCAAAAGACCTGGACTGGATTGCCAAATGGTGGTTTATAAGGGACAACATAGCATTAACATTATCCCATTAACATATCGACACCAACGACACGGCTTGCTTAGGAGCCACTTTCTTCCAATATTTTTTTTCTGAGAAATATTACATTTAGTCATTCATGTGATCAATTTTGTAGTCATAACACAATTTTTGAAAGGTATATAGTTATCTAATAAATTGTATACTTTAATAAGAAATAAAGTATACATTTTCTTACTTTTTCCCTAAGTTACTTGTCTAAAGTTGTTTATAATATATTTAATAATATTATGTAATGGGTTAAGATTGTATTAATGATTGAGTGTATCATCACCTTTTTTTCCTTAAAAAAGTGACAATCCGAAATCAAATGCCAAAGTTTCTACAAAATGATGTCATCCACATAATTTATAATTGGAAAATGAAATGTTCAACCCTTGTACAGCTTCAATTTGCAGTAGTTCACAATGTTTTTTTTTGTTTAAAAATTATACTCTTATTAGAGTACATTTATATGAAATAAAGTATGTACTAATACATTAGTGTATTTTTTCACGTTGAAAAAATGATATATTAGTTTTTTTCTATATATTATGATAGGATCTCATATACTATGATAGGACAGTATATATTACGCTATCATAAAATATAGCTACAAAATATAAAATATAAAACAGACTAGTAAAATATGAACGCTACTTGTAATTTCAAATAACTGGACAACCACAAATAATGGATGAGTCTTTAATCACTAGGAAATCATGACCCGAGGACTGGCCCAATAAATTTATCATCGTTGTCTTTGGGAATTCCACAAGTACTCTTATCAAATCTACAATGATTATACTTAAATGACATCAAAAGATGATCCAAACAAGAAATAAATAATAGATGTCACAAGATCAACATTCGATCACACGCAAAGACAGTAAGACATACCTTTTTATTTTTCCGGTCATTTTCGTAGCCCTCGTAATGGCCTGGATTCCGTGCCGGCCTATTCGTCTTAATGCATTGATGCAGAATAAAAAGAGAATCAAAATTTTAAAAATATGTATCCAAGAAGAGAACTGCATAAAATATATACAAGAAGACATCCAGACTCACACTTCTCTTCATCTCCATCACAAACCATTTTAAAAACAATGCATGACTCACCTCAACTGATCCAGTGCTTTAGATGCATCTGCATTATATGTTTTTTTTATATATATCAAGTTTTCAAACACGCATAGATATACTATTTTAATTTTTTTTTTTTTTAAATGTGGTCTACATCTGGGATGGAAAATGAGATTGAATTTAACATTTTCCTAGCTCATTATGAATGGTCCCAAATACTTTGATAATGAAAAAATTTAGGAAGAGGGATTTATGCGTTGACTCGCACATTTTAATATGTTTTATTTTGTAAAAGTATATACTCATCTAGAGTACATATAAATTATTATGAGAGTGAAGTATAAACCTAAATAAATTAGTATATATATTTATTTAAAAACAAAAAAATAAAAAATAAATCAAATATATATTTACACTAGTAGAGTATACATTCCACTAACGGAGGAGTACACAACTGACTGGGACCATCTCAGAACTGTAGCAATTATTACAAATGAGACAGTGTATGAGCACTCTTCTACATTTGCACCCTACTCAAGTCTCCCGTACCAAAGTGACATCTCTCTCTCTCTCTCTCTTCATTTCTTCTCAACTCCTTGTGAGTGTGAGTATGAGTGTGCCTAAGGCAAATCCCTGGCACTGGCAGAGGGTGGTTGTTGTCCCCGGGTGCCATACAATACTTGTGCTATCAAAAAATGATTTATTCTTTGGATATACAGTTATTCCAACATAAGTGAGTATAAATAAGAATAAAGTAATTTTTTATTTGGTTATGTTTTAAATTATTCTCATTGAAAAACATAATAATAATAATTTTTTTATTTGAGTAAATGTGAATAAAATATTAATAAAGATTTATAAAAAGTGAAAAATGATGATGGTTGATTTGACAAGTGATTTGTAAAATATTATGACAGTTGATTTAACAGTGAGCCCACATATTCTTTGGGTGGAATAACCTGAAATAACTTTAATTCCAATGACTGGTTGGATTTCATATTACACTTTACACTAGTTTATTCCGACATAGTTTATCTCTGAATATTCCTTGCATCCAAACTAGGGCTGCAACTCGGGCGGGTTGGGTTCGGGTTGACCCCAACCCGAACCCAACCCGAATTCCAAACGACCCAACCCTAACCCGACCCAACCCAATTTTCAACCCGAATTGGACCAACCCGAACCCAACCCGAAATTAAATAAACCAACCCGACCCAACCCGACTTAACCCGAATTGGACCAACCCGACCCCAACCCGATTTTCAACCCGAATTGAACCAACTCGACCCAACCCGAATTTCTAACATGATGTGTAAATTAAATAAATCAACCCCACCCAACCCATAAGATTAGCTAGGTTTACCTAAAATTTGGACTACCCATATTAGAAGTTACAAAATAAACGGCCATGATTTTTTTTAAATATTAATTTACGGGTTCGGGTTGGGTCGGGTTGGGTCGGAGGCCAACCCGAACCCAACCCGATTTGTGAGTCAACCCGAATTGGCCAACCCGAACCCGAACCCGATTTGATCAACCCAACCCATGTAAAAATCGGGTTCAACCCGTCGGGTTCGGGTTCAACCCGACCCAAGTTGCAGCCCTAATCCAAACAACAAAAAAACACATATTCTGTTTTATTCTCATTTATTCTCTGAGTTATTCCATTTCCAATCGGGGCTTAAGTATGTGACGGATCAGGCCAGATTGCCACCCATACCGAGTCATCCCATCCTCAAAACCGTGTTGAACTTTCAACTCCTCTGTCAGCACAAACAAAAAAGAATCGTTCATAGGTTTGAAAAGGGCAGCAGACAATTATTTAAAGCTATGGATTTGGTGCATTTGTTTCTTTATATCGTTTTGTTAGAGGGGTGATTACATGCGACGAACGGCGGGTACGGCGTCGATCACGGACCATTGATCACGGGTCCATCGCATCAGACAGTCGGGTGCGATTCACGTCGACCGTTGGATGCGATGGACCCGCGACCGAACGGCTCACGTCGCGGTCGCACCCGCCGTTCGCCGCACGTAATCGCTCGCGCGTTTTGTTATTCCCTCTTGTGGGAGACTTCGCTTCCTTGACTTTCAACACCACACACACACACACGTGATTGGAGCCATACACGGATGACCCATTCATTCTGAAGACCAAAAAATAAGAAATCAAAAGTTTTATAGCGCGTTTGTCTTTGCAATTGAAGTTGTTGCGACCTGGGTCGGCAAGCAACAACAACATTAAAAGTAGACCTCAGTAACAATCATTTTTATAATCCTATATGCAGTCGTTTTATATATCTCATACACTCACTGTATCGAGATATATATCTCATTATAATTTTTTCATATTTTTTATAAATGGTATCATTCAATTTATCTGAGTATATCTGATTTTAAAAAAAATGAAAAATACAGTAGCTTGTGTTTTGAATTATAAAATATTTTTTCATAAAAATAATAATAAACAAAGTTGAAGTTGTCCAATCAAATGTGTTTGGCTGCGCTGAAGATTTTATTTTTCATATTTGGAGATGGAGCCAGATGAAGAAAGTTGTTTGAATCGGTAGATAAAAGGTTATTATGACTTATTAGTGCGTTATATACGAACTAGTACATGAGTAAAGTACATTATGAAGCAGCCTTTGTTGAAAATATATTTTTGATCAATTGGTACATGATACCACTGAGACTTATGTTTAATTCACTGTGATATTCCACTCGGAAGCTGGTTTGGGTGCTAGTTTTTTTTTAAAATTATATTTAAAATTTAGTTTACTGGAAAATGTCTTTCCATCTATTCTATAAAATTAATTTTTAGTTTTTTTATAAACATATGTTTATAACTTTTTTTAAACTATAAAAAAAATTTTATGTTTGGAAACAAATATAGAAATTTAATTTCATGCAAACCCAATGTTACCCTACACGGCTACACCCATCTTTACATGGGACATGATCAGACTTCATTAATTTCATGTCAAAAAAGTGATTCTTCATATTCAACATGGGAGTGATGTAAATCCAAAGCCCCTTTTGGGTACACTAAACAAAGGGAGAGAATATTTCCACCAAAATAATAACAATAATAATAAATTGAGAGAATAAGCTTTAGTAGGTGTCTAATGGTGCAACCCAATAGTTATATATGTATATGTTAACATAAATCTGATAATAATTCGCAAACTGAGCTTAGGGATAAGTGGATAACCAGTGAGATTTTGGGGGCATCGATTTTCACAAAAAAAAAGTTTTGATAATAATTTTATAGGTGAGAGAATTTTTTGTGGAAGTCAACAAAATAGCTGAGATATAAAAAATAGATAACACACAAGGAAATACATTTATGCGATTCGATCCATGAGACAAATATGATAATCCAATATCCTAATGTATAATTAAAGACTAAAATATAATTAAAAATGAAGCTAGTTAAAACTTTCAGCATAGTTATTTATCCTCGAATACCAAAGCTACGCGAACACTAGACAATGAAAACTAAATGAGGGGTATTCTCTTTATTATTATTTTTGCTTTTTAAAAAATTAAACTCCCAAAAAATATCATCACTGTTAAAATAAAATTAGTCTTAATTTTTTATAAGTTATAATCCTTAAATTAGGAGTTTTTAATTCATCAAATATTTCTATAATATTAAGTATTTAATCATTTTAAAAATAAAGAAATAAAATATAATAATCAATATGCCTTAACCCCAAAAAACATCAAGGTGCCCGTTTGGTTCGTGCCATTTTTTTTTGTGGAATTATTTTACCAGGAATCCTACTTTCATCAGGCTGTTTGATTCGCTAGTAGATTTCTCCAAAGAATCATTTTCAATTGTTTGGTTCATACATGAAAAATGGTAAGGATTTTGATTTAAATGTCTAAAATACTCTTACTATTATATATATACATGCAAAATTTATTTCTTTACCCATATCACAATATTAAAAAAGAGTAAATTTTTTATAAATATTTTTATAAATATTTAATTAATACAAATAAATAAAATAACTAATTATGTAATTAAACATATAATAATATAAGTTTTCTAAATCAGTTGAATATTATGAACTCCCTAAAAACTAAATAACTATTTTTATTAGTTAGGATTTAGAGGTATTGCTTTAGGCCTAAACTCACATCACATATTATACCAAAAATAATAATATCTAAACTCATCTACAAAAATAAAAACTAAATTTATAAACATAAATTAATATTACACAGTAAATATTTTTCATATCACATATAAAAATTATAACAAAATCTTATAGTTAAAAAATCAAAATGACTATATAAACCCATTATATGGGTGGTGGGGGAAAAAAGAGAAGTGGGGACTATTATTTTAGAAGGTTTATACACAGCAATTTCATTAATTTATAAAAGGTATAACAATAATCTTATTTAGAATTCCTAATGAAATTTGATATTACAACAAAAAAGGCTTATTCCACCATATTTTTCCACATGAATGGATTTTAATTTCAGTGGGTCCACAATTACCATCAAGAATACCACTAACAAAACACTAGATTTTACACACTTTCCTGGTAATATTACATGGAATCAAATTCCATTCTAAAATGACACAAACCAAATGAGACATCGAAAGTAGAGTCTGAGATGGTCTCAAATTCTTTTCATAAACTGTGACCTTAATTTTATATATTTAATAACGCTGAGGATTATGGAATATATATATATATTGATCGTTTTCCATGAACCAAAAAGGCATCAATATCCTATTAGAATCAAAATAAACGCAAATACTTTTTCTTAAATCAGAACCATTAATTTAAGAGTTTTGAATATTTTGATGTTAAAAGTTTAGTTAAGCTACAAAATTTCTGACAGATCCAATCCCCACAAATTCTCAGATTAACAATCAGCTTATTAAGATGTTAGAAATTAAATATTAAAAATCATGTGCATGTCATTTTATAATCATTATCACTCTATTTATGATCCTAAAACATCAATCAATTATATTCTGATACAACTAAACCACCATTCAATATTATAAAAAATTAAAAAAAAGCATTCAAGATCTTCTTTCATCATATATACAGTTAATTGTAATGTTGAATTTCTAAAAATATAAAAATATTAATATATTCAAAACTAAGAAAAACTAAGATATTAATAAATAATAAAAGACTTAAGAGTCGATCTGATAACTTTGATTCAGAAGAGAATTTTTCTTTCTAAAAAATCCGTAGATTTTCCAAATGATAAATTTTGCTTAGAATTTTCAAAATTGAACACAGAAATGAAAGATTTATAATAAAAAATCTCTACATACTCCGACAGAAAGAAAATGAAAACGAATGTCATACTAACTCTTAACGAATCTATCTAGAGGATGTAAGAGTTTGTATAGTGAATTTTTTGTTTTCCATATTTTATATGTATTTATTAATTATCCAAGAATCATGCATGATATATGTTATCCGGAGTAGTAGTGATTTGTAAAATAATGAACGAACTTCAATATATATAATTTGTTATCAAGGATTTTTTAAACAAATTATTACTTCCAGAAAACCTATGCAACTTGTGTTTCACATTACTTTATGGTCGAGTTGGAATCTTCGGTTCGCATCCAATGAAAATAAGTTTATTTTATTCATTCATGTTCTTCGTTTTTTTTTTCTAATTACTGTTATCATTATTATTAAGGTCCGTTTGGATACGACTTTAGGTAGATTATGCGTTTAAAAATTTAAAAATTCTCAAACTCATATCCAAACACATTTTTAACGTTTAGTTTTTCAAACCACTATCCAAACACATTTTTATAAAAAAAATCTTGCGATTCAAAATCTAATAAAATAATATTTTTTAAAAACTGTGTTTGAAACACAAGATTCAAAGAATTTTAGGATTTCAATCTCACATTCAAACACAGCTTAAAAGCATCTTAGATATATAAATTTGATAAATACCTCACAAATATATCAAATAACAAATCAAAGGAGACGCTTTCTTTATTATTCAAACTCACCTAATTTTCAACAAGAAATTGGTGGGTAGACATACATTAGAATGGATAAGAATAAACTGATATTGATATTACAAGGTTTTTTTTGGATTTATGGTATTTCATCCAATTTATTTTACTAGTATAGGGTGGTTATATATCAAATCATCTACATCATCTCTTATAAATTAGATGGTCACATTAAATATTTTTTCATATTTTATATATTTTTATCCTCATTTTATTCAAATATTTTTTATCTACAATTTATTAATCGTCGATCAAATAACAAATCATTATTTTTGCATTTCTCAAGAGAAAAACTTGAAATACAATAAAAAATAAAATTATTTATTTTACTGATCATATAATTATCTACATTGAAATAATCATCTACCTCGAAGAATTTATGTTGCTGTTCAAACAAGATACCATTGGTAATTTCTTGTCATTGCAAATGTACATATGGAAGTAAGACAAATGAAAAGAACAAGCTAACCACTTATTTGACAACAAAAAAAAAAGGCAAATAACATCTTTTCATAGGTTTAGCTGACAGAGTTTATCTACAATTCCGTTGGAATATCATTATAGTACACCTAATTATGTAGTGGTGAGAGTTTGCTTTAAAAAGAACACTTGCATGAAATACTATAAAAATTATATAATAAGGTTTATGTGTCTGATTGCTCAGTCTGAGTTGTGACAAGTGGAAGATTTTTTCAAATGTCAAAAAACAGAAGTTTTATGGTCTTTGAATCATATAATAGTATGAAAATTTATTCAAATTAAAGTTCCTTTGACTTGCAGTGAACATAAGTGTTTTCTTGTGCATGTACTTATTTGATATTTCAATGTCTTCGATGAATTAAAAATATATGAATATGAAATATATAAATAATCCTTAAAATTCCATGTATAACCATAAATCAAGTCTCACACACACACATATATTCGATTACATCTAGTAAATTTTTTTCTTTATAAAAACATGCATATACATCATGAATTAAATTTTAATATTCACGTGTTTCTATTACTTCCTTATCACCCAAATTTTCATTTTCATTTTCATCCTCTTAAAAATTCAACAATTAACCACATCTATTTATTTTAAATTTAAGATTTTAGATTAGATATATCATAAATATATTTTACATTTTTAAATCAGATTTAAGTAAATCATAAAAATATATTCAAATTAATCATTCAAATTTAAAAGATTTATTAATGGAATATTCTATAAATATTTTTTATAATTTATTTTACTAAAATTAAGATCCACATATATTTGGTATGTATATAAAATAAGTTATTATTAATAAAGTTAAAATAAAGGTCAAGTCTCTTTCAAGCGCGTGATTGCATAGAAAGTGGGGTCTGATCTGGCCAGGCCATATCCGCATCTCCAAAGGGAACAATTCTTTATTTCTTTTATATATATTATACACACAGCATTATCTGTCTCATTGTTGTCACCGGCCAAGCCAATTTTTTTATATATAATATGATATAATAATAAAATAATACATTGCATATCGTTATAGATTTATGATAATATATTATGCTTGAATTGACAACAGTGATTGTCCCATTAATGCTTGAATTTTTATTTTATTTTACCTGTAAGGGGGTTATGTATATTAGGCAAAATCACAATCAGTGATTGTGCTTTGTTGGTGTAACCCTCCTCAAAATTAAAAATATTTTATTTTATTTGTAAGGGAGATGTGTATTAGGTACAATCACAATCAGTAATTGTGCTTTGTTGGTGTGTATTAGGCAAAATCACAATCATAAACAGCAAAAAAAAAATCTACATACCAACCAAAAGACTGCTAGTTGCATTTTGTTTATTAAGACTTTCCATGCTGATCTGATTGTTGAACTCTTTGACACACCCCTAATTATGCAAAACATTAATTTTGGGACTTTAGTCCTCATATAAGATGATTTGTTGATAGGACTGCAACTTAGGTCGTGTTCAACCTGAAACTGATGGGTTGAACTCAAATTTTATGATGGTCGGGTTGGAAAATTTTTAGTTTAGGCTTGGATTATAAGTCTCCGATTACATAGTTTTCGAATTGAGTGTGGATGTATATTTCAGTCACTTGATCCAACCTAAATTTGAATAGCATTAAAAAAATGATTAAATTTAGAGAGTTAGAAATTGTTTAAACAATATTTTTGTATTGATTGCCTAGATTGTTATTAAAAAGAATAATGATTTAATTTTATTGATATGCTAATTGCTAACTTAATCTAATAGAGATAATGAATTCTGATTCTTATAATAAAATCAAAACTCGTGTAAGGAATATGTACATCTATCATTCTATCAATAGATGATTTTAAAATTTAGACAGCTAAATTAAAACTCAATTGTGAATGTAAAATAAACCAATTATTCTATTTGTATTAATATATTATGAAATCACAGATCTGGACAATATGTCATACTCTAGTTTAGTTAGTTCACATTTTCTAATAAACAATGCCGGCCCTGGATAGAGCCATAGAGGCCACCAAGACAACTGCCTAGGGCCCCCACCCAGGGAGGACCTCAAATCCCTATAATCTTAAAAGGTATACCATATTAAAAAAACTATTAAACCTTAGATATGCCCATATCATATCCTATTAGTGCTCAACATGAAAAATCACACATGAATTTTATTAAATCTCTCTCAACATACACACACACACACTAATAAACCGTTTTCTATTCCAAATCCCCTAAATTTCCCTTTTCCCAAAATTATCTTCCAAACCTAATTATTGAATGTTTTATATTCATTTTATAACATTTGAAGTTTAAAATAAAATCATGTATAAGATTCAAACAAGCTAAATTTTTTTGTGTGAACATGTATGGAGCCCCAATTCAAAAGTTCGCTTAGGACCCGACTAAAAAAATCAATTTTCAGGGCCGACCCTGCTAATGAAAAAATTATAAAAAAGATTATATTATGAGCAATTTTTATGTGTGATTTGTTTGGAGTCTATGTTTTCTTTCTAAATTTTAGTTTTTATAGAAAAAACATTAATCAATTCATTAAAATATATTTTTAATTTTTTATAAAAAAATAAATTATATAATTTAAAAAAATCAAAACATCCATTTGAAAGAGAAAATGTGGAACATGCACGCGTCATATCATAGGCCACGTATCTTAACAAGTAAGAAATTAAAATAAAAGAAAGAAAAAAGAAAAACTTTGTTTGATATGCATTATAGATAAGTGGGATGTCAAAATCTTTTCCTATTAATGGTACCATGCTTGTGTATGCCTGTGCACCAATGTCAATGAAAAATATCTTCCCAAAGGAGACCCCACGAAGTGTGGTTTCTATAGTATACTAATAATTAATTCTAAAGAAGATGTGACCACCCCCCCCCCCCCCCCCAATATTTGTTTTTCATTCATTCAACAGTTCTTCCAATGCTTTGATTTTTCATTTTCTAACATCCAATTGAAGAATCAAGAGTCCACTTTAAAGTTTTAAACTCCACGTCAGCTTACCCGTTTAGTCGAGTTTTGGTTTTTGCATAAATGGAAAACATCTGATATCCATGCTGCTATAAAACAATAATTAGTCTAATTAAGAAGTTTATTTTTAAAAAAATAAAGAAAATGAACTTATGATAATTAAGTTTTATTAAGTTATTTTATACAAAATCATACTTTTAAACGGATTTTCAAACAACCTCTAAAATTAGAAGATTTTTTTTCAT
Organism: Acorus calamus; assembly: GCA_030737845.1. NCBI lineage: Eukaryota > Viridiplantae > Streptophyta > Magnoliopsida > Acorales > Acoraceae > Acorus > Acorus calamus. The sequence goes on from CM060858.1 coordinate 43,751,437, forward strand.
TATGAAATCGGTGTAATTGTTTGCAGTTATTAGCCACAAGCATTTATTGTAACGATATATATATATTATATTTTTATTAAACAAGTCTATATATTTCATTTGATTATATATTTTATTTTACTTTTATAAAAATATATGCCCCATTATTGATCAGATATATTATTTTTAAAAATCAAAATGTATATACACAAAACATAACATTTTCTTTTTTTAAATTGTAATCAATATTGTTTTTATGGGCCAACTGATTTTGATGAAATGAGTTGACTTAAAAATCAAAATTAGATATTGTTTACAAATTGATTCCTTTTTTAACTATATATTTGGATTGAGACCTACTCATAAATTTTGAGTCACTCTGTCAAAATACTAATAATAAATATGTTGCTTTTCAAATGCCAATTATTTGAGTTGAAGCTATAAAATAAATATTTTTTTGGCTTATCATTTAAAATAAGTACTTATTTCTTATTTGAGTTGAAGCTATAAAATAAATATTTTTTTGGCTTATCATTTAAAATAAGTACTTATTTCTTATTTCAGTTTTTGTTTTAAGTCTTTATTGATGATAAATATTTTTTTTTAATAAGTAAACAATTTGACGCTTATTTAAAAAGTATTTTATTTATTGATTGTTGAAAGATCATTTTGCTTCCAATTTTTTATTTTATAAAAAATGGTGAACTAAATATCAATTAAAAATTCATAAAATGGGCATAAATACCCTTCTATAAGCACCACAAATAAGAATGTATTTTTCTAGTTGAACTAAACAATTTTTCACTTAAAATATTAATACCTATATTATAGGTACTTACAAATCATCACTTAAAATCAACAATTTGCAGAACCAAACGCCTTATAAAGTGGCGTAGTTTAAGAGCAAAGAGAAAGACATTGGAGATTGCTTATTTAGTATATGTAATGAGTTATGTTTATAACCTTAAATGGATAATTCATAGCTAAAAAACTATAGGGCACGTCTAGTCCCACCCACCTTTTTTCTTACCCCACCAATCGACTAAAAAAAACCCAGTGTTTTGTTATCCCCACCGATCCGGCCAGTTCGACCAAATTTAGTCGTCACTTTAGATTTTGGGCGACTGAACTTGATCGTCATTTCAGGTTTTGGACGACTGGATTTGGTCGTCATTTCAGGTTTCGCGCAACCGAACCTGGTCGAACAGGATTTGTAATAAATTTTATAATTTTTTTTTCTTGAAAACATAATCCCACGACATGTATCCTCCTTGAATCTTTCATATCATTTCAAGTCTGAGTTGTAATGTAGGGAGAATAAATCATTATTCTTAAATGTAGAATATAAGAACAATTTTTTTACATAAGTTATAGACAAATTTTAAAAATCAGATATAAAATGTGTTTGTATAAACTGGTACATTTTTTTGTTTTCAAACAAATAATCATCTTAACTACGAATTCAAACGAAGCTTAAAAATGATATATATTTGTCTAATAAGATATTTTTCTATAAAAAATTAAATTAATTGAAAGTATATCTACTTACATTTTTTTCAGTCCCTTAGCTATTGTTTGAATAAAAGAATAAATTTAGAATATGATAGATAAATCCAAAAATTTATTTGTTTACAAAGAATAAATAAATATAGTTCTGAACCATGTTCGACCAATTACGGTCATCCAAAACCTGAAATGACGACCAATTACAGTCGTCCAAAACCTGAAATGGTGACCTAGTCCAGTCGTCCAAAACTCGAAATGACAACCGAATTCGGCCGAACTGAATCGGTGGGAACAGCCAAACACCAGTTTTTTTTATCGGTGGGATAAGAAAAATCTTTGGTGTGGATAGACGTGCCCAAAACTATATTATAAGTCAGTTTGATGTTCTTTCTCATTTTCCTTCTACTATAACATCCATAAAATTGCGTATATTTAATTCATGTATTCAGTTTTTAAACAATCCGGACAAAATTTCTCTTTCCAATGAATTTACAAGAATTAGATATTTTGAAAAAAAAATTCTCTTTTTAGACCAGTGCTATCAAACTATATCTACATATATTCTAAATTGCTACATGAAAATGAAAATGAAAATAAAGATTCAAAATGCGAGTCTGTTCTTGGTCACGTTTAATCGTGATCTAATTGTATTGTTTGAAGGGCTTCCTAAGACATCAATTCTTTATTCTATAAAAATTGTAGGTTTTGCAGCCATACTCCCATTTACAATTAGTCAATTACCATGTTAGCAACATAATACACACTATAAAAAAAACATAAAAATATAACAATTCATATGATCATGTAATATTTTCTAAGAAAATACATAAATAAAGGGGGTTAATACATTTAATTTGTTTTCTGTAATCACATACATTATAATAGCACAATATATACTGTGTTATCATAATATACGCGATTTTATCATAACATACGATGCAATCTTTTAAAAAAAAATTTAAAACAAAAAAATATATTATTATATTTCAGTATATATATATCTTTTTATATAACATTATGTATTTTAATAAAATAATAATAATAAAAATAAATAAATAAATGAGAACTGTGAATGGGCTGCACCGAGTGCACATATAATTTTTCATAAATAAAATTTCATCCCATCATATTAAAGTCAATAATACCATCATTTATTAAAGTCAATAATATCATCATATGGATATATGTATTTTTCATGCCCGATTAATAAAAAATGGAGAGCCACATATGAAATCGGTCCCCCCATCCCCCCCCCCCCCCCCCCCCCTGTCTCCTTCCCCGGACTTCTTTAGATGGGACCGTACACAAAGCCATAGAGCGGACATGCTGTTCGACGGACGCGGTCACGCCGTTATCAAGTAGAGAGAGAGAGAGACCCCACCATCCAACACCATCCCACCTTCCGTCCCTTCTTTCCCTTCCTTTTCTATTCCCCCACAAACCACCTCCACCACAGCCAAGCCCAATCAACCCAAATCTCCTCCTATTGTTTATATATATGTATTTAATATTGTTTGCCCTTCTTTATAAAAGATAGAAGACGGAGCGAAAGAGAGAGGGACAGAGCGGCCTTCCTCTTCGATTCCTCTCTCGGAACAAGAAACCAAAACAGAGCATCTATATATGGTTCTCTACCTCTCTTTTTTTCTTTATTGAAGGTGAAGGGGAGATCCAATTTGTTTGATTTCGACTGACCCATCTGCCAAAACATTCAAAAGATCCAATCTTTGCTAGTTGTTTCTCTATTTAAGGGGAAGGGGAGATCCATTTTGATTGATTTCGACTGACCCACCTCCGAAAACATTCAAAAGATCCAATCTTTGCTAGCTTTCTCTCTCTTTTGAAGGGGAAGGGGAGACCCATTTTGATTGATTTCAACTGACCCATAAAGATCCAATCTCTGCTTGCTCTCTCTCTATTGAAGGGGGAGGAGAGACCCGATTTGATCGATTTCGACTGACCCAAGCCAAAGATCCAATCTTTGCTTGACAATGGGGTTGGATTTCTAGGTGGGCAGATCCAATTTATTGTTCTGTTATTGTTACTAATGGGGGAGGAGAGGAGGATGAGGAGGTTAGGGTTGTGGGTCATGGTGGTCTGGTTGGGGTTGATGGGGTCGACTGTGGTGGCGGGGGATGCGGCGGCGGGGGAGGTCGGGAAACCGGGGAGGAGGAACGCTTATGCGACGATGATGTACATGGGGACGCCGAGGGACTACGAGTTCTACGTGGCGACGCGTGTGATGCTCAGATCGCTGTCTAAGCTCGATGTCGATGCCGATCTCGTCGTCATTGCCTCCAAAGACGTCCCCCTTCGTTGGGTCCAGGCCTTGTAAGTTTAATCTTTTCATATGAAACCATTTTGTTCGTTTTGTTTAATTGGATTTTGAGCTGTGGACCTTGATCTTCTCTTGCAAATATTGGGTTGACTCTTTTTTTGTTTTATTTAATGTGATCTTGATGAACTGACTACGGTTGTAGATTTAGAGTTCATATTTGTGATTTTCTACTTCTGCAATTTTCATTGACATCTGGGGAAGGTGTGGAAAAGGAAATGGATGGTGATTTGAAATTACGATGATGCCCTCAGATCTGATGTAGATTTTTGCAGTTCTTGAGAAGATAGCCATTGATATTCCGTGTGGACCGGTTTGAACTTTTCATTGAATATTGACCCCAAAAAAATAACTCGGTCTTTTGATGTTGTTGAGAGGATTCTTGATGGGGAATAATGGAGGGCAGTTGGTATTTATTTATAGAATAAAATAGTATGCCAGTCAAATTTGAAGGGTGATGTGGTTGAAATTTTTTTTTTTTTTTTGGCGTTTGATTTAGTGAAACATTCATTATGTACATGGGAGACCTTGACCTCAGAAGGTAGAGAGAACTGGTCTTTTCCATGTCTGTGTTCTAACTTCTAAGCATGGTATTTATATGGAGATGACAGTTTCATCATGTTGAACTTGTGCGAGAAATGCATAATTTAGTTAGATGTGTAGTCTCCTTGGTGAAGGATTGATGGAAACTGATATGGCCACGATATGATTATTTAAAACCGTTGCAAATATGTTTGAAGACGAGGTTATGTGCATTATTTTGTAGCTTTTTAAGTTCATCATGTTTTTCATGCTACCTCTGACTCGACCTCATTTGGACAAGCACTTTCGTCTTGTAGTCATTTGGAGAACTTTCTTTCCATGTCTGTTTGATGGTTTTTTTTAAGTTATAACATTGGTCCCATGATGGGAATTTGGTGGCCCATCACTTTTTCAAGCTTTTTGACTGGATTTGAGCTTGCAACTGAATGTTTTGTCAGATTCTGTAGCTAGATTCAATGCACAAGCACAGATGACTATACATCTATGTGGACCTATGTAGTTTACCTCTTAAGCGATACTTATGTCAGATATTCAGCAATTTTAATCTTGTTCATGCAAGATATTTCTTAAGATGACAAAATAATGCAAACATAGCATCCAAATTTTTACCAACATGCGTTTCCTCTAGACTGATTGTACTATTTTGATTGAGAAATGAATGTGTGGAAGATGCGATGAAAATGACTACATGATCATACAACATCAGGATTATCATTAGAAAAATAATTTGTGTGGGAAAAGAAAATTAGATAAAATCTTACACGAATTATAATTTTTGAATTCCATCTAGGCAGAAGAATTGGCATTATATGTTCTCCCTATTTTTTGCATGTACAGTAAAGAGGAAGATGGAGTGAAGGTCGTGAGTGTGGAGAATGTGAAGAATCCATATGAGAAACAAATGAACTTCGACAACAGATTTAAGCTTACTCTAAACAAGCTATATGCCTGGAGTCTGGTGGAGTACGATCGTGTTGTAATGCTGGACTCCGACAATATATTTCTTCAGAAAACTGATGAGCTCTTCCAGTGTGGTCAGTTCTGTGCAGTGTTCATCAATCCTTGCATCTTCCATACCGGACTCTTTGTCCTCCAGGTACTTGCATCATTGCCACTTCATATATGTTACTTTGCGGTCTCTAGATTCTGGCAAAACTTTTACTGATTGAAATTGAAATCATGTGCCTTAGAAGAATTAGACACTTTAATTTCCAAAATTGTAGTTGAATAAGGTGACTGGTTGAAATACTCAGTCTAGGCAGACAAAAAGCTTGTCTTACCTTAATTTACATAAGTTTCTGATGTTTTTTTTTATTGTCCTTTCTTATGTTGGACTCAGCCATCAATGGTAGTATTCAAGAACATGCTTCATGAACTAGAGAGGGGGCGAAAGAATCCTGATGGTGCAGATCAGGGCTTTCTGACGAGCTATTTCTCAGACTTGCTTGATCGCCCATTGTTCCACCCGCCCCTCAATAGCTCCAAGCTTGATGGCACCTACCGCCTTCCTTTAGGCTACCAGATGGATGCCTCGTATTACTGTAAGTGGTCGTCATTGATTTTTATTTTTATTTTCATTTGTAATGCATGTTAAGATGCACCTCAACGAACTCCACTCATCTTATTTATAACAACCATGTGTATTTCTCTTTTCAGACCTCCAGCTTAAATGGAGAATACCCTGCGGGCCTAACAGTGTGATCACATTTCCAAGTGCCCCATGGATGAAACCTTGGTATTGGTGGTCGTGGCCTGTCCTCCCATTGGGCCTCTCATGGCATGAGCGACGTCGTAATACCATTGGGTACGTGTATTGTGCTTCAATTTCTTTTGCAGTTGTTTTGATGTGTAGAGAACATGTTAGAGTCGTAGTCACAAAGTTTATGTACAATAGGGTTCCATTCAGCATGATACATGTATATTTGTATATCATATGGGTATAGTAAAAGTAAAGAGAAAACTAGCTATTTTTATGCATTCTAAACATTGTATATATGAAACACATGCAAAAACTTCTATGTTGTGTGTGAAAGCGACTAGACAAATAAGATTAGCTATTTGAATTACAAAGAATGTGATAAATCATTTAAACTAAATAAATATATGGATTATGAAGGTACTAAATGCAAAGTTCGATAAATAGAAGTATGTGCGACAGATAGATATGGGAGGAATCCAACCAGAATATTTTTTTCAATCATTCGAAAAAGTTCAGAGTAGTTAGTATGGTTAGGGTAAATGACTGAATTGCTATATATATTAAATGAGCCTATTGTTTGAATAAATTACCCTAATCCGATATTCTTCTTTCGACCTTTTGATTTCACAGGTATGGATCAGAGGTGCCAGTGGTGTTAATCCAGGCTGTAATGTACCTGGCTATCATGGCAATGACCCGTCTGGCCCGACCCAACCTGTCAAAGCTATGCTATAACCGCCACCCTGAGAAGAGCCTCATGTTCCTACGCACCATGCTCAAGATGGCAGCTGTCTGGTCCATCCTTGCAGCCTACGTGGTTCCATTGTTCCTTATCCCTCTTACGGTGCACCCAATTCTTGGATGGTCCCTCTATCTGCTTGGCTCAGCCTCTCTCTCCTCCATCGTGATCAACGCATTCCTCCTCCCACCGCTCGCCATACTTACTCCTTGGCTTGGAATCATCGGAGCGCTTGCAGTGATGGTGAATCCATGGTATTCGAATGGTGTTGTTCGTGCTCTTTCAGTGTTTGCGTATGGCTTTTGCAGTGCTCCCTTTTTGTGGGGGTCGCTTGTGAAAGTAACATCATCTTTGCATGTCTTCCTGGAGAGGGAGGCATTCTTTCCAAGATTAGGGGAGTCTCCTCAACCACCGGAGTTCACGAAACTCTATTGAGGTGAAGATTGATTTTGATTTTCTTGGGGAGGGGGGTTGGTCTTCCTGTGTCTGATCTATGTATCCTCTCATTGCTTCTTGTTTACATTCTGATACCAACACAAAACAGGCAAAAAAGACCACCATATGATTGTCTTTTGAACTATAGTCTGGTTTGGGTGAAATCAGAAACAACTCTACTTTTGGGAAAGAGAGATTATGCAGGCAGCAGTCATATTTGGGATCCTGGCATTGAAAAGGAGAGCAAAAATTCTATATTAACTTGATGGGGATCTCTCCCATATGAAAATATACTTGTGAGCTTTTAAGTTTGTGGAGGAAGGGACTACTAATTGTTTGTATGAAACTTTTATTTTACTCTTTTAGTGTTATAAAAGTTAATTTTTAGCATGGTCAGTTCCTGCAATCTCTTTTCAGTTATCATTAGTTTTTGACAAGATTGAACACGTTGCAGGATCATTATGAATTGGGGTTTATCACTGGCTAGAATTCATTCATCTTGACAAATTAACATTTGCAAGAACAAATCATCTTGGATGAATGATGTGAGATATATAAGCATTTAAGCAGAACAAGCAATTGAGAAACTTCAAATTACATGTGATCACAAGTTTTCAATCATTGTTTTGTGTTCGAAGGATATTCATCAAATCTGGACCACTCCACCCAATTCCAGTCAGTTCCAGAAACCAGAAACATCAACCTGAAAAGATATACATTTTTGGCCTCGAGAGACTCTTGATCATGGTACATTGGCCTGATATGAGATGATATAAAGCCATATCAAATCAACATAAGATGACAAATAGAAGAGGGAATGGAAAGAAAGGCACATATCACAAAGAGTTATTTCATTCTGATTTGTTGTTTTTTCAAAATTCATTTACATATTATGTACAGTTAATTTGAAAAGATCACCACTCATGAGTGAATTTCATGATGGCCTATTTTCAGGTCTCAATGTTTTCTTCAGGGACAAAATCGAAGTCTTGGCGGGAGGCCGAAATGAGTTTTTCACGAAGTGCTGACTGCTTGGGGAGGACGAGTTCGGTTCCATGACCTAGTGTACTAAAATATCTCTCCAGAACCATCTGAATTATTAACAAAGAAAATAATGAAAAGAGAAATGAGTGAAGTAATATATATATAAAAAAATGATAGGAGTACACACACATGAAGATGCAGAAATTGATTCATACAATGGCAGCGTAGGCATCAATCCTTCCTTGTCGAGCAGACCTTTTGAGGCCCCTGAAACAACACATGAAAATTGAGTACACAAAATGGTGCAGCCTTGGCATGTACAATGGAGTTCAATGATCTTAAATTATGCTAGTTACAGTAGTGTTTTATCGAAATAAAAGAAGCTGTAATGAATTCAGAATTAGAGAAAATATAAGTTCATAAAACAATTTCAAGTAATGGCAGCTTAGGGTTCCAACTAGTTGAGTTCACATTGATGTCCGCCACCTTCAGAATAAAAACTGTATAAAGCTGATACTCTATTAATTAATCAAGAAAAGGTCGAAGAGAATGTCTATCATCCACTATTTGTCAGAATCAAGAGAAAAGGTCTCCATATAAATCATCAAACCCAACAATGTCAACCATCCACTATTCGTCGGGATCAAAAAGGTCCAAAAGAAAATCCAACATCAACTATAGTTTGAACAAGAAAATTAACCTCTTCCACCTGATTGTCGAAGAGAAGTCTCAAGCATAAATGGGATTTTGGAAGTATTCAAATCTACTCACCCAACATTACCCTAAAAGTTGTTATCAATTTTCTTCCAAGTTCACCCAATTAACTCCAAATCCTTCAAGAACTTAGTTAACAACATCTCTAATAGCCCGTTAGAAAAAACATATATTACAACATCTCTTATTACCCATTTCTATTCACTGCATGGAATGGAAAACCAATATTGCATACCCACTATGAGCTGCATGTTATAATTTCTGTAGAAACTCATACAAAAGATCATTTCCAACAACTGCAGCTAGCTTGGGCATCTGAGAAGATGTGCATCCATGTCAGCAGCCTTGATGACAGAAGCCTAAGAGCATTGGTTGTTCCTTTCCTGTTCTCAGACATGGATGAATTATTTTTTCAGCAATTAGGCATTAGGAACTTATAAGTGATTCCCATTACATATTTTTGAGACCTGGAATTTTAAGGATACAACTTCCCCATTCAGACAAAATTGAAAGAACCATTTCTACAAAATCAAGCATAACTTATTGATCCATGAACGCTCCATTTATCATCTTCAACTCCACCATAAGTAATAATGGCACAATAAGTCATCATTTATGACATTTTCCTCCGTGGCTAATAAAATCCATATGAAATGGAAATATACTCAAAAACATGAAATGAGCAGATACCATTTGGTCAATTAACTACCAGTCCAACAACCTGACTGTCCCACTGCTAGTCTCCTGATGTGTATGCCTCATGAAAGCAATCTTTTTTTTTTGCCCCATTTGATTAAGTAGAAGATAATGCCCAAAACAGATACAAAGACTTTAAGTAAAGCAAAGGAAAACATTCCACTAGCCCTACGGTAGAAGAGAGATCTACTAGGGAAGCAGGTAGGTCATAAAATAAAAGGAACTACTCCTGAATGACTCACCCCCTACCCCCAAAATAAATAAATATATAAATAAAAAGCACTGCCGAACACGCTGTACGCAGAATCTTCCCCAATCTTGAATGAAACGGATTATCATCTCCCAGATGTTCACAGCATATGGAGCCTTGAATATGACCTGATTCCACGTAAGCCAAATAGACCAAACCACAAGGGACACAATGATTGTGTAATTTTTGTCTTGGTACTCCTGTCCCCTTCTCTTTTCGTGTCTTTCCAGCCTCCCCAGTGTCAGAAAATCTGAACACATATCTATGGCCGAGCATTGCCAACCCTGCACACATCAGACCAACGGGCACAACACCATAAGATGCTCCATAGTTTCTGCCTCTGAATTGCAGAACACGCATGAAATATTCAAACCCGGAACCCAGCTCTATAGGACTTTGTTAGGATTTTGTTCAAGTACATAGTCCACAAGAAGGCCTTGACATGATCATGAAAGCTATCTTAGGTGCAGTGAGCTCAACATGCCTTATACACCACCTGGTGCTATCGATTCCTCATATTAACAACACTGATAACTGTTCTAAGCTCTACACGTGCAATTCTATAGGTATGCACATGATATTTCAGTTATGATACCAGGATCATTCATTCAGAGTGCTGAACTAGTATTAAAAAGCTCTCATACCCCCAAAGATACTCCTAGAAGATCTTTCATATTCTAGATCAAAAGCAAACCCATGATATTGCTAAACAAACGCATCTTCTGAACCAAGCTTCTATAGTGTCATTATAAGGCAGATGCGATAAATCAAGCACAAACTAACCTCACAAAATCATGAACTAGAACACAATTATAAAACATACAAATAACAAAGGTCAAGTAAAGAAAATCACAGATCTATCATATAATCAAGGGCCTCTATCGATGTCCCATGCTCATCCTGCAAGTACACTCTCAATCCCCTGCATCATTCAAAAAACAAACAGAATTAACATTAACACAGTGCACAAAACAAACAAATTGTCTCAAAAAATATTAAATTCGAATTCAACAATATGAATCTGAATTAGCAGAAGACAATGCCAAACAATACCTCTCCGCAGCTTGAACGGCGAGCCTCCCGGCGATGCTGCGGACTTTGTTAGACTGTGGCGTCTCCTTTCCATCGCGAGATCTTGGGAGTCCTATTATAAACTCATCGACCTCCTGAGGTTTGAAAAAGAAAAGACAAACTGAGACAAATCAACAACATGTGAGATATATATATATATATATAGAGAGAGAGAGAGACCTGTCGATCAGCGATGTCCAAGAGACGGAGCTCGAGCTTCTGCCCCCGCAAGTCCAACACCTGAATCCATTGCAGATTAGAAGCCAAAGCAAATTCGATTCGGGTCAGAGAGAGATAGAGAGAGAGAGAGAAACGGTGAGGGGACGAGAGACGAAGCCCTTTCCGAGGGCGAGACCGGTGCGAGAGGCCCCCAAATCGACGGCGAGGCTGAAGCCACTTCTCCAAGAGGGGTCGTTCTTCCGACGGAGGGCGTTCGGGGGGAGGAGTTGTCGGAGGTCATTCTCTGGAGACGGTGGTTCATTAGAGCTAACCCTAACCCCGGCAATGAAGTGTCTCGGACGATGAGGAGGAGGAGAATAGGAGGGGAGAGTGAGCGCAGGAATACTGAGCAGCGTCATCAGTCTTCTACAGAACTCTAGACAGAGAATTGTAAGAATAAGTGAGGCTTACGTTTAGTATAAAAAATAATAAGAGAAAAATATTTATAATTATTTTGATTTTAAAATAAAAATAAACATAATTTGTTTCACTAAAAAAAACTTTGAGTGACATTTATCTTTATTTTTTATTACAAATGATTAAAATTTATAGATTTTTTATTTTTTAAAATTAGAATAATTTATCTTCAAAATTTTAACTATTTATCAAATTAGCCTTGAATTTGTTTACATGCCCCGTTCAATGTATGCAAATTTCAGTATATATTGAAATTTATTTGACTTGCACGACCCCATGTTCTTTAAAAAAGTTTTCACAAAAGTCATGCATATTTGCACGCCTCTTATATTCATTTTAAATCCACAGTTTATCATGCACCCGCGAGAGAAGACAAATAGGAAGAGGATGAGATGGTCGAACAGGAGCGACAGAGCGAGGAGGTAATCCGGTGAGAAAAAATTATGTTACGAGGATGTGTAAATTGAGTAGGCATAATGACATGTAAACAAATTCATTTAAATCGGAGGGACGTGAAGGAGTGTAAATATGAGTGAGGGGTGTTTATATTTTGGAAAAGGACGTGGTTATACTTTATCATTTTTACAGTTTAAACAATAATCTTATAATCTTATTAGAAATCTAGTTAATCATATTGTAACATTTTTCTTTTATAGCCTAAAACTCATATCTCACATATTTAAGACCGTAAACAGACCTCTTATATGTATCTTTCTAATTATTTTAGTTCGAGTCTAATTGGGTCCGGTTATATGTTGGGCTTCCTTCGGATAGACATTGTAGAATATCAGATTTCCTCTCGTAAGACGGTAAGAGGCTACCATGTAGACGATAAGAGTCTATTAAAAAAATGAACATAATTTTTTATACTACCTACTGACATTATCTCATTGACTGGTACAGGGAATTCCTGTTTCTTTGACACAGAAAATTTTGATCTCACATTATAGAGTGGGTGAAATGCTTGTCAAGCCCACCATAGAATCTCCTGGTGGCCCAAGCAGGATCCCACATTGTGATGACAATTACTGTTGGGCAGCTTGGACAATAGATCTAACAACTTTACATTGTCAAATTAAGCCATTAAGGGCAAGTTTGTTAACTATTAAGCAAAAAATAATTTTCATCCTTTTTAGGAATCCATTCGTAGATTCTACGAATGAAAAAAATCATAAGAATGAAAGATTTTAAAAACTATTATCTAAGGATTATCGTATTGAAAAATGTTAGGGAGAGTGAATTTTGTGATCGCTTTTGTTTTGTTGTTCCATTATGTTTTAAAATTATTTTTAAATATATATAGTTATCTAGTGAAACATATACTCAATTAATTAAATACTAATTTGTTCATATTTTTACTAATTTAATATATACTTAAGTAGATAATGTACTCTTACAATATTTACATAGTCTAAATGATGGTAACAAAAGTAGTAGCACAGAGTCCAAACCAAACTCCATATATTAGAACATCTCCAACCTACTCCCTAAAACCCCCTCCCCCAAATTTTTTTTAAAAAATTGATGACCTTATCGGATAGAGGGAGTGCTAGCTGGCTAACCCCAAGCGGCCAAGCTTGGTTTGCCGCCTCCATCAATTTTTAGATAAAATTTTTAAAACCTCTCCAACCCACTCCCCAAATGCTTTTCAAAGAAAGAAAAATTAACTTTGAGCCCCCTACCAATAGGAGCCAAAATTTTCTCTAAATGTAGAGACATGACATTAATGTGTTTCCTGTGCAACTAGTTTGACCTTAAAAAAAATGTTAAAAATTAAATCATTCTAAGTATTTCTGTCATTTTGCATTGATTGGAGAAAGATTGGGAGGGAGAATTGGAGAACCAACTGAAAGAATACGAAGAAGAGAATTATTATAGAGAGTATTGAGGAGGGTTGGAGAATTAAAAAGTGAACTAAATTGAAACTTGCAACACATTACCTTGCAAAGGAGGGTATGCAGGAGGATACACGTGCATGCATCTTCATGTGAGACTTACCATACTCATGACTCATAATATAAAATCAGTACTGACTATACCATATTCCAATAGCTCATAATAACGCTGTTAAGAGAATCAGTCAAATTTCTGGTCTCATCCCCTGAACTTGAAAACTATACAAGCAAAACTTCAATACAAGTTTCAGCTTAGGAAGTTGTTCAAGGCGCCTAGAGAGATTCTGTCATGAAAAAAATTAGTACCAGACGGATTTTTTGTATTTCAACTTGGTGAGTACCAGCAAAAGGTAAGAACTAAGCTACAAAGGTAGTCTGATAGGTAAGATAAACCCCACATTCTGATAGAAAGATAAACCCCACCACTGAGAATACTTACACTTCAAACCAATGATGTATCTTGATCAACCACTTCAGTCACCAAGTCAGGCTCTTTGAGGTCCAATGCATACTCATCCACATGCAGTGCAGCCGTCTCTGCATTTGTTGCAGGTTCTTCCAATTTGGCCTCAAGTCCTGGAAACACAATATCCCACATTTGGTCAAGTCCATATTCAGGGACAGGAACCATGTCCGATGCAGGCACCTCCAACTCAGTATTACGTTCCAGCAAAGCAATAGTCTCCGTAAAGGCAAGTTCATTCTCGGTAGCAGAAACCACGTCCGATGCAGGCATCTCCACATTTGTTACAGGCCCTTCCACTTTGATGTTGCTCTCCGTGACAGCTGGTTCATTGGAAGAGGCATGAACAAGATCCACAGTCTTAGAAACATCATCAGGTTTTGTTTCAGTATTCTCCCACACCATATTAACTTCTGCTGCTGAGTCCTCTGGGAGAGTACCCTCTAATTGAGTTTTCGTTTGATCTTGTTGAGATTGAGCCCCCAAAATACTCTCTTGAGTTTGTCCATGATCTTGTTGTGCTTGGGGCTCCGAAACACCTATTTGCGGAACATACACCTGCTGCATCATTTCCTGGCTTTGAAGCCCATAAAAGATTGGCTGTTGATGCGAGGCGTGCGGGACATAAGCCGGGGGAAGCTGGTTAGGAGGCAAGTAATGGCTCATTTGCCCGTAGACAAGCCCTTGCCCTTCATGACGCTTGACATTAGAAGCATGCTTCTTGCCAGCCAGGTGGGATTCAAACACCTGAAGGGACTCACACAACACATTACAAAGAGTGCAGATCCTGTGAGGCTCCTTGGGTCGCTCGGGCGGCATTGGCCTGCTCGCTCCCATTGGTCCCCTAAAGCGCTTCCCACCCCTACCAACCGTCATCATCATCTGCCGCTTCATTGGGAAGCTTTTCCTGTCATACCCATCATTCCTTGGTGGCCTTATTGAATTCTTCTGCCGCTGTTGAGGAAAATCTGCCTGTATGGGCTCAAGCTGTGCGGTGGCTGCCTCTGTTTCCTGCTGATTCGGAGGATTGTTTTCATCAGCTGCAACTGCAACTGGCAAATTGTCTGCTATTGGGAGGGCACAGTTCTCTGCATTCTCACCAACCCCTGCTTGAGCTACTGGTGGCTCTGAGGGGGGCTGCTGTTCAGTGGAACTAGTGACAGCAGTATTGGTGGCAGCAGAAATGGTAGTTGGGGTGGCAGAATTTACTGTGGGACTCGGGGCAGCAGTGATGGCACTAATGGGGGCATATCTTGCCTGAGATTCAACTATAAGCCTCTGGTGCTTCTGTATCTCTTCAAATCTCTGCAAATTTTTCTTGTGCCGTTTCCCATTCTTGTGCTGATCAAGAATTTCCAAGCTGTTGCAATCAACCTTGCATATATCGCATTGGGCAACCACGGGAGGTTGTCGGATTGGCATAGGTGGGATTGAAGCGTGTGTCTGAGCTGGTGCATATGATGGTTCAGCATAAGGTACAGCTGCTGGATAGGGTGATGGGACCTCAGGATGAGATTGAGGGAATCGCCTGCCACCACCCCTACCCATGCGCCCCCCACGTCCCCTCCCTCTAGAGGAGGGAGAGATCACACTATTTGGCTGAGAATGGTGATGACCAAAATTACCTCTCCCACCCCCACCCCTGAATGGCCCACCACCCCTCTTACCTCGGCCCCTGGACTGTGATTGTGATCTCCCTACCTGCAGAGTAACACATTATAAAAGGTTCAAGGAATTTTAAAGATCGGACGATAAGGTAATTTTGTTCATGCACCAGTTCTCAAGACCCTGAAACAAATTAAAAGAACCTTCAAAATATAGGCTTCTAATATTACTGAGAATAAAGTTAATCAAAATAGTAGATCTGGTAGAAAATACACTCTTGAGAACCCGTAGCATTATTTCCCATCATCACAAAATATTTCAAGTAAACTAAGGTTTTAGTGCATCAGCAAACAGGAATTCTTGTAGAACAGTCCCAAGAGATAACTTTAAAGCACCCCACAATGATTGAGAATCGCATCTCATTCATGCAAGTTTTACAAGATATGCAAGAACAGTCTCTATGCATCAGTGCTGACTAAAATGCATTGCAATGTGTTGAACAATGTTTCAATATCATAGATCAGATCAAACTTAGCTTTTCAAATTTTAATATCCACTGAAATTTTCTTAATCCTATACGATATCTATAATGGCATGTTTGGTTGGAGAATAAAGGGAGGAATAACCAGGGATAATGTGTAATAAAAGGTTGTTTGGATAACTGAAATAAATGAGCATTTGTATGTCAGAATAAACTGATATAAAGTGGTATATGGATTCCAACCAACCCCTGGAATTAAGTTATTCCAGGTTATTCAACCCAAAAGAATATGTGGGTCCACTATCAAATCAACTGTCACCACTTCTTATAAATCAACTTCAAATCAACTATTATCATTTTTTCACCTTTTATAAATTCTTATCCACACCTTATTCACATTTACCCAAACAACAAAATTTTTAATATTATGTTTTCCATCGAGAATAATTCAAAACACAATCAAACACAAAATCATTTTATCCTTATTTATACTAGAATAGTCATAAACCTCATAATAACTTAATTCTCTATCCAAACGGGGGCTAAAAATTTAAGAAATAATAATGTACAGTTCATGAATATAGGGTCAAATTTACAAAATTTGCAATTTAAACATAAAACACTGATAGAAAGCCCTACATGTCGGTGGCAAACGAGTTAGGGACACCCTCGTACTAATGGGAGGTCATGACTTTGAGGCGTAAGGAGATTACTAAGTTTGTGTATGGCCAAGTGACACAGGTGAAATTATGGATTTGGGCCCAGAAACCCTTTATGTCACCCAATAGGCCCTTGTGTACAAAAAAGAAAGAAAGATTGAAGGATATACTAATGGAAAAATAAATAACCAAAGAAAAATTGAAGGATCTATTAAAGCACACTTTTTTTAATTAAGGATTGGAGCTTCATAATAAAACATGTTGCCCCTCAAACAAAAAAAGACAAGGAATTTCCAAAAAGAAAGGAAAGCAAAAAGGTAGGAAATCCCCCTAATCATGGAAGGCACGAAAATCAAATTTGCAGAAGATATGCCGCTGTCATCTTCTACATAGATCAATGAACAGTTGGCGCGAAAGGCGAGGCGACGGGTTTGACAAACGTACCACTAACGTGGCGGGTTCATTGCACAGTCAACTAGACCTTTTCACGTGGTATCATTTCTTGAAAGTGATGACAGGTAACATCATCAGATCAGGTCAGATCGCTTTAAGAGTCTTCGCGACCACGCCAGTCAATCACGAGCAGGGGCACCCAGCTCGCTGGTCTCGGTCAAGGTACCTATACTCGCTAATCGCAGATCTGCCTATTCAAATAATGCAGATCTTCGTGAAGAGTAAGGACGAGAACAAGGAAGATCAAGAATAACAAAAAATCCTTAAAAAATTCACTTCAGCCCATCCCAAATGAGTCTCATGAGTAGTTAAATCATGATCCTTCTCCAATGAGCAGGATGGTCCAAGCTTGGAGAAATCCCCTAATATCCGCCAATCATTCTCAAACTAGATTCTACTCCTTTGACATATACGTTTGTTCTAGCACGTCAAATAACCCGACTGAAGGATGATCCTGTTAAACTTAGCCTTTTTACTACGACTACCTCCTTATGCTCTTCTCCGAAAGCATTCCCACATGTCTTCGATATTCATAAAATTACAACCCCAATAGCCATCCAGTGACAAGTGGTGGACAGGCAGGGGGTTTCATTTTGGCATGATGTATGGATTGGGGACTCTTCCTTAAAACAGGTATGGAGTTTGCTTAGTGAGGCAATCAGCGTGGATGGTAGATTTGCATCCATAATGACTCCCGGTCAACTACAAATCTCCATAACCACTGGCCAAGAGAGCTTGTTCATATTAAAGAGGTTTAGGATACTCATTCCCCATACTCCAATAAGTCAAAAAGGGGCCTTTTCCGTGCTTTCTTTCTATTTCCTGAGAAGGGACCAGATTTTTATTAGATGAAAAATAAAGTATACTAAATCTACTATATCCTACATTGAATGGCAAAATACATCATGCTGACCAGCTCCTCACACATTTTAAGCCTCCATTACAATATAAGGGGCATTGGTAGTGCTATGTCCAAACATCATTTGAATGTTAAAGACCGAAGAACCTCAACCTTCGGGAAGGCAATTGGTAAAAACCCATTTTCTGACGAATTTGAAGATTGACAAAAGGATTTCAGACAGGTCCTGTTTTGATGCATTCTTGATATTATCCATCCAAGGGGTAACCAACCTTATTTCATTTAGGTCCCCTTTGATAACGGGTTACGAGTACGATATTGAAATACCCATGAACCTAACCTATTTTTATCTTTGGAACCTTAATTAGTTAGTCACATTATATAAACCACTTTTATCTTTGGCTGGCCTTTAGTATAATTTGTACATCTTTTTTGAATACCAATTTCCCATGTGGTAATATAAATGGGAGAGGCGAGAGGAATTGATGCACCAATTTTTCATTAACATTATGTAAGGGTAATTATTTTATCTATACCATTGGATGAAAAATGGTATAACTCCTAATCCATCTCTCAAATGGACTACTTAATTACTGCCTAAGAATAAAAATGGTATTCTGATAATAACGATATTTCGATATCTTTGTGGTCAAATGGTATTAAATTAACATTTTAGTTTTATATCATGATTATGCCAGTCAATATATCACTACCAAAGGATGCCTTAGATGACCAAGGTGTGATTTTGTTTAAATTAAATCAGCCCAAACAAGCACTAAAAAGGAGATAAGTTAAACATTACAATCAATTGCATGCCCCAACACAACCTGATGAAACCCTATCTGTACAGAATATGTCGGTTAGGATTTGTTCTCAGATTTATATAAGCATATTGATTATTATTGTAAGAGAAAAAAGCAATGCAAGGATATAAATGTCGACTTCTAATGCTTTTAGACCTTCCCAAGTGTAAGTCTTGCTGAAATGGTAGAAAACTCTCATGAGCTATCCTAGGGAACAATCTGGACTTCTTCTCACCAATTGATGACAGGCATATTAGAATGCAGGTGGAGTAGAAGTTCACCAAGAGGCAAGTCTGAGCTCATAGGCCCCTAGCCTGGTCAAGCATATTGATAAACAACTATCACATTGAAAATGCATGCATAATTAATCTTATGTCAACCACCATAGATAAGTTCAAGAATCAAAGACAAAATTCTGGCGGATTTAGTAACAGACATTTGTCATATGTGCCCTCCATGTTTATCTTGAGTAATGTTGACGAAATCTTTCAATGGAAAAAATCATAGAATTTAGAAATCATGTGTGCCAAAAAAAGATCTATAAATGGAAAAAATTATGAGGGTGGAAACTAATAAAAAAGTGACAACATAGAAGGGAAAAAAAACTAATGGCAAACAATTTACAGCATCTTTTGTGTGTGTGTACTGTGTGTATAAACGTAATTATAATGTAAAGCATATCAAAGAACATACTCCAAATAGATTTCTATAGACAATTCTTGGAAAATTATATGGCCATCGACGTTTAATACCCAGCTCGAACTCAATTAGACAGAGTAGAGAGACATTTTTTTGGTTGTATGTGTTCTTTATGTTTTTCTAGAAAGTTGGGCCCAAAGCTCTAGAACTCTTGGTTGCAAATGCAATATGACTTGTCAACCAGTTGAGCTATAGGGTTTCATCTTTCAGTCTGTCTTCTTTTCGAAGTTTCTTTGTCTAGCCTGATCAACCTTTAGGGAAACTAGAACTGTTAAATTTACCTGCATCACGTTTTTGAATTGTCCTGTCTTGATCGATGTCTGATCTTGCAAATGAGCAAAACTCCTTATCAGAATCATACCAGTGAGATTCCAAACTGCGAATGATAAGCAGAGTGATAATCCATATCAAAATAATCCGCATGTTTTAGCTAAGGCATTGAATGGCAATCCCAAAAGTATACTGATGTTTCATCTTGCTTATCAGTGGCGATCTTGAATGAACCACATCTTAACAGCATTCAATCGATTCGAAGCTCGATGTATTTCGAATTTCGAGTCGATAGAGAATACTTTTCTAACTGAACTTCTTCAATATCCAAGATGACCATCTTCAATAATTATATCACGTTCAAATACTCATAATTTGGACTGGGCGTTGGTTTGCCATGCCTGGATTTGGTTAATTGTCCTCAAAATATTCATTTAGAGCAATAGTGGCTCAATCAATTTCCCATATTGGTTGACATCTCAATTTCCTGGCCAAGTCAATTTTTACATTGAAGACCAGATCAAGAGTCAAAAAAAGAGTTTTGAACATTGCATTGAAGTTAATCCATAGCACATTGAAGAAGATGGATTATCCCATTCAGGCTTCCCTTATAATGGGCACTCCTGAGGTTGTCCATTGCCCTATGTAAAACTAAAGAAGACTTCAGAAGAGAAAGGAACCAACCAATGTTTCCCATCAAGCGCTGTCATTGAGTTGACCTCTATTCATGATAATTTGGAGATTATGAACCAGCAAGTGATCTAGCCTGCAAGAAAGGCCAAGATAAACCCCTTTGTGGTGTCCACCTAGGTCCAAAACGAGATAATATGTTGAAGATAGATGACCTTCCCAAGGGTAGCCTTAGTAACTCCGAGAAAAAGGAATGGAAGAGATAAATGTACGCAAAAAATATTAACCATAAGGAAAAAATTCTTTAAACTAGTTATATTAAAAAGAAAGATATTTAATATTTAGTAGTTCTTTGTCCGGTATTTTAAACCATATCAGGCACATGTAGCACTTTAACAAAAATGCGTTGCTCATTTGCTTGATATGGTTATATGACGTACATCCAGTAACAGCATGTGAATTCTTATGTTGGAATCACAAAGCTCAGACAAAGATGATATATCCAATCAGATGGATCACTGATGGGCCGCATATTCCATAATTGCATGTACCAGATATACAATCATCTATGCAAGCTGTCTCTACTAGATAGGCAGCATAAAACCAAATAGAAGCAAGTTCCTTGGAACAATCAGGAATCCCATTCATGTGGCAAGAACCCCATCCAGAGTGTTTTTAAAAAATACATATGGGGAACTCAGTGAAAGCTCAAAATGAGAGAGCTAAAAAATGCCGCAGAGGTGAGAACAAATTAAGTATAAAAATACATCTGTGTGAATCCCACAAGATGAATTAACAGGAAGATGGCCATGGGTAGACAAAAAGCATCATCAGCTGAATAACAAAGGTAATTTTTTATATGGGATAACTCAAAGCAGAATAGGGAAAAAAGAAACTAGTAACTTTCAATTTAAAATAAATAATACATTCACTCAAACTCAATGTATCACAGCACTTCAGAGAAGTGAAGTTTTTGATTCGTCATTGTGGATCCCTAAAGTGCGTTCCTTCCAAGTTTTCAACCAAAAGCCCAAAATTCCCAACCCCTTAGCCTGGAGATGGCTTACTTATAAGAGAGACTGTCTAGAGAATGAATATGGTACAAATCATAGAGAGAGAGAGAGAGAGAGAGAGAGAGAGAGAGATTAATGTGCAAGGTTAAACTAATCTGATGGACAACAAATAGCAATCTAGTTAAAGTAAGAGTATGCAAAACTCTGAGAAATTGGACCAAAAGGATTCGTGAAAGCATATTTAACAATGCACATAGAATGGGAATTTAATCCTATTAAAATTCATGAAATACTTACAAATTTACTAAGAATATCCTTTATATGTGAAAAATTCAAGATAGCATAAATAACATCAAATCGTGTTATTTATGCCGGGTGTGAATCAAAAGGCAAAACAACAATGAGACATCTCTATTAGCTAGCTTGATGAGCACGTTACACAACACAAAATTGTAAAACCATCTAATCAGTTATCAAATATGTAGAGTTTGTCAAATTTTATAAGTTGGATGATACAAGAGTCTTTCAAAAATACAATAAATACCTTGGATTCAAGCATTTAATGCACCAATGCATGAGTTCAGAGAGCAAAAACCACATCACATTTAAATTACACTAAAAAATTTAATATTTCTACTTAGCTAATGCAAACAAGTAAGCAATTAGAACCCAAAGTGAAACAACATACAAATTTCAAACATTTAAAAAATAAATCCTAACATATTTCAATTAATGTCATATTTGTAAATTAAACCCCGGTTAGTGCTCCGGCTAACAGGACAAATCTCTGGTTTCATGACAGTATCCAGACTCTCTCCTCCCAGCATCCTACTATTTACGAGTCTGCTCTGTGTGATTGATTTTGAACTTTTTATTCATAAATAAATTCCCATATTTAATCCTATGGTAGAACATACAAAGAAGAATCACTTTTCGAAGACCAAATAAATAACATCCATATCTCAAAAATAAATAATTCCACACATTTCAACATACAGATAAGAATCACATTCAGAAAACCAAACAACAAACATCAACGATTTCAATCAGACAAAAAACCCTAATCACCAAGAGAGAAAAAAAAACACAGGGACCAGAAGCGGTTACCGATGGACGGACACTGACGCTGGGCGGTGCCACGGGGCGGTGCGCCGCAGCCGCGCCGCCCCACTGCCGCCCATTCACCCCGGCCGCGGCCCGCTCCGCGGCGTCCATGGAGCCCGCAAACTGCGTCAGCTGCGAAAGTGCCTCAACCGCCGCAGCCGCGGCGGGGTTCAGCCCCGGCGGCGCCCGGTAAGACCCCTCCCCCTGATGCGGCGGCTCCTCCGTCGTCGTCGCCGGGGGTGGGGGCGGCGCGTATTGGGGGGCGTAATAGGAGTCATAGTAGGCGGGGTTGGGGTCCTGTTGTGGGGTCTGATAGTATTGTTGTTGGTACTGCTGTTGGTAGTAGGAGGCGTAGTAGGCATCGTAGGCTTGGGCGTAGGAGGGATCGTAATTGTAAGCCTGTTGTGGTTGTGGTTGTGGTTGTGGTTGTGGTTGTTGTTGTTGATGTTCTTGGTGATATTGTTGGAGCTGGTGTTGTTGTTGATGGTTTTCTGTGGAGAGATCCATCGTTTTGGAAGGATTTGTTTGTTTGATTGTTTGATCGATTTTGGGGAGAGAGAAGGATCTCGGAAAATGGGGGAAGAAGAGAGGGCGATGAAATGTGGCTTTTCTTGCTGCGTTAAATTGTTAGTCCTGCTAAATGCACCCCTCATCTTACTCTGCACACCGTGTTTATTCACACCCCCGCTTAAATAACTTGGGTTCTGTACATATCCCATCGACTGGGCTGGTGTCTATATAATATATATACGTAAGCATCTTATTTGTCTAACCTATTTCAAAACCAACAAGTTTTAGATTTGTTTCTGTTGACTGGGCTAGTGTCTAACTCATTTCAAATAGTACATGCATACAAAGAATGTCAATAATTAATTTATTTATTTCAGAATGTGAGTTTCTACTTAATAGATTCAATGTAATGCACATTTATATGTGTGTGTATATATTTATTTTAGATGTAATGTCAAAGTGCACATTTCTATATATATAACTCTAGATGAATTAATACTTTAAATGTCTACAAATTTATATATGTTTGACATCCGATTTGTCTACTATTAATATTATGTTTTATCGGCATTATATTTGTCGAAGAATTCAAATATGATATACATCATACATGTCTTAACCTCTTCCAGTGCCTACAAATTGTTTCTATATGTTGGGTTTTTCATATTTGTCAACGATTTGGTGTCTGCGTGTCTGGTCAATAGGAGGTGTGCATAGTAATGAATATAAATGGATTTTTTTTTTTTATCATAGTTCGATTAACAGGGATGTGCATGATAAACGATGGGTGCAATTAGACTCACCCTAAATTGTGTGATGATAACTAAGCCTGTCAACGGGTCAGGTCCGGGGCGGGTCAGGGTGGACTGGACCCGACCTGTGGCAAGATCCGACGGGTCCTTGAAAATGTAGACCCGGATCCGTCGGATCCGGGTCAGGTCTGGGTCCAACCCGACCCGAATATAATTAATAAAAAAAAGAGGGAGAGCTCATGAATTTGTTTGTCTTATCATTCTATTAGAAAATTTTATTATAAAGCATTAGTTTTGAGCTTTCTAAACTGGTGTCCTGACATTATATTTGAACATATTTTTGTACAATTCAAAACAATAAACACTAACATATAACATTCAAAGTAAACAAAATCTAAACAATATAACAATGAACTAAAAAGGAGAGCTAATGATCATTTGTGTCATAAAGTAAACGTTCAAAACAATAGACACTACATATTAATCTAAACAACATTCAAAACAATAAACACTACATATTAACCTAAACAATGAACATAAATCATGCAACAAACCAATTAATTATACAAATTCAAAAGGTAATAAACTAATAAGGTTTATCAACGAGTAGATTTGGTTGGTTATGGATTATGATTTATGGGCTTGGTTATGGACTTATGGATACAAAAATGAGTTAAAACTTATACTTATAACTTGATAAATAAGAAACGAAATTATGGGTCAACTAATACTAATAGTCTTGTAATATATACTAATAAAATAGTCGGATCTTAAGTTCAACGGGTCGGGTGGATAAACCCGGACCCGACCCGTTTGTATGTTCGAGTCCGCTGGATCGGGTTCAAATTGGGTCAGGTATATTGCATGTGTAATCAGGTCCAGGTCTGGGCCCGACCCGTTGACAGGCCTAATGATAACTTCTGAATTGGGCTAGGTCATGGGGAACGATGACATGGACGGGTCTGAGTGTGTTGGATGGAAAATCTTCACATAAAAATGTCAGTCTCAGTTCTTTTTTATAGTCCAAAGCACATCACATATATTTTTATATTTTTAAAAAATAATAAACATCATCTAACGATGTATATGCTTTTGATAAAAAGTGAATATTGTTCTATTTGAAATTAAATGAACTCATTTTTAATAAATGTGAAAAAAATTAATAATGTATATATCTCATTTAACGATACATATGCTTCACTAGATTTCTAATGATGCATATAAGACTGTTAGACTGTTAAAAGAACCGAGTTAAACAATGCCCATCTTCATATAGTACGTATAATACAAATTTTATCAATATATATTTAGATGGATGAGATATGTTCATAAAATAATATTTATATGAATTTTATCTATAATTTTTAATTGATGAAAAAAATTAACTATTCGATGAGCACGTGCCATCCATTTAAAAATGTACTAATGATATGTGGTTTTATAAAAAAAATAAAATATATACTCATTTTATTATTTATAAAAATGTGAAATTTTTTATGAAAAGATATATCTCGTTAAAGTGAGAGAAAGAGACTAATGAGATATATAAAACTGTATTTAGGATTGCATAACGACGGTGACCAGCACGTGATCCACTCTCTAACCCCCCGTTTGGTAAACGGAATAAATGAGTATAAGGGTAGTATAAGGGTGGTATAAGAATGGATAGAGAAAATGATTGTTTGTTTGCAGGGTATAATTTGGTATTACTAAGCCAGTTTAAACGAGAATAAGAAAGTATAATAATTCTAAGTAACCCTTAGCCCCCGTTTGGATGTAGAATAGGATTTATTCTTGGGTATATATTTATCTGAGCATAAGTGTGTATAAATAAGGATAAAATGATTTTGTGTTTGGTTGTTTTTGAATTATTCTCGTTGGGAATCGTAAGAATAAATGTTTTGTTGTTTGGGTAAATGTGAATAAAGTATGGATAAGGATTTATAAAAGGTAAAAAAGTAATGATAGTTGATTTGATAGATGATTTATAAGAGGTGATGACAGTTGATTTGACAGTGGGCCCACTTATTCTTTAAGTGGAATAACCTAGGATAAATTTTATTCTAGGGATTGATTGGAATCCATATACCACTTTATACCAGTTTATTCTAGTACACTTTATCTGGGTTTATTCGAGCTTTCCAAACACAAATTTTTTTTTATCCGGGGTTATCCAAGGTTATCCGGAGCTTATCCGGCATCCAAACGGGGGGTTAGGATAAGCTATACTCATTTTATCTATTCACATGGATCCACATGTCAAATCAACTTTTTACACCTTATCACATCAAATCACCTATCAACACCCCTTGTACATCAAAGAGTTCACATGTCAAATCAACTTTTATACACTTTATTTATATTTTATTCTTTATCAACCAAACAACTCAACTTTTATTCTTACGTTTTTCAATGAAAAAAAAAAACACAACCAAACATAAATCTCTTATTATTGTAGATTTGCTATTTATACTGACATAGTTATCTATCCAGAATAACTCAATTCCGTTATCCAAACAGGGACTAAAGGACTGTATTTACACCCTCACTTGATTACACTCAGATGAGCATGCGGTGCTAAACATCTATACATTATACTTGTAATATAATCACGCTTTATAAATGAAAGTGATGTTGGCAAAAGTGTAACTTCGACAGCTAAGATTACTTAGGCCTTTCCAACAAATTTAAAAGGGCACAACATAATAAGCAATCAATCAAGAGAAACCAAAAACTGAAACCTATATACCAAAAAGCATGGCTTGCCTTAATCAGGGAATTTGACGAATGCCTAGCCTGCAATAGTGCGAGGTAAACACATGCATCAGAGCAAGAAAACATAAAAATAGAACGTCTGTTTTTTTTACAGGTGACCCATTCAGACTCCACCCACTAAATGTCCCAAACACAAGTGAAATGAAAAAATAAAAAAAGATGAGGGAAAAAATCATTGTAGCTCTCTGAAATCCTCTCAAAATCACAAAAACATAAATTGCGGTGGACCGCTGTGTTTTTAAAAAATTGCGGTCGACCCCCCGACCTATTAACATGCCTAATTAAGAGGATACACTTTCAAAAGACACCACAAAACCAATGCGTAAAAACCAAAAACAGGATAGATACCATCTTGAAAAACTATCAAAAAACAAGATAAATACCATCTTAATAAAACTATCATTTTACACAGTTAAAAAAAAAAACATTGATTACATTTTCCAAGTCTCTGACACCATCTCAACTGTATGAGATAGTTGAAAAAGGTTTCCCCTCTGCAACGCCTAAGTAACCACTCGATCTCTTCTACATGCACAGTTTCTGCATAAGATTAAAGTAATGGTGGAAAATCTCTTATAAAGCAGAATTATTTTGCTATTGCATTTATGCTTTCCCCATTTGATAGGGAACTCAAAAAGTCTCTCTCACGACTTTCTTTACTTTCTTCAAGGACATATTCCAAAACAATTTCTCAAAAATAAATCAACAAATGGAACTGTACATCTATACCTCCATATATAGCTCTAGAAAGGAGAGAGAATTCGGGGGTGCTTTTCAGTGGACAATAGACTTCCTATCACAGAAGATCCAAAAAAGAACAATGCCCAGTCTTTGCACTCCTGATGCCGCCATCGCAAAATCAAACGAGGAAGCCACACGAAAAGGGGTTTCTTAAGCCGATCACAGCTCAACTTCATGAAGATTGTCCCCGAAACCACCCACGTTCATCGGTGGATGCAGGGCTGAGGCACTACCAGGACTGACATGCATCCGCTGTAGACCCAACATATCACCCAAGGGTTTTATGTCGGAGATCTGGGGACTGAACGAATTGGGGAAACTCCCACCACTCCATGACGCAGCTCTCGAGCGAGTAGAAAGGGAGCCATTGCCGCTAAGCGATATTCCCATGCCTCTATTGCTTGTTTGGACAATATTGTCCATGCTTGGAAAACGTTGCATAGAGGTTGAAGACGATGATGATGGGGGTGAAAATGATGAATCTTTTGAAAATGATGTAGAGGGAGCTTCACTATAGGAAACTTCTTGGACACTATCTCCGGTTGATTCCAATATATTTTCGCTGGAGGGTATGGGGGTGGGGACGAAAAATGTAGCATTTCCTCCCTGTTTTGATGCAGGGACTGGGGGAGAGTGGAATAAGTTTTTGGCCGGTGCGGCACTGCCCTTGTTGAAGGTGTCAACGTACCTGCAATGAAAAGCCAGGTTTTAGGTGATTGACATCAATTTTACCCAGTTGGGATATACACAATGATGCCATAAGAATGCTTTTTTGACACAAACCTTGAACGAACCCCATCCGACCACGAGCAGAAAATTGGTTGGTGCTTGGGGGGATAGGTGGCATTCCTGAAGAATGTTCCGAAGGGGGAGAACCTCCATTACTGGGAGTGCTTTGGCCTTTAAATGCGCTATTTATGTCGTATTCCGATGTACCATTCATGAAAGTTGTGTTTGTTGGGGGCGGGGGTAGGGCGGCTTCTGCAGCCGGAGGTTCCACACCTTCCTCTACCCATCTCTTGAGCTTTTCATCGTAATAAAATTTGTTGCTTTCACCCAATTTTGCCTTAAAAAAAAATAAAGCAAGTAGACAGAATTTCAGAGCGAAGGCAAGAAATAATCAATGAGGGAAACCTTAATTGCAAAGTATGGCGTGTCGAAAGAACCTGATGATCTGGACGGGATCTTGCGACCCATCCTATGGTCTTTTGGAAGAGCTGAGAACCAATGCGCCCAAAACGAGACGACCCTGAGGCTTTGCCTTGCGCATCAGCTGAGGCAGCTTCCTTGGATGGATTCTGACTCTACATGCAGAGAAGAAAATCAATTTTTTGTT
Organism: Acorus calamus; assembly: GCA_030737845.1. Classification (NCBI taxonomy): domain Eukaryota; kingdom Viridiplantae; phylum Streptophyta; class Magnoliopsida; order Acorales; family Acoraceae; genus Acorus; species Acorus calamus. Next base: position 43,780,072 of record CM060858.1, read on the forward strand.
GATCATTATTATGGTCAATGTAGCTTTAATAATTAGTTCATATGGGCAAGTGCCCAAGCATTCATGTATGCACATGAGAAAAAAGCTAATTTGTTTGCCAAGTGAGTGTTCTTCACAGACAAAGACTCGATTCGAGACAAAAGCATTCCACTCAATTCCAATTGCCTGATTGTTCTTTCTACTTTTTAACTCAACAAAGTGGAAACGTGACAGACGTTTATAGAATCAGAATTTGATGGAAGGAGGTCAGTAGTGTTAGTCTTAGGCCTTAGCCAGTGAATCAGATTATTGGGCCAGAAGAATACGACATAGAGAGGTAAATCAGACAAGGCGAAGTATGGAGCTGTCCACCGAGATCAAGGAGCGGAAGTCAGCACCAACAGGAAGAGCCATCGATTCGGCGAGAGCTCAATACAAGTACGCCCCAAATGCAAAGGGTGTTAAGGGGCGACGAATGGAGCCTGGATCAACAACTATGATTGATACAAATATGAGAGATTTAGAAAGAAATTATTTGTTGACAAAACTGGGGCGAAGGTGAGCGAAGTGCGTAGTGTGAAGAGTTCTCGTTTTTAGAAGAAAAGGATACAACAATGCTTGATCGTACTTTGGCCAAAAAGCAGAGCAGACTCCCACTTTAAATGAGTGAGAGGAACTTCCTTCTCGTGAATTTTGAATCCATTCATTTATCCTGAGGGTTCCCGCTCTTCGAATGATATCAATGATGATGAATTGGATCGTAGCTCCTTGTTCGGGTTTAGGGATGAATGCAGTGCAGGTGTGTGTCCCAGATGAAGGTGTACTGTAAACCATTCTTTGTGAAAAAATGTGTAATTTGTTCAGGGAAGAAAGCTGTAATGGATGCATCAAGGATCCAGACCGCAAAATCCGTGTCCATGTTTCATGTGGTCTGCAACTAGGAACATTGACAAGGTGGAAAAGTTTCAAAGAAATGGTATGTAGAGGAGTTGCACTGTTGCAAGGACTCGTACCAAACTTTATATTATTTATATGTACCTCTACTCATGCATGAGTGTCTTTGTGCAGGTAGGTGCATGTACACAAGTTTTTGGCAAATTTTCACCTGCTTAGGATAACTACCAAAATCTGGCTCTGAAACACTTCGGTTGTGCATGGACCACCTGCTACTATCAGCTGTCCATTCACTGATAGGCTCCATTGATGCGGACGGGATTAACGAAGACATTGCCATTGTTGATTGACTATTTGCCACTTTTGGAGCCATTGAGTAGCCATAATGTTCATCCATCTGTCCATTACTCTGTGCTGTTGATTGGGTAGATGGAGGGAGAGGAGGAGTACCCATCATGCGATGAATAGATTTGTCGATGGAGTTGAATAATTTCCCCACAAGTTTCGCAGGGGCCAAATTTGTGCTGTAATCACCCTGAAAATGGAGCATTAAAAGAGCTTCTGATGGCAAGATAGCCCAATGGGGTATAAATTAGTCCAATAGAGGATACCTGCTGGTGAGTTCGTAAACGTTCCTCGAGGGCCAATGATAATTGTTTCAAGGGTTCTATTTCAGGTGATCGGCTAAAATTTTTCAACGACTTTAAAATTGATTGACAGTACCTAAAAAGTGGAATTCAAGAAAAATAAGGCAGAGATAAAATGTAAGCAAATACTAGGAAACAAGAACACTCCCTTACCTCAAAGAATCGGAAAGTTTCCCCACTTCAGCCAGCATATAGGCATATATCAGCTTATACGGCTGAAAGGGCTGCAAAGCATACTGAGAATTTCCAAGCACCTTTGAGTATTCATATAACTCGGTCCTCTGCATACATTTTATAAGTTACAGTTAATATAAATAAAAACAATAGGGAGCAGGATGATCATCACAAGAATATACAACAAACAATGGTGCAAAACTACATAATATATGATTAATTTCTTTGCGGGATTCAGATCAAACTATTATGACAGGAGGAGAAAAACAAGAGACCGTAAAAAGAATGACAAGCTGCAAAAAACCTGCTATACTGCTATTCCTTGATGTCGCTCATTAAACTTTACAACACGCGACTAGGCATTTGACAATACTCAAATAGAACAATCTCGCCTAGACAAAAAAATGTCATACATATCAACTTGGACCAGAATCACATTGGTGGTAAGAAAAACAACCATTTCTCATGGATCATCATTCGGGATATTTTCTACCTTTTCCTGAAACAAAGAAAATGTACCAGAAACAATTGTGACAGATTCTAATATTCTATACATGGGCTTTCAATGTTTAACCTGCAGGGAAAACTTGATCAGGGCAACTGTCTTGTTTCATGAACCAGGGGGGAGATGCTTGTTAGCTGATCAGAATGAAGCAACAAATATTTCCCGAGTTCAAAGAAGCCCAGGAGCACATAAACGCAAAACCCAACCTAAGTTGCATACACCAAAAACCAAAAGAAAATGCAAACAAACACAAACTCTTGAGCACAATGAGCATGCACAGGAGTGCACAAGTACTTGTAAACCAAATTCAAAGGGATGCTGATAACCCTATACTGCAGAAACCAGGCCTTTGGAAAGGCAAGCAGTATCACATAATTCACTGAAAACATAAAAGAAATAATACATACAGTCAATGACCCAGAGCCAGCAAAAGCACAAACATATAACTTCCTCAGTACATTTTAGACAGACATCAAGAAAAGATGTGTGCAATTCTAACAGCACCCACACACTACCCTCTGATCACCCCTGCCAAATCCCAAATATGAATATTTTCATCCCATCAATGATTCATTTGTCAAGTTTTGTATGCAATGTCATGGTCTAAAAATGATCACAGATCATTGTATGAAAACTGAGACAGCTGCATACTGGAAAACATATCATACGCCTCTAACCCCACATCACTGCCCATGGATGCTGCCACTTTTTTCTTTGGTTTTCAGCAAATTAAAATGACAATAACTTGTATTATTTCCTATGTCTTTTCTTCAAGTACTACATATTGGTTGATTTTCACAGTTTCTGTTGATAACCGTGAAACTAAGCATTATACACCATATCCTTAACCATGTGCAAGATCCAACATCTAGGGATTGCTTATAGCCAACCAGTGACCACTATTTTTAGAAACACTCTTAAGGACCTAAATAACTTTATCTTGTAGAGTTTGCCATGCAATCTAATATCTCCACCTACCTATTTTAGGGGAAAATTACATGGAGAGGAAATGGAATGGGTTTCGATGAACCAGGCCTTTATGAGACACAGACCTCCTGAAGTTGGGCTAAACCCCAATATAGTTCAGACCACCTAACCCAAGGACACCCTTCATCCAGGTCAATCTTGGCTAATATAATAAAATGAGATGCTTATAGCTTGTGGCTTAGATTCCTCTGGAACAGCATCACTGGGACCATCTGATTTACACACTAGCAAGACTCGGTGCATAAAATTCTACCGGTTTAATATTCATTAAAAAACCAGTCATATCAATAAGAAACCATAGAAAAAAATCATCATATTACATTTTTCCTAAAGATGTCCAGAAATTAAAAGGCCAGAAAATGAACCTGTATAGCTGCAGGACTAGCATATGTTCGAGGATATCTCACGTGGTCTGCACCAATAAGACACAACTTTGCTTTATCTGAGTATGGTTCAAAGAGTGATTCTGCAATCAAGAAGCAGGTGTGTGCTGCAGCAATCTGTATAAAAAAAAAGCCTGTGTAAGCATCAAGACTGAGTTGTTAATTAAACTTCAACATATAAATCTAAACCGACTCACCTCTCCTCTTTCACTCCACAAGGAATAACCAAGCCGTGTAATAACAGCTTCATCACCTACTGTTCTGTTTGCAGTTATGATGGCCAAGTTCTTTTCCCAGTCATCCAGCATGCCAGTAGCGGTGATCTATGTTAAATAGAAAGCTTATGAGTGGATTCTCCACGCGGTGGAAATATATACAATCAAATTTTCAAATAATCTACAGGATAGGTTCTGGAACTAATAAAGAAGGAAATGCCATTTCAAATATAAAGATGAAGAATTTATATTGAATATGACAAAGGTGAGATCACAGGAGTCTAGTGAACTCTTAAGGATAATGAGCTTTCCTGAAGAGACGTGAAGCCAACAATCTGAAACAACTGTTCGTCTACATGCAACATACTGAAGGCCCTATAAAGGTAAGATGCATACACACCACCATACCATATTACATAAAAATTGTCAAGCCACAAAACCAGAATATAAAAAAATTTAATAAATTATTTTCCTTGAATAAGGGATCGATGGATCAATGGTAATTCTGGTGAATCTCAATTCATAAATAAGAGTTGAGAAAGCGTGGTACTCTCTACCATATGGACCAAGAACATAAGACGATTAACATCTGGCTATAAGGACAAAATCCCAGATTCGAGCCCTGAGGGCGGCCAATTGTGCAAAAAATGCTAAAAGTGAAGACCATGTCCAGTCACTCTCCTCCCAGCACCTTGTTATTTGCGGGAATGCTCTGGGTGAATATTTTTTTTTAAAACGGGTGTCCCTCTGGACATGCACACAGTGCCAAGGTTGGGGTGAACCAGATCTCTTCTTTGAAAGTGAGTGGTGCTCACTGGCTAATCAAAGCTCAGCTCACTTTAAACAAGTTTCGAAGAGTGATAACATAAAATGCTGTCAAAAAAATGATCACCTGGGAAGTCTGTTGGGAAGCATGTACGGCGTCATTTAGAACACCATTAACTGAGTTGACAGGTTGCTCTGCAATAAGCAGGCATAATGTCTGTAAAGGGGATCCTGACACGAACTGCTTAAGTGCCATTTGCTTCACAGTATCAACATAAAACTGCATCAAATAAATTAATAGCATATAGTAAATTAGAAAAGATATAGGGAGAAATAATTCTTATACATTCATAAAGATAACATTTTCCCCTAGCAAATTATTGAAAATAATCAAAGAAGAATAAGAAGAAAAAAATACAGAAAAGTGAAATGAACCTCACGACCAAGCTGTGCTGCAAGAACAAGAGCAGGACCCCATAACTGGCCATCTTGAGCACACTGTAGAGCCTCTCTCTTTTTCCCAGAAACAAGGAAGGACTGTACCTCAACAGCAGTTTTCTAAACAAAAGGATACATATTACCATATTAAAATAATTTTTATCACAGAAATGAAAACAGACTCCACCAAAAATATGGAATACCCGAATCTGCCCTTCAGAAGGCAAGTTATGCATACAATGAGTGAATGCGCCATATTCTCTCAAATGAGCACCATCCTTTCTAGCAGATTCAAGAAGCTTCGTTATGGCCATTTCTGGACCATCAACTTCCTATTGAAAGATAGAGAGAATATATTCATTATGACATAAAAAATGAAGGCATGGCGAAAATGGCAAGAGACTTAAGTGAGACTGGAGAAAAAAAAATGTAAGGGGCTGCAGTATAGACACTACTCACAGAGTATGAACAATAAAACTTCTACATCACGAAACCAAACAAAATAGTCAATAACACAACCGAAAAGAAACACTAAAGCAAACCATGAAACAATGGTAAATGATTCAGAAAGGCATTAATTTACAAACTAGAACACCAAAATGGGGGTTTGGTCAACTTGCTCAAGAACCTAATGCAAGGATGGGGTAAGTTAATATTACATGCTAGAGTAGCACTGGAAGGATGAAACTGTTTTATTTTCCATAATAAGCTGAACAGGAGTGGTTTCATAGTCAAACATGAAAGCATCAAACCTACAACAAAAACTAAGAAGTGCCAGACATAATCAAGTCAGGTTGCAATAAAAATCTTAAAAATTTATACATACACACTCACAATGAGCGAGGTCCACTACGTTTCATGCAAACAAGGATGAATTAACACTAACTCAAGGGGGATGCAACATACCCATATGTAGCTATAGAACTGCATAGAAAATTAACAGGAACTAGGTAGAGCTACAAAATACTCATATGATCAGATATTAGTGTCAGTGCAACAACTAAATATGAATTTTACGGTGCAAGATAACCATGCATAGATACCTACACAGGCTTAGCAATCAAAATTATAGAAGCCACAGAAACTCACCCAGGCCATTCTTTTCAATTAATCTAAAATGTGCAACAATTTGCAGTTAAACTGATAAGTGGTGTGAATGTATCATTTGTATTCATGTGCAATGTGCTAGAGAGAGATGAGACACTATAATTAAAAATGTACAACAATGTGCAGTTAATAAGACAACATCCAGAAACTGGTTTGAATATATGCCTTTGTTTTATGGGCTATATCTAGGAAAAAGGGAAGATTGCCAGCACAAAGTAGTTTCAAAATGGAAAGAAAAGGAGAAATACTAAAAGAAAATTATAAATCAACCCCTTGCTGACACCAACATGACAATAAGTCCATACAACCAGGATCAAGGAAAGCATTTATGTATTTTACCTGTGCTGATCTGTCAGATCCAAAAGGGGATCGAAGCTTGCCATAATGCTGAAGAGATATCTTCATCAATGAAAGAAGCAACCTCAAACTCTCCCTTGCCTGAAATCTACGGAGACTGAATCACAATTTGCAATTCTCTCATCCATCCATTTGTTCACATCTTTATTTGAAGCATTCCCACCAAAAGCGGACCAGGAAAAGACTGATGACACAGAGAACTAATGTACTCAGCACCCGCATTACCCATGGCAGCAGCGTCACTCTTATCTGACACAACCTCCAGTAAATTGAGAATGGAAATGGTGCCACCAGTAGTGTCCTTCAATATATATGAAACAAAAAGAACAAAAGGTTTTTAGTGCAGCAATACCAAAATAATATCAAAACCACAATCCAGAAACAAATATAGAAAAGGAAGTTGGAGGTCCTCAAATATTCACCTGGCTTCCATAACCACTGAATGAGCTGGTATCTTTCATAACAATGAGCTTCCCACCAAATCCAAAACTAACCAAGGCATGTGGAGGTCGCCCTGCTGATGACCTCCCTTCATTGGGGGAGAAAGGATACTGAGAAAAAGATGCACCTGGGGCCTGAAAAGGCTGGTGAGAATAACTTATCGAGTTAGTGCCCACCAAATTGTGGGAGATTTGTGATTGGTTTTCCAACTTAGCCTGGTTATTGTATTGATACATGGTGTCAGCTGGCTTAAAACTCTGATACCCAGAGAAGCTGTTACTGCTAACATCATAACCATGGCCCTTCTGCTCATGAACAGGCTCAGTAGAACTGAAAGCCACATGTTGCTCCACATAACTGTTCGACTTCCCCATCGAACCATAAAAGCTTCCTGTTTGTTGGTTCGCAACCGTATCAGGCTGCCACACACTCATCTGACTGTAACTGCTCACAGACCCATCATAATCACCACTAGATCCTTGACTACGAACAACTTGACCATAATGGCTTTGATTCATATCAGAGTGACCAACTTGACTGTAATGGCTTTGATTCAGATCAGACTGACTAGCTTGACTGTAACGGCTTTGATTCAGAACAGAGTGATCAGCTTGATTGTAATGGCTATGATTCAGAATAGAGTGATCAGCTTGATTGTAATGGCTTTGATTCAGAGCAGAGTGATCAGCTTGATTGTAATGGCTTTGATTCAGAATAGAGTGATCAGCTTGATTGTAATGGCTTTGACTCAGATCAGAGTATAAACCATCAGATGAGGCATTCACATCCTGAATCTGTTGCTCATGTCCTAAACCACTCATTGTCTGACCAGACTGATCATAAGACTCAAGCGAGTACCACTGTTGGGTGTTTGTGTCATAGTACCAACCCGGGTACTGCAGGTCAAACACCATATTAGGCGGGTATTCCATTACCCCTTGTGAGACCTGATATTCCTTGGAACTAACAGTCCCCACAACTGACTGTGCACTCTGCTGCAAGTATGAAACATCTGATCTCTGATCCGTCATAAGGAGATCCTCACCCCCGTTTGATCAGCCTCCTGAAGACCCACATTGGTCTCCTGAAGACCCATTTGAGTGCTCTCCACCGGCGCGTTATAGCCATCCAATTGGTGCCACTGCCCTGTATTTGCATCATACCTCCATCCAGGATACATATTTTCCCAATAACTTAAGTCCTTTTCCTCCACTACGGCCGCCTCCCCCGTGGCATCCCCAATTGACTCATGAACCTGAGTGTCCACATTTTCATAAGACACAAAAGACTGTGTCAAATCGGAGACCTGGTTTTCAATGACACTTGCCGCCAGGTCAACCTCCACCATCGGATTACTGTCCTCAACCTTCGGTCCATCCTGAAGCTCCATCAGGAAATCCGAATAAGAACCAAACCCTCCCAATTCAGATCTCTCGGTATCAACGGCCAATGCACTCCACTGTGCCTCCTTGACGCTCGTGGACTTTGATCCACTGCTCCTCCCCGAATCAGAATCCGTCGACACCCGATCTACCGGCTCGGCCGTCGCCATGGACACACCATCAGAACCAGCCGAATCCTGAATCCCCTCATTCACCGCAGCCACAACATCCTTCTCGTTTTCCAAGTCCTCCAACGCAGCCCGTGTATCGCCCATGCCAAGGTTCGAGAATTCCCTGCTCAGACCTGCGTCGCCAACGGCAACGGATTGATCACCGGAGATAGATCCGGCGATCGCGAAATCCTCATCGACGAGCTTGTCGAAGAAATCCTCGTCCGTCTGATCCTCCACCTGGAACTGAGGATGAGACGCCGCCATGAACCGCCCCCTCTGAAAACCCTAATTCCTCCCCCTCAGACTCTCCAAAAATCCGGATCCGAACGGTGAAAATAAGGGTTTTTAGTGCCCCAGACGGGTCGAGATCTAGGGTTTGCTTTGGATCTCTGCAAATCCAGAGATCATAAAAGGAAGCGAGGAACACGTGGGCAAACGATACAAAAAAACAATTTTTTTGTCGTTCTTTCTGAGATTCAATCGAAGAGGAGGGAAGATCCACTCACCATTGTTGGAATTCTGAGGTCGACAAATTCAAATCGACAGATCGGATTGAGAGAGACATCACCAACCAACAACGCCTCGCATTGATCCTCTTCAGTTCTCGCAGATTTTTTTATTAATTTATTTATTATTTTGTGATTTGGTCGTTTTTTTCAAATAAATAAAAAATTCACCGACCTAATATGAAGATCACCGATCAGAACCGTCCAATCCGTTTACGACGGATATGAATCGCTCGGATGGTCTTATTGTCCGCCACTGTAACAGAAAATTTTAATGTTTTCTGAGGGGTCTGGATGATCCGCCGGATCAGATTTGTTAAACTTATTTTAAATCAGGACCGTTCAAACAGTGATCCGTGGATTTTTCTCTTGAACTATATTAACCGGAGGTAACTTTACGTTCACGAGAAGCGAATTCCGTTTGCATGCAATGCATGTGAAACATGACTATTATATGCGTTAAAATAAAAATATATATGGTATATGGACATGCATATTATATATTAATATGACCAATATCTTTTCGGATTCTACATATATTGTGGATAATTATTATGTTTGAATATGAATAATAATTTTAGTGGTTAATTCATATTTTAAAAGGAGGTGATAATTAAAATGTAAAAGGGTTTTTGTTTCTTTGAATAATTTTTCAAGTTTACAATCAATTACAAGGATAATTGAATTTGATTAGTATATAAAATAAGAATAATCTAGTAATAAAAAAATTAATAAACCAAACTGATATATATCAATCATAATCATAAAAATAGTTGGACAACATGAAATCTTGTGATGTCAGTTACTCAGTTAGTCACTAAATTAATTAATTTTTTTGTCATAATTTTTGTTCACAATATTAGGAACAAAGTCAAGACTCATAATATAAATATATATACTTTTACAATATACAATATTAATTGAATTCATATATATTCTAAATAATTTCAAAAGTTTCAAATACATGCCTTTTGCGACGGCCCAAGTTGGCCCACAGAGATGAGCATCCCCAATTCATGAAAAATGTCACATGTGTTCATGGTCCGTTTAAAAAATAAGATTTTAAAAAAGTGATTTAAATAAATTTAATTTTTGAAAAAAATATTTTTTTATTTTTTAAAAAACAATATTTTTGTACTAAAAGCTGAAAATAATTTTTTAAATAAATCAGTTTTTTAGAATATGTTTGGTAACATTTATTAGCTTTCTGCTTAATGAAAAACGAAACTGACTCTTTTAAGTGATTCGAAATGGGGAAATTAATTTTTCCCAATCCACATGTATTTTGATTTTTTTTAAATAATATACATCATCTATTAAACTTGATTTTTTTTAAAATAAAATAATAGATACTCGAATTAACTACATATATATACACACGAGCGATTACGTGCGGCGAACGGCGGGTACGGCTGCGTCGTGGGCCGTTCGATCGCGGATCCATCGCATCCAACGGTCGACGTGAATCGAACCCGATCGTTCGATTTTTTAAATAAATATATATATATATAATTAATATATATATATATATATATATATATATATATATATATATATATATATATATATATATATATATAAGGGTGATTACGTGCGGCGAATGGCAGGGTGCGGCGTCGATCGTGGGCCGTCGATCACGAGTCTATCGCATCAGATGGTCGGGTGCGATTCACGTCGACCGTTGGATGTGATGGACCCGCGATCGAACGGCCCACGTCGCCGCCGCACCTACCGCACGCCGCACCTAATCGCCCCCGTGTATATATATATATATATATATATATATATATATATATATATATATATATATATATATATATATATATATACGTGCGAGTGATAGCGTGCGGTCGTGCGGATCCGACGTGAGTGGGCGTCCGATCGCGGGTCGATCGCATCCAACGGTCGAGATGAATCGCCCCCGTTGGATGCGATCGACCCGCGATCGGACGACTCATGTCGGATCCGCACGACCTGCACGCTATCACTCGCGTATATATATATCTATATATATAGAGGAGTGATTAGGTGCGGGTCGTGCGGTCGTGCGGCGTCGACCACGGGCCGTCGATCACGGGTCCATCGCATCAGACGGTCGGGGGCGATTCATCTCGATCATTGGATGCGATGGACCCGCGATCGGACGACTCACGTCGAATCCGCACGACCGCACGACCCGCACGCTATCACTCGCGTGTGTATATATATATATATATATAGTCGGATGATAATATGCGGGACGTGCGGTCGTGCGGGAACGACGTCGTTCGTCCGATCGCGGGTCCATCGCATCCAACGGTCGAGATGAATCGCCCCCGACCGTCCGATGCGATGGACCCGCGATGGACCCGTGATCGACGCCGCCCGTGGTCGCCATTCGCGCACGTCGCGCACCGTATCATTCCTCTATATATATATATATATATATATATATATATATATATATATATATATATATATACGACCGCGATGAGGTGCGGCGGCCGCACCGTGCGGCAGCCGTCCGATCGCGGGTCCATCACATCCAACGGTCGACGGGTGTGAATTCGCACCCGACCGATCATCGATGCGATGGACCCGTGATCGACGGCCCACGTGGTCGACGCCGCACGGTGCGGCTATTCGCCGCACCTAATCGGTGCTCTATATATATATATATATATATATATATATATAGTCGGATGATATATATATATATATATATATATATATATGTTGTGGTTAATCGTGAGTGTATAATGTGAGTGTATAACCGAAGAAAGTTGACATTTTTTGTTTATATTATATTTATTTTGTTTTTCACTTCAGAGATCTCAAAGTAGTTTGAGTTGTCTAACACATGCATAGCTGACTTTTTTATTTGTTCGTGCAGAGTCAATTACGTGGATTTACATTAGATGTATTAATGGAGTCAAAGTATGTGAAAGCATAAATCTAGGTAGTATAAGTTGTGATGATACAAGTGGGTATTCAAGGGTCCTTTTTATCTTGACATATGAGCTGTGTATGGCATATTATAAACGCGTACTTGAAATTTGTTTATTGATTTAAAACAATGTGGATTTAAATTGGAATGTTTTTTTAAGTTCAGATTCAGTCATCAATAAGGGAGAGAAAGTCTTCCATGAAGTACAAATACCATTGTTAACACACTACCCTGGTAATTTTAAAGCGGACCACGTACATACTCACATAATATTTAACTTGTTTAAATTTTATATATATCATTTTTTATTAAAAACTACATGATCTTTGTAATAATTTAAAAGACTAAAGCTTCGTTTGGATATGAATTTAAATAGATTATACATTTAAAAAACTAAAAATTTTCAAACTCAGATTTAAACACATATTATCAAAATCTTAAAAATACTTAAAGAGAATTGAGCATTATTTAATTTAACCAACCAGAGGGAGGGAGAGATATATGTGGAGCCAGAGATATTGGAGAGAGACCTTCTTGAAATTAAAATACCCAGAGAAAGGGTGATATTGTGATTACCGTAGGAGAGATTTGGGGAATAGAGGAATTTTAAGCTTGATTTTGAAAGAGAAAGTGTGTTGAGAGAAACTAATTCACCTGGGCACATCTCACGATTAATTTTTTTTTATTCCATTGAAATGTGTCTCTGGGGGGGGGGGGGGGGGGGGCTCTCTCTCGATGGGAACCTTAGGCAATTGCCATGGTCGCATTTTCCTATGACTCATTAATGTTTGCTGATGGAGACTTGGCCAACATAGGCTCTCAATACTCTCCAAATTTCGCGAAATGTGACTACCATGTGGGCTTTGTGGCTTTCACGAAATAATTGTATTTTTTTAAATGAGAGGATTTATCCCAAAAATGTATGGGATACGGTCTTTCATTTTATTAAGGATTAGGGACTCTCTTGTGCGGGAGCAAGCCGGAATGCTCTGTTGGGGGGGGGGGGGGGACATTGTAATCGAGGGATATGCTTTTTTTTTTTTTTGCTTGTAGACCCCTCATCTACTAATTTTTCTTGTTTTGAGCGTGATTTCCTTTAATTAATATAATTAAGACTCATGTCTACATTTCTATATAAAAAAAATAGGCTCTCAATAGACTGTGATCCCAAACTCACTAAAATCAGTTGTCTTTCTTTTTTTCTCACTTGCTCAAAACAGGTGTCACCACTTGCCTATAGGGTGCTGTGAGGGAGAGCTTGTTTGGTTTTAACCAAATTGTCAATCTTAAAGCAACATGGCATCGCTTGTTGGTCTCTATTTCTAAGTTTTCCAAATCCATTCCATCCCCAAGTGCACCTTTGAGTCTTTAATTTGTGTGGCACAGTTCAGTTTTTGAAGAGTGCTCTTTAATTTCTTAGAATCAGAATAACTGCCACTTGTGGAAGAGTCAGTCACTTGTTCAAATAAGCTGGAATTTTTTGGGTGGAATTCAAGTATAAAAATAGCCTCACATTCTTAAATCATCTTCAGTGTGTGAAAATAATAATATAATTTGCTGGGGTTCAAGAGCATTTACAACTGGCTACTTTTACATTGGAAAATGTCATAGGTAGTCATTTGCACAGTAGAGTACACACACACACATATATACAGTAGAGTACATACACACACACACACACACACACACACATTTATATATTTAGCATTCGTTTGGATAGCGAAATATGGGAGAATAAGCCAAAAAAGTAATTGTTTGTAAGGAATAAGTACAGTATATGTGGGAATAATTTGGTATTGTTATTCGAAGTCTTCCTTATAATTGTGTTATTTCTTCCAATTAATTCAATTGGTATAAAATAGGCTCACATATCAAATCACATGTTATCACCCCTTATAAATCAGGGGACTCACATGTTAAATCAATTTTTTTATCTTTTATAAATTCTTATCCACATTTTATTCATCATTTATCCACAACTTATTCATGATCAACCAAACAACAAAAACTTTATTATTATATTTTTCAATGAGAATATATAACTAAAAATACAACCAAACGAAAAATGATTTATTCTTTATCTATGCTAGAATAACTATCTATTTCAGAATAGCTTATATCATTATTCAAACGGAGACTTAGAAATTGATACACAATATTAAATTATGTGAGGTATGCAGAAATTGTTCACCTTATATGTGTTTCAACATGATGCAAAGCTTGAATATAATGGAATATTGTTTGTAACCTTAATCACCAATTGAACGAAGAATGTGAGATAGTAATAAGAAAGAAATGAACTATTAATGAAATTTGAATATGTTCGATTTAGTTCACCTTTTGTGAATATGAATACCTAAACAAAATCATATTCATTCAAACCCTAAAAAAGAGTCAATTTGACAAGTAGCACCCATATAAGGCAATTCCACAACTCTATCATTAAAGACTAGAAAAATTGTGACGATAAAGGCATATACTAATCTTTTATGTTTTAACCCGTCCTATTTTCAATATTATTCTTTATCCTTTAAACGAAAAAAAGAAAGATGTCTATTCATTTAGAAAATAAATAAATCTATATATTTTACATTGTAAAGAATGCATGTAGGTGTTGGGATGAAATATGAGGCAAAAACTGGGCCAGGTTTTATGAGAGTCAAATCTTATCTAAATTGTTGTAATTTGTAGTCAACTCTGTGATTAGGCCTCATTGAAATCAGTCAAATTTAGCTCTTGGAATCAGTCATTGTTGCACCCAGACTAAATTCCACTTCTCCAAGTAAACAAGAGATTTATACAAATTTCATTTTTTTCGCCTCATTTGGTATTCGCCACTATTTTGCATAGATTCTTTTACTATTTTTTTATTTTACCAATATTCATGTTGTCTAAAATCCTATCCAACTTCTTCTTTCAGTATTTGGTTCACGCAAGGAATTTATTTTAAATAACAAAAGTTCTCTTACTAATTATTTTGTACATGTATTTAAAGATAGATATTTTTAATTACATCAAATAAAATATTTAATAAATAAAATAAATGAAACTATATAAAACAACAACATATAACATTAAACATAACGAGAATAACATCCCTACATACATTGCTTGTTACATATTATTTAAATATCATATTTGATCAGAGAGAAAAAAAGAAGAATAGTTTATTTTGTTTAATTATGAATATGAGTTATAATTATATAAAATTATGTTATTAATTAAAGGTACAATCGATATTTATAATAAATCCATTAGGATTCTAAGAATCTCCCAATAAATTGGTTGGATTTTGATTCCATGAGTATTTCCATTTGGATGAATTCTAATCATGAGGACAAACAATTCATGTTTAGAATACCACCAACCAAATAAATAGATTTTGACATTTTAGAAAAAATGATCTAATAACCAAAACATTGATCATTTGGTAACCCAAAGTAATGGATCAACAACTTGAGTAATAACACTTGTACTTAAAAATGATAAGCTGCCTACCATTTAATAAAGGAAAATAAAAAGTGATAAGATAATGTGTCATCTTGTTATTGGTTTGACTCACTAAATTGGTCAAATTTTTTATTACTTTGAATTAAGTCTCAACTAAATATCTGTATGACCAATATAATCACCCTCTATTAACAAAAATTAACTTATAACATGACGAATATGGATGGGAATAATTTTATGTATCAAGGATTTCCAGCTAAAGTTGGGTTACTCATCACAAAAAATGTGTTGTCACACAAAAAAAAAGTGTTGCTATAAAAAAAATCTTTTTTGTAGTCCCAACTTATATACTTTGTTAGCATTATACACTCACATTATCAAGATATATATTTTATAAAAAAAAATTTATAGTTTCAACAAATGTTTATGCAATTAATTAAAATATATATTTTATTTTTTTATAACAACATGTGTTTCATTAGATAGAGTATATCATTTTCTAAAATCAAAATATATGTAGACTAAAATTGAAACTAAAATAGGAATGAAATGTGATATGTTCTAAAATATAAACGCCCTCTATCATGATCAATGGATCATTTTGACTCAAATTGAAATTTCGAGCTACCATATAGACATATAGTACTGCTTTTAGGAATTAGATTTCATTGAAAAATGTAACTATAAGATTTTTTTTTTTAGAGAATGATATGCATGATTCTTAATTTTATTCAAGACAATTTCAAATGTTACACCTGGAAATATATAGAGGATTTAAATTCCTTTTTCTTTAAATCGAAAGTCACTATTGTGTTGATCTATACTGACATACAGTACTTGCTATCATTGTGTCGATAAACTACCTATTTTATGCCCTAGGATAGAAAAATGATATCGTCTAGATCTTATCTACAACCCCTTCCGTAATAAAGTATATAATATTATAAGAAATGAAAAAAAAAATTATATATATATATAGAGTCGCGATTATGTGTGGTTTACAGTCGGTGCGGTGTGTGATCACAGGTTCATCGCATCGGACGGTCGGGTGCGATTAACGTCGACCGTTGGATGCGATGGACCCGCGATCGGACGGCCTACGTCGCACACCGCACCTAATCGTATAACTATATATATATATATATATATATATATATATATATGGGAGTTATTGCGTGCGGCGAACGGCAGGTGCGGCAGCGACTACGGGCCGTCGATCACGGGTCCATCGCATCGGACGGTCGGGTGCGAATCACGTCGACCGTTGGATGCGATGGACCCGCGATCGAACGGTCCACGTCGCCGCCGCACCTGCCGTTCGCCGCACGTAATAATTTTGATATATATATATATATATATATATATATATATATATATATATATATATATATATAGGGAAGTGATTCGGTGCGGGAATGCGATCGTGCGGGAAGCGATCACGGGCCGTCGATCACGGGTCCATCGCATCGGACGGTCGGGGGCGATTCATCTCGACCGTTGGATG
This sequence comes from Acorus calamus, assembly GCA_030737845.1. Classification (NCBI taxonomy): domain Eukaryota; kingdom Viridiplantae; phylum Streptophyta; class Magnoliopsida; order Acorales; family Acoraceae; genus Acorus; species Acorus calamus. The sequence continues at coordinate 43,796,905 of CM060858.1, forward strand.
CGATGGACCCGCGATCGAACGATCGACGTCGTTTCCCGCACGCCCGCATTCCCGCACTTAATCACTCGACTATATATATATATATATATATATATATATATATATATATATATATATATAGAGATTTCCGATAATATGCGGTCGGTGCGGATTCGACGTGCGTCGTCTGATCGCGGGTTCATCGCATCCAACGGTCGACGTGAATCGCACCCGACCGTCCGATACGATGGACCCGTGATCGACGGCCCGTGAATCGCGACCGCACGACCGCACGACCGTATAATATCACGACTATATATATATATATATATATATATATATATATATATATATATATATATATATATATATATATATCAAGAGGGGTGATACGTGCGGCGAACGGCGGGTGCGACGTCGATAACGGGTCCATCGCATCGGACGGTCGAGTGCGATTCACGTCGACCGTTGGATGCGATGGACCCGCGATCGAACGACCTATGTCACGGCCACACTCGCCGTTCGTCGCACGCAATCGCTCACGTATAAATCAATAAATATTTTTATTTTTCTGAATAAATAAAATTTAATCAAACATATATTTATTTGAGCAATGGATAATGTCATAGAGAGTCCAGCTCGCAGTGCCATGAACAGTCTCTGTATATTTTATTTAACAAAATATACATTTTTATAAAAAAAATATGCATATACTTCAATAAATTCTATGATCACTGTAAAAAAAAAAATTACACGAAAACTATACTTTGTTAGAGTTGCCAAACTAGACGCAAAAACTGCAAACTAGACGCAAAAACTGCATATAAAGACATAATAACCCATATGAGTCACTCGGGGATGATAGATACTCTTTATTGAAATGAAAATGTACACTCAATCCATTTTCATTTTTTTAATTCCTATAAAAAAAATGTCATATGCACTGTTTGCAGACTTCACCTTTTACTCTTTTTTGTTCTTTTATTTCCAACTTTTTTTTTTTTTTTCATACGGGGGGACCCTGTGATTGACCTTGTAATCTAGCTGGGAAGATTACCTGTCTGTTTGTCCTCGTCCCACGAAAAATTCTCCCTCTTTTTTCCATGTATGCTCTTTTTTATTTGCTCTTTTGTATCATTTTAATGAACATGAAAGGACTACCGTTTTATAAAAAAAAATGTAACAAATTTTTAATGAGGTATATACTAGGTAAAGAGGGCCAAGAAGAGGGGGGGGGGGGCAATGGGATATATGAGATTATATTTGTGATTTTAAAATGATCAAGTGTAACAACGCTCGTATCAAAAACCTGTAAAATAATTTTTGTGAACCAATTAAAAACATCACGTGGCCTACGTTAATGGTTATAAGATCAACGTCTGATTTTTCACGTAAATCTTAATTTCCATGATGGTGTTTCCATTAGAATAAAAAATATTTTTAGTAAATTTGATTTTATAACAGTAACATTTCAAGTAAAAAATATCCGTGTTTAAATTTTTTTACATTTTTTCCATTTTCCGTAACTTTTTCTTGCAATTGTTTTACATTTTTTCCATTTTCGGTAACTTTTTCTTGCATTGCTCAAACACATCCTATACCACAGACATTGCCTTTCAGTTTAGAATTTCTATAAAATAATTGTTCCTTCAAATTTGTTTCCCAAGTTTAACAACAATACCTTGGTAAATTAAGAAGCTACTTGAGCACTTTATGAGTTGGTTAGATTCAACAGTGGAAAAAAAACAAACAAACAAGCAATCATTGAAGAAAACCCAAAAGCAAGGTTAGTATCCTCTTCTTTTTTTGTTTTTTGAATTCAATATCATCTCCGAATCCGTTCTTATTTTTTTACTTTAGTTCCCATCACAACTCTGCTCTTCATTTGACCCATTAAGTAACTAACCATTGCTGGCCTTAAAATGGTGGTTAGGAAGTAAGGGTCACACCCTTTCTATGTGTCATAAGAGTTAGAGAAAGATAGAGAGAAAAAATAACACAATAATTAATACAAAGTAGGGGACCATATGAAGAAGAGGAGGTCCTCTCTAAACACACTAATAGTGCAAGTTGTTGGCCTAATCACAAATACCCCACCACTACCACCACCACCTCTTAAAACTAAGACCAACAAAATACAACCATCCTTTCTGTCACCAAAAACATGATGTTTACTATGTTTTAGGCTTTCTATAATTTTCCCACCTTGTGAGTTTTCTTTCACACGTTATATACATTTTTTTTTCTCATGAGACTTGAAAATAGTTTCAACAAAAACATAGGGTGGACAACCTAGCTGTCAACATTAGCAAGACCAAATAATGAAAAAAAAAAGAGTAAAGTTTGTTTGGCAATGACTACATGAATGAATGGACTAACTAGGAAGGATGGTTCATGGCACATGCGCACCTTCCTATAATTCTCTATATTTTCTTTACTGTTTAGCTGTTTGTAGCCGGCGGTCATGTGCACCTTATAAATAAAAATAAGAAAGTCCTCACATTTTGTGTATTGTTTTGTACTAATAACATACAAAGCAACTACAAATCTTCATGAAGTTTATAATACTAATAAGGGATCCTAACACATGAGATATGTGACATTTTCAGTCTAAAGCATCATTCATTGATGAATGTGATGCATCATCACATTTCATTGCAATTCTTGAGATGTGAAGACAAGTTCATCACTAATTCAACAATGGATCATACATTCTGTTTTTTTTTATACAATTCATCTCTAGCACATGCAAGAGCCCCTCATTTAAGGGTTTTCCCCATCTATATAGACCCCCCACCCTATGAAGAAACTTCACTGATCTCAAGTCAGAAGCACCAACTTGTTCCCCTCTTGTTATGATTGTTAGGGGGCAATAATGCACATCTACACTTATAAAATGGTCATTTCCATTTCACCGTCTATATGATGTGTGGAGGGGGGGGGAACTGTGTTGTGAGTCCCTGTTTAGGGGGACTCAGTGGGGAGAGTCTAATCAACTTTCACTTTTAACATTGTCTCCTGGAATTACTGTACTAATAATCCCTCTCACCAGATAACAATAAAAAAAAATGACAACTGAAGTTACTTCCACTGCCTTAGACTTAACTGCATGCAAGGACCATGATCTTGTACTGTAGATCCTCATGAGAGAATATTAAAGTGTGCTAATACACCATTACATTTTTTTAATGCAAAAAGATATTCATTCAATATATTTGAGTGTATACTTCATTTATTGTGAAAGTATGTTCTTTATTAAATAAATACATACATTTTAAAAAATCGACAGCAAAGACTGCCTAAAATTTTCAAATTTGAAAAGAAATGAAAAAAGTATTGGTAGAGACTAATTATAAGTTGGGTGAAATTGGGTCCCTAAGAGTGATTTTAGGTTGAAAGAATGTGAGGAGCACTCACTCAGGCAAAAACACTACATGCTCTTTGTTCTTTCTCTTCTTTTCTTATTGTGTCATTCCAATTATTTATAATTGTTTTTTTTTTTCCATCTTTCTCTCTCTCTCACCCACACACTTTTCTTTCCCATTTTTTAATCGAGTCTTGCTATTCTTCAAAGCTCAAACAACCACCACCAACTCAAAAGCCTGTCGGGCTGTGCCTCTCTGTTCGCTCCCACCTTCCAACATTACTAGAAGGGTGAAAAAAAAATGCTATATATTCAATAGTGTTATTTTTTTTTGTACATAATAGGATAGAATATATTCCTATAAAATCACACTATTCAATATTTGCTAATACTAGACTTCCTGATATACGAATGGCATCTTATTCTAGCCAACTATATTTGTGCATGTATTTCTACTTTACCACTTTTTATCACCCCCAACCCATTTTTTCAAAACCAAACAATCAATCTAAACTGTAACTCCCATTTGGGTAATGCATAAATCATTTCAGAATAAATAATTTTATCAATGAAATAATTTATTTTCTATTTGATTATATATTTTAATTATTCTAATTAAAAATTCTGATTATCAAAGTTTTTTGTTGTTTGGTTGATAAAATGAGAATAAATATTTACAAGAGTTGATAATAAATTATTTGATATGTAAATCAATAGATTGAGTAGACTAATACAATTCAAAAATATTAATACCAAATTATTTTCACTTATTCTAACATACATGTATCCATGTATTCCTTGTAAACTAACATTTTTTTAGGTTTATCCACCCCCATTTCACCATATTTCACATCTATTTTTCTAGATTCTACCCAACAAAGACTAGAATCTTAATTCCCCTCTCAGTGGCAATTTAGTAATTTTAAGTAACTCTGAACAAAAGGTTACTGTGTCCTCAGTACAAATCTTGAAATGTAACAGAAAATTCAAATAAACTAATAAACTCATTCAACTTACTTATTTAATTTTAAAAAATTAAAATTAAAATTCAAATTCAAATTATTATTTTTTATTTAATTACATATATATATATATATATATATATATATAGATTTCCGATAATATGCGGTCGGTGCGGTCGCGCGGATTCGACGTGCGTCGTCCGATCGCGGGTCCATCGCATCCAACGGTCGACGTGAATCGCACCCGACCGTCCGATGCGATGGACCCGTGATCGACGGCGCGTGAATCGCGACCGCACGACCGCACGACCGTATAATATCACGACTCATATATATATATATATATATATATATAAAAGATACCCCCCAAACCCCAAATCAAGTGCAGGAAACAAAAGAGGGGAACCTCACGGCGGAAATCGGGAAAGCATGATTGCACGTTCAACACGCCATCCCCCCGTACTTCTCTATGGCATATCCATCCACCATCAATTAAAATCCCACCCCCCCTGAAATCTTTATTAATATTTAATCAAATTTAATAACACAATAATAACAAATCAGGAGATCACAACCGTCCAATACCCATCAGACTCTCTACATTGACCGGTGACTTTTCATTAAAAGTCCTAACCTCTCCTAAGCTTACGTTAAGCCGACCATCCTCATATTAACACTCACCATTAGACCATACGTTAAATATATTTTATGTACTAAAAAATAAAGGTCCAGAAGTAACAGTAAGAACAGCAGAGCAGCAGCAGCAACAACAACAAAATCACTGGAACACTCAAAGTATATGAAAAGGAAAGTTTTGAAGGGAATATTTAGAGTTACCATAACTGTAGCATGAGTTAGTGACATGTCACCACCTCTTAATAAGGTGAAAAAACATTTCAAATAATCAAACATTTAAAAATAAAAACAAATCCCTTAATATTCGCATTAATTCAAATTTGTAGACCTACTAAAAAGGATGGGCTGAGAAGGAAAAAACAACAGCTGGAAACACCTCATCAGTCTCGAAATCTCCGGTGGTTTTGATAGAACAGAAGAACAACAGAACAAATAATTTTCTTTTAATCAAAATTAAAATTAAAACTGAATTTCTGAAGTACTGAAAAAACCAACTCTGAAGCTGCTACACTGAGTGAATCACTTCACCTTTTTTAAAATAAAAAAATCCCCCAAAATATGAACAAATTAAGCATCAACAACTAAAGACGAACAAATGAAGAACCATTTGAATTACTTACCGTTCAATCGATTCGATGGAGGAACTCTGCATCGGAGACGGCGGAGAGGCTAAGGTCCTCGTCGTCGATCGGCGCGGGAAGGTTGAGATCCAACAAATTCTCGGCAGCGGCGGGTCTGGTGCTCGAACCGGCTCCGGTGACGGCAAGGGAGGTGGAGGTGGAGGCGGCCGCGGCCGCAGCGGAGGCGGCGATGGCGTGGGAACGCTTGTGGCCGCCGAGGGCCTGGCCGGAGGCGAAGACGCGGAAGCAGAAGGGGCATTGGTGGACAGCGGCCGTCCGATCGATCGCCGCGGCGGCCTCGGAAGATCCGTGACCCTCCGATTCGATCGAGGCGGCGCAGCCCCCCCTCGCCTTCTTGTGACTCGCCCGGTGCCCGCCGAGCGCCTGATACGACTTGAAGACCTTCTTGCACGTCCCGCACTGGAACTTCGTCCGCCCCCGCTTCGCCGGCGGCCGCACCCCGTCGGACGCTCCGCCGTCCTCCGATCGCTCCCTCTTCCCCCAAACATCCCTCGAAAGCATCATCAGCGACATCGCGACGTCCTCCTCCGCCGTCGTGTCCGACACCGAGCTCGCCGGCAGGTGCCGGGACCCGGTCTCGCTCTCCCGATCCTGCACGACCGTTCCGCCGCCGTCGTCATCGACGGCGAACTCCGGATCGACGACTCGGAAGCTCTTCCTCGGATTCTCCCTCAGCCCGTAATAGATCTTCTCCTCCTCTGCTTCTTCGACTTCATAAGCTTCCGCTTCGGAAGACGAAGCGGAAATCGAAGCAGAGGAGACGCCGCGCTTGATCCGATGAGCAGGCGAAGAAGAAGAAGCATTGAATCCGCCAGAATTGATGACGTGGGATCTCATGTGACCTCCGAGAGCTCTCCCGTTCGAGAATCGACGGTAGCAGAGCTTGCAAGTGTGTTTTTCCATTGAAAGATCCAATTTTTATTTTTAGTTTTTGAGAGAGAAAGAAAGAGAGAAGTAAGAGTGGAAACTAAAAGGAGTAGGTGACAAGCATTCCTCCACCAAAAGACACACAGAATGAATTTTAATCGATTTATTTCTATTTAGGGGGACTTAATGTGCTGGACATTTAAAAAAAACAGATACACCCCCTTTTTAATTAAAGTTGAAATCCAAAACGCTTTGATATATATTTGTGTGTGAAATGAATTGGTTGGGATTTTCATTAAAACCACGTGGCATAACATACTTTCCACCGTGTCATGCCGGCTGATTCTTTATATTATTTTATTTTAATGATCTTTATTAATAGTATGAGTGACGTGCATTTCATTAACGCGTCGCGGTTGGAGATATCTGTATCTGTGGCGATCGACGGTTATAAATGAAGGGTCGAATAATCAGAGATTTTTTGATGGAGATACATGCGTGTATATGGCGTTTTGTTAGGAAGATTAGAGACTCGTGGACCGAGTCGTGTTAACTTTATCTAAAATAGTTTTTCATAAAAAATAAAAAAAACTTAGTGGTAAGAATAATTTAAACTTTGCGGTATATGAATTTAAATTTAAATAAAAATTATTAAAAAACCTTTCTAATAATTTATCTATAATCATATCAAATTAAGTTTTTATTTCAATTTTTTATCTAAATATGAAAGGAGACTCAAATTTATATTAAAATTTAAAACAACTCTTTTTTTTGTAATTTCACATTTTCTTCAAACAATTATCAAACTAAAATAATTGAATAAAACACAAAATGATAGTTGAAGATATAAATGAAACTGTTATATAAATTTAATTTTTTTAACTTTTTTTTACAGAGGTGTTTTCGAACTTACAAAACTCAGTTCACTTAAGATGAAATATTACGAGAATAATTTGTCAGTTTAGATGAAATATCTCATAAATGAATTTTATGTTTTGTTAAGTTTTATAAACCAACTTTAACTTTAATAGAAATTCATATAGAATTACTTATGTTCATACAAGCAGACACAGATGCTTTTAATTTTGTTTTAGGGTGCGTTTGGTTCCGCGATTGCGCTGCGATTGCGATTACAGGAAGCTGCGTTTGCAATCGCGCAACCAAACAGTTTTATAATCGCAGTTTTAAACCCAACGATTGCAGGCAAATAGTGCCCAAAAGCTGCGATTTCAAAAAGCTGAGAAAGTGAGCTTCCTGCAGAATCAGGTTTGCAATCGCAGATTCCTGCAGAATCAATTTTGCAATCGCGCAACCAAACGCACCCTTAATGTGTATTTGACAGTGGCCTCCCCATCTCACACACGCATGCTTACGCGTGTGGTTTTTTATTACACGTGTCGTGCATGGATGGACTCGTGGTCCCTTTTTTTCTCTGAAATTATTGACAGAATAAGGAATTCAGAGGGGGGATTCGGAACTGTACCAAAAATGGGGGGGATTCGGAATAATTATGTTTTGAATAGGGTAATTCGATTTTGTGCGTTGCCAAGGAAATATTTTTTACATGAATTAATTGTGGAAAATGTGTTTTTGTGTATTAGAGAAAAGTGGGATACAATGAATACATTGAATGAGTGAGGGCACGTGAGCAGTGATTATGAGTGTTTTTTTGCAAGACAAATTTTACATTGTACGGAAGGAAACTTTGTACATTGTTTACACATGTTTGTCTATTTTCATATTGGTTATCATTTACACATATGTTCTTATTAGTAATTGTTTGTCTCATATATGGAAACTGTTTGTATATGTGTCAATTTATTATATTAAAAGATAATAATATTATAAATAGATAAAATATTTTTTTCAAATGATTATCAAATATATTATTTTTTAAAACCCAAAAAATTTATGAAAAATATATTATATAAGAATTGGTTAAAAAAAGTCTAATATAATAGAATAAAATAAAAAATAATCGGATTTCAACTAACAAATAATCCTATAAGATTTTTTTATATTTTATAAATAACAATTTTGGATAATATATATGATAATTAGTTAAGATTTCTTGAAATTTTAATATTTTCATGCCACATTAATATTTATTATCCACACAATTATATTATTGTAAGTTATATAAATTTATAAAATATAATTATCATTTTATTACTTAAGATAAGTTAAGGATGAAATATTTGTTTTGGATAATATAGACTTTAATAAATTTGTTCGATGGTAAAAATGTAAAATTGCTTTATATACACTTGAGAGGTGTGAAAATAAAATCTGTTACAAATGAAAACACATGGGTTGGTTGGGATTTTGTTTCCCCATATATTGGGGGCAAATGAAAACCTTGGATTTTATTTGTCCACTTTAAATATCATAACCAAACAAAATATTATGTTGAACATTGCAAATAAAAACCCACCCCCATTTGAATTCCAAACATGCCCTGAATGAGAATGGGATCACGGGGTGAGGGAGGCTTCCCAGAATTATCTGAATAAAAGGTGGATAAGCAAAAAGAGCAATTGGTGAATCCTCGCTGTCTCGGACCACATCCGCCGTTTATTTCGAATTCGTTGCACCTTTTAAAATCATTTTATACACCACCTAAAAAGTAATTTATGATGGATTTATGACAAATTAATTTATAATGCATATAATGCACCTATGAAAAATTTTCTGTCTACTTGTCAGTTCACATTGAATCTGAATAAATCGTATGCGTCAACTTTTATCTATCTATGACATGTGATATTGAGTTATTCATTCTTGATATTTATATTATCATAGAAAATAATGTATAAACAAATTTTTGCTTGGTTGATTTTTGTGTTATTTTTATTAGAAAATGTATAAATGATTTTTTTGTTATTTGGTTCACCTCATATTAATTTTATTTTATTACATAATATATCATAAATATGACTTCTCAAGATTTATATCATCAATAAGATATTAAAGAATATTAGAATATAATAAACTTCAAAAATCAAACAATATGAATAAATTATTGAATTTGAATATTCAAATCAAATTCGAATTTTCATAGTAATGTTTTTAATCCGTCAAATATGGATTTGGATATTTTACCAAAAAAAATACAGTTTTGGATATGAATAATCAGTAAAAAAAAATATAATATTTTTGTAGATTTTGGACCAAAAGTTATAGCTTTTCCAAACTCTGATTATATAATATATCAAAACAAATTATGGGTGTATTTAAGCACAAGTCTGTGTCGCTTTCTATGGCAAATCAATAAATGAATTGGTCTTCTGTTGCGATACGTGCCAATGAATGGGGATATTTGCATCCCACCGTCCAAATAAATAAATAAAAGATCGTACGGCTGTGATTGAGAATCCCCGGGGCTCAAAAGGCGGGAAAACAAGGAACTGTCTTTCGGGCCTACCGTGGACCTTTTTGGAAATGTCCATCTGATATCAACCGTTAGATCTAAAATGCCGGTCGTTTGATTTTACGGGAGAGATGCCGATCGAACGGTTGTAATTTTAGGATTCCGTTGCGAGGCCTCCTGCCGACTACTTAAGTTTTCAAAAGTTCTTTTAATTTACTTTCATTTTTTTTAAATTTTTTTTAATTATATTAATTTATTTATTTTTATCAACTATCTGCATTTTGTTTTTTTATGTGAATTTTGATCATTTATGGCATTGGTAGCTTGCGTTAAAATATTCTATAATCCATCAATAAACACTCTCCCTTTTGATTCTTGGAATTAAGGGAGAAGAATTTGGTGATTTTATGTTTGATTGGTATTCTTTTACCGGTTTTGACAAATAAAAATTGGTCTCATTAAAATAGTTATGGTTTTAAATTGAGAAGTAGTAATAAAATATGACTTTTCAGATATAGTTAAAGTGTTTATTTTAACTTATTGAGATATAACTATTTAGTTCGGTCATATTAAACATATGTGTTTCTTTCATTCACTCTCTTATTTCCAAAACAAAATCAATGGTTAATTTTTTTTTCTTCACTATTTCTGGTTCAAAAAGTCTTTACTCTTCTTGACTATAACTATTTAGTTCAGTCATATTAAACATGTGTGTTTCTTTCATCCACTCTCTTATTTCCGAAACAAAATCAAGGGTTAATTTTTTTTCTTCACTATTTGTGGTTCAGAGAGTCATTACTCTTCTTGACCTATATGGTTAACCATTGAATTAAATTAAAAAAAATCCATGTTAGTATACATTCACATTTAAATTTGGCATCTACATAAGTGGACTCCTCATCCCCCTTCCTTCTTTTTTTTTTTTTTTTTGACAAGTTTACACAAGTATCAAAAAGAATTATTTACATGTAAACTTGTAGCTACCCAGTCTGCTACCATTGATATAATTCCTTTATACTACCAATATGTGGAGCCAAGATATGTCTAATAATATAATCAGACAAAGCATAAAAAATACCATGTTGTTGAGTCCTTCTAGAATATTGAGCTAGAACTTCTACTGATCGAACCAAATTTCGTGGGACTTTACAAAAGATTTTGTCACTGACTGGCTCCGTTTGGAAACACACATTGCAAAGTAGATTTTAGAATAAAACTGTTTTTTAAGATGATTTTAGACCTTGACTTTTTTGGGATGCTTTTTTTTTAATTCAGGATGTTTGGTAGAAAAAATTTCTTTTCAATTTAAAAAATCGATTCCGACAAAAAATCGTTCTTTTTGATATTTTAAAAACACGGATTTCGAGAGAGAAATTAAAAGGAATCCAGCTTTTGATTCCACCAGAATCCGACCCGTTTGGCTGCACGATTTTGAGATTTTAGCTTTTCAAAAAACGGAATCCGCCCAAATCTCGTTACCAAACGGAGCCTAAATCACACCTGCGAATTGATTCCACAGTTTGTTGAAGTGCTAAAAAACGTGGACTCATCTTTTGTATTGATTGTAAAACTCATTCTATTTCAAGCATTAGGTTTCATATGTTTTAATGGACAATATAAAAAACCCCCAAAAGGCATATAGCCTAGGGGGCATAGGGCAATGTCTGACGGTTACAAGAGCAAAATGTACTGCAATGTCAATAGATTTTCTTTATAATTATAAATAAAATAAATACTCCCAGAAAATCAATAATATACGTCAAGAACATTTGAGAGTCAACTGCTTCCCTTATATGTGATTGGGGTGCATCATCACGGGGGAGCAAAGGATTTCGTTGCCAGGTGGAAATATAAAGGTTACAATTTGAGGGGCAATGGGGGTATGGGAGGGGTTTGTGGTGGATACCCCATCTACGACAACTACAGGTTGATTAAATCGACAATTTTTTATTTACACAAATTATAATTAATTACTAGTTTATATGATAATGTCAATGTTCAAATCCGGTTAACATAGCTAACTGTTGAACTACTGATTATTAACCCGTTCATTTTTCTGATTCAATAAACAGTTCGGTTTTTAAACATTGCTTAAAACTCATCTATTTAACTGGTAGGATAACTAGTTTCATGAATCAGATCAAAAGTTCGATCAGCCTACGGTTTAACCATACGTTTTGGTCCAGTTTTTTAAACGTTGGAAAGGAATAATCACCAAAATCTTGTACATGCTAACACTTAATAATTTCACTTTCAGTTCAAATTTCCTGAAGAGCTGCGTAAAGAATCCTTTTAAATGTGAGCATGGAATTAGAAACAGCAACACATCCATCCAACTTTTAATTCCAACCCGACCTGTTCATTATTGTTAATTATTAAGACCTGTTCATTTTTTTTTATTACACCGACCCTGTAACAGTGGATTAACACATCACAACCACTATTTAAAAAAACCAACCAACACGTTCACTTTAGATGCTGCATTGGGGCATAACAAAGCTTTTGATCTCCTATCTCCACCATCCAATGTGTTAGGATTGTCTTAGATCCGGTGTACTCATGTTTTGATGTATCCACATCAAAAATCATGATGAAATCATTTTATGGTACATTCGGCACCAAAAAATTTGAGGATTTTAATTTTATTTAAGAGGTCAAAGTTGTTATCAAATTGTTCAGCTTACATGCATCATCATTACTAGATTTTGTCAAATGACTGTGTCTCGAAATCTATATTTCATAAAATAGTCATTTTTATTACATCCTTAAAAGGTGTGCATAAAATAGTTAAAAGTTAAAGACAGCTTTTCAAACTATGTTTCTAAACACACCCTTAAAATGGTAAGCTTAGTTAATATTTGATTATAATTAATTAGATAAAATTATGTCTTGGTATCTTAGTTATGAGGGGGTTTTCACAATTTATCTTCATAAATTTAAGTGCATCAATAAGTGGAGAGTTTTTGAGTCTCTTTGTAACTGACTTTTATTATACTAAATGCAGGTTAGGTTTAGGCTCAACCACATAGATTTACGTTTTTGATGTGATGTTTATTCTTAGTTATCTGGATCCCGACACATTGATCCACCAAAAGAGTTTCATTTGTCAAAAAATCTCCAGTGACACTAAACACAAACCCATGTGGGAGAGATGTTTTAACTAACAAAAAAATAGCATGTGAGGAGGGCCACATGCAATGCATGATCTTTTTGCATTTGCTGCAACAGAGGAACTCCTCAACAGATGATTAGGATGTATGTAATCTGGATCTTTTGGGGATCCATATCTCAAGCTCTTGTTTTGTTTTATAAAAGGTTCAGCCACAGTAAGCACCCACTATACGAGATTCTAAACAGTGGAGCCACCTCTGATCGAGGTTTTAGCCATTTAGATCACGGCGCGTGATCTGTCAAAAGGAGCCCAAATTGACGACAGGCTAACCAACGACCACATTGATGGCTCGCCCTTTTTTAATACAAAAATGTTACACTAAACAATTAGGCAACATTTGGTTGCATAATTAGACGACGTTTGCATCTGTAAGAAGTTGTTTCTACAATCGTGCAATCAAATAGTTCTACCGTAACAGCTTCCTACAGACAGATTTCAGAAAAATAGTATAAAAAAACTGTGATTTTCAAAAGTTGAGGGGTTGAGTTTCCTGCAGAATCAATTTCAGAATTTATATTTTTGTATAATCAGTTTTCCAATCGCGCAACCAAACGCTCCCTTAGCCAGCTTATATTTTCATATTTTTTCAAATCATATATTATTACCAGATGTGTATTTTTATAAAAAGTGAAGTTTATATTTTCAAGAATTAAATGAAACTATTTATAAAAAATATAAAGAAATTTCAATGGGATATATGCCTCGTTACAGTTAGTGGAGAGGCTAATGAGGTATATATGAGATTGCATTTAGGAGTACTGTCAAAATGACTGAGTATAACGGCTCACTTTTTAATAATTTTCTTTTTTGATGACCAACTAATTGGCTAAACGAGTTTTGAGTATGCAAGCATATCACTTATTAAAAAAATTTTAAATATCTAATTCAAATATATATCTGAAAAATTAAAAAGTTACCAGATATTTGAAAATTTGTATTCATTTTTTAAAAATAGTAGCTGTACAAAAAAAATCGGATTGAATACAAATATGATGTATCCGGTCCAAAAAATATTCGCCTTTGAAAAATATATTGTTATTTATTATGTTAATTTATTTTTATTTTGAAGATTAGTATGAGTTTTATGTTATTTTTCTATGTTAAATCACGTAATGTTTTGAGTGTATAGTTATAAATTATAATTATTGTAGGTAATATTATTAGATTTTTTACTTGTTACTAATATTGGATATCTAGTTTTATTTTTAGATATCGAATTTTTAGATATTTGAGGCATCTATTTAAATGTTTCAATGCAAATCTGAATCTCAAAATTTGGATCGGATGCGAGTTTCTATTTTCAATAGGGTACCTCTATTTGCACGTCTCTTATATGGATTGTGGTACATAAAATCCATTTAGATCTGTTTAATTTTCACACCCCCAATTTAGACACCCTACATCTTTTTCTGGAACTCTCATTTATTTTAAAAAAATAATTTGTAAGCCCACCCATTTCTAAACAATTAAATATTATTTTTTGCTGTGCGCAGGGAAGGAAGAAGATGATGAGAAAAAGAATTTCATAGGTTGTTGCAACTAGTCTTCTTACAAATTTGGTTGAGTTGGAGCTTAGAAAGCATGGGGATCTTTCAAGAGTAGGGTGTGTTGGGGGCCTAGCAGTAGTGTTAGGGTCAGGAGTCAGGACTGACCCTGTTAGTTGGTTATCAATTTATTTGTATTATGTAGGTGAAAAATGATTCGGGAACCAAAAATATGATCTAAAGTTTGACCCATGCCATGGCAATTCATCCTTTCAACCCTCACCCAAAAAAGACAAGATGACATCCACACAGCACACAGTTTCTTCCACATTTTATTCGGAGCTTATTGTTAAAAAAATGAGTGTTTCAAAACCCGAATTCCAGTTTGATTTATCCATAAAACACAATGAAATAAAAATCGAGTAAAACACAATCAACCCACAGGTTGAACTGATGATTTTTGTGAACCAACACGGGTGACTAAACCGATTGGTTCTTTATTAATAGAAATTGTGATGAATTCTACTAAAATCATGTTTTGATGTTAAATAAAAAATTTATGCAATTTTTTTCTAACATATTTCATATTTTTTATTAGTTTTAATAATTAATATATTTATTATGCTATAATTATGTCATGGTTCAAATCCGGTTAACTCAATGATTGAATAAGTGACATTTGATTCCAATTTTTTTCAGGTTCATTGAATTGTTAGTTTTCAAAACACTGAAGAAAGAAAAATGATTGACAAGCCCCATTGTAGGCCCTCGTAAGTTCATGACATGACATAGTTTGGATTATCCAATATACCCCTTAAGTGTGTTTGTTAATTTTTAACGTAATTAATGGGACAGTTTGTCAATGTGACCGTAATTAATTCCTTGAATCACGCATCTGGGCATTCATTTCTGTTTTTTTCCTTTTTTGAATTTCATTGTTTGAATCGTGCATTCATTTACATGGTAAAATTTGAGATTTTTTTTCGTTGAGGCCGTTCAAAATGGATTTATTCTCTAGACAACTATCTAAGCTTTTTATCTGATTGAAAAATCAAAATGAATTTATTCTCTAGACAACTATCTAAACTTTTTATCTGATTGAAAAATAACCATTAAATTCTTTTGGCTACCATTTGAAATGTCTACTGATTCAGGTGTGATGTGTTTATTGTATGTTTTTTCAATTTTTTCAATTTTTTTCAATTTTATATGTTAAATTATGGTTGATTTTTATGTGAAACATGATTTTGAGTATGATACATCAGTTGTTTAACATTTAAATGTCAGTTACATATTTATTCCCTTTTTTGTCTTCTTTTTGCGTTTTTTTTAATTGGCTACATTTTTGTACTATAACTAACTTATTGTATGTTTTTGTTAAAAATGTAACTAACTTTAGAACAATATATTTGTGAAACAAAGTTTCATTTCAAAATATGAATAACTCTTAATATGATCTTAGTGGAACTATGAGTCATATTATTCCATTTGTAGTTTTTTATATTTATCTGATTTTTAGTTATTACAACAGTACATTAGTTTTAATGATATTTTTTTGCATTTGAATGTAGGAAATACAGTGGACTCAATTACATTTTCTGTGGAAGGTAGTCCGCAGAAAATTTTTATTGTTCAAGTTGAGCAGGAATATGCAGAAGCAATTGCATCAAGTGTTGGAATGACATTTGATGCAGTAGAAGATGTGCGATTGTTTTATAATTTTGCTCGTAGTCAAGGTTTTGACATTGCAAAGATCAACTGAAAATCTACATGCATGTAACTCAAATAGTTAGTTACATTTGCTGTGCAGTTTTTTTCAATTAATTAGTTATATTTCAAGGATAGCTACCTTAAGCATAGTAGTAACATGAAACAAATTGAAAATACATATTAATTTAAAAAATGAATCAAAGAAATTTGCATTAACATAATATAATTACTATGAAGAGATGTTAGGTACATTGTGCATATCAATAACAACAAAAATAATGTAATGATTAAGAAATATACATAAATCATGACATGCATACATAAAAAAACTGACAAACTATTAGAATAATTGAAGAAAAGTGGTTACATTCTAAAAAAAATTACATTCAGCAAAACATACTAATAGTTAGTTACATTTGCTGAGCATTATACTTATAGTTAGTTTACATTTAAATATAGTTATATTGCACATAGCAATAACATTAAACAAATAAAAAATACATGTAATTTAAATATGGTTACATCCATCTGATTATCAAAGACATTTTATTACAAACAAGAACAGAAATTGGACATACATTTTAGTTTTTTCTCATAAAAAAAGTCAGTTACTTTTTGTATCTATTCGGAAAAAAATACAGTAGAAAAAAAAATCATATTCATGTAATCATAAGATTTTTCACTAAAAAAATGTAATCATAAGATCTTGAAATACAACAAAAAGATTTTTTCAAATACCAAAAAATGGTTGTGTAACCATTTTTTGGCTGGTGTTGAATCCTCGGGTAGAACAATTTTTTTTTTTGAAATCGATTCTGTAAAGAAATCTTAGGTTATCTTTGTCATTTTAGACAAAAGGGAGATTCTTTGTTGGTTTGATTTCGATTCAAATTTCTGTTTTTGGAAACCCTAAAAAAAATTGAATTGTTTAAATTGCGAAGAGGGACAAGAAGACGAGTGGGAAAAATGAAAAAAGAGAGAAATCACGATTAAGGAAGTGAGTTTTAATGAGGGGTATTTTTGTATTTAGTTTCAATAACACTTTGACAACTCATAGAACCTGTGGGAGATGTATAGCAAAGCTCTTGAAAAAAAACTTATTTGATGCAAACATGCGACCTCTGATCTTATAACAGCTGTTGATTTAGAAATTATATGCAAAGGGGCTTCTTTGAGCCACCTTAATGGGATACAATAGAGATACAAAAAAAACAATACATGGAGTTCACATGTCATGTTAGGACTACATGCATGATGCATCCTTAAAGATAGAGAGAAAAGGTGGGTGGAATATTTATATTGGAGAGAAAAAGATAGTAGACCTCATGAGAAGAACAAAGACAAGGTTTTCTTTTTGAATGGCATTTAATTGGAAGAATCTGTATCACAGGATAAGAGAAGGGGGGTTGCATACTAGCATTGGACTTTGGCCTGTCTTTTGTCTTTTGACTAACAATCCATCTGGTTCATTGTCTTTATATGTTTCAAAAAATCAAATTATTCATTTTTTTTTAAAGATTGAAATCAAATTATTCGTCGAGCTAGAAAAATTGATTTTGTTAATAGAAATCATGATATAATATTTTCTCAGCTTTTTAATATTTATATAACATCATTATAATTTGTTAAGAAATAATATTTTTTTTCTTTATAATTTTAAATTGTCCGATTTGAATAACATGTACTCAATTCTTAACTGATTTAATCATTTAGTTAATTGGCTTTTAAATTTTAAGTTAGTTTTTATTTATTACTAGGTTAAATTATGAGGATTAATCATACCATATTTTAGGTAAAAAAATATTCAGTGATTGAAAAATTATTAAATTTTTTTTAAAAAAAGTTGAATTTAAAACGTGAGATTGTTAGTGCCGACCCATTTAAGGATAAGCTGAACTTTGCTTGGATGTCTGGCCAAAAGTTGAAAATATAGAGATGTCAGAAAAAAGAGGGAGGCCAGGTGTTGGAAAGTGGAAGTACCACATGAAGATAGTAACTTTGTTTCTGTTGGGTGAGGGTCTCCTTTTATGAGAGGGAAGACAATATAATGGAAGGATGTATATATATAATTAATAAGGGAGTGTCTGTTGTCCTCTACTGTTGTTTTTGCCTTCCAAAGCTGTTCGCACACAGAACGTGATCTGCTATCAGTTTGTGCTTTCTACAATGGCATCTTCTTCTTCTTTTAAATTTTGTGATGTGGTCATCTTTAAGTGCATTTCTTCTAAATGTGAAAGACATTTTAATCTTTTTTTATTTTTGGATGGTAGTGTTTTTAACACTAGTTATTCTTGGATAAAGATTTTGTAACTAAAAATATGAAAAAAAATTTAACCTCTCGGAATAAAAAAATGACAACTAAGCTTTTCCATATCCACATCCGAAAGCGACAAGTGACATATTCCTTTGTCATTGACTGAAATTGTGTTGGATTAAAAATTTAATCACATGATTAGTGGCTTGTTTATAAAGAGAAACAAATCAATGACAAAAAAAATGCACCAAAACTTTTTTTTTTATCTAAACTGATGTGAGAATAACAACTAAGGAAAAATATTCAATAAAAAAATTGACAAATAATTTGTCATCTTCTCATTGGTTTTTATATACTTGATTAAAATTTTGATCAGCACTTAAAAGAACTACTCCTTAAAATAATAACTTACATCATTTATAAAAGTTAAAAGTGATAGATGACTTATATCCTTTTGTGATTGGTTCAAAAAGAAGGTTAAAAAATGGGTGTGCAAGACATTTCAATCTCTATTTTTTTTGTTTGGATGATAGTGTTTTTAACACTCGTTATTCTTGGATAAAGAATAAAGAATTCAAAGGGAGGATTCGGAACCGTACCAAAAATGGGGGGGGGGGGGGGGGGGATTCAGAATAATTATGTTTTGAATAGGGTGATTCGATTTTGTGCGTGTCCATGGCATTGAAGAAAATGTTTTTGAGATGAATTAATTGTGGAAAATGTGTTTTTGTGTATTAGAGAAAAGTGGGATACAATGAATACATTGTGAATAGGGGTGGTAAACGAGCCGAATGAGCCGAGCTTTAACCTGCTCAGGCTCGGCTCGTTTAGCAGCAGGCTCGGCTCGGGCTCGGCTTCATTTTGTGTTCAAGCTCGGCTCGTTAGGCTAGTGAAAAGCTCGGTTAAAGCTCGGCTCGGCTCGTTTGTTAAACAAGTCAAGCCGAAGCTCGAAACAAGGCTCGACTCGGACTCGTTTAGCTAAAAAAAACCTTGTTTAAGATTTGAAAAGTCACATTTCATAAATCACAACACCTTATACATGTGAAAATAACATAAGCTCGAGCTGGGCTCGGCTTGGGCTCATTTAGCTAAAAAAAATCTTGTTTAACATTTGAAAAGTCACATTTCACAAATTACAACACCTTATACATGTGAAAATAACATAAGCTCGAGCTCGGGCTCGGCTCGGACTCGGTTCAGGTTCGGTTCGTTTCTCTTTTTTCTATTAAGTAAATGAGCTCGTCTAGGCTCGGGCTCGGCTCGTTTATAAACCGAGCTTTAAAAATTGTTCAAGCTCGGCTCGTTTATCTAATCGAACGAGTCTGAACGAGCTTTAATCGAGTCAAGTCCGAGCCGAGTCTGAGCTGCTCGACTCATTTACCAGCCCTAATTGTGAATGGGTGAATGAGAATGGGATCACGGGGTGAGGGAGGCTATCCCGGAATTATCTGAATAAAAGGGGGATAAGCAAAAAGAGCAATTGGTGATTCCTCGCTGCCTCGGACCACATCCGCTGTTAATTTCGAATTCGTTGCACCTTTTAAAATCATTTTATTTTATACACCACCCTAAAAAGTAATTTATGATGCATTTATGACAAATTAATTTATAATGCATATAATGCGCCCCATACAAAATTTCTCCATCTACTGGTCAGTTCTTGTTAAATCCTAATAAATCTTATGTATCAACTTTTATTGTTTAAATGAGATGTGATGTTGAGTTATTCGCTCATAATAGTTATATTGTCATATATAACTATCCAGACTGAATAAGCAAATTTTTATCTAACTGATTTTTTTGTTATTCTTATTGAGAAATGTAAAAATAATTTTTTTGTTATTTACCTTGGATAAAATGATGAAAAGTGGTTCGTAAGAGATAGATAAAAGTTCATGACATTTTAAATATCAATCATACCATTGGGAATAGTGTGAGATATATATGACTGATTTGATAGATGTAATAGTTTTTAAAATTTGTGTGAGACTGTTAGATGAGATAAGTTTTTTAAAATGACAGATAAGAGTATTTTTATCCATTGCCATAAATAAGCTCTGATAAACAATTTCAGCATAAATATCATACTCAGTTAAAAAAAATCATATATGACTACACTAATGACTCCGTGTATTGGAGCCCTTGACTAAAATTTAATCAATGATATATATATTGCTTGTAATTAATTACAATTCTCAACAAAAAAAAATTCAAGTGTAAATAAACATAAAATAAAATTAAAAAAATTCTTCCACTTTTATTTTCCACCCAAAATTTTCTTTTTGAATTTCATGGGCCACTACTTCCATTCCCTGATGAACCAATCCCCACCTGCAACCAAGAAGCATCACCACCACCTCCACCACCCAATCTCAACTCCTTCAGCTCACTCAGCCTCCTCATCCTTCCCTTACTCTCCACCTCATCTTCCCCATCCCCACCCAAATAATTCATATTATCATCAATGTTGTCATTACTGTTATAATTCAAACCATCATTATTGTTATTAAACTCAACATTGTTGTTCTCCTCACTAGTCATCAGCCCAATCCACGGCCGCACAAACGCTGCATCGAACCCCTCCTCCGCATGCGCAGGGAGGTTCAAATCAAGCGGACCCACCTCACGCGCCGCCACGGCCGAATTCGTCGTGATCCAGTGGCACCGCTTGTGCCCACCAAGCGCCTGCCCTGACGCGAACACGCGGTGGCATATCGAGCACTCGTGCGCCTTCGCCTTCCTCGCCTCGCAATTCGCGCTCGCGCCCTTCGCGGGCCTCTCGCGCGCGCGCGCGCGCGTCCTCGTCGGGGACGACGCGCGCAGCGAAGCATCCCTTCACCTTCTTGTGGCTCGCCCGGTGCCCGCCGAGCGCCTGGTGCGACCCGAACACCTTCTTGCACGCCTTGCACTCGAACTCCCCCCCACCCCTCGTCGGGCCGGCCCGACCCACCACACCGGGCCAGTCCATCGGCCCAATCACGGGCGACGCGCATGACTCCTCTGTCTTCGTCGCGGCCGCCGCTGACGACGTGGCGGAAAGCATGAGAAGGCAGTACGCGAGGTCCTCCTCCTCGCTGACCGCCGTCGTCGCCGTCCGCCTCGAGCGCTTCCCCTTGGACCATCTCAGCCGGTCGTCCTCGTCGGACGCGCATCCCGAGACGAGCGACTCCTTCTCCTCGGGATCCGTGCCGCGGGACCTCATGTGACCGCCCAAAGCGCGGCCGCAGACGAAGCCCTGTTGTTCTTCTTCATTGTTGTTGTTGTTGTTGGTCTCCATAAACAATGCCATATCTGTTTTTAAATTTTCCTTTTATTATTATTTGTGAAACAGAGAGAAAAAAAAAAAAAGAAAGGAATTATGAGAGGTGAAATGTAAATATAAAGTTTTTTTTGAAAGGAAATCTAAATAGATTTGGACTGTTGGTTAGGCTGAGTTTTAGTTGAGGTATTGGTGGGCAGTGGATGAGATTTTTAAGTGTGTTTTTATTTTAAATTTTTTTAAAAAAAATGTGTGGGTTTAGGTTGACAAGTGTTTGGGGGAGGACCGTTTCGTACTTTATTTTTGAAGGGTCAGGATTTCTCATGGTGGGGAATGGAGGGCTGTGATCTTTGTAATATTTATTTATATTATTTGTTAATTATACAAGCTCTAATAGATTTTTTTTCCCTTCAATTCTAAGCCAAGTGACCTCCCGTTAAAGGTAAACTACCAGTTCCGTTCATGTTTTGGGTCCACGTTCATGTTTTGGGTCCACTCACCCTCCTGTCTTCTTTTGTTTTTATTATTTTTATTTTTTAAATAAATTGTTTATTATGTAATTGAAAATGCATGTTTTTTCTAGCTAAGGTGAACTAATGGGTGTAGTTCAATTTTGGTGTTTTGTTGCTTAAGTGGGTCTTTCATAACTGTCTAATTCAAACCTACCACTATAGATCCATGTGTGACTTATTAAAACTTTTTTTATTTGTTTATTGTTATTATTAATAAATGAATACGTGAACCATATTTTAACTAATCTAATATGTATGATAGAGTAGACATAACTATATAATATCAGAAAGACGAAATGAGTGTGAGTGAGGGAGTAGCAAAGTCAGTTGGGGATAGTTGGGGGTGAGTGGGTTGCAAGTCCAACAAGTCATGTGGATTGTGATGTTGGCATGTCATCCTCCACCTTTTATATATTTTTTTTTAATTGAAATAATTAATTAATTAATTAATTAATTGTGTGTGTGTGTGTGTGTGAGTGATATCTAATTTTAAGCGGTATTAATTTTATAAAAATTAATTTCGGGTCCTTTAGAAAACTCTGAATTTGTTTAGGTCTACAACATCTGAAATTATTTTTAGATCCCATATTAGTTTGAGTATTATTTATGGATCCTTCTATCAAATGAGATTTACCGTTTATCTTTTATTTTTACCTTTGCTCCCATCTTTTATTTATGTCCTCTTTCTCTCATCCACGCCAACAAAAGCTCATCTCCCTTCCCGCGCGATCTCCCGTCACCCCTCCTTCCCATCACCTCCTCTCCGATGAGCCGATGATTCCTCCCTCCTATCACTCTCTCCCATCTTAATAATATATCAAACATGTTGACAGTGTACCTAGACATATTAACAATATATAATAAAAATGAAAATATTAATGTTAGATTCAACCGTTGTTATAAAAGACATAATAGATAATGGGGTTTTGAAACATAATATAAATTCAAATGATACAGGGCCCTAAAAAAATGTAGGATTCCGTGAAAGACTCGACGTAATTTTCCCTTTTAATTTTTATTTTTTAAAATAAAATTAGTTTCCACATTTAGTGGCGGTGTACAACACGTGGTCCTCCATTTCCGTGCGCGTCGAGACCACTTGGGTGAACGGCCGGGCTTTGCAGGCCGGGTCAATTTCAGGCCCACTGAGCCGGACCGGGTCAACCACGACGCACGCGCGTGCAAGCACCACGTCTCGTCTTGATTGGATGGCTCTATTTGATCCCCTTTAAATTATAAATAAGTCCCTCACATTTTAATCATTTAATATATAAGTCTCTCATATATTAATCTCATAAGTAAACAATAAACAAGTTCCTCTCATATCAAAACCTCCCCCCCTACCCCTGCCTGTCTCCCCCTATAAAATCATAATTAACATATTCTAATAAAAAAATTAATGTAAATATAAAAATAATATGAAAATCCATTGTTTTTTTATGTATATTCGCACAAATTCTAAAAATCATAAACACTAAAAAAAATTAAAAATGTAAATCCTATATATACACAAGAACGGGGTATGTTAATTTAAAAAAATAAAAAAAATTAGGTGAATTTATATATTAAGGGGTGTATTTATCAGAAAAATCTAAATAGATTTAAACAATAAAATTTATTTAAATAGGATTTACTTACGAATCAAATAGAGTCACCCGCCTCGATTCGCCACAATTTTTTTTTTAAATATGATGATACGCGAGGTTATTTGTGTTATGATGCTCTGCATCGATGGGAAGCTAAAGTGGGTGAATATGAACAGGACGGGTTGGTGTTGAAAATAAAAAAAAAGAGAGAAATTAGTTTGTGCTTTTTGGAGGTTATAAAGTTGGAGCATCTAACGGTGGTTAGTTGGAGCTAACACTTTAACACCCGCTTCAAACATTATTTATTAGTGCGGCAGTTGACTGAAGTTTGAGTTTCAACCAAGATGATGACACATTTTTAAAAAGTATAATGCATGTTTCATAGACTTATATATATAATTATTATAATTATTTGGACGCATTGCGTGAAAACCATTGATACATAGTCTGTTTGCAGCTCGGTTTGCATTTAAAGAAACGGTTCCCAACCACGTGTACACCGTGATAATATATTATATATTACATTATCGCAGTATATAATAATTAAAATAATTAAAAAAATAGGCTGACATATTTTAGAGTATACTTCATTTTTTATAACCGTATGTACTTCAATGACAAATATATATATTTTGAAAAATAAATCCGTAAAAAAAATTATAATTATATATTTTATAAATTTTATATATAATTAGATTGTTTAACACATTAATTTAAATTTAAATTAATTAAAAAGTATCTATATTACACTAAATTTCATTGGATTAAAAAAAATTATAGTGTTAATACACATTTATAAGTTTTAGATAACTATTGTTATCAACAAAGGAGTATATTCATTATTATTTTTATTTGTTATTTTTTGGTGGATTGTTCTTAGATTAACATATCACATATCATGTTACTAGTGGGTTGTAGGGATATGGGCGTGGTTCATTTATTTTAGGAAAATGATACACGCAAATCACATTTACTAACAAAAACTCAAACGTCACATGTTTTTATTTTTTTAAAACAGTAAACATCATCTAATGAGGTATATGCTTTGATAAAAAGTGCATATTGCTCCATTTCGAATTGAATGAAATCATTTTTAGTAAGTGTAAGAAAAATTCAGTGAGGTATATACATTATCTAACGAGGTATATACTTGATTAAATATGTAACGAGGTATATAAGGTCTGTGTTTTGGACTAAAAATAAAACTGAGTGTTGCAGCACTCTTTATTTTATTCTATTTTTTTTATATTTTATTATTTAAAATAATTCATTTGGACTAAAGGGTTTGAACATCAAATCATTTTATTTTGTTGGTTAATTTTTTAGAGATTTATTAATATATTATTTTATTACTTTACTTCGCGCACATCATGCGTGGATGTACATTAATTAGTTTATCATGGATATCGAGATAAGATTGCAATCTATGTGGATAAAAAGATAAGATTGAAATCTACGTGGATAAAGAGATAAGATTGAAATCTACATAGATAAAAAGATAAGATTGAAATCTACGTGGATAAAGAGATAAGATTGAAATCTACATTGGATAGAGAGGGGTGGATAGCTATAAATTGGGGGAGGGTTCAATCTTTCTCTCTATTATTGATTTTTCTATATTTTATTACTAACAATTATATAAGGTGAGACAAGAGGGAGAGGCATGCATGTTTGATGTTCTTCCTGAAGACATGCTACCCTTGTGTTACCTCATATTCATCTTGCTTGCGTCAAATCCATGTAAGCTATGCTTTTTTTTTGTCTTTGTTTATTGAGCGATGTTACACAACATGTTTATAGCTATAAATAAGGCAATGTCCAAAATTTTCCTTCTTTATATGTTATCACATTAATTTACTCGTAATTATTGATTTGAACATGCACACTTTTGTGGTTTACTTAAGTGTTTAACTTTAGATGTAAAACATTCAAGTTAACAGCGAAAAACAAGCTTGTGAAGCCACGAATTAATTTTTCTAAAGCATTTGATTGGAAATCACTAGCCTAGTACTCAAGATTATTGGAAGATTGTTTTGAGGGTCAAAACCCATGGGCCATGTACATTAAAGGAATAGTAAGAAAAACTACTGATATTTTAATAGAATAGTCTCTCGTTAATATTATGTTTTCAATTATTAACATGAAAACTTATTTATATTCTTATATAAATGTTGATTATTTCCAATGTGATGATACTGAAGAGAGTACCGGCCAACTCAAAAAGGCAGAAAACATGGGATCTATCGAAGTGGTATACATGTTGGGGGTGATTTATTTAAGCTCTAATTCGACGAGCGAGCAAAGGGTTTGAAATTCTTTAGAGCGATCACGAGGTGGTGTAAGGAGCGGAGTCAAAAGAGGTTGTGGTCGATATTGAACGTGATATGGAAGAATCATAGACTATTTTTACCGGAGTACGACTTCGAGAACCTGAAATGCGAGATATCGAGAGAGAAGGGGATGGGGAGATGGGGGCTTTCATGATTAATACTTCTCTGACCGTTGCATGTGGATGAACGAGTATTGGAATTTTTGTGTGCGCACTTATTGAATATGAAGTTTGCTGATATTAATGCTCTAACAACAAATTATATATTCACATAAACTGTCAGTAGACTCCATATTCAGTAAGTACGTGTTCAGAAATTTTGATATTCATTCATCCACATGCAATGGCTAAAGCAGTATTGATCTTGAATGCCCTCTTGATCCCATCTCCTCATCCTCTTCTCTCTCGACATCCCACACTTCACGTTCTCGCACTCGTAATCCTGTAATGATAACCTATGATTCTTCCGGTTCGCACTAAATATCGACCACAACCTCTTCCGGCTCTGCTCCTTGCACCCTCTTGTGATCACATTGTGAAGCAGCTCGAGCCCTTGCTCACTCGTCCAATCAGAGCTCAAATAAATTCCAACACATACACCGCTTCGATTGAGCCCATATTTTCTGCCTTTGTGAGTTGGCTGATACCCGCTTAAGTGCTATCACATTGGAAATAATCAACCAATGTATATAAACTTTCACGTTAATAATTGAAAACATAATATGTATGAGGAACTATTCTCTTTAATATTTTAGTTTTCTTTACCATTCCTTTAATTTACATGGCTTATGGGTTTTCACCCTCTAAACAAATCTTCCAACAACCTTGAGTATTGGGTTGGTGATTTCCAATTATAAGCTTCAAAAAAATTGATTTGTCATTTCACAAGTCTTCCTCCATTGCTAACTTGAAACTCTTACATCTAAAATTAAACACACAGGTAAACCCTTAATTATGAAACAATATATGTTCAAATCAATAATTAATTAAGAGTAAATAAATGTGATAACCTAAAAAAATCTCAAACACAATCTTGTGCACAACTAGGGATGGCAGTGGGACAGGTTTGGTGAAACTTGAACTCAAACTTACTAACAAAAACCCACTCTAAACCCGTGACAGGTTTAGATTTTCCATCTCAAACCTGTCCCAACAGGCATTTAAAGAACCCACACCCACCCTAACCCGTCTCATTTACATCGGTTTGGGTTGGATCAGAATAGGTTCGGGAAGAAAAAATCCAAAATTCCGAAGGTTGGAAACAAGAAAAAAACACTATATTTATTGTTTATTTACATTGTTGGAACATGAAAAAACTGTAGCTTTTAGAGTTTATTTGAAGGGTGATAATAAAATGAACTAAGAGGGTGATAAATGGATATGTGATACCTAGATGGAATAAAAAAATTAATAAAAAATAAAACCAAAATTCAATTATATGTGATACCTAGATGGAATGAAAAAGGGATGTAGTGATGTATGATGCCAACAGCGGGTAATGGTCAATGATCGCGTATTTCTGCGTCTTTGCGATTGTAAATGGGGGTGTGGGTGGTGGACTCCCTGGCTCATGCGGATTTTAGGTTATTTTCAATTAATATTTCAATTTATTCTTTTATCTAAAAAAAAATTTCAATTTATTCATTCTTTGTTTTTTTAATTTTGAAATGAAAAAAGACAAACATAAAATATGTACTGTAATAAATATTTATTTGATTTTAATATTAATTGCAAATGGGACGGGTTCGGGATGAATTTTGTTAAATAAACTTGATTTCCATCCCAAACCCGTGGGGTTTTATTTTACATCCTCCAAACTCGCCTTGAAACCCGAACCCGACGCAATCGGGTCGGGTGTCCGATTGAGAAAATCCCATTGTCGTCCTTTTGTACATCTTCTAAAAAGTATATCTCATTTGTATATAAAATATATACCCAACAAATTGTATAAACACATATATGATGGACAACTATTGAGACATGGTAATGCAGATGTGACTATATGCATGATTAAATGTAACAATGTCCTGTAGAAAAATGACAAAGAAGAAGGAGAAGCGGAGCTTACATTGATTTCGCACATACAAGCTCAACGTGAGGTTCTCCGAAAGACGCAAGGCCACCATGTCTTCAGGAAGCACGTCAAGCATGCATGCGCCTCTTCCTCTTCTCTCCTTCATTGAACCCTTGTTTTTTCTTTTCTTTTTCTTTTTTGTTTTCTTTCCATCATGAATTACTCCTTTTTATAATGGTTAGTATGGGTTAGTCATAGATATAGAAAATAAAAAGAGATATTACTTAAAATGAAAGGGGGTTCAATGATATTGGCCTCTCTTTGTATTTCAATGGGAGTGTATAATTTTATTTATTTAAAAAAAAATATGAACTACAGTTGTGATTGCAAGATGGACATCATTTTCCAAGACTGAAATAGAGCACTGATATACTCAGTTCATTTTGCAGCTCAAGTTGCATCTTCATAGCGTTCTACCATAGTATATAAAGTAAAAAAATTATTTTTTTAAAATAAAATAAAAAAATTTATATCTCAGTATATACTTTATTTCATATAATAACATGTACTTTATTAGTAGCGTATGATTTATTTTTTAAAATGGTATGGAATGCGGTTGGGGCTGCATGAGGGGTGAACATAACATTTTTCCGATAGAAAAGGATACATCCACCCCCCATTGCGGGCAGCCCCAATTGCAGTTTACACAGGTTTTCTTTTTTTAAAAAAAATATACACTCTCCAGTTGAAATACATATTCTATGGAATGAGGTATATACTGAGATACATTAGTGTATTTTTTCGTTTTGAAAAAATGATAAAAAATTTACGTTATACACTATGATGAAACCTTATATATTATTATAGTACGATATATATTATGTTATCATAATGTATAGGACTGCAAATCAAACTGAGTATCAACGCACTTTTCCTATTGGAATAACACCAAGGGGAATGGAATTATATTAAGCCCACACTTGGAAGGGCCCACAAATGAAGACATGAAGGGCAACTCCGCATGGAAGGACATTGTATATATCTTAGAACAAAATTTTACTCACTTAACATATGGTTTTGTCTTAAAACACAAAGCATTAATTGGCATGTGTTGACACAACATATTAGCAATCTACTGAGTACTCTATGCAACTTGTATATTCTTTTCATTTCCTGCTTTTTTTCCTCCACATTTGGATCCAAATTGCCACTGAGAAAAGAGTTGGTGAAAAACTGCAACTAATGAGCAGGTCGCTTTAATCATTGGGTGTGAAGTGAGTCCTCATGGGGATTATTTCAAAGAATTTTGTTTCTTATGCATGCTTTCAATTACCTAACTTCATGGGACCACACTCATGTTGCTTAAAGCAGTTATTTTTGTTTTTGGGGTTGCAAGAGGCCAGGTAATTTCTGAGGGAAATAACTGCACTACACCTCTCTCTATTGCCATTGTAAAATAAAGTATATATACATCCATTTGTAAGATATATGATAGTTTTACATATTTTATCAAAAATATAAGCAGAACTAAAAATGATGTTATTATAATATTATTCATGATTCTGCATTTGTGATAATCCTGTATGTGGGATCTCAAATTCTTCATCTCTTGGATTGCAAACGTATCTTCGCTGTTAGAGATGAGAATGTGGCCATTGTTACTGTCAAAAGTTTATATTTATTCTACTATTTAAATTTGGGTTTTTTTTCATATTCAACACAAATGTGATTTTTTTTTTATCATTGATATATTTAAATATTGATACTAGTTGGATGATCAGGTGAAAAAATAAAAATAAAAGATGATAAAAATTTTAAAAATATGAGGATTGAAGACTTTAGGGTTTCCACTATTTTTCAGATTTCATAGATAGTTGTTTGTTTAAATTTTAAGGATCATGATTAATTATATACAATAATTGAAGTAAGTAGTATCACATACAAATTTTGTAATTTTATATTATTAATTATATATGTTTTTAGAAAGAAAACTTGATACTTGTATTCATTTCTAAAATATTCTACATGATACCTAGGCCCCAAAAAATAAACCCCACTCACAAGCCTCATGTGATGTCATCTTATTTTATTGGTTCTTATTAATTGTTTTTGTTGACTTTTCAAAAAGGACAAAATGTCAAAATACAAATCTATCCTTCATTAAAAATATATATCATTAATCCAAATCCCAATATTTTCTCTACTCGGTTATGACTCTTCCACGTGAATCTTCAAATTCATTTATATTTCAAATTTTGAATTTTGAAATCCTTATCTAAATTACAATTAAACCTAGATTACACCAAAAGCTAACTAAATTGTTTTCGTCAAAATTCTTCAGATGGCCTAGATTTTTTTTTCAAACTTATATTCTTATTACACACATTTTTTTAAAGAATGTTATTAACTGAACATTAAAAAATTCGGGTATTTATTGTATTTAAATTTAAATTAAAAAAACACATTGCATTTCTTAAATATTTATATCTTTTACAACGATTTATTATATTTACATAAAAACGGTTACATTTACCTAAATATTTTACATTCCATACAATGTTTAAACAATTTAGAAAAATGTTATATTTTCAATAGTCAGTTACATTTTATGAAAAATGTCAAATATATTTTTTGTTGTGTACATGTTACATTTAACAAATATATGTACTTGACTGTTATATTAATAAATGTAACAAATATAAATTATTATTTGCATTTAAAGAAATGCAATACGCGAATGAATGTTACATTGCAGCTGTTACATTTATGAATGTAACAAAAATTAGAATATGAGTATTTCGATGTCAGAAATGTGACATTAACATCATGTAAATCATATATAAATTAAATGTAACTAATCTTAGAAACAATAGAACAAAGAAACAGAGGATTTTGAAACGTTTTGTAGCATCATTCACCATTGTCATCATCATCCTCCTTTCAAGCAGTGAATGTCATTCTCATCTCATGTCAAATATACACCTTGAGAAAATGATAATGATTTTGCTTTAATTTCCCGTACCTAAGGATTCCTTACGAAGCATTCTTTCTTCTTTATCTTTTATCGGTAGTCTATATTGGAAAAAATTTCTTTGTATTTTTTTGTCTTTGTCTTGGGGAAGCGGAGAGGATGATAAGTGAAGGTTTGCAAGATGTGGATTATGGAAAAAAAAAAAGTAAACCGTAATTGTCTCCTTGTTTTGTTAGGATCAGTTACCAAAAAAATAAAATAATCACACAAGAGTATAACAGGTATTAGACATATGTCACCTCATAAGACTTGTGATATTAGAGCCTAGAAAACATTATTCATTCAAATATTATAAAATAATATTATTCTTCATATACGAATATCGTTATTGGGAAGCATCACGATAATGTCGTCTATCTTCAAGCTTGAAAAATATGTAGTCTTTGCACCAATCTCCAATAATGTATGGTTAGGATATTATTACACTATTCATTTTTTACATCACTTTTGCTGTCTACACGTTCATCTAACCTAATGTATACTGACCTATAACTAGTCTATAAAAAATCATTTCAATGTCACTTTTATTTAAATTGATTTAGTTCAATTTGTATGATTATCTAGTTTGATTCATGAACATTCAATTCGTTTCGTAAGTAATTCAGTTCAATATAAAAATTCTCTCAATCTCTTGTTATGGATTAATTAGTCTTGATTAGATCCAGTTTTGACCAAATTAGGTGTCCACATGGGGCACGCATGCACTACTTAATTGGATAGGGTGCATGATTTATACATGCATCTAGCTAGTGATGTACAAAAATTAAATCAACCACTCCCTATTCAGGGTCTACGATAGCCTTCCATTCAAAAACTATTCCTATTTGCACTGGAGACATTGTTAACCTATGATTAATTTAACACTAGGGACATTGTTATTTGTTAACCTATGATTAATTTAACATTCATGGCCCTTGTGATCATTTACTCATTAGGCTATACAAAGCGTTAGGACATGCTCGTAATTAAATCCATTGATTACATATACACATGATAGTGAGTAGTGAGCCAACCACAATGTGATTCTAGGTTAAGAGAGGCTTCTCACTGTCCCCCACACCATCAATGGCAAAGCCATAGTTTTCTTCCTTCTTCTTGGCCCACAGCACTAGATAGAGACCTCCAAACATGAGTATCATCCCAACAATGCTGCAAAACATAAATTTTGGATGAAACATAAGAGTGCAATCCAAGTTATTTGCCACTACTTTTAGTTCTATTTTTAGTCCTCACAGCCTCACGGGTAGCCCTGTCAACCGGTCGAGTCCAGGTCGGGTCAGGGTGGACCCGGACCCAACCCGGGACAAGATCCAACGGGTCCGGGTCCGGGTTCAATCTAGGACCTGGCGGGTTTGGGGAAATGTGGACCCAGACCCGGATGGTTGACAAAAAATAAAAAGAGGAAAAGTTCATGTATTTGTTTGCCTTATCATTCTATTTGAAAATTTTTGTAATAAAACATTATTATTAATGAGACTATATTTGAACATAATTTTATACAATTCAAAAGAAGTAAATGAATTATTAAACAATATCCAAAACAATAACCACTAACATAAAAAACATATTAACCTAAACAATAAAGATAACTAATTATACAAACATTCAAAACAATATTAACCTAAACAACATTCAAAACAATAAACACTAACATATTAACTAAAATAATAAATATAAATCATGCAACAAACTAATTAATTATACAAATTCAAAAGCTAATAAGTTAATTGTCCAAAACAAACCGACGACAATACATTACTAAGTTTATTATATATTAAACAATCAAGTTCTTGCAAGTTGCAACATCAACACAACGAAAAAAATGTTATGATTATGATTATGATTTATGAACTCATGGATAAAAACATAAGTTAAGTAAGAAATAAAATTATGTATAAACTAATATTAATAATCTTATAATATATGAGCATATATTAATAAAACAATTGGGTCTCGGGTCCAACGGGTCAGGGCGGGGTGGACCCGGACCCGACCCTTTTGTTTGTTCGGGTCCAACTCGGGTCGGGTCCAAATCGAGTCGGGCATATTACACGTGTAATCGGGTCCGGGTCGGGTCGGGTCCGAGTCTAGACCCGACCCGTTGACAGGCCTACTCAAAGGTAGACAAATAGTGAAAAGTACGTCATATACCTTACAAATGAATGTGTGTATATATCTTTGAGTGACAGTTAGGGTTAAATGTAAGACTGATTCTATTAATGTTCATTATGATAAGTGAATTTGTTGTTATACCTTGAGATTGTCATAGGTTGTCCTAAGGTGAGGGCGGAGAGGATGGCGGAGCAAACTGTTCCGACGGGGCTGAACATGGAGACGAGCACAGGGCCTCTCTTCTTCAATGACCACACCTGAAATCCGATGCACATGCCATTCACTATGCCTCCCTGTTAGAAAATTTTCACTGTTAGGTCGATTGAAGAATTTTTTTTATGAACTTTTAAACATATCTATTTAAATCATAAATCAAAATAGATGATGTCCGAATACGGTTACAAGGAGTGGAAGAGAGAAGAGAGAGACAAAAAACAAAGAAAAATAAGGGTCGGGTTGATAAGAAGCTAACCCTGGCTACAACAAAATCAACCTCTATTCCATTATCTGCATGTCATTCTCACCCACATGGATGTGAGCGGCTCCAGCCATCCTCATCCCCCATTTGCATATAAAGAATTTTGAACAAACAAATACTAGAGATCATAATAAAAATTCCCAGACCTGACATTGTACAAAAGTTTTAAAAAAAAACTACCAACCTAATATTATACACATACAATAAGTGAAACTATATATACATGAATGTATTGGACAAGGAAAGTAAAACAGAGATCCGTTTTAACTCAATTCGAACCTGTCTTGTTGGGTTCATATTCAGTGGGCTGGGTTACCGGAGTTAAAGTCCATCACGTTCTAAAGCACAGCCCATTGGGTCCTCTCACCAGTTCCCTGGTCTGTCAAAGTCCAACTCAGCCCTCTATGTGCAATGAGCGCTGAC
The DNA here is from genome assembly GCA_030737845.1 of Acorus calamus. NCBI lineage: Eukaryota > Viridiplantae > Streptophyta > Magnoliopsida > Acorales > Acoraceae > Acorus > Acorus calamus. Next base: position 43,831,088 of record CM060858.1, read on the forward strand.
ACACCCGATATACTATGATAGCACAGTATATAATGTGTTATTATAATATATAGCTTCTATCATAATGTATGACATTATTGTTTTTTTTCATATATATATCTAGTGCAATTGTTTTCGGCCCAACTTATTTTGTGTTGAAAAGCTGGCTCAACATAGGCCCAATTTGAGGAACAGTGAAATGGTAAGCAAATGCATATAAACAGGGGCGCTCATCCAGTGAATCTCTTTTCAACCCCATTTGCAATCTAGTGCAGTGTATGAAATTTTTTTATTTTTTTTTCAAAAAAATAAGAATATACATCACTTTTGATTGTAGCATTTTTTTTATGGGAGTATATATATACTTTTAAGAAAAAATCAATTGAGGGTTGCAGATGGAGTTGTGCATGGAACTAGATGTATTATTATCCTAAGTTTCACAAATAGTTCAGCATAATCTATTTTATTACTTATACACCTTCACAATTCAAATCATGCTTTATTACTTTTTGATATGTAAATACTCAATGCACGGCCAAATACGAGTGTAGCCGGCCTAGGGTTAAGGCTGACATTAACTCCATGTTACTACCACTGAATTTCATAAGGGATTTGGACTATAACCTTGGCATACAATCTCTAGTGCAAACATATATGTTGATGTAATTAAGGAGAAGAAAACAACTTACAAGTGAACCAAATAAAATGAGACTTCCAAAACTCATGGTTGGAAGTCCAATGCCCAAATCTCCATCTACAGCCAGCTTGAAAGCAGCCGTGAAGATGAAAGCTATGAAGGACGAAATTGTGCAAAGAGATAAAGGTGCGGGAAACTCCTTCATGATCATTGCCTATGTAATTATAACATCACCAAATTATATCAACACAGTATATGAAATCTCATGATTTACTATATGAATATAAACTTTATTACGAAAAAAATTTAAAACATATTCATTGTAGTAGTCAACATATTCATTTTATTAATCAAGTATATATTATTTCAATTAAAAGCGTATGTGAATCACAAAGTACCTGCAAAACCATGGAACAAGACAACGATAAGACGGCGATCAATAAACACAAGGTGCCGATGATTCTGTCCCTCTCGACGGCGTCTTGAAGTGAAATGCTTGAGAGGGGAGGACTGCCAGGAAACGAGGAGGGCGGCGGTAGAGGGGAATGGCCTTGCAAGAGGCCCATTGCAATTGCTCCGGTCAGACATAACAAGGTTCCCATTATCTTTGTTATACCGTATTTGCATTTCATGTTTATTTTCTCCAACCTATAGCATCCAATAGAAGTTTATGAAAAATAAAATATATAAACCAATAAATTACATTAATCTATTTATAAAAAAAATGTAAAAACTTTTTAATGAGTTACACACATTAATGTGAGTATAAGTGCGAATTATGTGTAACAACGCTCACTAAAAAAAACCTTGCCAAAGCCCACACACAAATTGGAAGTGACTTTAGCTCATGTATTGATTTTCATTTGTGATATCTTATTTTAGGAAATAAACATATGATTTTTCAAAAAAAAATTTATAAATAGACACATACAATTTTTTGCAATATATATTTATGTATTTTTTTGTAAAATTTAAAAGAATTTTCTGTGAGACCAGAAACAAGCAGAGTAACATATGAAAGTAACTTACCAATTTGACCGCAAGGTCAGTCCACGAAAACCCATCCGTCATAATATATATATATATATATATATATATATATATATATATATATATATATATATATATATATATATATATATACGGGGGCGATGGGGTGCGGTCGTGCGGCCGTGCACCCCGTAAATCGATGTTTTCGTCGATATATGTTTTAAACACGGACCGTGTGTCGCAAGAACATGATATGTAGCGCACAACGGGGTGTATCGACTATATATATATATATTATGTGCGGTCGTGCGGTCGGTGCGATATATATATATATATGGTCGGGTGCGAATCACGTCGACCGTTGGATGCGATGGACCCGCGATTGGACGGCCCGCGATCGCGATCGCACGACCGCTCCTCATCAGTCGCGTGTATATATATATATATATATATAGCCGATTAGGTGCGGCGTCGACCACGGGCCGTCGATCACGGATATCGCATCGGACGGTCGGGTGCGATTCACGTCGACCGTTAGATGCGATGGACCTGTGATCGGACGGCTGCCGCACCTCATCGCGCTCATATATATATATATATATATATATATATATATATATATATATGATTCTTTACATGACGTACACGTTATGGAATGCGGTTGCATGTGATACCGTACATTTTCCTACAAAGACTGTATTAAACATTTATGTACACATCCTTTGCTTGGGGAGTTGGTAAATCTGGATTACATGCAAAGACTCATTTATTTTTTATATATATATTTACTTTTCATTACCAAAATCAAAGAGTGCATTAAAAATGGCATGCAACGTGGACTCAGTGTGGCTGTGTTACCCGAGACAACCGGCAATGATGAAGATGAAGCCAGGAGCCAGGTTAGGCATGGCTGATGCGATGGCTGGAGAGGTCTTCTTTATCCCTACTAGACTCAGCAACTGAAATGATGTCACCCTGTTCACCACAAAGTATATAATTTTTATAAAAAAAATGTTTTTTACATTTACAACAATATTACACATAATCTCATTTTCACTACCGCATGTATCTTTCAAACAAAGCACATAATTGTTTACTTCTTCTATAAGTAAATTCATCAAGTTTATTTTTGGAATCACTTTTGAAAACACATTTGTGGTTTCTGTTATTTAAAAAATAAAAAACAAGTTCAAACGCATTTTTAAATGCTAACTAAAAATGTAAAACTACAGTGAGATGCTCAAAATGAGAAAAATACAAAAAATCAAGAAACTTTTTAATAAAATAAAGGAGCTTGGACTTGAACAGCGTTTGGTTAATTGCACCTTTTCATCGATTTTTGTTTCAAAATCTATTTTAAATCAAACGGAAATCAAACAGACTATTTGATATTTATTTTACAAAACCAAGTTCAACGTTTGTAAGAATTTAGAAATAAAAAAATATGTTTTCAAAAAATTATATTTAAAACATACTTTAGGTCAATCACATTTTTTCCATCATGTAACCAAACGCTACCTTAAATTCAATAACTATGACGTAAATTTGTATCTTCCTTATCTTGAATTTTAGTCCCAGCATATACATTAAAAAAATAAACAAATAAAAAACAAAACAGTAGAACAAGACAAAATGAGGACACAAAAAAAGTGTCCCTCTCACGCACTCGAATTGAGCGGTCCTCTTAAAGCAGCCCGAGACCTTCCTTCTTTATACACAAATCACTAAGGGTGTGTTTGGTTGCGCGATTGCAAAACTGATTCTGCAGGAATCTGCGATTGCAAACCTGATTCCGCAGGAAGCTCACTTTCTCAGCTTTTTGAAATCGCAGCTTTTGGGCACTATTTGCCTGCAATCGCTGGGTTTAAAACTGCGATTACAAAACTGTTTGGTTGCGCGATTGCAAACGCAGCTTCCTGTAATCGCAATCGCAGCGCAATCGCGCAACCAAATGCACCCTTATAAGACTCTGTTCGAAAACAAGGTTGAAAGAGTGATTCTGTTTTTAATTATGTAAAAAATTTAAATGTATTATCAAACAGATTTCAGAAAATCAATTTAATTAAAAAATTACTTATAGTTTTTAATGTAAAATATGTGTTTTAAAAAAAAACATAGAAAATAAGTTTTTCTAAAATCAAAGTCTATTATATTTAAGTCATACTTTATTCAAAATCTTATTTTTCAAATGTATTTTCAAACGGGTCCTAAAAGCCAGAAAAAAAAAAACATAATTTATCATGGATTTAAATAAGTCTTTTATTAATCATTTATTGTTTCATGAATGCAAGTAGTTTTTTCCAAAAAAAAAAAGAATCGGGAAATGTTGTATTAATGAGAACAAGAAACAAATAAATTTTGCAGATTGATTTTTTGTTTAAATTATACTCGTAACATTTCCTTTAAAAAAAATTTATACTCGTAACAACAATCAAATGAATTTTAAAAAAAAAACACAAAATAAAAAAATTTTAAAAAGAAAAAGTGAACCTCACCCTCCCAATGCAATCAACACAAACTGCATCACCAACATGGGCCTCAATCTCCTCGGCCATCTCTCCCTTCATCCATGCAAAAACAAAGAAATTTTTAAAAAAAAAGTAATCAGTAAAAATAACATCCAGGAATCAAATATTTGTGATCACTTCATCCTCTTTATTAAATATTAATGGCTTAAGATTTTATATTAAATTTAAAGACTAAAATTTCTTATTTTTAGAAAATTAATAAAAAAAAAATCATATAAGATTTGTTTCTAATTATCGTGGACTGAGTTCTTTTGTTTATAATATATCAGCTGAGAATATCATAGAAGATTAAATAATGAAAAGATTTTTTAGGGTGGGGCTTTATTAAAAATTTAACCTATAAAGATAAAGAGAAACAAATCTTCCATAACCTTCTCTCTTGTCATCCGAATATAAGTTAAGAAAAAAAAATTTCTGACTATTAAAATTTAATTAAACCGTTGATAAAAAAAATATCTACCATTTATATTTAATCAAAAAGAAAAAGTATATGGCGCCTCTTTATAAAAAAAACAAAGGTACAGCGTCTTCAATGTTAAAAAAAAATCATTAACTAGTGCTACTTTTTATCCATACTCATATAAAGTGCTAATTTTATAAATATTTATTCCAACCATGCAGGGGCGGAGCCAAAGGGGGGCGGGCTGGGGCCCGGGCCCCCCCAAGGCCTGATCAAATATGCATTGGTAATGCATGGGTGGGTGGGAATTAATAATGGAAATCTTTATTTTACATATGGAACCCTCAAAAAACTTATATTGCTAATATGCTCGAAATTCTATTTCCACCAACAAAAATAAATGTTTAAATTTTGCATTAATGCCCTTTTAAGGGGGATTTTACACAATATAAATTTTTTAAGTTTTACATAAATAAAATTCAAAAGGGCATTCATCCACAATTTAAACCCTTTTGAGGGTTATATATGCAAAAATCCTAATTGAACGAGTGAGTTTAATTAAAATTCAATAATATTACGTGCAGTCCCATTTGCATCCGGCATGCATACATTTGATTATTTTTTAAGCACATGCCTATATAATAAAGTGTATTCATATTTTACAGAAATAAAGTATATGCTCATATGAAATAAATGCATATATTTTATTTACATTTTCTGTACTAATATAACATAAATTGCGTTGATCGATTTTATATATTGTGTTAGATGTGGCCAATGCAAATAGGTTTACAAAAAAGACTGAGTGTATAGCGCCCATTGGGATTTGGAGTCACTAGTTTTTTTTTCTTAAAAAAATTGTAAAAAGGTTTGTTATCATAGGAATATTGGTATATGATTTTGAAGGGTTAAAAAATAAGTGATTTAGATATTTTATTGATTTCTTTTTATATATTTTGATTTTTAATCATTGCTATATTGAGTCTCCCAGATTTTTTGAAATGAGATTTTAAATTCTATTTTTAAAATATAAGCTTAAAAGATATCATTGTGCGTTATTGTGATCATTTTTTATTTTTTATTTTTGAAGCTTTATATTTTCTATTCGTTGTGATATGAATATTCAATTTTTTTTTCTAGATTTTTTATAAATTATTCCATGTCACAAAATATGGGAAAAGAAATACAAAAATAACTTTTGACCTAAATCATCATTATTTAAAAAACTCAGTCATTATTCAATTGTCTTAATGTTGCCTTAACTTATTATATTTCCATAATTATTCTTTTTATTTTCCTATGGCTCTTGACCCTCCGCCCCCCCCCCCCCCCCTCCCTTGCTTTAATTTCTAGCTCCGCCCACCCTCCGGCCCCCCCTTGTTTTAATTTCTAGCTCCGCCCCTGCAACCATGCAAATTGCCTAAGAAAAAAAAAGCTATTATTATTATTATTATTATTGTTGTTGTTGTTATAAATAAAAATGAATATGAATCTCACCTTTCAAAGGCAATCGCGAGAGGGGAGAGAAAAACGACGGTGGCGAGGCATCCATAGACGACGAGTGCGATTGGGTCGAGACCCATCATCAACAAGCGACCCAAGGCGACTCCATAGCTGGCGAACACCAGCTGCACCACCACCAGTCCGAACACGATCCCCACCTCCTCCACCATCGACGGCCGAGGCGCACCTGACACCCTCCCCTCCCCCTCCCCCATGTCCACCGTCTGATGGACTCTCTCTCGATCTCTCCCGATCAGTCCCCTTTTTTTTTCTTCTCTTTCACGACCGCATCTCTCTCTGTTTTTGTAACCAACGGTCTATTCTCGTCTACCGTTCTCGTTAAACCCCGACAAGTGAGGGGGGTGCGTGAAAGCTTTGTTTTTAGGGGGACCTTTGAATGCAAGCAAACAAAGGCTTGCAAACAAAGGTCTTTGTATCAACCGTCACTTCTTATTCTCTCTGTCTCTCCACTAATTTTTTTTTTTTTTTTAATGTTATGCACTTATGCTAAGTTATGTTTGCTGTTATCTTCGCATATGGTCACATGTTTTTTTTATGTTTTTGAAATATATATTTCATCATTACTTATAAAATATATTTTTATGTAAAAAAAAATTTACAGTATATGATAACATAAATAGTATATCTATACTTTTTTTTTTCTTCTATAAAGGGCGAGCGGATGGGCATACCGGGCGCGTTTTCGTAATTTCACCAAGGTCAGTTTTCAGATAGGCCCCCCTGTTCTATAATTTTGACAAACCGACCCCTATATGTGTTATATACCTCTATTCAGAAATGCAGCCTGTGCGGCCACATATGCGGTCGCATAGACTGATATGCGAGATTATGCGGACAAGGCCCGCATATGCGGGGATATGCGGTATATGCGCCCGCTTAAGCGGGCGCATGGGTTTAGAAAAAAATGAAAATTTTGCATTTATACCCCCTGAAAAAGTTAATTATATTTATACCCCTTAAAAATTATATTTATACCCATGTGTTCGTCTGAAATTGCATCTATGCCCCTGTGTGGCTGTGTCTGAAATTTTAATGGTTTAATATGATTACATTTCTTCAAATTTACCTTGTTTTCTCTTGTTTATAGATCAAGACTATATAATTATTTTTTATTATTAAAAAATTACATAACCGCATATACTCCCGCATGCCGCATATACTTTGTGCGGTACCCTACCCGCACGCAAACCGCATACCGTATTTCAGAACACTGTTATAAACAATTCTCTGATATTTATAACCAGGTCCTTGACAAAAACCAACTAATTTTGTCTTTTCGTATGCTTTTTGCAGATCCACCCTCAGATTCAACCAGTTTCACAACTAGACCCTTATGTGTTACAAACAGGTTCCTAATTCAGGTTCAAGATTTATAAACAAGTCTCTAATCTCAAATCATGATTATTTGAACTTCAAATTTAATTCAATGATTTTTCAAACCATTAAGAATATTCAGTGAATTATAAAATATAAATATTTTAGTCACATTAATAAATACAAAAATTAAAATGGAATTGAACTCATTTGATCCCATAAAATTATTGATGGATGTTTTGTTTTTGAATTTAAAATTTGTTCTGTTTCTTTTGTTTTTTTTTATTGATTTTGGATCTATGTGTATCACTTTTTCTTTAAATGTGAAATAAGTATATTTTTAGTTTTTTCATGGTAGTGTTTTTATATTGATTAGATTGTTTTTAAGAGGTTCGGTAATCGATTTTTTAAATGGATAGTGGTCGAAAATTGGATTATGTGGTTGATTGTGCATTCTCTTATCGAAGGTAATGGTGAATTTTTTTTGTGGTCTTAATTTTGATTGGTAAAAATGATTGAGTCTAAAACTTTTCAAAAATTAATGTTCCTAAAAGAAAAGGAATAAATATATATTTTTTATTTTTAATATAGCTTTGAGTGGATTTTCATTAAATGTTAGGTACAGTTTCAAATACAATCCCAAATACAATTATCACATGTTTAAATTTTTTTAAACAATTAACATTGCATCATTTTGAATTTAATGTGTTCATTTTTAGTAAATGCTAAAAAAAATTAACAAGGTATATATCTCATCTATGGAGGTATATATATACATCGTTAAATGATTATTAAATTACTAAAGAGGTATGTGAGGGTGTATTTTGAGTTGTAAAAGGAACTGTTATATGAAAACTAATTATATATGGAAATACAATAATACATTCTTTTTGTTTCAAAAATATAAAATATACATAATAGAACCCCTGTTATCAAACATTGTTTTTTTTTTAAAAGAATTGTTTTTAGGGTTATTTAGTTTCCACCCCTCCCAAAACAGGCAAATTATAAAAAAAAACCCTCCAAAACTCAATATTATTTTAAACCCCCTTAAAATATTATTTGGCTTTGTAAAAAACCCAACAATCAACAAAATAAGAATGTTATGGGAATATTCCATCTCAACATATTTATATGGGCTATTTTGTTAAGATAGAATATTCCCCTAACATTCTTATTTTGTTGATTGTTGAATTTTTTACAAAGCCAAATAACACTTTAAGGGGGTTTAAAATAATATTGAGTTTTGGAAGGTTTTTTTATAATTTGCCTGTCTTGGGAGGGATGATAACTAAATAACCCTTGTTTTTAATAATATGGACTTTTGTTTATCTTCAATCATAATATAAAGTAGTTTATGTAATTCAATTTATACTGAATATAAATTACACATGGGTGCGCGTGCATCCAACTAGTATTAATGATGCGTCGACGTCGGACAGAATTATTGTGCATAAGCATCCTTTTTATGGTTGTTTTCGTTAGATATTTTAAGCGATTCTATGGCCCGTTTGGATAAAGACATAAATTATTCTGGGGTTTATATCTGTTCCTAGAATTATTGACTTTATCAATGAAATAAGTGATTTTTTGTTTGTCATGTTTTCAGTTATCCTCGATGGAAAATATAATAATAAAGGTTGGAGTGTGTGGTTGATTAATAATAAAATACGAATATAAGGTATAAAAAATTGATTTTACATGTGGGCTCTATTGATGTATAAGAGGTAATAACGGGTGATTTGATGTGATGACATGTGATTTGATAGATAAATCCCTAAAAATCCACGATGAGCCGTGAAGAGCTGATGTCGTTCATATCTCTCATGGATTACTCGGTCTCCCAGGTTAATCCGCCGCTCACGACCATCGACGGGTTTGGGAACTACGATTTGAGAGTGAATGGTGCGTTTGGTTCGGATTTGGCGAATTCGAGCGTGCTCGGTCTCTACTTTCGTGACAGTGGGGATCGATCGACGGTTGAAGGCGTTCGCGGGTATGGGTGGATCAAGGAATCCCAACTTGCTTGGCTGCGTGGAGCTTCGGAAGCGTTGCAGGTAATACCATGTGTGTCTTTGTTTGTAGTGCTTTATTCGTCATTGCTAGTTTGAATTACATTTATTGGTGGACCATTTAGCCTGTGTGTTTGTATCAGAAAATTATTGATCTTGGTTTTGGGCATTAACATGGGGGGGGGGGGGGGGTATTGAAATACAAATATCAGCTTATTCTCACATAATTCTGCCTAGTTATACCATTTTATATCACATACCCAAACAACATTTTTACTTATATTCCTCTTTATCCCCCCTATTCTCCTCTTTATTAGCCACCATAGGACCAGGGGGCGCATGTGCCCCCCTGGATTTTTTTAATTTATTTTCATATCTTTTTAATTTATTTCTAGGTCCTTTTAATTTTTTGTAATAAGTTAATTTTAATTAGGGTGCATAGATCATAGGCTCCACTTACATATGAAATTCCCTGACAGCAACCACGCACAATTAAATAAAATAAAATAAAAACAATCATCTATTATCCATCTGGATCATCCATGTGTATGGTGTGTACTCACTCATTCTTTTAATTAACTCTTCCTTCTCTACATAACACAAAAGTCATTTTTAACTCTCATTTTTCATTTTCCCTCAAGCTTCCTTTTATCCATATCCCACAAACAGTTATAGAGGCATGGGTTCCACTTCTCAGCGTTTTCACCTAGGTGTCCATCTTGAAAAAAATAAATTTTTGAATATCTTTTTTTCATTTTCTTTTTATATCTCAACTGTTCCTAATATCAATCTTCATCTCTAAATAATTTTTTATTCCATTAGATATCTCACAATTGTTACTAATTTATTTAAAGTTTAAAATATTTGTATAAATATCTAAAATAATCAAATCATTCAACATTTTCAGAATATGAAACCTCATCGAAGTCAAATTTAAAGGTATGTATTGCTTATTAGATTTATGTTTTGACTTCTTCTTTTTTATGAATTATCAATATGAAATATGACATATCGTTTTAAAATATGATAATTATTTTTTATAATTATTCAGTGATATGTTTTTTATGAATGTCATTATTTCATTTTATATGTATTTATAATCTATGCTATTGAAATAAAAAAACATAATGATATAATTTTAAAAAATAATTATATAAGTCATATTAGGCCCCCCATTTATAAAAATCCTGGCTCCGCCACTGTTCCCCATCCAAATGGCACCAAAAGTTGGGTTGAAAAGGTTGAGTTTGAGAGGGTAGTTCAACATCGATTGTTTGGAATGTATTTTAAATATTTATAATGTGAACTCTTTAATTATATTCTAGTGAATTTTTTTTGTGAACACTTTATAGTGGACCTTTGATCTAGGGTAGTGTGTAGCACCATCACGCGCATTGTGCGCATGTGTCATATTAGGCGTTTTAGAGGTGCACTTTGCTTCTTTTTGGCCAAGTGGAGATCATTTTAATCAGATGCAATCTGTACCGTCCAATAAAAGAAAGTTTAGATGCATTGTGCATTGTTAGATTGATCAACTAGTGGTTACATTGATAAAAGGGTGTCATTGGAAGGGATGTATTATATGGTAGACGATCTGGACTACACGATTAAATGAAAATGCTGGATCGATCAGACGGTTACTGAATCTCTCCATTCATGAAATGGTATGTCTTTTGTGCCAAGAGGTACCATTTGACATATAAAAGGAGGCCCTTAGATCCAAATTTAAAGAATAACATCCACTCATTCTCTTATTTCTTCCATACAGGTTAACATCATCAACCCTATAAAAAAAGAGTTATAAGAGGTTGAAACTAAAGGGTACACACTATGAGTTCAACACTAATGGAGGCTTCATTGTATCCTGAAGGTTGTATTTCATTATTCCCAAGGCCAGATCCAAGACTTTATTTTGGGGTTGGCTGGATTAAATTTTTATAGTAAATTTTTTACTTTATATTTTATAAAAATTATTAATTTTTAATATCTACACTTAAAATAATCAAAACTAATAAATATATATGTCCAAAAAATCAAAATGTTAAAGATGTTACATTCAATTGAGCTTTTTTATAGTCGCATACACATCATTAGAAATTCAGTAAAGCATATGCATCGTTCGACGATATATATATATATATATATATATATATATATATATATATATACACACACACACATATATTACATTTAATAAAAATGAATTCATTCAACTCGAAATGGATTGATATACATTTTTCATCAAAACATATACCTTGTTAAATGATATTTATTATTTGTTAAAAAATAAAACATCTATGGTATGCTAACATTTTTTATTTTTTATATCTCTACTTAAATTATATCAATCAACTGATTATTATAATCAAAATCAAAACTAACAAACTAAACAATGAAACAAAAACAAATTAAAAAACATTCAAGTAGAATAAAATGTCTACTTAAATTATATCAATCAACCGATTATTATATGTTGGCGGAGGATCATGACCAAAAATAAAATGTCAATAAGATACGTGTCGTCAAAGATATTTTAAATGTGTCAAAGGACACCCACGTTTTCATGAACATGAGTAATCCAATCGTTATGAAAGTTGAGATAGATGTATAAGTTCTTAATAACTCACAAAAATCTATATAATCTCTGATGTCTAAGGTTAATCTTAACCCCACCCACCTTAGTTTAATCATAATATATACTTTAAAATGACTAAATTATTCATAAATTTTTTAACTTCCTGCGAATGAAGAAATATAAACTCCTACAAGAATTTTATTTGTGAGAGTAATTTATCTTTATAATTGTTTATATATTTTAACTTTAATATAGATTTATAAGTGTCTGTGGGCTAAACAATTCAAATTTCTAAAGTGTTAAATGCGCCTAATAATGCACCTCATGCATGTACACGCAGACACATGTGTAGTCCCCTTTGTCTTTTTCAAAACACATTTTTACAAGTGAGCCAATATATAAAGTTTTTTTTTCCAACTTCCAATGTAGGACTTCCCAAGCACCCATCTCATTACAATCTTCTTCAACATTTTTACAATCTTAATATGTTTTTAATATGTACTTGTATAGAATGTAAAATTTATATTGTAATAAATTGAATGACAACATATATAGATAACAAGAAAATTTTCAATGAGTTGTATAAATCGATATAGGGAGTGAAAAATTATATACATAATACAGCATTTATATTGTAATAAATTGAATGACAACATTTATAGATAACAAGAAATTTTTCAATGAGTTGTATAAATCGATATAGGGAGTGAAAAATGATATATATAATACAACATTTAGGACTGTTAAAAAAATGCCGAGTGTCTCATGTACAAATACTCTTCATCACAATGTATATTCACAGCGTTTAGTACATAGCTTGCAAGAGTCGTGTATCATCAACAATTCGGTACTGGGGGCCTTTATTCCCACCCCTACTGTTACTCAACCCACCCCAAAATTGAAATTCTCAATTTTTTATAGGAGGAACCCACCCCGAGCCCCCTTTCACACTCTCTCTATCATCCCCTCTCCCAAAATTTAGGTTTTCCCCTCTCATTCTCCCCCGACGAGGCCGCTCCCGCTTTGACCGTCTGATCCTCCCTCACCCGATCGGGGACCGAGATCGATGGAGGCGATTGTACTCGATCAACATGTGTTCCGGGTCCTCATCATTGGTGACGGAGATGAGTGCGTCCAGGTCTTCGCTCGACTAGCGCTACTCGGAGATGGAGGAGAAGGGCTCATGGTGGGTTTTTGCCTTGAAAGAGAATAATTTTTTTATTTTTTAAGGGGTGGGTTGAGCATCCGAAGGGGTGGAAATAAAGGCCCCCTTCGGCACTAATGTTGGCCTCCTCGTCCTCAAAACCTTGGGCCTTCGCCCTAACCCAGCCCAACCCATCTAGAACTGTCATCAAGTCGGACCACAACCCGGCCCATCCCACACATGACACAACTTGCATGCATGAATATTATTATTTGAAAATAATAATTTAAATTAAAAAAGATTTTTTGGTAACAAAAACATACTGTATCTCATAATATACTTCACAATTTAGAACAATATATACTTCAATAGATTGGGAGTATGTTTTTTAAAAAAACCGGTGAGACTACAAACTTGGCTACACACACATAGATGCATGGATATATCATTTTCCATATGGCGTGTTACATGCAATATTTTTTACAATTCAAATACAACCTTATATACCTTGAAATATTTACCTTCTTATACAAGATATATACCTTATTAATTTTTTTTATATTTATTAAAAATATATCCATTCAACTTGAAATTGAACGATATTTTGATGGCCCGCGCCCAAAACACTAGCACATGCATAGCACCTACCTCAACATCCCCCACCCCCCCTTTATAAAATTTCAAAACATCTGCCTTATATATATCTTGTCAACTATATAGTCCCAGGGTTATTATATGCATCGCCACAAATATACATTTTTCATCGAAACATATACTTATGTGTCTTGGATTGTAAAAATGATTGAGTATGACATTTTCATTTTTCATAACTTGCCTACTTTAGTTCAACTCATTTTATATTCTTGTTATATTGTCTGACTCATTTGGAATCATCACATCATATGATTTAAATCATAGGATTGCAAGGGCATCAAATGGAACAGATTTTTAAAGATTTTACATAAACTTGTCTATTAAAAAGCAAATCCACATGAATCCGTATTAAAAAAATTAGAAATATGTGAATATCCAAGCGAATATGGATATAGTTGTATCTGACCTGAAAAATATCTGAATCTAACATATACTATAAAATTATATATTTTTGTATTATCAAATGTTCATATTTGTTATCCTATATGATTAATTACCTTCATAATATATTGTAAAATTATTGTATTTTCTCTTTATGATATATAGAAATGAGATTAAGCCATAAAAATATATTTTAATTATTATATTTTTCTATTACATATGATTACTCACATTTAATGTTAATATTCAAACATGTTAATTATTTAAAAAATATTTTACATTTTTATTTTAATAAAGATAAAGATATAGTAATATGATTCAAGCCAATAAATGTGTAACACCACATTCTTTTGTATCTAATCTTTAATGATAAAATGAAATGAAATGCTATATTTTAATTTATTTAAAATATATATTGGATTAAAAATCGTTCATCCCCCGACACCATCCGCCATTCCACCTCCGTAAAAATGAGAAGAATAAAAAAAATAAGAAAGAAAAAGGGGAATCTTGGCGGGCAAACCATCCATTAAAATAAAAAAAAACCCTACTAAAACCCCCAAATTTTGGCGGGCTCTCTCTCTCTCTCTCCCCCCAAAATTGGGTCTCTCTCTCGCGTCACCCAAAACACAGATCAATCGAGACATGGAGTCGTCCACGCATGGCGGATCGGACGGATCCGCATTGGCCGGGATCGTTTCACGGATCCGTCTGGAGAACTTCATGTGCCATAGCAGCCTCCACATCGAGTTCGGCGACCACGTCAACTTCATCACCGGCCAGAACGGAAGTAAGTAAACCCTAACCCTTCTCAATCCTTTCCCCCCCAAACAAACCCTAAATTTCCTCCCCTAACATTCATTTCGCAGGCGGCAAAAGCGCGATCTTGACGGCTTTATGCGTTGCTTTCGGATGCCGCGCCAAGGGCACCCAGAGGGCTTCCACACTCAAGGACTTCATAAAGACTGGTTGCAGGTCCTCTCTTTCTCTCTATACAGATGTGTAGGTTATCGTTTGATGGGTTGTTTATGATGTGATTGGGTGGTGTTTTCAGTTATGCGAACATTGCTGTGGAGCTGAAGAACGGGGGCCCGGATGCGTTCAAGCCGGAGAAGTACGGGGATTTGATAATCATCGAGCGAAGGATCACCCAGTCCACCGGCTCTACTGTTCTGAAGAACTCGCGTGGTTTGCTATTTAAAAAAAAATAGATTTTATTTTTTCTTTATTGTTTGATTAGCTTGGTTGTATGTTTGTTTGGTTGCATTTGCTCGCCAAGTTTTTGTAATTTGAATTGGTCCGTCAGACTGCAAAAATGATACCACTTTAAGAATATTGGCCATAACGAGTCACAATCACTTAATAACGTTCATCTTTTTGGGGCCTTTAACTAGTATTGATATTATCAAGAGCAAGAAAATGGGGGAAAGAAGATCATGGTTGCAATAACAGGTTAAATGCACACATTTGGACTTGTTTCACATGGGGGTCATCTGATATGTGAAGGTCGTGAGAAGTATCTTACTTTTGGTTTTTTCATCTGTTGGATTGTGTCTTCGTGTAATTCAGGAACTTTTTTGTATTGAAGTGAGGTCAGGGTTTGGATATTCATGGAAGCCTATTTTGTTCTCGGGTGGAGGTTCATTTGTTTCCTTTTTCTTTGGAGCTTGCCTCTGATTTAATAAAATTTAGGCATTTTGCTCCCACTTTTCTTCAAAAAAGAAAAAATAGAAGGTAGCAAATCGGTGGGTGTAAGGGTCTTGAAAAAAACAAAATAAAAAATAAGGCAAGCCATGGATGAGAAAATGGTGTTCAAAGCCAAAAATGGGAGGCATACCAGGTTGAGTCACTCGGTGTTTTATAACATGTTGGTAGCTTGTGACAATTTAGAATGTTTGATGCCCAGGGGGACCAAAAACTATATTGTGCACATTGAAAATTTTGAGCCATCTATTGGATACTTCATTTTGTTCTTTCATTTCACATTTTAGTGAGCTATTATGAGTTGATAACTTGTAAATGGGGATTTATTATTCAGGGATAAAGATTGCTCATAGGAAGGATGAGCTCCAGGAACTCATAGAACATTTCAATGTGAGTGTTTTTTTTTTCACTGATTTTTTTTTCTTGAAAGAAAAAACCTCCTTTTTGAAGGGTACTGTCGTACAAGCAAGTTGAACAGATCCTGACATGCATTGGTATTTTATCCAAGTCAATATGAGCTCTTCTAATTTCTGCAGATTGATGTTGAAAATCCATGTGTTATCATGAGTCAAGACAAAAGCAGGGAATTTTTACATTCAGGGAATGACAAGGAGAAATTTAAGGTGAATTCCATGACTCCATCCAGTATGTCACACTTATGGGTTGTAATTTATGGAATTCTCAATATTGTAATCTATATTTTATGACTACTTGTATTGGGATCCAAAAATCTTGGTTGTAGTTATCTGATTAGCCATGTGATGGATCTGAATCTAATCCATAACCTTTTTTGCAAGTAACCCTTTTAGTCATTACTATTGTAACTTTTTTGATGAAAGTTGGGAATATTCACCTGTACTGTGATTTTAATATATGGCGTTCCTGCATGGAGGGGAGGGGCTCAATGTCTAACTTTTATTTGAAAAATAAAAAAAGAAAAGGCTGGAGATAAGCTGCATTGTCTATATTGTTGAACTTACCTATTTTTTTATGCTGCATTGCCTTCACCCTTACAATATCTGCTCTAAGATGTTGGTCCACCTTACTTGATTACCTTTTTTGTAGTGCTCATTTACATATAATACTATGCAGTTCTTTTTTAAAGCAACCTTGCTTCAACAAGTGAGCGAGCTATTACAGAATATCAGGAGTCAACTGGATGCTGCAAATGCCATGGTTGTGGAGCTGGAATCAACAATAAGACCTGTACAGAAAGAACTCAATGAATTGCTTATGAAGATTAAGAGCATGGAACATGTTGAAGAAATGACTCAACAAGTTCAAAAGTTGAAGAAAAAACTTGCTTGGGCATGGGTATATGAAGTGGATCAGCAGATGCAGGAGGAAACTGCAAAGCTCGAAATTTTCAAAGGACGTATTCCTACTTGTCAGGCTAGAATTGAACGGCAACAGGTATGATGAAAATGCTTTACAAATACTTAGGCACTTCTATTGCACTCTAAGATAATCACCCATCATGTTATTTACTGGATTAATGTTGGCTCATTGTCTATATGCATGTTTTCTTTATGTTGGTTCATAGAAGTGTGATCTTTTTTTTTTGGGTTCGTCAAGCACTTGAAGTTTCATGGTAGATCTATTTGTAGCCTCCATTCATTTTTCTCCTTTTGTTTTGTTGCAGTTTCTCTCTTGCTCTCTTGCCTCTATCTCGCCCTTTTATTTCTAGTTTTTTGTAATCATTTCGCTTCCATTTCATTCCTTGATCAATATTGGACATTTTTGAATTGTTAAGGCTGAACAACAGATTGAGAGTTATTAAACAACTTGATAGTCCTGCTGGAGTTTGTTTCTGAGAATTTGCATTGCATTCCATTAAGCAAGCATTCTGGTTAAAATGAAATAACGTATATTTCTTGTTTGTAGACGTTTGAAATTTTGTTTCAATGATTTTATGCATATGCTCAAATTCACAATTTATCCACCTAGAGTAGGGAAAACTGTGATACTATAGGTGTTAGATACAGGCTTCTGCAAATAAGGATCCTGCATTATATTTGATGAGGAACCTGATTGTCAGGTGGTCAATGCAAGCTGCCAAGTGATATGTTCAGTGCTAGGTGGCAATGATGTTGCTCTATGTATGCACACTGACACACCTGTACACATTTATTAGAAAGAAAATGGTAACACAATTTATATTAGCTGGCATCCATTTTTGAACTTTTCCTCTATTTTCCCTTCATGCAATGCTCCTCCCTTTCTCAATATATCTCATGTTTCCTTTAAAAATGCTGCATGATGATCATGGCACATAATTTCATATTTCAAGTTCTTTTTTTAATATACAACATAGTTTCGCTCGTGTCCTTCAATTATCAGCATTAATGTATTTAAAAAAAAAAAACCATCAGCATTAATGTGGGATGCTAATGCTACAAGCATGAAATTTGCACAAGGATCAGATGGGTGTACTGGGAGGACAAAGATCATCAAAGTTATCCTTCATTTGATCTTGAAAATTTTAAGAGTAGCCAAAAAATCCTTCAACTAGCCAAGTAAAGGACAAAAAGCTAACCAATGCACTCCGTGAATAAGTGATCACTATGAGTAAGTGCCACAGACATTCCTATTCCATGTTGAAGTTTGGTTAGTATTGAGAGGTTAAATTGTCTCCCCAAGTGTACCTTTCTCTATTTCCTTTTTTTAATGGTCTGCAACCTTGGAGGAGATATCCTATATTTCCTCCTGTCTCTTGGATGCTATCATTTTAATATAGTCTGGTGGATGTTCACCTTAAAAAAGTTTATTTCTTTAAGCACTCTGTTTTAGTATTTAATCACAATGTCTAATTAAATTTGCTTCACAGGTTAAAGTGGATGAATTAAAGAAATTGCTCTCTGACAAAAAAACTCAGATTGCATCTTTAATGGAAAAAACATCAGAAGTGAGAAGAATGAAGGAAGAATTGCAACAAAATCTCTCTTTGGTATGTTTACTGTACACCTAGTGTTTTACCTACGTAGTATTTGAATTTATTGTAATCCATTATGCTTCTGTAAAAATTGCGAAATGTTGAAAATTTCTAGATTGGCTATTTAGTAATAAAGAATGCATTTTTTTTATAGATGGGGTTTGCGCAATATTATTGATAATAGCGGTAGATTACGTCTTGAAAAGCAAGAAAATGGAAAAAAGGAAGAAATATAAAACATTTTTTGAAAAAATAAATTTGCAATCCAGGCCAAGCCGGGTGGGATGGGCCTGTCCCTAAAGGAATGAATGGAAAAAAGGGAAGGAGTATAAGATATATCCACAATCCCGCAATAAGATTTTACAATGGCCAATGACCCTCAGAGCTGTTACTCCACATAAAAAAGACGGTTCCTTTTGTGCGGACCCCTCTCAGCCTTCAAAATATGTTTACACCTCAACTTTCTAAAAAATAACCAGTGGACTGAGTGTTCTCTAAATAGCACTGCTGATACTTGAGCAGGCAATCATATCTAGTTAACCATATGCAGCCGACAGCAAATAGGACCATGAGGGCATCTGCCTTTTTTTTATTTCTGTCATTCTTTCTCTTGAGCCTACAAAACCAATTGACGATGTCCTCCACAGATGCAAAGGTGAATTGCATCCTAAAGCCTCTTTGGCATTTTCCCTGATTACCTTACTGTATTAGCTGTTGATGAATAGATGGTTTACATTTTCCACCTCTGTCCTGCATAAATTACAAGTAGTTTATGCACCTGCAACCCAAAAGGCTTTGCCCTTTCTTTGTTCGAATCTTAGTCTGACACATTGACATGAAACATAAACATTGCACCTTCATAGGGACCTTAGCGCTCCAACACCATTTAGGGATTCTGACATTTAAACCTGCTGCATCACACCCTCCTCTTGATGATGAGAAACCAGGATTCTGTAGAATGAGTTGACAGGGAGCCTCACATATTTCCTACAGATTCTGAAGGAAAGTGTTGGGTTATGATAAATGCAATATCCTTTATCCTTTCTTTCAGATGGCTTTCTTCAGGTCAATTGTCCGCTTAGTGATGCCAAATAAATCAACTACTGCCATGTGATCCTGTCCTGTAATTTGATGGAATCACACATGAACTGAAGTTTGCTTGAGTTTAAATCTGGATGAGACTGAAACCTTTCAAGTCAATTTCAATTCTTGTTGGAAGCATTTTTTTTGGTGGGTCGTTGGAAGCATTTTTACTTCACTTGATAGCTTATGAACTGCTAAGGGTCCGTTTGGCCAAGCTTTTGCTTTTGCAGAAATAAAAAAAGCTAAATGTGTTTCCAAACGGTTCTGAAAAAGCATGCTTAATAAAAAAAGTATGTTTCAGCTTTTAGCACAAAAGGCATGATGTTGCTTTACTAGTTGGAAATTTGTTTCCTAAGTGTCAAAAGGCATGGGGTGGATGGCTTTTTCAGGCAAGGGCTTACATGCTGCATATGCCGAGGCAACTGTTTTTAAATTTCAAAACAATCAAAGTTTCACTGGACTTTGTTTTGCAGGCTACAAGGCAGAGGATTGAGCTTCAAGAAGAGTGTACTCGAAAAACTAAAGATATCCAAAAGATGGCAGATCGTGTTGGTTGGCTTGAACATCAAATTAAAGATATTCAGGATCAACATGTTAAAAACACTCAGGTATTATTCATTATGACATTTTCATCATCCGAGAAAACCAATGTAAACAATATTACATGAACCTACTTGAGGTTGCCACCAACTAGTTTGTGCATGTGCTGTGTTTGTGTGGCTGAAATAAAGGGTGGGTGTCTATCAAATTTCATTAACTCTGTAAATCATCAACAGAAACCGCGGGGGGTGCATGCAAAAATAAATAAATAATGAAAGACAATAACTTCCTATTCATGGATCTTCTTGTCTCTACCGACGTTTATTGTGGAAGAACCCAAATTATTTTTGCTCCAGAAGTTTAGGTTTCCAAAGATGCTGCCCCAAGATGGCATTGAAATATTGACACATAAGTGAAACTAGTCATGATTAAGAGGTGCAAGAATTTTTTAAAATTGTTTCAAAAATTGGGTGCCTGCTTAGGCAGTTTGCCTGGTCCTCTGCCTTGGGCTGCTAGATGGTCTCTTAGTGCCCCGATGCAGGTTCCTAGATGGAGAATATGATAATGCAAACTTTACCCCAGCTCTTTCAATTTTCCTAATTATAAGATTTTTGGGTAATTATACACTTCATTTCAACCTGACAAAACTGAAACTTTGACTTGGAGGGCAACATCAAAGTAACACAGGTGTTTATCTTATAAAGGATATATTTCAACTCCTGGCTCATGAATATTGTATGAGGAAGACAAGTTATGTCATTAGTCACTGTTTAAAGGGGGTGGAAGCAAGAATTTTGTTAAATGTAGTGGTTCTTTTACCAATTTTTGTCTTTGCTTAACGGTTGCGGGCTTTGCTTGTGGCAGAGATCAGAGATGTTCTTATAATGAGAAAATTTCTTGGGTTAAAAAAACAACTCTATTAAGATGACTTTTTTTAATAGTATACTGCTATACTGGCTGCGAGGAAATTGATTATTTGTGCCTTTTTATTTCAACCAAGGCTGAAGAATCTGAACTTGAGGAGCTGCTGAAGGCACTTCAAGAGAAAATTGATACAACCAATTCAAATCTCAACAGGTATTCCACCTATAATCAGTTCTTTTTATTCCCAGAATGGCTAATCTTTATGCTGTTATAAATATTTTGCAGTCACTGTGACATGCTTTTGAGTTATAAAGTGCACGGTAATATTTCAGGTTGCGAGAACAGGAGAATTTCTTATCTGACAAGTTAACAATGGCATCCAATGCGATCAAGGAAATATCTAGAGAGGTGCATTCAGATTTAAATATTGCCATAATTGTGCAATTAGATTAACAATGATATATAATTTCTGCATCTCATTATCTGATGGGAATGATTCTGTCATTTTTATGTTGCTTCGTGCTTTTTTTTGTTAGGTAAGTGGTGGGATTTGAACCCAAGCTCTTATGGTTTCAAATTTTATTGTCATCCATTGGGCTATGTTTGTCTCAGAATCTATCAGGAGATGTTCTGGCTGTTTGTTCTTATGTTTATTGTTTGTTGTTCTTTACTTACTAGGTGGAATGTTTCAGGTTGATATTTATGAAGCCAAACACCAGAGTATCCTTTCTGACATCCGTGTGCTTGAGAGGCAGAGAACAAACAAGGTATTGTCCTTTGTATGCTATGGTGCTAATAAGTGTCGTTGGCATTGTCATGCTTCCCCTGGCGTTGGAGTGCATAAACTCCTACAGAATTTCATGTGTGTCTGTTGGTTGATCTCTCTCTTTTTTTGATGTGAAGTTATGTTCTATCTTCACAGAATGTATTGATATTATTTGCCATCATTCAAGTATATGCTGTGTTCCATCCTCATTTTTCAGTAAAAGTATACTCTTATTCCTTTTCTGTGTTCTGTTTATACCAGGTAACAGCTTTTGGTGGAGATAGAGTCCTTGGTCTCTTACGTGCTATCGAGAGACACCATCAAAAATTTAGGAGCCCACCAATTGGTCCGATAGGAGCTCATGTGGTATGTTAGGGCAATTTTTTTTTATAATCCTGTTGAGTGATTCACCCAGATTGGGTGTTATCTTTAATCGCTGAACACTGATGCTACAGTGGTATCCCTATCCTGAATTTATCAGGCCATGTGAAATGTTGTGGATGTGGTACAACCTGAAATGTTATATTCAGTTTTAAGTTTGAACTATATATACTACTGAAAATAGTTGCTGATTTACCGCATACCCATCTGCAGATGGGTGACTTGGGTCTTAACATTCTTTTTCTAAGCAGGTTCTGGCCTTTTTCATTTGAAAATGATGTTGGAACAATTCTTACTTTGCAGGATCGGTTTTCCCAAAAGTCAGTTCCAAACAGTGTTTGCAGGCTTTTAGGTTTTAACTTTTGTGTAAAAAAAACACAAATATTGATTTTGGAAATTATTATTTAATTGATTTTGGTCAAAATGGTTCCCAGAATTCGCTCCAAGCAGGCCCTAACATTCTTGAGCTGACTTATAATCCCTCATGCCATAAATTTGTGTCCAAGATCACTTCCATAGTTCCATTATAAAATCGGTTCATGTATCATGTGGTTAAATGTGCAACTCTGCCTTGAGAAGGACACTGAGATGAGATAAGCTTATCGAATTGGATATTGTTTTTTTCATGGATATGCTTTCTCTTTTTAATTAGTATTCCATATTAAATGTAGAATTCCAAGTGTTCATCTCATCTATAAGTATTTCTATAAATAAATTCAGTTGAATTGGAAAATCATTCATTTGCTTCCACAGACAAAAAATGCTTGATTTCCACATGATAAATTCTCTTTCCTAGCCGATGGTGGAAACATTTTTCCAAATCAAGTGAGTGTTAATGAGATTTGCCATGTTTAAATCATCAAGAGGGATTGCTGTGTGGATTGGTTTCAAGCTGGACTTAACTGGCCCAACCAGCACATTGTGGTTTATTTATGATATTTCGTTATACTTATATGGCACTACCACTGGCTTACTGGAAGGAAAGGCTGACGCATAAAATTTCAAAGTGCAACTGAAAAATTGATGATCTTTGTTTGGGTCTTTATGGTGGACTTCTTTATATGAGGCATGGGTTAGTAAGGACTTTGGTCTGTTTGATAAAAAATACTGCTTAATATCTGTGATTTGTGTTTTTTTATAGTAATTTCAATTTTTTTAGCCAACATCCAATAGGCAAATTGATTTATTTGTAGCATCACATGCCTTTGATTAATCCTTTTACGTGTATTTTTTTTCTACAATGACAAGTTGTTTATGATGGCACTTATTATACGAGCAAAATTCCTAAGCTGATGCATAACATGATTGCGATTGTAGAGCAGATGTTGGTTAATGGCGATATGTGGGCTTTGGCAGTTGAATGTGCCATCGGGAAGCTATTAAATGCTTTTATTGTAACTGACCACCACGATTCTAACCTTCTACGGACATGTGCGAAAGAGTCGAACTATCACAACCTTCAGATTATCATTTATGACTTTTCCATACCACGGTTAGAGGATACTTTTCCTTTCATCTGATTACTAGTTTGTATATATGGTGATTCTAGGATCTTTCTAAAATTCCTTTTGCATTTTTATGAATGTGAACCATGGTTTTGTTATATGCTCTGCAGGTTGAATATGCCAAGGCACATGCTTCCTTCGACAAATCATCCAACTACTCTATCCATTATACATTCGGACAATCCTACTATAATCAATGTTTTGGTGGACATGGTTGGTAATTATACAAAGTTGTACTCACAGTTATCTTTTTGTTTCGGTGACATACCAATGGTGTTTTGTTGAACATATAATAATTGTTCTTGATCAAAATTTTTTTCTTCTGTTTATTGTGATTTTGTAATGTTAGTTGTGTTGCATGATTTTTATTATAAAGATGAAGATTGTTGTATGCCATTGGATTGTTAGTCCTAGCCCTTGATCTAGGAGATATGGATGAAGGAAATCCATGGTATTTTGATATAAAAAACTAGCTCGAGGATGATTCGTTTCCCGAATACGCCACCAACAACGATTAAGGAATAGTCAAGAGGATAGCAACCAAATAGTGCTTCCGATGAGAAAACTCTTTCGAGCATCCTTCAACAGAGAGTTACTAAGATGCCTAGACGACGAAGAAACATACACCATCATAGAGGAAGCTCACTCCAGAGTATGCGGGGGACACGTTAACTCAAATGCTGGCAAAAAAGGTACTAAGGATGGGCTACTGCTGGCCCACGCTTGAAGGGGACTGCAACAAATACATTCGACGCTGTATCCAGTGTCAAACTCATGCCAACAAAATACATGCACCAACATCTTCCGTGCACCCCATGACATCTCCATGGCCATTTTCTATGTGGGCACTAGTTGTGGTAGGACCATTCCGAGACACCGTAGAAAATACCACCCAAAAAGCTTTTATCCTCACTGCCACGGAATACTTCACCAAATGGGTCGAAGCCGAGTCTTATGTACTAATTAAAAATTTTCAGAGATGGTCAGGCATACAATCTAAAAAATCGATGCATGAACCTTTCATTGTTGCAGAACTCTCATTTATATGAGAGCTTTGTTAATTGTTTTTATTGAGGCTGCCCCTTGAATGCTTCCAGAATTAGAACTCGTTTTCCAATGATCGCCTGAACATTCTCGTATCTGATACTGTATTGTGTAGGAGACGACACGCATCTCCTGTCTCTGATCTTGAACTCATCCTCAAATTTCCTGAGCTGTCCTAACCTCATTCATCTGGCCTAGTAGGGAAATATCATCATTGTTCAATGAATTTACACATTTTTTATGTTATAAGCAAGAATTGCATTTTGGGTATACGTATCTTCATTGAAGGCCAGAATTGTGTTATTTAATGTCCATTGAAGGAAAACAGGAAAAGAAGCATGCGGTAGTAGGTCAAAATGGTCATTTTAGATATACTGCATGTTTGTTGACCTTTACAGACAATAAAATTTTCTTCCAAATCGCTATTTAATGTGTTTAATTGGATAGATTTTGTGTATTCCATTATGAGATAGATTTGTGTACATCTATTGTGCATCTAAGGAAAACAAGAAAAAGATGTGCATTGCAGCAGGGCAAAAAGGTCATTTTAATGTTGCATGTTTTTGACCTTTACCAACTTAATTTTTTTTATTTCTTCCTAATTCATGATTTCATGTTAGTTTTATATAATTCTTGTTCGTTCCATTATGACATAGATAGGCACACTTTAATGACTTGCATATTGAGGTAACTGGAATTTGACAAGCTTGGTCGTAGAGACAGGAAATGTTTCAAGATCACAGAAACTATCTTCTATCTGTGTTTGATCAGTTATAAACCATACGTTAAAGCAGAAGACTTCACACACTATGTATTCCTATAAAAACTCTTTATATCAACTATTTATCAGCATATGTTTCTCTTTCCATGCTCTTTTTATGTCGGTCTTCTATTTATTTCTACTATTTTTTTGTATTTGTTTTATTTTTTTAAAGATATCTCTTATTGAGAAATTTGAGGTTGTGATGTTTTTCTTGGCTCCAGGAAGAAAAATGGTTATGAAATATGCCATCTTATCTTGTTGTGTGGAATTTCTATAAAGAGTTATATATATGTGTAGTTCTGTAGCTTTGTTTGAGTTTTTCTTTGTTTAGAAGTCCTCGTGGTTCCCGTTAAAAATTTCTGTGTACTTCATACAGAGGGGATTGCATTCATTGATTTCTTATATGTTGTAGGGTAGTGCTGAGAGACAGGTGCTTGTTAAAGATTATGAAGCAGGAAAAGTTGTCGCATTTGAGCAGAGAATTTCGAATCTTAAAGAGGTGTATACCTCTGATGGGTTTAGAATGTAAGATATCAATGCTTGCAATATTTTTTCCCTATTGTACTTGTGTGGTTGGAACTGATGCATAATCAACAATGAGTTCAAAGGCCAAGTTATCTCTAAAATGGTGCAACTCATCGCCACTTATCAGCCTTTTTAATCATTTTATCTTGAAAATATTTAAGCTTCATCTTTCCTGTATTTGATTGTGTTAAAACTGGTATTATAAGTTGTTTCCAGGCACTCTTTTACTACCGCCAGTGATACAATCAGTTTCTGGTTTGATATTCACTGACAGCATTTTAACTTGCACATTAAATTTTGGGTGCTATAACAAGTATTGTGACAATCTGAAATAAGGTGGAACTTTGGGAATGGGAAAATTCAGCTGGCTTTCAACTACAGTTTCTGTGTTTAGACAAGGAGTGGCATCTACTTTGCTGAGGTTTAGGTGAATATAAGGGGACCTTTGGATGGGTTCACTGTGGTGAAAACTAGAGTGCATCACATCATTTTCCCCTGAGCGGAATTCAACTTATTTTCCAAAAGTAGGTAGAGATGATAGCAATTGTTAGCATGCGTTTAACTACAACGATCTTATATCTTGCACTTCTACAATGATATTGTAATTTGATTTCACTCCTGTTTTCTTGGTCATTCTTTTGGATGTTATTTGCCTGTTATTTCTTCCCCCCTGTTTAGCTTGATAAAACAATAAACCTATGTGCCTTTCCAGGTTCTATAGAGGTTCTGTCCAGACCACTCTTCCTCCAAACAAGAATATTAGGTCTGGTCGATTATGTAGCTCGATTGATGATCAAGTTACTCATTTAGAGAATGAAGCGACTAATGCTGTAGAGATGGTGCGTCAAAGTAAAAGGAGAAAAAGGGAATTAGAAGAAAATCTGAATGAAATTGAAGATAAGCTGCGGGTTTTAAAGGTAATCGTTTCTGTTGTCATTTACTATTTTTCTCCATTTTCTGAGGCATTTCAACATTTTATATCACAGAGACAATGTTTGAATGAAGATAGGAACCTGAGGGCTAACCAATTAAAGCTTCGTGATACGAAGAGTTCATATGCTGCAGAAG
Source organism: Acorus calamus (assembly GCA_030737845.1). Lineage (NCBI taxonomy): Eukaryota > Viridiplantae > Streptophyta > Magnoliopsida > Acorales > Acoraceae > Acorus > Acorus calamus. The sequence continues at coordinate 43,858,401 of CM060858.1, forward strand.
CTAATTCTGACCCTGCTCCTAACGTGGATGAACTTTATCATGAAATCTCTGTCCGTTTTCATGATCTCTTACCCTCCAGTAATTCATTTTAAATACTGTTTCTTATGTTTGCATGTCTATTGTGCATCTATTTTAGAAAGTGCAAGATGAAATACAAGAAAAGGAAATGCTGATGGAGACACTCCATATTAGGATGGCCGATGCAGAGGCAAAGGCCAAGGATTTGAAGTCATCTTATGAAGATCTCTGTGGTAATGAAATGACATTATTAGTGCTATATGCATGTGTAAATCTTATTCATTGCATATGCATGTACCTCATTTAGAATCTTTTTGATCTTAATTTAGATTCAGCAAAGGCAGACTTTGATGTCTTTGAGGGAGCGGAACGTGAATTGTTATCGATTGAAGAGAATCTACGCCTAGCAGAAGCAGTACTGCTTGCTTGCTTACTGCAACTTTTTTGTGCCTTTTGTAATCATGTCTTCAAGTTTTATGGTACTTAAAGCTTTCACTTTCCAGGAGAAGTCTCACTACGAGACAGTCATGGAAAGGAAGGTTCTTCGGGATATCACAGAAGCAAGGCACTCTTTAAAGAATTAGAACTCAAACGTCAGGTACATGTGACTTTTTTTCAGTTTTTTTTTTCATTATGATTTGTAGTACAAATTCCACTTTTTTTTTTTCCATTTGAAGTGTCTATTCTATTATTGTCTTTTGCTGATAATTTGGAATAAACATATCTATCTTTCAATTGCATGGAGATGGGTAACAATGTCGACAATTTTTGGTGTATATCACACAACAAATTAGCGAGTATGGACACACATGCTGTTTTTTGTCATTGAAAGAAGTGTTATTATCCGTAATTTATATGTCGAAGGTAGGCTGAAGAAGATCCTTTTGCGCATGGTATGTACGATGAATCTGTCTAGTTGAGTTGATATGTTTTGTCTGTCATTAAAATGTGACTTTTCATTCTTCATAAATGATTTGTATGTTAGGCCTTCTAAAATTTTAGGTATATTTTCTTTTATATTCTGACCACCATTTTGTGTTAACAGATAGTGTTGGTCTCTTACTGCTGTTTTCACGTAAAAGGGTTGATCATCTTGATTTTTAAATTATAGATTTTCATAAATGCTGCTGTTATTTATTCTTCCAAATCTACTTTGAATTTTATTTTGTTATCATCTGCTGTTCAGAGCCATCTATTTGTATGTTGATATTCTTGTACTCTTTCAATTGTTAAATACTTGCATTCAGAGTGGGCAAACTGGCTAGTCCATTTAAATGGAAATAATCTGAGCAGACCGAGCTTTGGTTAGCTGGTTGGCACCCCCTGCCTTTGAAAAAAAGGTCAGGGGATCAAACTCCACCGTGCCAAATGTGCACGGGGGGGGGGCATTAGCTTCCAGTATTAATTTTTTTTTGTTTTATCGAATAAATCTGAAGGCTTTTTGGTGCGTCTGATCAGTAGTCAGTTGTTGCAGTAGCATAATTTACACTGATTTTTCAGATGGTACGCAGTTTGTATTCAGATCAATATTTGGCTTTGATGTGACATAAACTTGTGCACACTTTTATGTGTGGGTGTGTGATGGCAGGCTTGGGGAGGGAGACGATGGAGTTCCCATTGTTTGATGTTTGATCCATTCTCTCTCAGTCCTCTTCTTAATGAACAAACAAAACTTATGCACCATTTTCTTTATTCCCGTTTGGGACGATGATCTGATGGTTTAAACCAGCTAAAGCTTCTCCAGGATGTCTCTATATATGTTTGGTGTCACTTTAGATCACAAGTAATTGAACCCTCAACATAGATTACAAATATTTTTAGTAGTCATCAATTTTGGTGGCATGTATTCAATTTGGATCTTGAACTTACCAGATGGTCCAGATTCTTGTGGAATTAGTGATATGGCATGCCTCTCTTGAGTGGGATTGACGGTCTGCCATTCTTAAATGTAAAGGCTTCCATGGCCTGATTAGTCAAAAAATATTAAATACTATTATCCTTCAATTGTAGGAGAACTCCAAGAAGGCTTCAATCATATGTCCTGAGAATGAGGTTGAAGCTTTAGGAGGATGTGCTGGCATTACGCCGGAGCAATTTACGATGCAGTTGAATAAACTTAAGCAGAGACTTCAGCAAGAGAGCCGGAGGTATTCACACACTTGAAATGTCCATATATTTTACTGCATCATAGTTGTAATTAAATCTTGTTTCTTATTATAAAATACGGTTGCTTTGCAGATATGATGAGTCCATAGATGACTTAAGGCTAGTGTATGAGAAAAAGGAGCGTAAAATAGCCAGAAAACAGCAGACTTATGCAGCTTTCCGTGAAAAGATAAATGTAAGTTTTACTTCGGCAAATATTGTATTGTATGAAGATTGAAATGAATATGTTTCATTAATCATGTTGCATCCCGGCAATTGTTATATTTCTTCATCCATTATATTTAAAGGAATAATAGACTAGCTTCAATAAGATTGCAATTGTTTACTCAAGCAGTAAACCATGTATAAACTATTTTTAAAGGAATACTAGATACAATAAGAATTGCAATTGGTTGATGTATGGAGCACAGCACTTGTAGAACCATACCCATGAATTCAAGTCCCGTGAAGCATGTGCTGGCTATGCAATGGGTTACTGAGGGTCTGACCAACTTTATGTGCTTGTTTTATTTCTTCATCCATTAGACTTTTTGCTTGATCACTCTTACTGAACTCTCAATTACTTTGTAGGCTTGCCAAGAATCATTGGATTTGCGATGGAGCAAGTTCCAAAGAAATGCTACTTATTTAAAACGCGAATTAACCTGGAAGTATGTGCTTCTTTTCCAATAGACTGAATTTAAATGTTTGAGCTCTACCAATCAGTTCATATTCTAGTTGCTGCTATGTTTGGACATGATCTTGAGTTTGAAAATTTGGCTATAGACTTCTTTTGTCAAAATAACATGATGAAATGGGTATTGGCATCAGATTTAATCAACATCTAAGGAAGAAAGGAATTAGCGGGCAAATCAAGGTTGATTACGAAGACAAAACTCTTTCAATAGAGGTAAGAAAGACCATTCTAAGTTTGGCTTTTCTATCTTTGGCATTCAGAATTGTAGATGCTTGAAGGTTTTGTGTCATCTTTCAGGTAAAAATGCCCCAAGATGCATCCAATGATACTGTTCGAGATACAAGAGGGCTGTCAGGTAACAGCAAAATCTTCTTACATTTTAATGCAGCAAATATCTTGTTTCCTGGATAAATTATAACATGCATAGACAGCCATCAACTGGCCCTTTCACTTTGAATCATTACGAAAGCAGGTTCATAAATTCATGTTATCATCACAACCCAATGAAACTCTCATGTGTGGGACATGTGTAATATATCTGCTGGGAGATGCTTATGAATTTTTGGTGATTGTTATGGAAATTTATTAGGTGGGGAGCGCTCTTTCTCCACACTATGTTTTGCGTTAGCTCTCCATGACATGACAGAAGCACCGTTCCGAGCAATGGATGAGTTTGATGTGTTTATGGTGAGTTTTTGTTTGGTCGCGTTTCTGGTAAATCAATCGAGAACAAATTGAGCACCCACAAAAGTGAACACGACCTCCAAATCTGATGCACTTTTGGAATATTTCAGGATGCTGTTAGTCGGAAAATCAGCTTGGATACTCTTGTGGATTTTGCAGTGGCGCAAGGTTCACAGTGGATGTTTATCACCCCACATGATATCAGGTGGAACTTTAACTCCATTTGCTCATTTTCTTCTGTTCCTTGTCACTTATAAGACTAGTCCATTGATTTTTGCCTTATTCAATCACAGTGGATATTCGTCTTGGGTTTTGCTATTGTTTTCTGATTATATGTTGGCTCCAGCTTAATGAATGTGATCGTCCAGCCCTCTTGACTTCTCCATGTTAACATTTTTGAATTTCAGCGTGGTGAAGTCTGGGGAGAGGATCAAGAAGCAGCAAATGGCAGCTCCTCGTGCATGAATTTTGTTTGCTCGAGGTATTTTTTTGGGAGGCTGTTTATAATTTGGATGATATGGAACCGCAGATGCATGTTTTTATCTCTCTGTACATATTTATAAGTTAATGAAGTGCATCCTATTTTGCCTGATCTGAACATGCTATAATGTTCTAAATAATGAATCATATAATATGCGTGTGTGGATACGTTCCTGTGGTCCCTAATTTTTCTTTATCCTATACTAAAGCAAGTTTGAAAAATACTTTTTACCTAAAAGATGCTATTGAAAATAGCTTTCTAAGAAGCACATTAGCGTACTTTTGTTAGGTTCTTGAAGATAGCTTTTTTGAAATTAATGTGGTGTTTAGAAACTAGTTTTGGGTGATTTTGCATTTGCAAGAGGTTGAAAATCCTTAAATGTGTTTCCAAATGCTCATGATTAATTGAAAAGATGAGTTCGAGTTCAGATTTTCAATTGTAAATCACTTCAAAGCTAGTTTTCTAAAAGCATAAAAAGTATTTTTTTTCTGGAGAATTGAGTTTTTCAAAAATGAAAAATATATGATTCATGAGAATCAATCGTGTACAGCCTCAAATCAATTTTTTTTTTTAAAAAGTGACTGCTAGTGAGTTCTTACATATTTACTGTAATAAAGTATACCTTGGTAATTTTTTTCATATATTCCATAATACAATTTATTTGTGTATATTTTATTTTTTTAAAATACATCTCATTAGATAATGTATAATGTTTTAAAAAATAATAAAAAGGTATGGACCCCATCGACGAGTTTAACATTTTTGTGTACTTGATTTTTTGTGAAAATGTTTATTTCATTACACACACACACACGGGGGCGATGGGGTGCGGTCGCGATCGCAGGCCCATCGCATCCAACGGTCGACGTGATTCGCACCCGACCGTCCGATGCGATGGACCCGTGATCGCGGCCGCACCGACCACACCTAATCACGTCCACGTCCCTCTATATATATATATATATATATATATATATATATATATATGAGCCGATGCGGTGCGGCGTCGACCACGGGCCGTCGATCACGGGTCTATCGCATCGGACGGTCGGGTGCGATTCACGTCGACCGTTGGATGTGATGGACCCGCGATCGGACGGTTGCTGCACCGTGCGGCCGCCGCACCTCATCGCGCTCATATATATATATATATATATATATATATATATATATATATGTATATATATATGCCTTAAAAAAATTTAGAGGGTTGAGACTTAAAAGGTGATATTTTCCTTTTTTTTATTTATATGCTTTACGTGTAATATAAAATGAAATATATATTGAGATATATTAATATATATT